>JBAMMX010000014.1:9915325-10632825 GCA_037126225.1 Dillenia turbinata | reverse complement strand
TGGTTTTAAAAGAATCGATAAACAAGCAAGGTCTGAGAAAATAGAAATAAAAAATATGTTAAATATTACTTCAGGCTGATTTAGAAACCAAAAGTTGTAGTTTGAAGACACCACCATCCCTAACGCAACCATGGCTTCATTCATCAAACAGCATATTAGCACAGTGATCCCTGATATCACTGACAAGTTGGTCCAGCAATTAGCCAACAAAGTTTGCCCCGTGAGTAAACTGAAGATTTAAAACCAACCAACAAATAATTTTTTTTATGTCAAAATTCTCAGAAGATTAGAATCACTTATCTCTTTTCGACGATTGAGTATTTTAAGTCGAAAAAATGACACAAAATCGAATCACCTTTTATTATTCACAATCCAAATATCTTAATGGAAAAAATGATCACCAAACTTCAAACCCTTTCATTATACTTTCTTTCAAACATAAAAATGGTTTTATTCCATTTTCCTTCCCTCATTCATGTTTTTTGTTCAAAAATGTAAGTCACTCCCTTTTTTGTTCTGATTTTCATTCATCAAAAGGAGGAGAGAGAGAAGTTATTACCAATAGAGAGTTTTTGTGATTTTTAGGGAGGTTGAGGGGTGGTTTTTACAAAAATAACCACTCCATCCTCTTTTTCTACATTTTCAAATTCAAAATTAAAAGGATCTTGGGTTGGGTCTATACTCATGGGTAGACCCCTATCCAATTTCTAACATCTTCCACTCGCCTATGAAGGTTAGATTCGCACACAACATGATCATTACTATCAAATATCAATTTTATGTAGCCAAGTGGATCATGTGACCAGCAAGAATACCAAAACCTCTAGAGCTAAACACCAATTAAAGATATATAGCAATTCATCTTCGGGAAGAATCTCTTCAGAATACTAAACGGGAGTTGGCCAATCTTAAGACTTTTGTTGCCAGAGATACCGCCGACCTCCAGCTTTCTCAACGTAGGTTCCTTGAACGTTTGAAGTATGCAAAAGAGATCCTTCGACATACAGGCCAGTACGAGGCTTTGCCTCCTCTCGAGAGGTCAGCGGATCCAAATTCCGCGTTGGTTACCTTTGTCGTTCCTTCCGCTCCCTTGTAATTTTTGTACCATCTGATATGAAGAAAATTTTGCCCGATACTTCATTGAAGTGTAATAATTTTTTGCAAAAAACTTTCAAATGTTTTATTCCGTTCGTTTGATGAAATCGGGGTGGCTTGGACCCATCGTATAGTAAAAGACCTCTGATATCAGGACCATATCCACCCATTTGGGGGACTTACCCCATTATCATGATGTGCCCAATCAGTTGAGCCCAGGTGTCCAAGATCTGACGTTCGATTGAAAACTTCCAAAGTTAAGGGCGTGCCCACCCGTTCGGAGAGTTTCATCTCAACGTATTCGTTCAAAAAATCTAGGCATCTGAAGCCCATCGGTCAATTAGAAACTTTAGAAGTTGGGGCCGTGTCCGCCCGCTTAAGAAGTTCTATCCCAACTTAACGACACATTCGTTCTGAAGATCTGGGTGGCTGAGTCCCGTCGATCGATTAAAATTTAGAAGTTAAGGCCGTATTCACCCGTTCGGGAAGTTCCATCCAAACTTAGCAACACATTCGTTCGGAAGATCTAGGTGACTGAGTCCCATTTATCGATTAAAACTTTGAAAGTTAGGGCTGTATCCGCCGTTCTGGGAGTTTCATCCCAACTTAACGACACATTTGTTCGGAAGATCTGGGCAACTGAGACCCATTGGTCGATTAAAATTTTAGAAGTTAGGGCCGTATCCGCTCGTTTGGGGAGTTCCATCCCAACTTAGCAACATATTCGTTTGGAAGATTTGGGCGATTGAGACCCGTTGATCGTTTAAAACTTTAGAAGTTAGAGTCGTGTCCACCCATTCAGCGAGTTCCATCCCAATTTAACGACACATTCGTTCGAAAGATCTGGACGGCTGAAACCCGTCGATTGATTAAAACTTTAGAAGTTATGGCCGTGTCCGCCCATTCGGGAAGTTCCATCCCAACTTAACGACACATTCGTTCAGAAGATCTGGACTGCTGAGTCCCGTCGGTCGATTAAAACTTTAGAAGTTAGGGTCGTGTCCACCCGCTCGGGGAGTTCTATCCAACTTAACGACACATTCGTTCGGAAGATTTGGACGGGTGAGACCCATCGATCGATTAAAACTTTAGAAATTAGGGTCGTGTCCTCCCGTTCAGGAAATTCCATCCCAACTTAGCGACACATTCGTTCGGAAGATCTGGATGGCTGAGACTCGTCAATCGATTAGAAACTTTAGAAGTTGGGGCCGTGTCCGCCTGCTCAGGGAGTTCCATCCCAATTTAACAACACATTCGTTCAGAAGATCTGAGAGACTGAAAACTGTTGGTCAATTAAAAGTTTAGAAGTTAGAGCCATGTCCGCCCGTTCAGGGAGTTCTATCCCAACTTAGCGACACATTCATTCGGAAGATCTAGACGGCTGAGATCCGTCGGTCAATTAAAACTTTAAAAGTTAAGGCCGTATCCGCTCGTTCGGGGAGTTCCATCTCAACTTAGTGACACATTCATTCGAAAGATCTAGATGATTGAGACCCGTTGGTCGATTAAAAATTTAAAAGTTATGAAGGGTGCTCTCTCAGTAGGCCATTAAGAATCCCATGCCGCGAGCTATCGACAAGTAACAGGAGAACACCGAAATCTTTATCAAGAGAAAAGTGCAGGAAACTCCGGGTCATAGGCCGGACAAAAAGTAGTGGGAACATAGGGCTCATGCCAGTTATTTTCGCCATAGATTTGGAGAATCGTCCTTCCTGATTCATCATGTGGCGACCTAGAATCCGATCTATCGGGCAACTCATTTTCTTACGATACATTGCGTCTGTCGGGGGAAGGTATGTTCCTTCCTTCCATACTGATAAATATCTATAGTTTACCACTGCAAACCAAAAACTCCAACTCGTTCTTAACCCTTTTGCACTCATCGGTCGTGTGACCATAATTCCGATAGAAATGACAGTACTTGGATTTATCTTTCATAGGATCTTCTTCTGTGGGATGAGATGGTCATATGATATATGATTTGTTTTTTATCTGACATAAAACTCGGCTCAGGGTTTCATTCAGTGGAGTGTAGACGTTGAACCTTCACGAGGGCAGAACCCTTGGTTTGCTCCGCTTCAAAGAGGGCTGGCGAGGCGATCGACTGCGTTCCTTTCTACTAGGACGATTCCTTCATCGGTTAAATGCCTCTGCTTCTTCTACCGCAATGTACTTCTCCGCTCAGGAATAAAATTATTGTATGGTTGCTGGGGGCTTTTTCGTAATAGAGACTTTCATGTTGGAGGAATACAAGCTCGTTAAAAGAGCAGTCAATGCAATATTGTGGTCCAAAGCGGGGACTTTCAGCATCTTTGTTTTAAATTTTTCCAAAAATCCCTCAAAAACTCTTCTTCCCGTTGTCGCAATGATAGCAAGGAAGTCGATTTTCGCTTGGCTCCCCGACTGATTATAAAATTAATCTCAAACTGCTGTCGGAGCTAGGCGAAACTCTTCATAGTAAACGGCAGGAGAGAGTTAAACCATGATAGGGCATTGCCTTTGAGAGTAGTGGGAAAATGCTTGCACATCACTATGTCCGACAGATCTCTGGAGATCATTACTGTTATGAAGTGGGCAGCATGGTCACGGGGGTTAGTTGTTCCATCATACCGCTCGATAGGAGGTAGAAGGACATCCCTTGGCATTGGTTCTGAGAAGATCTTCAAGTCGAAGGGCGATTCGCCTAGGGGTTGCAGGGGATCTTCCCCATTCCTGGTACCCCCATTTTTAAGCGCGGCAGCATTGAGTTGTTCGACTTGCTTCTTCAGATGTTCGGGGTCATACTAGGAGATCGCTGATGGTTCGCAATTAGTAGGAAGTGCTCGTCTTGATGGTCGCCCATATTTGGATTCCGCCGTGGACGAATGGTTATCGGGCCCGAGGGCTTGGCTGAGTCCCTCCAGCTATTTACTTATTCTTTGGAGTTTCGACTCCAATCTTTCCATTTAGGGCTGGTTCACCTGTTTTGGCGTTGAGGCCATGACCAACTATTCCCGGGCCGCGGGTTGTAGAATTTGCTCTATACGGGACGGCCGAAGAGATATCATATGATCATGATTTGAACGATTGGGTACTGGAGGGACAATAGATTCGGCAGGTATAGGGGTGGTTTTCCACAGCGGAGGCGGACCTTGAGGAGGCTCTAGTTCTCGGATGCATGGTTGTCAGAATAACGGAAGTTGTTCTAGTCTGTTCCCACAGACGGCACCAATCTGTTAGAGGTGGGTTATGGCTCTATAAATACCGGCTCCTTGTAGACTCGAACGGTTGCCGTCGAAGAGATGTAATACCTATAAAAGACCGCCAAAAGATATTTTGACGGAGAGACTCCGACATTCAAGTCAGAAAGAGCGGTTTTTGAATGAAAGAAACAGACTAAGAGATCAATGGAGTGATTCCCTATGATTAGAGTGACCAATGTGTAAGAATCAGAGAGCGTACCTGACTTGTACGATTTTGAGATATCTTATACCTGTGAAAGTCGTACGCCGCTAAAGTATTTCAACCCTACTTTCCTTATCGAATTGATCTGAAATTTTGGGGATTCAATATTTCTAATTGATTGTGATCCTCATCCTTTGGGAAACTTCCATTTTTTGTAAGAGAGATCATTTCCTTTCTAAAAATATTGCTCTCAAATAAGAAATAGAAGTCATTAGGATAGTTGGTCCTTTCTTTGGAATTGTTAAGAGTTTATTAGCTATCAATCGGTCATTTGACTGATGAAGGATTTTCAGGACTTATTCGATCAATGGATCAAAGAATGGATACCCGATCGGGGTGATTATTTTCGCTTAAAGGATTATTTCGATTGGCGGGGCGACTGAAATCCTATCATTCGGGAAGTCAGGACGACTAAAACCTTTCAGTGGATAGTCGTGAAAAATATTCGGACGTTGATCGGTAGTTGTCCTTTATGGACTTTTCAAAAGTTGGCCCTTCTAACCGAGTCTTGAACTGTATCCTATCAATTTGAATTCAAATTTATCTAAGATTGTTGTTGGTGGATGTTTATGTATGCACCGTAGTGCTTCAATCATGAATGGAGGGGACTAAGTCTCGAGAATTTGAGGAGTCTACACATCATTGTCTAGATTGGAGCTATTAACCAAGGAAAAAGGAAATAAATGCTTTTGATAAATTTTCCGTTTTATTCTACAAAACCCCACAAACAAAAACAAGAACAAGAATTTCTCTCTCTCTCTCTCTCTCTCTCAAAGACAATACCAAAAAAAAAGGTTGGGGAAAGATTTAGATAAAAATAATTTTAAAAGTTTAGAAACTGTTTAACTGCAATCATACTTTAAGAGAATATTTATAAATATTCCAAAAATTTAAGGGAACTTTTGTAGTTTTTGCTAAATTTTTATTATATTACTTTTATTCAAATTTGTATTTTATCGCAACCCTTTTACGCTTCTATTTGAGATTATCGTATAACCCCCAAAAGAAATTTAAATATCTACGTCAAAACTTAGATATCTTCATGGGATAATAGCGCAGAAAAGGAACAATTGTTGTAAATGAAATCCTAGCCGTGTTTGGAAGTAGATCACCTGGAATTTGAGTCCATGCATGACGAGGAGAAATAGTGTGATCATGGTTCAAGGAAACAAAAAAATTAGCATGTAGGCTACGCCAATTCAAGAATCAAAGAGGGTAACATGATATGGCAATTCAAAAATAAAAGTCTAATTAAGAAACATATTCTTGGAATTTAATACCACGCCATACAGTTATACGTCCAAAGGAAGAAGGCTAATTAAAAGAAATCATTAAAGGATGTAACATGACCAATACATTTCATTATTACTCGATTAAGAGAAAGAGAGAAACAGAGGGAGAGAGAGGGAGGGAGGGAGGGAGGGAGGGAGAGATCTAGTTGGAGTTGGAGAACAAGTCAGAAAGAGTGGGAAGCTTGAACTCTCCCTTGGTAGAGAGGGGAATGGTAAAATTTCCAAAAACAGGAATATCAATCATAAGCTTGACCAGCAACTCATAGTCAATGTCCCAGTCTGAGCCAATGTCCCTGACCAAGCTGACCAGCACACTGTGTGGCACCTTCACCGGCACATCTAGGTTTGTCGTGTCATCCCCCTCGAGCGACCCTGGATCTGGTATATTCCCCGATGCAATCTCCCTGTTTTACATGATTTTTCTATTTTAATTATTAATTGGAAAAACATAGGAAAATTCTTTGATCATCTGGAATGAATTTTACCTCTATTTAACTTGAATTAAAAATAAACAAACCCACCCTCGAATCCAAATAGGCAAAGAGTAATGGATTAGATGTACCTGCCGGCACTCTTGAGATTGTAATGGATCTCACAAATAGGCAAAGAGTGACTATAAGGATTTTTGACTGCGACTTTGGCGTTGTAAGTGATGCATTCTCTACTGATGCCCTTAAGACTGACACCGCTCAGACTCGCCTCCGGTTTCTCCATGTCCGCTATCTTCTGCGTCACAAAATTCTTTGCTTTGTCTATTAGCTCCGACATCTTTCCTTCTTTGATAATACTATGATTTTACTTGATGAAGATGAGTTTAGAGAAAGAGAGAGAGAGAGATTCAATAAAGGGGTTATTGATGGTGGGGTGGGGATGATCAAGGGACGCAGTCTAGCAGTTCACATGCATCCCTTAAGATGAGCAGTTCTATATTTAAGGAGTATGGGTTGGGGATTCGCTGTATCGTGTCACGCTCTTCATTTAAGGATGGTTTCTATGCTAGGGTGATCTCTTTCCCTCTTTCTTTAAGGAGCTTGGAAGAAAATCATCTAGATCTTGACTTTTTCTTTTGGAGGGTTTGCGTGTTGCGTTAGAAGTCAAGGTCTAACATTGTTAGTTCATATTTATATATTTATGAGTCATTTTAAGCTGCTTTTGTATATTAATACTTATGATATTTTAAGGGTCTAACAAATGGTATTAAAGAAATTTCAATTATCAATATATGTATATTTTTTAAATTGATGCCTAAAACTCCTTGAATATCTAAGGCTATTATGGGTAACAACATTCATTGATCCAACTTTGGCAATAAGTCAACGCATTCAAAGAATGTGCTCAAGGGTCTTTTTATCCTTTTTGGCTGTTTGTTTATGCAAGTAAAGTAAAACAAAAGAGAAGTAAAAGAAAGATAAATTGAATTTTCTAAGCTAAGGTAAGAACAAGAGAGTAACATGCTGCGCATAGTTATTAAATTCGAAACGATCTGTCGATCAGACTGGGTCAACACAGGTCGGTTTATCAGATGGACCGTTTATAAAACTAACTCGAAAAAACTCGCGGGTCAATACGGGTTAACCGGAAAACCGTATGAATCATTCAAAGAATGTAACTTGGCGAATGGCAAGGAACGAGAGAGAAACTCGGAAGCTACTGCAATGGCGAGGAAGAAAGAAAGAAAGAAAGAAAGAAGAAGAAAAAGATGATGAAAAGTGAGAGGGAGAGAGAGATTATAAAATAATAAATAAGTGATTGATTTTTTCAAAAGTTAAAAAAAAAAAATGTCTTATGCCAACTGCACGCAGTCAATGCCCCTTCGTCCTTTTTTTTTTTGGTTCCCATCCTCCCCCCCCCCCCCACTCCACCTTTCTTCTTTTCATTGTTTTCTTTTCCCTTTTTAAATTGTTTCTCATTAGTAAATATAGGGTAGAATTCCATACAGTCAAGGAATAAGGGTAATTTGATCAAAATGCTATAGTACAAGAGAATGGCGAGGGCGTGAAAACTATGAAAAAGTGAGTATTGAACTATCCAATATCCATCGATTGTCTTTGTGCTCCAGTGATTGTCTTTAACATAGATATCCTTTCTCCTAAAATATCTAATTAAAATTAATATTTTATATTTAAAAAATATAATTATATATATTTTAAAATTTTAAAATAATAAAAAAAATTAACAGTTGAATCAATGATTTAACAGTTTAATCGAATGAATCATAAATTTTAAGATTTATAGATCAATTCATGGGTCGAGTTTAATAACCATGATGCCGCGTTAAAAGATTAAAGAGCCCCACAACACAAACTTGTTGACTTCTATGAATTTGTTAGGCAATGTTTCAATGTACCGTGTGACATAGAGAATTTGAAAAGTTTACCTTATGACCATTGTGCACGATGTGAAAGAAATTCTACTACTCGATCTTCCCCATTCCTTTGACGTTGGCACGACTGGGCGGAGAGAGGGGGTTGTTGGCCGACGGGGCGGTTATAGGGAAATGATGGGGAAGACAGACGGTCGCTGCAGCAGAGCTTCAAAGACTCACTCCTCGGGACTGTCATTGCTAATAAAAGGGGAAGATAGCATGCTTGCAGATTCTGGTGAAGAGTCGAATGAAGATGGAGAGATTGATGAGGAGGGGGGACTAATCGATTCCCTCTGTACACGTTATGATGAACAATTGCATCTTCTCTGATATCGGTGGAGCCGTTCGATGATAGTCAAACTCTCAAGGAAGGCAATGGATTATCATTTCCTTCGCAACTGTATTATGGCACTATGGAAGTTGGAAGGGGAACTGGAATTAATCAATGTGGGAGAGGGATTCTATCTTGCAAAACTCTCCGAGCGGTTGGATTTTAGTCAAGCGATGACAGGGCACCTTGGGTGACTCAAGACCATTATTTGGTCACGATGAAGTGGAGAGCCTGGTTCGTCCCCCAGATGAGAAATGATATTAAAAAGTTTTCGTGTATCATAACTTGTCATCAGACAATGGAGATATTGGGAAATGAGGAACCAAGAAGGGTCGTCTTCAAGAGGAAAGCTTCAGGGTACCTCCATGCATAGAACTTCCTCAGAGATAGGAGAGGAACCACTCACTGAAGATGATGATTCCTCACAGCATACTGCCAAGAAAATAAAAGGGAAAGGGGCATAGTGGCCTGGCATCGGTCCTGACCCTACATCGGGTACTTTTGGAGATGAAATGCTAGCTGATTTGGAAATGGAGTCTGACAATGAAAGGGTGTTTCCTGGTTCAGAGGATTCAATGATTCCCGAAGTGGTGTTCACGGATGAACAAATCACAAACTGGCAGCAGCGATGGAAGTCTTCTATCATAATTAAACTATGGGGAAAGAATATTGGTTATCACTTACTGCGATCCAGGATTACAGCTTTGTGGCAAGTTGAGGGAGAAATGGACCTAATAGATATGGGAGAGGGATTTTACCTAGTCAAGATGTCCTTATGATCTGATTTTGATAGAACCCTTACAGGGGGTCCTTGGATTATTCAAGGACATTATCTAGTAGTAATGAGATAGAAGCCTTGGTTCATCCCTTCAGAGATTGCAATAAAATGCACGGCCGTGTGGGTCCAGACACCTCTGCTTCCGATCAAATTCTTTGAAGAAGAATCACTGTTTCAAATTGGTAGGACTTTGGGATGGCCATTAAAGGTAGACACAACTACAGCAACAACAACTAGAGGAAAATTTGCTCGCATTTGCATAGAACTCAATCTAAGTAAGTCGTTGGTCTCGAAAATAAGATTAAGGAAGCGTGTTCTGCGGGTAGAGTACGAAGGTCTACACGTCATCTGCTTTGACTGTGGTAAGGTGGGCCATTCTCTAAATAGTTTCTCTGAACGGAAAGCGACGGTGGCTTCAAATGAGTTCGAGAATCCCCAAAAATTGGGAGACGAAGTAGAACCAGCAAAAGAGGTGAAATCAGATGAGCCCTATGGCCCTTGGATGCAGGTTCATCGGCGCCCTCGCCGGAATGGGCCAAGGAGATCAGAGTTGTCTAAAAAAGGAAAGGAAGTAATGAGCAATAGGTATCTTGATTTGGTAAGCATGGATGATGATTTCGAAAATCTTGCCTCTGACTTTAGTGATTCAGAAATAAATGCTCCAAAAATTTTGTCGTCTTCTACGGTGGTAAGCGTTGAAAAGGAAAGAGTGAGTCGAAGGAATCTGAGTGGAACAGTTTCGGGAAGTTCTAAGAGTAAAGCAATTTTGGAAAACAGGCCTGCTAATTCAACTGTGGATCATCATTCTGAAGCTAATCTTACTTTAGGTCCATAGATAGGTCTAGACCAAGTCTAACATAAAGAAATAATCCACTTTCCCTCCCTTATGCATGGGCCCATGACAGGCCATCAAGATGGGCCAATAGATTCTTTGAAAATTGATGCAGGCTTGCCTCAAGCAAAAATGTCCACCCAACATGTTAAGTCAACTATTTTGACAAGGGCACCAATTTATAAATCTTCTTTGCTTTCCCCTGCCCACCCCCAGCTTACAAAGTTCACAGACAATAACTCTACAAAGAAGATTCCAACCCATACCCCCATGCAAGACTGTTTTCGGATGTCCAAGAATCCTGGAGAGGTGTTGTAGATGACGGATGACTGTAGGGCCATGGAACCTTTGCAGCGGGATTTGCATGTCTCCTATAGTAGAGGAAGTCGGCCACCCGACCCAACTATCCAGTTACTAACTTGGATTTCCGGAGAGGGACCCGAGACTCGAGGTGTGGCAGCTCCTGGAGTTTGTAATAGTCTTAGCCAGGAAGATAATGTAATTTGCAAAGATATGGATTTGCGAAGGAATAATGCTGAACTTGAGATTGGGGTGACCAGGAAGGAAGAATTGGATGATATTCCGATGAAGAACAAGTTGCAATTAGCAACTGTCATGAATGATCCATCGAACATGGATATGGATGTGGAGCTGGGAGTGAGGAGTTAGTAAGATTCCCTCTTCATACTTTTTACATTTTTATTTTTCTCCATGTCATTATCCCAAAATTTTTTAGTGTGGAATTTGCGAGGGTTCCATAACCCTCGAGTGAAAAGAGCAACTTTGGATCTAGTTAAAATGCATACAGTGGATGTGGTGTGCCTCTTGGAAACTAAGGCCAACATAGCGTCTCCCTTGAATTTTTTGAAGAAGCAAGGTTTTGACAGAGAATGTGTAGTGTCCTCCGTTGGTTTTAGGGGTGGTATCTGGCTCACTTGGAGATCCTCCCGAATCACAGTGGATGTTATTAAATCAACAGACCAACTGATTCACTACAAGATTATGTCGAGGGTTAATAGTTGGTTTGTAACTTTTATATACATTCAACCACATTGTCAGGCAAAAGCTATTGCTTGGGAGGATTTGAATGTTCTGGCTAGCACTATGAATGAAGTATGGTTAGTTCTTGGAGATTTTAATGACATTGCAGGCCCTTCGGAAACTAGCAATCAGAATGTGTTGGTTTCTCGGAGAGCTGCCCGATTTTGAGAACATTGGCGAAGTTGTGATCTTCATGATTTAGGCTCTTCCGGTTGTGCTTACACATGGGTCAGGAAGAGAAATGGGTTGGTTACTCTCCGAGAGAGGTTGGACAAGGTGCTTGGTAATATAGCGAGTTGTATGTTTTTTCCTGATGCTAGAGTGATCGTTCTTCCTCGTATTCAGGGGGACCATCATCCGATGCTTTTTCAATCTCACGGTTCTAGTCCTCCCCCGCGGGAGGGCCGCCCATTTCGTTTTGAGGCTGCATGGATTCAACATCGAATTTCAAAAATTTTTTTACAGAGACTTGGTCTAGAGGATCTGACTCTCTTATGAATACTATTCGATCAGTTTCTGCTGAACTCTAGATTTAGAATAGAGAAGTGTTTGGAAATATTTTCCAACGGAAAAGAGAACTAGCACGAAGGCTTCGAGGAATACAACAGTCGTCGGCTTATGACAACTCTAGATTCTTAAAGCGGTTGGAGAATGAGTTGTTGGATGAGTATCATCGTACATTAGATATGGAAGAAACTTTCTGGCTCCAAAAGTCTAGATTGGCATTGTTCAGTAAAGGAGATAGGAACACGAGATTTTTTCATCTCTCTACAATTATTCACCGAAATGCTAATCGGATCACAAGATTAAAGATAAACCGGGTGTGGTGTTCAGATACAGAGAAATTAAAGGAATATGCCCAATCTTTCTTTACGGGAATGTTTTCAGCGGTTCGCACGGATGCTTGGCCAAATAAATATGGAGATTGGCAAAAAAAAATTTCAGAGGAAGATCAGAGGATTCTTGAGAGATCGGTGGAATTAGAGGAAGTAAGGTCAGCAGTGTTTTCGATGAAAGGTTTGAAAGCGTCAGGCCTAGATGGTGTGCAGCCGCTTTTCCATCAGCAATTTTGGAGTGTTACCCAGCAGTCTCTTTTCCAGTTTGTCATTGATACAATACGGGATGGTTTCTATCCTCCAGAATATCTTCAGGCATTTATTGTGTTGATCCCGAAGAAACCCCAACTGGAGGTGGTTGAGGATTTTTTGCCAATCAGTTTGCTGAACACAAGCTATAAAATTCTATCAAAAGTTTTGGTCAATAGGCTTCGCCCAGTTGTTCAGAAATTGATGGGTCGTTTCAAAGCAGTTTTATCCCGGGCCGTAGCATGACGGACAATATAATCATCACTCAGGAAATTGTGCATATCATCCAACGGTCTCGTGGTAAAAGATGGATGATGGTATTGAAAGTGGATCTTAAGAAAGCCTATGATAGTGTCTCTTGGGAGTTTTTAGATCAAACTTTGTTAGACTTTGGGATTCCCATGTCTTTGGCCTGTCTCATTATGTTTTTGGTCTCTAATGCTAGCTCTGCTTTGTTGTGGAATAGGGAGGTGATGCCATTTTTCTCTCTACGGAAAGGTCTTAGGCAAGGTGATCATTTGTTTCCATATCTATTTTTTTTTTGTGATGGAAAAATTATCATACATGATCCAGGAAAGAAAGCGATCTCGTAATTGGGTGCCGATTAAAGCATCTGGCTCTGGGCCTAAGATATCTCATCTTTTTTTTTTGTGGATGATCTTATGTTATTTGCAGAAGCTAAGCCGAGATGTCTTCAATCCATTTTAGACTGCCTTCAGGAGTTTTCTTTGTATAGTGGTCTTGAGGTTAACCCGACAAAGTCTAAACTTTTTGTCTCTCAAAGAGCTCCGACTTCCCTGAAAAATCTCTTGGCAACTCAATGCAAGTTTCATCTCTCTGATGCTTTGGGGTGTTATTTGGGAGTCCCTATTCTTCATGGACGAGTCCGATCTAGTACCTACCACTTTTTAGTGGAGAGGGTGGCTAACCGAGTGGTACTTGGAAGACTAAAATTCTTAGTATGGCTGGTAGATGAACTATGATTCAAGCCGTAACATCATCGATTCTCTCCTACGTAATGCAGGTAGCTTGGCTTCCAGAACACACTGGTAATCAGTTGGATTTGCTTAATCGTAGATTTTTCTGGGGTGAGTCAGAGTCCAATAGAAGGGTACATAATGTGGGGTGGGATAAAGTTTGCCTTCCCCGCCATCATGGGGGTTTGGGGATTCAGAAGTGTAGAGATATAAACCAAGCTTTCTTTGCAAAGTTGGGATGGAAGCTAATGAATGAGGATTATTCGTTGTGGTGTCAAATTTTAAAAGGAAAATACTTACAGGAGTAAAACCTTCTTACGCTCAAAGAGAATGCGGGTGGTTCAGCTGTGTGTAGGGGTATTTTACGAACCAGAGATGTTTTAAGACAAGGGCTCCGATGGCAACTTGGTGATGGATTGAAGATTAACTTTTGGTCGGATCTCTGGGTGGGTTCACAACCTTTGTTATGTAATAAGGTGGGGAAACTACGTGAAGAGAAGATGCAGGTTAAGGTCAATCACTTTATCACCCCAAAGGGACAATGGGATATTAACAGTTTGTCTGTTTTTCTGCCTCATGATCGAGTGGAAGAAATCCATGGGATCACTATCCCTTGGGATCAACGGGTTGGGGATGTGATGTTTTGGGGCACAGGGTCAAATGGGTTTTTCAGTTAGCTTAGCATATCGGTCTTTACAAGGGATACAGGATTTGGATCAGCAAAGATCTATCAGATGGAGATGGGTGTGGAAGCTTAATTGTCCAGAGAGAATAAAACTTTTTGTATGGATTGCGGCTCACAATCGAATTCTAACTAATCAGGAGAGGGTCCGGAGGCGTTTCACACCAGATACTCGTTGTCCTCTGTGCCGCTTGGAAGAAGAGTCGGCAACTCATATTTTGAGAGACTGCAGCAGGAGTCGGTGGGCTTGGGAGCTTTTGCTCAGTGAATCATATCTCAATAGATTGACATTCTTGGTAGAGGATATCTTTACTTTGTTGAAGAGTAATTGTTACTCCCATGCCATTCATATGGATCTTCCGTGGTCCCTTTTGTTTGTGTCCATGTTGTGGGCATTATGGAAGATAAGATGCCAGGTGGTTTTTGAGGGATCCGATTTTCAATTAGGGAAAGTTGTGCAAATTGTTGTAGGTTATGCTAGGAACTCGGTTGCGGCTAATGTGCAGAGTCTAGACCGCCCTCATAAGAGGGGTCGATGGATAAATTGGTGCCCTCCTTCTTCAGGAAGCTATAAATTTAATACTGATGGATCAGTTTATTTATATTTCGGTGCCGGTAGTGCAGGTGGCGTTCTCCGAGATGAGTATGGTTTCTGGATCCTTGGTTTTACAGCTAACTTGGGGATAGTAGATCTCGATTTAGCCGAGATTCGTGCAGTATACAAGGTCTCCGATTATTGATGGATCATAAATTTTACTCAGTGACCCTAGAGCTTGATTCCTTGTCGGTAGTTAAGGCTTTGAAGTCTCCTACTCCAATAGTTCATCCTAATTCTCATTTACTGAATGAGTGTAGCGTCTTACTCGATAAGTTACAAATTCAGAATGTCCAATATGTCTCTAGAGAAGGAAATTTATGTGCCGATGCTATTGCGAAATTGGGTCATCGAGTCACTCCACGGGTCCATAAGCTTCACTCTCCTCCTACTGAGGTTCTTCGTTTTTTAAAAAGGGATGTAAGAGGTTTAGCTTCTTTTAGAAGTTAGGTGTTTCTGTTCTTCTTGTAACAAAAAAAAAAATCAAACAGATGGAGATGGTTCAGAGAGTGGAGGCCCTCTCTCATTTAGGCCGGCGTTGTGGGCCACTAAAGGGAAGAATGGTCGTGAGATTGCAGAAAGGGAAAGGCATTTCTCGAGGCCCAAAACGCATGGACTCTTTAGGGCCCAATATGCTTCAAGGCCCCTCTAATGCAGGCTTGATACTTCAAGGCCCAATTAGCTTCTGACCCACACCATTTTTGGGCCTAGTATTGGTTTGCATGTTTCTAAGCCCATGGCAACTCATTTGGGCTCTGGTTCATCTGGGGTCAAGAGCTCGGCCTCGGGTAACCTTGCCCAAACCCATCCTGCTGGCACGTCTGTCATCCTTCCAGGTTAGAATTTATTACTGGGACCAGTAGCTCAATTACCCCAGCCACCATCAAAGGCAAGGGGGGTGATACCAGATTCCGCCCCAGCCAGTGATGTCATCTTCTAGTAACGTACTGATCCCAGAGCTGATACACATAAATCAGTCTTCAAGTCAGGCGCAAAAGATTCTTGATCCTGGAGAGATCAATGAAGGCACTGGAAAACAGTAAGGGGTGGAGCAAGCTTCTTGTGTTTAGACTGATCTAGACCCATCCACATTCACTTCGGCTCCTCCACTCTCAGTGGTGATAATTGCAGGCCCTTCCATTGAGGAGGAGTTGGTGAGATGGTTGTTAATGAGAGTTGTTAGGGCCCACGGGGGTGTCCCTTTCTCACTCTCAATTATTTTATGTTTATAAATCATCGTTTGTTGTCGTGGAAAGTGGGAGGGGTTTATAATCCCCGGTTTCGCCATGCCACCAAGGAGTTAATCAAACTCGATGTTCGAGATATGATCTGTTTGACATAGATTAAACATAGCTCACAGTGACTATCGGGTTTTCTTAAGAGACTGAAATATGATTGGAAACTTGTTTTAGTTTTGAGATTCTTGGTGGCCTATGATTGGTGTGAAAATTAGAGAATATCACAATTACTATAGTGTTTAGTTATATTTAAAAATAAAAATACCCATAAAAATCATCAATTTAATAAACTTAAAGAGCAAAATCATTAAGCAATTCATCAATTAAACATAAATATATTGTGACTCTAATATTGATTAACACACCACTTTTTTCAAAAAATTGAAAATTAACTTAACACAAAGAAAAAACTTACACAAAATTAAAATAAATTTACAAAGTTTATTTTCTTTTTAATTAACTCACGTTAAAACATAAATTACCAATTTTTTATAAAAGGAATGGAAATCGTATGTGAAAAAACATTTCAACAATGAAGTTATAAATAAATAAAAAAATGATGTTAATCAAAAATGTCATGTGAACAGTCACGAGGCTAGTCCACAGTGACCGGAAGAAGGGAGATGAGTTTTGTACGGAATTATCCAAAAAAAAAAAAAAAATCTAAAACAACACTAAAAACAACGTTAAAAAGAAAAAATTTCCTTACTTAGTGATGGGACATAGGTTTAGACCCAATTCGAAGGGTCAGCTCTTGAAAAACCAACACACGAGACTCTCAAAAGACAACTATAGACCGATATTTAATGTTCTCTATGAATATTTATCGAAAGGTTTTAGTCACGCAGATCTCCCGATCGATAGGATTTCAATCGTCCCGCTTACTAAACTGATTCATCAAGCTAAAGTAATCTCCCCAATTGGGTATTCAATCATTGATCTATCGAACGAACGAATCTCGAATACCTTTTATCAACATGACCAATCGATAGCCAACAGCTCTAACGATTTTAAGGGAATGTCAAAATATCTTAATAGCCCTGATTTCCTATTTAAGAGCAATATTTTTAGGATTTTTCAGTTAAGGAAATGATCCCTCCAAAATACGAATGTTCCCCAGAGGATGAAAATCACGATAAATTCGGAATATTGAACTCTCGAGATTTTCAGATCGGTTCGATAAGGAAAGTAGAGTTGAAGCACCCCAACTGCGTACGACTCTCGCAGGTATAAGATATTCTAAAACCCTCCAAACCAGATACGCTCCTTATACTTACACATTGGACACTCTAATCACAGGGAACTCCTCCCTCTTTGAGCTTTCAGTTTATTTCTTTATATTCAAAAACTACTCTTTCTAACTTGAGCGTCGGAGTCTCTCCCGCCGGAGCACCCTCCAGCAGTTTTTACAGGTTTTACATCTTTTCGACAGCCACCGTTCGAGTCAACAAGAAGTCGGTATCTGTGAAGTCACAACCCACCTCTAACAGATTGGCGTCGTTCGTGAGAAAACTGACTAGAGTAAATTCTGTAATTCTAACAATCATGCCTCCGAGAACCAGAGTATCTTCGAGAGTCGCCCCTGCTATGGAAGGGCGTGCCCCTATACCCGCCAAATCTGTCCTCCTCCGACACCTGTTCACTCGATTCATGACCATATGTTTCCACCTCGACCATCCCATTCGGAGCAAGTTTTACGACCTAGGGCCCAAGAACAACCAGTCGTGGCCCCAGTGTCAGAACAAGCGAGCCAACCTCATATAGAAAGATTGGAGTCAAAACTCCAAAAAATAAGCAACCAACTGGAGGGACTCAATCGAGCCCTCGAGCCAGACGGTCACTCATTCGCGGCGGAGCCCGATTATAAATGGCCATTAAGACAAATACTTCCTATGAATTATAAACCATCAGTGACCTCTCGACACGATCCTGAGGATCTGAAGAAAGTCAAACAACTTGTAGCTACTAAGCTTAAAGGTGTAAAGAAATGGGAAGACCCCCTCCACCCTCTAAGAGAATCGCCCTTCGATCGGAAAATTTTCTCAGAACCAATGCCAAAAAATGTCATTCTGTCTCCTATAGAGCGATATGATGGAACAACTGATCCCCGTGACCATGTTGCCCACTTCATAACAATCATGGTTTCCAGAGATCTGTCAGACGCAACGATGTGCAAACACTTCCCCACTACTCTCAAGGGTAATGCCTTGGCATGATTTAACTTTCTTCTGCCATTCAGTATCAAGAGTTTCACCCAACTCCGATAATAGTTTGAGACTCATTTTATTATCAACCAAGGAGCCAAGCGAAAATTCACTTCCTTGCTATCGTTGCAGCAGCGAGAAGCCGAGTTTCTGAGAGATTTTCTAGAAAGATTTAAAACAAAGATGTTAAAGGTCCCTGCTTTGGACCATTCTATTGCATTGGCTGCTCTCCTAACAGGTTTGCACTCCTCCGACATGAAAGTCTCCATTACGAAAAAACCCCCAGTAATTATTCAAGAATTTTACTCCTGAGCTGAGAAGTACATTGCAATAGAAGAAGCGGAGGCATTTGACCGATGAAGAAGCCGTCTTAACAGAAAGGAATGCAGCCGATTGCCTCGCCAGCCCTCTCCAAAGAGGAGTAAACCAGGAGTTCTGCCTTCGCGAAGATTCAGCATCTACACTTCGCTAAACGAGACCCCGAGCCGGATTTTATATAAAATCAAAAACAAATCATACGTCAGGTAGCCCCCTCATCCTATAGAGGAAGATCCTAAGAAAGATAAGTCCAAATACTATCACTTCTATTGGGACTACAGTCACACGACCGATAAGTACAAGAGCCTTAGGGACGAGTTGAAGTTTTTGGTTCGCAGTAATAAACTGCAGAAGTTCATCAGTATGGAAGGGAGGAATTTACCTTCCCCCAACAGACGTAATGCACCACGGGAGAATGAGCTGCCTAACAGACCAGATTCCAGGCCGTCGCACGACGAATCAGGAGGGGTGATCCTCCAAATCCGTGGCGAAAACATCTGGTATGAGCCTTATGTTCCCACCAATGCTTGTCCGGCATACGACCCAAAGTTTCCTATGCTCTTCCCTTGAGAAAGATTTATGCGCTCTCCCGTTACTTATTGATTATTTCTGTGTTGGTTCGCGGCACGGGATTCTTAGTGGTTTATGGAGTAATCACCTACTATCTAAAGTTTTCAATTGAACGTTGGGTCTTAAATGCCCTGATCTTTCCGATCGAACGTATCATCAAAAAGGGATAGAACTCCCGAACGGGTGGACACAACCCAAACCTCTAAAATTTCTAATCGAACGTCGGGTCTTAGACGCCCTAATCCTACCGATCGAACGTGTCGTTAAAATGGGATAGAACTCCCCGAACAGGTGGATACAGCCCTAACCTCTAAAGTTTCCAATCGAACGTCAGGGCTTAGATGCCATGATTCTACCGATCGAACGTGTCGTCAAAATGGAATGGAACTCCCTGAACTGATGAACACGGCCTAACCTCTAAAGTTTCCAATCGAACGTCAGGTTTTAGATGACCTGATCTTACTGATCGAACGTGTCGTCAAAATATGATGGAACTCCCCGAATGGGTGGACACGGCTTTAACCTTTAAAGTTTCCAATCGAACGTCGGGTCTTAGACGTGCTGATCCTACCGATCAAACGTGTCATCAAAATGTGATGAAACTCTCCGAACGGGTGGACACGACCCTAATCTCTAAAGTTTCCAGTCAAACGTTGGGCCTTAGATGCCCTAATCGTACCGATTGAACGTGTCATCAAAATGGGAAGAAACTCCCCGAACGGGTGGACACGGCCCTAACCTCTAAAGTTTCCAGTCGAACGTCGGGTCTTAGATGCTCTGATCCTACTGATCGAATGCGTCATTCAAATGGGAAGGAACTCTCCGAATGGGTGGACACAGCCCTAACCTCTAAAATTTCTAGTCGAATGTCTGGCCTTAGACGCCCTAATCCTACTGATCCAACATGTCATCAAAATGGGATGGAACTCCCGGAACGGGTAGACACGAACCTAACCTCTAAAGTTTCCAATCGAATGTTGGGCCTTAGACGTTATGATTCTACCAATCAAACATATCATCAAAATTGGATGGCGAATGTGTCATCAAAGTGGGATGAAACTTCTTGAACGAGTGGACATGACCTTAACCTCTAAAGTTCCCAACTGAACGTCGGGCCTTAAACGCCCTGATCCTATCAGTCGAGTGAATATGGCCTTAATATCTAAAGTTTTTTACTATGTGACAAGTCTAATTCATCACGACTTTATCAAGCGAACGGGATAAAGCATTCTAAAGGTTTCTTTTCATGAAGAATTGCTATACTTCAGTAGAGCATGGGACAAATGGCTTGACACAAAATCTTTTCATTATCGGAATAACATGAGATTACAAAGGGGCAGAAGGAGCAACAGAGCTCACAGGGGCAGAATCCGGATCCGCTATTGCTCTCTCTATTGAACTCTCAAGAGGAGGTAAAGCCTCATATCGGCCAACTTGTCGAAAGATCTCCTCAGCGCACCTCAAACGCTCGAGCAACTTATTCTGAAAAAACTAGCAATCGGCAACATCCCTGGCAACAGATGCCTTGAGGTCAGCGATCTCCCGCTCGACATTTTGAAGGGACTCCTCCCGAAGATGAGCTAACATTTCGACGGCCGCTAATATAACTTCCCGTACACACGCCTCAGGTTCTAACCTTTCACAATGTTCTCGAGTTAGAGTCAAGTCCACTTAAAGACGTTCAATTTGCCTGTTTTTCTCCTCTTCGGTGTCTTTTCCCTTATTCTCCAGAATGTCCTTCAGTGCTGGCACTTGGTTACTCAAACGGATAACTTGCCCATCACGCTCTTTCCTCCATTTCTTTTGGAGTTCGATCAAGGCCGCAGTCTGGGAAGGAATATACTTGACAGTCAGAATCATGTAATAACAAATCTGGACAGAGTCTGGGCAAGGAAAATTCTTACCATAAGGCAAAGAGAGTGAATAGCCTTATCAACGTGATCCGGAGACATCATTCGGAGGGCGAGTTTCGGGGGAAATTCGAGCCGTTCGGCCAGCTGTAACGCCTCTTGCGAATCAATGAAATTATATTGATAACCCCCTACACAGACCGCTACTGATCCTTCTTCAAAATCATCCTCCCCTCCGTTGAGTGACTCAACCAAAATAGGGGGTGAAATGCCAACCCCCTCCTCTACATCTTGTAGAAGACATTGAGATGTCTGGGGAGACCATTCGGATGCCTCTCCCAAAACAGGAGTATGGGGTCTCTTCCTGTCACTGTGGATCCAGAGCCAGAGTGCTCTCAGTCACCTCAAGGAGTTCCTCGTCCGGAGCTTCCCCCTCCCCGTCTCTAAGGGGTGCACCAACAATCATCGGATGGCCGATCGACTGACCCTCTTTCATTTCGGAAAGTTCTCGAGGAGGCTTATGTTCTCCAGGTTCTGCCACTCCCTCCTCGCCAACAAGTGGGCTAGACAACCGAACCCCTGATCTTTTCAGCTGGATCTCAGGGGAAATATTAGCTGCCTTCCTCTTTGCGTTTGGCTACACTTCCCGTTTGGTGGAGACCTCCTCAAGAAGTGAAACATTTACAAACGGCACAAAATCAACTAACTTGTCACGCCCCGATCTTTGAATCTGAGGTCGTGAATAGCCGCCCGTTACCTCATACGCTGCCCCTCACAGGACACACTTATTAAGACAACAAAGGCTACAATCAACACCTGTATAAAACCTGTTTCATCAAAATATTAATTTCCCAAGTAAAGAATGTAAAATACAATACATTTGTCTCAATGTATAAGTATACAACACATCTGAGAGTTTCAATTACATTACACAATATAATTACAGTCATCCCAATAAATATATACAATAATCATTCTATAGACCTCAAATGTACATATTTATCATCCAACATCATCAAATACAACACTACAGAAGAATAGTTGATACCATACCCAAAGTCCAAGGTCTCCGATACAAATCAAGTATGTCAAACTCTCTCGACATGTATTCTTGTCAATTTATCTCTGAAATTAGGGAAAGTGAGGGGTGACTATTATGGAAAAATACTCAGTGAGTAAGGGGATCGACAATATGTTCTCAATAATAAGTGTGAATACGGAGTGTCAAAATACATTTCAAAACCATAATGATATCAAAACCAAGCATGTCATTTCTAGAAATCAGGTGATCACATATCACATGTTATAGTATCAAGGTATGCATCCATTTATATTTCCAAATCATTTAGAGTTTGCCAATAAAACATTCCCTGCAGTGGTCTACCCCGACCAATGAAGGGCGCATTAGGGGTTTTTCATATGCAAGTGTATAAAATTAGCTCTCCCCCAACGTTAGCCACAAGTCTCACCAAGTGCTAGACAGTGACGTAACACATGTCCTCCCCACATTTGGTTCAACCGGTTAGCCCGTGTCTATACGTATAATCAACAAATCGAGTATAGTACCTCACTCGGAGCTAGATTGTGGCGTAACACGTCCTCTCCAAATTTTGGTTCATCCGAGCGCAACTATACATATGGTGTTTGGAGAATATCTCCAACTGAAACGTATCCGGACACAATGGGTGTCACTGTCAAAGCCCTTCGTAGCTACGGAAATCCATCAAGGATGTCATCATCATATCTCAAATAGGCATCCAGCCCACATATATCATTACATCATATCAAATCCGTGTGCCAATATGTTTCATCAAAACATTTCAAATCAGTACCAATGCAATGGTAACATATAAATCATATCAAGATTTCAAATAGTGGCACAATATCATTTCATTTTAAACCGTGGATACATAATCATTTGAATTCAATCATTTGGGACACTCCAATAAATCACAAAAGAATATTTATAAAACATAGTTCAAATCATTTGTTCTCACACATGCTATGAAACATGTCACTTGGAAAGCTGTAAAACATGAATTTGGTTCAATCGAAAACATAGCATCAAAGTTTCACTCACAGTACTAGAAACAATAGTCACTCTCGGACGTCTCTGCAGTAAATGTCCTGCCTTGTTCAGCTTTCGACAACTCCAAAGGGATATAACCAAGTATCCGTCATCATCAATATCAATTCTTTAAAAAAAATCCAAAACCCTAACATTGAATACCTAATCTTTCTCTCATATACGGTGACTCAAAATCCACCAAATTTATTTCATCAAACTTCAGCATAAACTCCAAAGTCATGAAAGAGGAAAAATAAACCCAAACTAAAATTAAAAATATTATCTAAATTTCAGTCTCCGATTTGTCTCAAATCGAATCATGATCGAACCCTAGATTTTCTCTCACTAGAAACCTCAACTCTCTCACTAGTTTTAACTTGATAGAGGTTGGGTCATGAGTTTTAAAACTTTAGAGCATGGGTCTAAAGGTATTTTGATTGATAGTTGGAAGAAACAGAAAGAAAGAGAGAGAGAATGTGTGAAACGAGGGAGAAAAGGAAGAAGAAGAAAAATAGAGTTTGACCTTCATGGTTTCTAATGTCCCACCCATTCTCTTTACTTATAAACTCATTTCTTGAATTTACTTAATTGTCCTCCTTCACTTCTAATATACACAAGTACCCAACATGTCCCTATTGGTAATTTGGAGACTTTTCTCAATTGGTTCAAACACTTAAAATTTTATTTGTAGAGAGAAGAGCGATCAGTAATGTGCAAGGAAGCTTGAAATGAGAAGTGTCAACTCATTGGAAATAAATTAAAAAATGGTAAAAAGTCTATTTAGAAACCCAATGGTCTTGAGTTTGATTTCCATCGGCAACCACCAAACACAATATGATCGGCTAGAGAGAGAAAGTGTCATTTATAGAAAATAAATTTGAATTATAAAAATCTGGAATACTCCAAAAATAAGGAATATAAATAAATTGGGTATTATAATAACAAGAGATTAAAGTGGCTTGGGTGGCTAGGTGGCATTAGTCATTTTGGAAGCTTGGGAGGTCATGGGTTAAATTCCTAATATTGGCAAATCACATGGCAAGTGGCAAGCAAAAGAGTTGTGTAAATTGGAGGAAATTAAATGAGCAATGACCTCTTGTTAAATGTAGCAATTGAATGAAGGTGATGATCGGACACAACACAAATTGAAGGAATAGTCGAACGTGTGAGGGCAAGACAAAGAGCATTGACTGACCGAAAGCTACATGACCGAAGATAAAATTTGTCAAGGCAATATTGGCATAATGGTTAATATCTCTTTTTGGATGGCCCAAGTCTTGGGATCAAATCCCAATAGAGACTAGCGCGTGAATTGAACTTGAAAACAATTTATGTTTTGAAGAATGACCGAACGACCGAAGGCAGTAAATCCATCCATTGAAGAATAGCCGAAGGGGTTGCCATTGGGAGAGAACCGAGGTCGCTGATGGCATCAAATTTGATCGAAGGAAATAGTTTTATTCAAACATGACCGATCAGGAAAACTCATCGATGAGGTATCCATTTAATTGTCCACCGATGGGCAAGTTCAAATATCCAAATGGATTTGCAATTACCCATAGAAAAATAAAATGGACTGTCCAGTCAATACCGAAGGGAGGAATATTGGAAAGCGTTTGTGACCGAACGGATTTACAATTATCCGAAGGGAAATGTAATGGGCACCGTTCGGTTAATACCAAACGAAAAAATATTTGAGAAAATTTATGACCGAATGGATTGACAAATACTCAAAAGGAAATGAAACGGACTGTCTGATAAATGAAGAAAATTATGCCAAACGGGTGCTGGAACAAAATTGAATAACATCGATAAGAATTATTTAAAATTTCTAATTTTAGGTGCCGAATAGAAATTTTCTCACAGTGTCGAAGAGAAATGGAAGATGCCGATTGGAGATCGGAAATGCTATTCGGTCAACGGACCGATGGGAAATAAATATTTAAACATATTAAGGAGGTAAAAATACCGATTGAGATTTCAATTATAACCGGCGGTAATATACCGAACGATAGAAACAAAATAAATGGTCCAGGGATAACAATCTCCCAGGCGCAGTCACTACCGAACAAACCAATACTCTACTAACCGTTCACCTAAAATGTAAAAACATCTGCCGATCAATTTTTGATGAATTTTCTGAGTGAATTTCGCTCTATAAAACATGAAAAAGCTTATATATATATAAATATGGGGAGAAGTAAAATATGAGTACACTGAGGTATCGGTGTTACATAACTCCTTCCTCTGTTGCTCCAGTAAGAGAGGCATGGTGATCTGTCTCGTTTCATCCACTAGTAAGCCAGACAATAGCAACATCTGATCTTCTATAAAAAAAACTACCCAAATGCTCCGATGGGTAGCCTCATAATAGTGGCTGACAAATCATAGAACACGAGAATGATAAAGGAGATCAGGGATCTTCATGTTCAAGAAGGGCACCTGATTAGCATACGAAAACATTGGAAGAAGATTCTTGTTAAGAAATCTCATGTAGAAGAATTTATTTATCCAGCGTTTGTTCTGAGATTCATTGTAGAAGAACCTCTAGATAGACCTCCGACAGGTTTGGAGTTTATACTAACCATGAGTAGAAACTTTGGTACTGCACTGCACCGAGGAAAAAAGGGCCTCCAAAATATCCAAGTCGAAGCGAACACGAAAAAACCCTAACAGGAAAATCAAGGCGATCACAAAACGCCAAACGCTCTGGATAAACAGTGAAGGGTGGATGTTCCAATATCTCAAAACCTCCACCAACAAGCCCGTGTATGGGATTCTCAGATCGTACTTTACACATTGTTTATACATTGAGACGCAACCCTCGAGGGCATGATTTGCTCTGTCCCCTTCATCGGGCAACACTAGTTCAAAGTCGCTTCTGAGCAACATGTCCCTTCGGACTTCCATCAGTTCCTCTTCAGTCATTGTACTATGTATGCTGTCTACACCTTGCGACAGAAAAGAATCCTTAGACATTTTGTCTGCAAAAAAAGGTTCTTCAGAGAAAGATTAAAAGAGCAACGAATAAGAATACTGGGTATGCGAAACTCTAACGAATGTGAATCCTTATGAAACGTGCAAAAGACGATTCCCGAAAACCAAAACGATAAAAGTTACACTAAAAAGTTTTGTGCCTTTTTTAATAATCATAACTCATGCCGTTTTTTTCGAGAAAAAGCGTCATGAGTCGAGGGGCAAATGATGGGACATAACCCTATGCCCAATTCGAAGGGTCAGCTCTTGAAAGGCTGACACATGAGGCCTACAAAAGATAACTATCGACCGATATTTAATGTTCTCTATGACTATCTACCAAATGGTTTTAATCGCCCAAATCTCCCGAGCGATAGGGTCCCAGTCGTCTCATATACTAAATATGATTCATCAAACAAAAATAACCTCTCTGATCAGGTATTCAATCATTGGTTTATCGAAAGAACGAACCCCGAAAACCTTTTATCGGCCAAATGACCGATCGATAGCCAGCCGCTCTAACGATTCTAAGATAATGTCAAAACATCCTAATAGTTTTGATTTTCTATTTAAGAACAGCATTTTTAGGATTTTTCAGTAAAGAAAATGATTCTTCCAGAAAACGAAAGTTCACCAAATGATGAGAATCACGATCAATTCAGAATATTAAACTTCCGAGATTTCTGAATCGGATCGATAAGAAAAGTAGCGTTGAAATATCTCGATTGCGTACGACTTTCGTAGGTATAAAATATGCTAAAATCTTTCAAACCAGATACGCTCTCTTAGTCTTACACATTGGGTACTCTAATCATAGGAAACCTCCATCTTTTTGAGCTCTCAGTCTGTTTCTTTATATTTGAAAATCGCTTTTTCTGACTTGAGCGTCGGAATCTCTCCCGCTGAAATACCCTTCAGCGGTTTTTACAGATCTCACATCTTTTCGATGGTCACCGTTCGAGTCAACAAGGAGTCGATATTTATGAAGTCATAACCTACCCCTAACACTTAGCAAAGAAATGTCATGTCTTGATTGCTTTCTTTGCTTCCATTTTCGAATTTCAGTAGGGGATAAGAAGGGTCCATCACCTAAAATGTTCAAATTGTAGACTTTCATGTTTGAAGGTTATTACAAACCAACATTGGTGTTGGTGTCTTCCAACATATCTTGATTCATATGCTAGTTGGGGTGAGGTTGCTTTTGTTATTTGCTCAAATCAATTCTCTCTTCGAGATTTATTCATGAAGCTATTTGATTCATAATTGGATTGTAGAAACTATGTGGATCAATTTATATTATCCAATAAATACTAAATAAGAATAAATCTTAGAATATACCACAATTTTAAGATGTAACATAATATTGCATCTCAAAGACGTAACATAATATTATATTTTAAAGATATGATATACTTGTTGCAGTGTCATATGCTTATATCGTATTTTGAAGGCATGACATGATATATTCGTTCTTTGTAAGGAAATTTTTTTCGTTGTTTAGAAATTTTTTACTTTTTTATTTTTTTTATGATAATTCCGGACAAAGCTCCGAGAATGAGAGCAAACCAGAAGGAAGAAAAGAATAACAGAAATGGGAGAGTCGCTTGCATTTGCGGTTTCTTCACAGTCCTCTCTTCTTCTCCCAAACCCCAGACTCCATTTTCGCTCTTCTCCACACTTCACTTCCCTAAGCTTCTTCTCTGTTCACAATCACAGACCTCACACTCTTCGTCTCCACCAAAGTCGCTTCTTACTCTCTCCTAGGGTTGTCTCCAACTCCGAAGCAGCTCCCACCGCCCTGGTTGTTGATTCTTCTGCAAAAGCTTCTGAGATTGAAGCTGATACAACCGGCGGTGACATCGGTGACGGAAAAGAAGGCGGTGGCGGTGGTGGTGGCGGTGACGGAGGGGATTCCAGCGGGAGTAGCGGGGAAGGTGAGGGAGAACCAGGCGGTGATAGCAGTAAGAGGAAGATGGCTTTGTCGATGTCGCAGAAATTGACTCTGGGCTATGCTGCTCTTGTCGGAGGTATTTATTTTGTTGGTTTCTTCTTGTCCTCGACTTCTGTTTGTGATTGATGCTTTTGAGCTGTGGAATTCTTTGGTTCTGAATCTTGAATAATTGGAGGGATTTGAAGACTGTAATGAATGTAAATCAGAAAAATTAGGGTTTGTTTAACTGATCATCATAGCATGTGACTGTGGGTGTGGAACAAATAGTTGAAGTGCGGAGGAGAACAGAGCAGAGAGAAAGGGTGTTAATTAGGTGACCCATACTCGGCTATTTGGTAGTCTAGTGTTATGATCTGCTTCTTCTGTCTATTGTCTTGTTTGCAATATTATGTTGTATGTGTTAGAAATGTGGACATTGAGCCATGCTGTGTAGGATCTCACGATGAAGGATAATCAATTTTCTCATCAGTCGTGTTACCAGTTAGTATGCTTGAGGTGCAAGATAATGAATCTCCTCACTTAGTATGCTTGAGGTGCCAATAAAACTAACAGTGGGAAGCAGAAATGTGAATGTGTGTGCATATGTGTCCGTGAGAGTGTGAGAGAGATGGAGTTTCAAATAGCTGCAATGGGACTGAAAGAGTGAGAGTTTAAGCTCATTACTTGCAATTTGTCATGATATTTTTTTTTGTTGTCTCCTACGAGGAGGGGAAAACTATGTACCACTCGACCTAATCGTTAGGGGGCAATTCTTAGGATATCCTTAGTTTGAATAAATTGGAATCTAGATTGAAACTTGCTTTTCCCAGCTGATTTGGTTTTTCTTATTATTTGTCTGCTTGCCTGATTTTGGGAGTTGTGATGGTAAGTAGGCTATTATGATGATATGAGTTCTGGTTCAATTCCTCCTGTCAAATGCCTTCCCAAGCTGTCAATTTTGTCTTAGAACTCTCACACATTTATACCCATACATGCTCCACCTTTCATCCTTATCTAGGGATAGAGGTATCATAAGTGGACACGGCTGATGCTCTTCGTCTTTTAGGGAATTTTGATGGGCTTGAGAGGCTTACTAAAATAAAAGGAACATTCCTATGGATATCCTCATCATTTTCTTTGTCTTGGTAATAGTTGCCATGGTAATTGGAATAGTGCAATTCGCGATTCAAATTGTGTGATTCAATTCCAGTCCTACCCTAATCGATTAGATCAATTAGTTGAATCGCAAATGACAATAAATTGTTGATGAGTCACATGATTTGATTCAAGTTGTACCGAATCATGTGAATCTCATAATTTGATTGAAGTTGTGGTCAAAGAAGAAGCATATGAAAGACATCGCCGCCGAAGAATAAGGAGGAGGAGATCAAGGATGCTGCCATATCCAAGGCAGGATGAAGAAAATGGAGGAGATCAATCATGGTGCTAAATTTATGGAAGAAGAAAGAAGTACGCCGTCAAAGAAGGAGATCAAGATGGAGTTGTCGATATCGTATTTTCATTGACAAAAAAGAACAATCAGGGAGAGGAGACACATTGTTTCTGTTATTATTTTAAAGAGAAAAAATGAAAAAAAAATGCTAGGTTGTTGTGGACAAGAGTGGTTCTTTTATTATTTTAGTATTTTACTATCAACCAACAATGCAGTTTTCCTTTTTTTCTTTTAATTTATTAATGTTATTATCTTTAATAACAAAACCATCCCTTCGGTTGCAATGAACAGTTATAGTATTTTAATTAATTAAATATTAGCATTTTAGTACTTTCTTTTATGAAAAATTTATTTTGATATATTTAAACATGTCTCAAAGGTACCTATATACATAATATTGAATCTTACGCTACATGATTCAAAAAATGAGCTTTTTGTTTCACGATATGAATCTTGATTTGATTATCATGGTGGTAGACAATTGGGCAGCCATTAGAGTATCAGTGATGTTAAGTTAATTTGGTTGGTTTTATTCATATTTTGTCTATGTTTTTCCCTTCCAGTGAACAGGGTGAACTGAACATCTGTAAGTTTCTTCATGATGCGATGTAAAATGCTCCACCCCGTGACATCATGTATGAATCATCATTCTTTGGTGTTAGAAGACAAGTACATTTTTCAGCAGTTTTAATCTTACCAGCTAATCTGTGGACTTATATTTTTGTATATTTCATCTACTAATTAGCCTGGATGTTAATGTTTTGACCTATGGTTTTCTTCTCTAAAGTTCATCGTTGACATTGATTTTCTGGCAGTCGGTGGACTTATGGGCTATTTGAAAAGTGGCAGTGTGAAGTCCTTAATTTCAGGTGGAATATCAGCTGGACTGCTGTTCTATGTCTATACAGAGCTTCCTACCAGACCAGTTTTTGCATCATCAATTGGTCTTGGTAAGAGAATCTTAAACTATTGATCAGCTTCTTACATTGTTTCCACCACCTGTAACTGCAAACTATGCAAATGAATGGGATTAGCATGAGGCATTTGGTTCCCCTTTCAGTCCCTTCTCAATTGCATTAATGTACCATATGTATATTCTCATTGATTGTAATAGCAAAGTCCATGAAAAATGTCTCATCAAATGTGACTCCTGAGGGCACGTGTCATTAGCTTCAAGTTTTTCTGTTTTCCAGCATTTTCATGCAGAATCCTTCTCTATTGTTCTCAGGATGCAGTTAATAAATGGTTATTAGTTTCTCTAAAAGCTTGCGGTAGAAGTTTATTACACGAGTATGGTCAAAATTTTCAACATGTGCATATACGTGTTGGTTATTATATTTTGTCCTGTCAGTGTTTTATGCTGTCAGCACAATTCATCAAAATGATATGGACTGGCATATTGAAGCAATTCTTTACAGTGCAACTTCAGAGCTTGGTCCTACTGCCTAGATGGGAGACAACTTTCAAACCCTGTAGATTTTGTTGATCAGTCCTATATACATTAAAGACTGTTTCCGTATTCTGGCATACATCAAAGTGAAATTGACTTTACCTAATTTACTTGCATTTATTTTCAGGCATATCTGCCGCTCTTCTTGGAGTAATGGGTTCTCGCTTTAAAAGATCAGGGAAGGTATTTCCAGCTGGTGTTGTCTCCCTTGTGTCTCTTGTAATGACTGGTGGCTACCTGCACGGCATAATGCGAAGTCTACACTGAAATTGCTTTTGACTGTTGATGTTGAGTAACCTCGTGTAACGCAACTCCTTTTTCCGTGAGTCCAACATGTGTTTCTTTTGTTTGAAGTCTGTCTTTGCATCTGTGAACAAAGAATCTGGTTCTGGTGCTAAGACCTCTATATCATCTATGAGCTTCCGGTCAGGTTTATACATGAATCATTGTACTTCTGTTGCAAAGCAAGTTTATTTTGAGCTAGTGTGGCCTGGGCTTGAGTTTCATACTGTTGATGGATCCTTGTTTCGGTGTCTAATATACCCTTGTTTTTGTGGTAAGATTTAGGTCTACATTTTTCATGAGCTTAATTTTAATCTGCATTGATTTTTCAAGATTCCCCCTATTCAGTTACCTTCTTGGTGGAGCATGCAAATTTTTCATCATGCCCCGTACCTCAAATATTGTGTAAATTCAAGTATTTTGTAGCTTGCGTTTCTCTGACTCCAACACCGGGCTCTTGACTAATTTCATATTTGGAGATTATTGAATTTTGACTAGTTCTCCGTTGACAGTCGGATTTGCCTTTAAATGAGGAGTCTACTTATACCATCTTAATTTCGAACTATGTATTTTGTGTTAAAATATACTATGTATTTAACTCAAATTTTCAGGGTTGATGTGCAATTTTCCATTGGTTGTTGCACATTAAAAATTGGGCCATTTTATAACAATATGGGCTACAATTAATTAGAAGTAGACATTCAACGAGATAGGGATGAAGAATAACATTTTCCTTTTGTATTGATACTGGAGCTACAACGACTTGTAAACATCACGCTAGGCAAAATGCAATCCAAAATGTCTAGGAAGCAAATGGAAACGAATGCTTAACACAGAGGTAGAACACAACAACATTCGCTACCTTAACTAAAGTCCTATAAATTGGTAGCCAGATAAATCTGTCCTGTCAGCTACTAACAATAACACATTGTCACAATAGGGTGCTTTAGTCTGTCTATATCCCTGACGAGTCATAACATGCAGTCGCACACCAACTCGACAAGGTTTATTGGTCTGATAAACATCTTTCCATCTACAACATGTTATATTTGCACACCAACTCGACAAGGTTTGTTGGTCTGATAAACATCTTTCCATCTACAACATGTTATATTTGCACTAAAACTGATACAACTTGGCCAAACATTGCTTGAGGAACCCAAATGTTAGGGATAAGGATGCCCTCCACACTCAAGATCATGCAACCTTGGAAGCAGTGGGCTGGATTTCTTCATTGTTGAAGCAGCCTGTGCCAACTTCCGATGAAGCTTCAGCGCTGTCATTGGCATTTGTGTTGCCACTCACTTTTCCCATTGGGGTTAAATATGGCGCCTTGCTGACCAACCTATAGGAAAAAGGGAACAAAGTTTGTATGTGAAGAAGAACTAGCAAAAAACTTGCCAGTCATGCACAAATAAATCATCTCTTCTTTTTTTTTTTTTTGGGGGGGGGGGGAGGGAGGGAGAGAAGATACCTGTCCCGCCTCTTTTCAAGGAACCGCTGAAGGGAATGTCTCCTTGCAATAGGAATTTCTGTATCAAAAGTGCATTAAAGTTGGAAAAGCAGAATTGAAACAAAAAAAGACTACTAATTTAATGGATTTAGCAGATTACATCAGATTACATGCTGCATCAAAAAGAGCAGGTTGTATATACCAGCCTGTAGTTTGCAGAGGGCATTTGGCTGAATAGGATAGAGTGGGGAGAGTGGTGAAGCCAGAGCTGTGGTGGTGCTCTGAAGTGAAGGAGATCTTGAGAGAACTGGTGTAGTGCTTCCTGATCCAGGTGCAACTTTTTTCCCATCAGCAGGTTTAGCAGCAACAGCAGAGGCAGCAGCAATAAGCATAATTTCTCGGGCCTACCACCAAAAATGAAGCCACACTTGAATTGAATAGAATAGCTAAAAACATCGCATGTAGTCACCTAGTATAGAAGTTGAACAATATGCTGAAAGTACACTTGGGGTAACCTTTTCTGCAGGTATGCTATCAAAGACCATAACACTGCCAGCATAAAAGATGGTGAGCTGAGCTGGAGGAGTAGCACTTTGGCCAGCTGTTGACATGGCTATAGGACTCCTGAAAACCAAAGATACAGCAGTACATCTTGGAGTAGAAAGTAAACACATAATGTTGCTACAGCAGATATGATGATTTCCAAGAGCGAGATTACTAGCCTATCTAAATATGGGAGAGGAATTTTCAATAGCAAAGACTGGAGACTCACCAGAGACTAAATCTCAAGTGATGGTTGGTCATAGTTCATGTATTAATTTGAGCAAAACAACTCAGAATTTGAATTAAATGATACAGAAAAGGCAATTATAGCCCATAGCCAGTAGTAGACTTGCCTACTCTGGCCCTAATAGACCAGTTGTGGGGTATAAATCAAGTGGGTAGTGGCAGATTTGGGATTTGAACTCAAAACCTGGACCAGATGGTTTTAATGGTTCCCATACTGTCTTTTTTTTGGGATACAATACTGCCTATTTCCATTATATGTGGACCGGGTTTCCCCTATCTCTCTCTCTCTCTCTCTCTCTCTCTGGTTACAACAGGAATCGAACCCCGGATCACGGGATTGGGGGAAAGGGGGCTGTTGCCACTGGGCTGTCCCCTTGGGGACTCTCTCTCTCTCTCTACTAGACCCTATCCCTGCCCTAAGGTTCTTTAGGACTGAGAAGGGATAAGAAGCTACAACCCAGATCAGGGCTACATGAGCAAGGGGAAGATTTCTCTTGACAGTGCAGGTATTGAAAAGAGAGGAAACTATTCCATTCCCACCTTGTTGGCTCTTCCATCACTTACATTCCACACATCGAGTTTAGCTCTTCAGAAGTTTTAAAACTAGAAATATTATAGATCCCATGGTCTTTAAATTTTAACTACAGCACATACACGATAACATTCACAATTATATCTTCTATGTACCTCCTTTTTCTTTTTCTTTTTTTTAATTGTGGAGTGGGGTGGGGGTGGGGGGATAATTTGTTGAGAAACTAAGCCAGTAGCATTTAGGCATGCTTTATGTTCTGTTACAAACAGCAGACAACTTGTTCTTTGTATAAGTAATCTTAGTGATATTTCATAGTACTTACTATTTACACATTCTTTTAAAAGCTCACTAGGATAGATTTCAAAGGCCATGGGAGAGAGGCAAAGAGACAGCTGAGAGCCACTCAGGGAACGAAATGGGGATGAGTGTAAATGTGAAGTTTTTTAATTAAGCAAATTTATCTTGCATACTTTCTACAAGTTGAATGGCATTTTGTCTTATCCAAGTGTTTAGAAAGTCAAAATTGAGCTTAAGCAGCACAAATGTACGAATAAGTTATTTTGAAGGACCTAAATAAATTTCAGCCACAGGAACACTGAAATTCAAGTTTTTTCAATAAATGTGAATGAAATGCAAAGATTGAATGTGAATTTCATTTTCGTTAGATTCTACTTTAAATTCCCTGTGTTAGACAGATAGACTCAGAAACTACTAGTTCACTGCACCACTTCCATTCATTCACATCCAAACCAAGATAGCATAAAGAAAATTTGGGGAATTTTCAATTTTTGAAAGTAGTTCTAATTTACAATCATTAATTAGATGCTAAAATATGTTGAGTTGAGCCCAACACATCTTTATGATATGGCAAATTTTTAAAACATAGTGCAGGTTTAAGGTCATACCATATATGTCATCCATCTTGCAAAAACACTTTTAGAGAGTAGCCGAGTCCATGCCAAGACACAACAGTCATATGACAATTTGAAAACAGTCAAACCATGCCCATATCTTCCAGTATTTTCTTTTAAATCATGTCAGTCTTTTCTATTGTTCTTTTGAACATTCACTCAAGGACATTACGAATTGAAAAGGGAAAAAGAAAAAAAAAAATTGAAACTATAGATCCCTGCAATACCACATTCTTTCAATAAGTGAATGTCCCTTCACTGATTCCAAAGTAGAAATACTGCATAAAATTCAAAATTGGTAGCTTCAGAGTTCCTCTTATATATGCATCCCACTACAGAGACAATAAGTTATTGTCTCACAAATAGAGATATGCCACAAGTTTGAATTTGTAACATGTCAGGAATTGGGAGATAAAAAGGAGCATATCAATAAAGTGATACATGAGTCAACTGAAGCTAATATCCACATAGAGAAACTCAATCCACCCATACATCTTGTATGCATATAGAGCCTCGCGGGACATCTAAAAACATCCCCTCTTATTTGATTAGCAGAATGTATGCACGTACAGGGCAAAATACAGGGACGCCTTGGGGATGTGGGTAAAAGGCCAACCAGGATAAGATATAGCTCGTTTTCCCACCTTTAGGACCATAGCAAAATATGGGATCCAATCATTGAACTTTTTCTTTTTCTTGAAATCTCTTCAATTCTTTTCTCTTTAAATCTTTTTTAAGGAGGGCTCCATGGGAAAATTGACAAGTTATAAGTCCCAAATGGGATTCATACTCTTAAGAAGTGGTCATCTAGGTGTATGAATCATGAACAACAAGATCATCTTTGCTTAAAAGGGACCTAAACAAGCCAATTCATATTTTTTAGAATCCCAGACTAGACCAGATTTGCCTTCAGGAATACACTGTTCAGATCTTCAAACATGATTGAACCCATGTAACAAAAAGAAGAAAATCTTCAATTGAGTTTAATTTAACACTAAAAGAACATAAAAATCCTTAAATTTCCAAAAAGGGTTTGAGATTTTTCAGACTCGATTGCCAGAAAATGCAATAAATTTAAAGTTAGAGTAATTAGTTCTAAATAATTAACTTGATTCAAACACAAAGCAAGAAGCTTCCAAAATTAGGGCAAACAGCAACCGATGCACCATTCTAGCATGTCCTCAAAAGCAAAAGTTCCGGTTTTAGCAATTTTCACCCATTCTTTCAAACAGCTAGATTCAATAAAATTTACAGATCATATGCAGTGACAGAAAAACATAACACAAAAAAATAAAATTTCATTCATAGCTCCAGAAAGAAAGAAAAACAGAAATGTGGCATAATTATCACAACACCGAACTCAATAAAAACAAAAATTAAACCCCACAACAAAATTTTCCAAACTGGGTCATAAACCTTTGAGATCTTAGATTATGAACCCCCCAAAAAATGAAAAAGAATAGAAATTGTTGTTGTTGCGCATACCTGGACTCAACTTCAGCTTCTGGAGAAAGTCGTTCCTTGTTAGGAGGCTTGACATCATCATTACCATCTTCAGATTTTTCACAGCAGCCTCCTTTCAATTTCAAAGCGTCCATCTCTCTCTCTCTCAAACTCAAGAAGTTTTTGAATGAATTCAGTTGGGAACACCCACTAGTTTAATCAATGTTACTAAATGAGCTTTTTATGGTATGGTCTGTCTGACTGCCTGGGCTCAACAACAGTATTTTGTCTTTCTTTTCATTTGGAAAAGCAAGAGAGGGGGGGGGGGGTTGGAATTTGATTGTTTATATTAAATTTCACATTTTTTGTTTTGAAATTTTAACAATAACGATAGGTTTGGACGAAAATTTTAGAATAAAAAAAAGGGAAAAATTATTTATTTATTTTTGAGAATTTTATATTGAAAGAAAAGAAAAGAGGTAGAATAATTTTTAATATTAAAAATTTTCTTTTCAAGAATGAAAAGAAAAGAAAAAAATTAAAAATAAAAATTTTATTTCCAATCAATTTTATTTTTCTTTTAATAAAATTTTCAAACAAAATAAAAGAAAAAAATTAAAATTTTTATCCTTTCTTTTCTCTTCTGTTTAATCTTTCCTTTTTTATTCAAAATTTCCAAACATAACGTAAGTCATGTTGTTTATGCGCACCTTAGCAGGCATAAATTGGAATTAAACTAGGTTTGAGGTCCGTCACTTTTACTGAGCATTGCCTTCTTTTCTTCTAGCTCCGTGAACCACACGCGTTGCCTCTCCCCGTGTGTGCGAGGTATAGGAGGTTGGTTTTGCTTCTTTTTTCTCATTGAATTAAATCATATGGAATGCGTGTCCTTTGGGGAGAGAGAGAGAGAGAGAGAGAGAGAGAGAGAGGTGCCTTTCTTGTGAATGGGGAGAGAGTGAGAGGTACAGGCTGAAAGTCTGTTCGGCGCAATCATATGAAACTACGCATTAGCGACCAAATTAATGGTGATTACAGAGGAAAAATTTTAATTATGTATTTAAAATTAAAATAATTTTTATTTGGAATTTTTTATAAATTATTTTTAAATTTTAGACTTTGATAAATAAAGAAAACGCGAAGCTCGTACGACACAAAACGCTAATTTGACATTATTCTCTTCATTGACTTTTAAAACCATTATTTTGAAATACAAGTTTAGAATCTGATTTTTTTGTTTTCCTTTTGCTTTCTTTCTTTTTCTTTGCCTAAATAAAAAGTCAAGTTGATTTCTGATTGCAACACTTCAATTGTGATTTCAACAGTAAAACTAAGTATTCAATTCAGTATACTGAAATCTTAGTATATTTGGATATTCGAGTCAATAATAAAATCCAAGAAAGGAGATATTTCCCAAAGAGATAAAAAAGTTTGCATTAGAGAAAAAATAATTCACCATGTACATAAAGTGTTCATTAACTTAGTGTAGAGGCAAACATATTTTTACTTCGTATTTCCCTTATATTTTTGCAAAGAAACTATTTCCATATTTCGAACTCGTGATCTCGAGATCATAAAAAAATCAACTCCATCGTTGCGTCAAAATTCACCATCAAAATTTGTGTTAAAGAAATGAATTTGATAGGGTATGATCCAAAAGATTACCAGGGTAGTGCTTGAGTACTCAGAAACCCGTATCAGAACTCACATCGATGAGGGATTTATCTCCGGCTAGAGTGGCCGCTAACTGATCGTTAGATTAGTTCCCGATGATGGCAGTTTGACGGTTCATAGAAACATTCGACAAGCCCAAACCGATGTCCTTTTCTCATTGGCCGATGAGCAAGCGCTCCCTAAGGAACCGATCATATTAGCTAAAGATAATATTTGATTAAATTTCACATCGACCTATTATTTCCTATTTCTGTACAACATGAATCTCTTAGATAAATAAAAAAACCTTTAGAATCTAATTAATAAAAAAAGAGATTCATCTGTATCATCGAACTTCCTAAGTGATAAAAATCACAAATCTTTTGAAATATTTGACTATGGAATTTTAAAATTTTCGGATTTTCTAAAAAAAAAAACTAGGGTTGCAACATTTGAAAATACATGAGCTTTCGACATACCGAAACCCAGGTATGCTCTTTCTAAGACCCATATACTCGACACACAAGTGACATAGAGACTAGTTCTCTTTCTCTCGCTCTCTTTCTCACAATCTATTTCTTTCCTATCGCAAACTGCTATTTCTGATTTGAACGTTAGAGCCTTCTTCACCGAAGCACCATCTAGTAGTCTTTTGTAGGTTTTAAACTATTTCTATAACCAGCCGTTCGAGTCGAAAGAAGTCAAAATTTGTAGAGTTGAAACCCACCTCCAACAAATTACCGTCGTCCATGGGAAGCAATCCCTAGACAAATATATCATCTATCTTTTATCATTACTTACAATATAATAGCCGTCAAGAGGAAAAGACCAATCATTAGCTTCGATGATAATGACTTAATCGGAGTCGATCCTAATCGCAAGATTCTCTGGTTATTACCACGAGGATGTAATCTTATATTGCCAAAAGAGTCCTTGTCAACCAAGGGACAAACTGTGATCTCTTCACTTGGGATGCTTTCCAGCGAATAGACCTCAATTCGGTTTACCTTCAACCTCTTACCGGGTCCCTCAAAAGCCTTTCTAACGAATGTATCTATCCGGAAAGTGTTATCCTTCTCACTATAACTCTAGGAATTCCTCCCAACCATGCAACTACCAATGTCATCTTTCATGTGGTGAAACTATTTTTGCCTTACAACACCATCCTTGGTTGCTTTAGTTAGGATGAACTGGAGGCGCTGTCTAGTACGAGACACATGAATATAGAGTTTAGAACGTTGGAAGGAATCACCACTCTTCGTAGCGACCCTATCCTTACATTCTCCTTGCGACCGAAGGTGGGCAAGAAAACATTTCAATCGACACTCTGAAATTCCAAAATGATGTTAAGCCAATGACTAAACCCAAGTTTGTGGAAGAGGTGATCGAGATCTCTCTAACCGATGACCCCAATCAGACCGTGCAAGTCGGGGTCCACTTGTTAGCATCCCTACAAGAAGCCATTGTCGAGTGCCTACACAAACATCCAAAGGTCTTTGCTTGGTCTCCCGAAGACATGCCGGGCATTCACCCTTCAGTCATAACCCACAAAGCGATAGTTAATGCCGAGTACAAACCTGTCAAATAGAAGAAGAGGGTGTTTAGATTAAAACGTCAATGGGTCATACAAGAAGAAGTTCAAAAATTGCTGACTATTGGATTCATTCGTGAAGTCAAATATCTCAAATGGCTAGCCAATGTGGTCTTGGTAAAGAAGGCCAACGGTAAATGGAGAATGTGAGTGGATTTCACAGACCTCAACAAGGCATACCTGAAAGATAGTTATCCACTCCCTAATATCAACAAACTGATGGACAACTCTTCAGGTCATCAACTCCTAAGTTTTATGGACTTTTACTCTGGTTATAATCAAATACAAATGGCACTGGAAGATGAAGAGAATACAAGGTTCATCACTGAATTCGAAACGTATTGCTACCAAGTCATACCTTTCGGCCTGAAGAATGCGAAGGCAACTTTCCAATGGCTAGTCAATAAAGTTTTCAAAGACCAACTCAGCAAAAACGTAAAGGCATAGGTAGACAACATGCTTGGCAAAAGTACTGATGCAAAGTCTCACATTGCCGATCTCGAAGAAACCTTTCAGATGTTAGAACGTTACAACATGTGACTGAACCAGTCCAAGTGCACTTTCGGGATTGCATCCGGCAAATTCTTAAGTTTCATGATCACCAACTAGGGAATTGAGGCAAACCCTGAGAAGATACAAGTCATACTTGACATGTTATCATCAAAGACGTTGAAGAAGGTACAACGTCTCACCGGTAGAATATCAACTTTAAGCCGATTCATGTCAAAAGTTAGGGAGAGGTATAAAGCCATCTTTGACACCCTGAAAAGGTTTTAGAGGTTCGTATGGACACCCGAGTGTCAAATAGCCTTCGAACAACTTAAGGAATATCTTGTGACTCCTCCGCTACTCTCTCGTCCAACACCTGGCAAGAAACTATACTTATATCTTTCTATTTCTAGCCATGCACTTTGTTTTATCCTTCTGAGATAAGACTCAACCATACAAAAACCAATATACTACATCAGTAAAATACTCAAAGAGTCCGAGGTCAACTATTGACCGATCGAGAAGATAACATATGCCCTGGTAATCTCGGCTAGGCACCTTCGGCCATACTCCACTAAAGCAAATCCGTCAGAAAAGACATAAATCCGGTTGCCTCATCAAATAGAGCATAGAGTTGGGTGAATTTGATATTCAGTACCAGGTTAGACCTGCGATTAAAGGCCAAGGTTTGGTCAATTTCATTCTCGAATGCCTTCCAGTGCTAGCCAAAAAGCGAGTCCATCGATAGCTAGGACGAATGGTTATTACCAGATTGGATGATATATGTAAACAGATCATCAAATTTTTCAGGAAGTGGTGTTGGATTCATACTGGTGAGCCTGAACAATTTCAAGGCCGAATATGCCCTTTGTATTGACTTCTAAGTCACCAACAATCAGGCAGAATACAAAACCTTGCTGACAGGACTCCGAATTGTAGCGAACATGGGAGCCAAAAGTGTTCGGATATTTACAAATAGCCAGTTGGCCATTAGGCAGATTAAAGGGGTCTATAAGACCAATGATCCGGTGTCTCATAGATCCGATCATGGCCAAGTACTTGAATAAACTGCGCGAGACGATGAGTAAACTAGATAAAGTTGATATTCAACAAATCCCTCAGTGAGAGAATGCACGATTCGATACACTCTCTAAGTTGGCCAGTTTGGATTCGATCGCCTCTAGCAAAACAGTTTACATCGAGAGTCTAATATATCCCAGCATAGATGAGTTGGAAAGATCCTATAGAGGCATACCTACAATATAACCGACTACCAGATTTACCATCAGAGGCAACCAAATTAAAACATAAACCTGTTTATTACTCAATCATCGATGGAAACCTGTATCGGAAGTCTTTCAGCCATTCGTACTTACGGTGTCTAACCCCTGAAGAAAGAGACTACGTCCTCTGAGAGATCCAAAAAGGGATATGCAGAAATCATTTGGCGGCTCGGAACCTAGTTCACAAAACCTTAGGTCAAGGATACAATTAGCCAACCATGAAGACCGATTCCAATAATTACATCAAAAGGTGTGACAAGTGTTAATATTTCTCTTAGATTTTTGTGACTGTCCTCGACCAAACTAAGTCCTATGGCAAGCCCATGGCCATTTTCCCAATGGGAAATGTACATCCTCGGACCATTCCCCCCAGCCACCAAACAACGAAAATTCATCATAGTGGCAATTAACTACTTTACCAAGTGGGTGAAAGTTGAACCTCTAGCCCAGATCACGGCAATCAAAGTTTAATCGTTCATATGAATTTATATTATCACTAGATTCGGCATACCTCACATCCTTATCATAGATAACGGAAAGCAGTTTGATAACGTTGGCTTCCGAGAATTCTACAACAAACTAGAGATTTACCATCAATTCTCATCGGTTGCTTATCCATAGACCAACGAGCTTACCGAGATAACTAACAGGACGATCCTATAAGGACTCAATATAGTACTAGATGAAGCCAAAGTACGATAGGCAAAAGAACTTTATAGCATACTTTGGTCATACTATACTACGCCTTGAAGGGCAACCGACAAAACACCATTCAATCTAACATACGGAAGGGAAGCCATCATAACTATGGTGATAGGAATCTATTCGCTCTGAGTGGCTCAATACAATACCAAACAGAACGAACCTGCCTTACGAGAACGACTAGACCTACTCCTATAGCTGCAGGAATCAGCATTTGCTCGAATGGTTGCGTACTAGCAACAAATGGCTTAGTATTACAATTGAAGAGTCAGGAACCGAATGTTCAAACCAAGTGAATTGATACTAAGAAAAGTTAAACCGACCGGTCTGCCTCAACCTGGGGGCAAGCTCGCCCTTAATTGGGAAGGTCCCTATTAGATACGTTCCGTGGTTTACCTGGGGACTTACCGCCTAATCAACCTAGAAGGGTCCGCTATGTCTAGGATCTGGAATTTAGAAAACCTGTGCATCTATTACCCATAAATCCCATTACCTCCTGAGGTCGGAAGAGTCTCCCATCGAGTAAGACCCCTATGCTTTTCCTTTTCGATTATTCTATCAATCATTTTCTACCGTTTTCACTTCTATCGATTGTCACCTATCAATGAGATCTATTTCCCCAAACGGTCTATGTCGCCCTGACATACCAATGGGATCTATCTCTCCAAATGGGTCTATGTCACCCTGATCTACTGATGATATTTATCTCCCCGAATGGATCTGTGTCACCCTAACCTACCGATGAGATTTATCTCCCCGAACAGACCTGTGTTGCCCTAATCTACCGATGGGATCTATCTGCCTGAACGGGTCTATGCCGCCCTAACCTACCAATGGGATCCATCTCCCCAAATGGGTCTGTGTCGTCCTAACCTACTGAAGGGATTTATTTCTTCGAATGGGTCTATGTCACCCTAACCTACCGTAGGGATTTGCCTCTCTGAGCATGTGTCACCTTCATTGAATAAGATAAATATGCCTTGTCTAACCGATCGAGTAGATATGAGTATTATCTTTCGAATTATTCGCGGGTCTACCACATGGGCATCCTGACGGTGATGCCATTTAGACGAGCACATAAACATTATCAGAAGAAATTTAATTAGAGACAAAAATCAATAAGTAAAATAAAATTTCCTTTTTATTTTCATATGACAAATACGTGGATAAACACACTTTACAAGTCTCGAAATCATATCGATTATATCAAAAGAAATACGTAGAGAATCTAAAGTATTATTCCCTAACAAAGAGGCTATAATGCCATAGTCATTGACAACACTGGAGAGTACAAAAACGATGAAAAGAGAAAACGGAAAAAGAAAACTTAAAACCTATATGCAGCCAAACTTGGAGAAGAAGACTATTGAAAAGGGCAATTGGGGAGAGACTGTGAGGATGCATCGGGATATCATCGAGATTCAAACTTTCTGTCATCCCCAACTCCCTACACTTAACCAGTACCCTCTGTCATTCGACCCAACAGAACACGAGTCAGACAACGAACTCAACTGAGCGTATCTGAAACTCCCCTCTGAAGTCAAGAACTTTTGTGGGAACCTTGACGGAGCCCATCATGGCGTCCAAAAGTCGAATGACATGATAAGATCTCATATCCATAGTCCCATTTTTTACGAAACTTCACATCCACAGGAACAATTTACACTACTAGGACCAACAGACAAAAACACTCCATCGAATGATCTCTTAAAGAAAGATAACTCTCGGTAGAAAAGAACTCTTAAACGAAAGGGAATACACAAGTTCTTCTTGAAGCAACACGGGGTCCAGCTATTGCTATTTATATTTCACATCATATGAAATGTGCTAAGGCTCTTGCTCCTTTCTAACTCCACGTGAGCATCCATCACTCACGGTGCCTTTCTTACAAAACGATGCTATAAGTTAGGGGCAAATAATAGGACATGATCCAAACTTCACATCAACCTTTTATTTTCTATTTTGGCATGACACGTATCTCCTAGATAAGGAAGGAAACCTTTAGAATCTAATCGATAAGGGAAGAGATCTCCTATATCACAATACTTCCTGAGTGATAAAAATCATGAATTCTCTGAAATATTTGACTATAGAATTCCGAAATCTTCGAATTTCCTTGAAAGAAAACTAGGGTTGTAACACTCCGAAAGCATACGACTCTTGCAACGCCCCGTATAAAAGTCTTCGGCACATCGAATCCCAGGTACGCTCTCTTTTAGACCATACACTTGACATACAAGTGATAGGGAGATCAGCTCCCTCTCTCGCTCTTTTGCTCTCAGTTTGTTTCTTTTATATTGCAACCTGCTTTTTTTGTCTTGAGTGTCAGAGCCTCCCCCACTAGAACACCATCTGACAGTTTTTGTAGGTTTCAAACCACTTCTGCAACCAGCCGTTCGAGTCGAAAGAAACTGAAATCTATGAAATCGAAACCCATCTCCAACAGATTTTAAAAATTTTTATTCTTGAGAAGAGATTTTTTGATTATAGAAAATATCTAGAATCATAAACCCTAGTCTAGTCTAGATCCATTCGAGCTCTCGCATGCCATTTTAGGTTGTAGAAGGACATGACTTCAATTTCTCAACTTTGGTTCTTCTCAAGTCAGGGAAAATAATGCAAACTTTTTCTTTTATTGTCAGTTTTATCATTTTTGTTGATTTTAGGACGTCCAGGAGTCTTGTATTTATTTCTTTTAGAGGTACTTTCTGTTAAAACCTCTGATAACAGTTTAAGAGAAAGTCTAAATTCAACACTTGTAGAAAGTGATAGTGCATTTTGGTTAGTGCCCAACATTTGTTCAGAAGTATTGTAACTCTCTATAAATATGCATCTGCAGAGAAAGACTTCATATCTCAGAGATTTACATCACTACAAAAAATAGAGTTTTTGTGATGAATTTTACGACAAACTTCTGTGAAAAGTTTGTCACAAAAAAAAATTTGCAACAAATTTAGCGACAAAAAAAAAGTTTGTCGCTAACAGCTTATTGTAAACATTGGCGATGAAAATTTTATTATTCGTCACAAATTTTACAACAAAAAATATTTCGTCTCAAAATTTGTCATAAATATTAGCCACAAATAATTATTTGTCACAAATTAGCGACGAAATTTGCAACGAAAAATTATTCATTGCAAATTTTGCCATGAATAACTTTATTGCAAATTTAGCGACGAAAAAAAATTTGTCGCTAATTTTGTGACAAATAATTTTTTGTAGCAAAATTTGTGATAAAATAATAATTTGTCGTAAAATTTATAAAAAAAAAATAATTTCTCACAAAATTCAACGCAAATATTTAGCCACAAATTTTATTTTCATCGCAAATTAGCAATGAATTCTATGACTAATTATTTTTGTCGCAAAATTTGCAGCGAAGTTTTGCGAAGAAAGACATTTTATTTGCAACAAAAAACTAATTTTTTACAAAATTCGTCTCAAATATTTCGTCACAAATTTTATTTTTGTCACAAATTAGCAACAAATTCTATGACTAATTGTATTCGTTGCAAAATTTGCAACGACATTTTGCGACAAAAGACATTTCGTCGCAAAATTAGTGATAATTTTTTTTTTGGTCACTAAATTACTTGCTAAATTCACGATACATTTTGTGACGAAAAGTTAATTTAGTGATGAATTTGGAATAGTTAGCAATAAATTTTGCGACGAACATAAGAATCAGCGACTAATTTTGTGACAAATCTGGAAATTTTGCGACGAAAACAAATTTTATTGCCATATTTTCACCATTTTCCCTGTATAACCTGTTTCTACACCTGCTCATCCAACATCATCATCAACTAACTATCCAATAGTTATCAACATCATATTTCTATTGTCTCTGCTAATCCATGCAACTAATATCCAACAAGATTAATCAACTAAGAATTCAACGAGAACTAATTATTTTAACACTACCAAAAGTCACAACAACAGTAGTATAAAAAAAAAGCACAACAACATCAAGTCTCAATGTTCAAATATCAACAACAATCATAGTATCAATAACCATAAAAATTATAGTAACCATGTTCAAATGTAACCATCAAATAACAATAAATAATCTCAAACACCACCACCACCACCATCATCATCATCATCGAATATATAATCACCATCACGAGCATTATTACGAGGAGATAGAGAAGGGAGAATCTGACTTGGAGTGGAGGTTAACTAAAGATACTGCATGCTGAACATCTGTTGTGTGTGAAACTCATGAAATTCGTGATCTCTTTACATCTGTTGTGCGCAAAGTTCATTTAATTCATGATTTCTTTGCCTCTGTAGTGCACGTACCTCTTGAAATTCGTTATCTCTTTATACTAGTAGGTCTTTCAAGTGACTCACATCTTGATTCAATTGCATTATTTCTGCCCTTATTACTGGTAGAGTGGAAGAAGATGGACGAATGATTTTGCAAGTCCTGCTCAAAGAACTCATTCTAAGTACTTTACCCCCTTTTGTTCCACCAGTTGTCTCGAGCCATAAAACCATACTATCAATAGATGGTTCAGATGATTCGCATCATCACTAGCACTCGAACTTCTCACTAAAAGTTCATCATCTTTCCTACATTGTCATGAGAAAAATTAAAAGAAAATTAAAATAACAATATAATAGAAACTCATATAATTTGGATTATATATATAAATGAAGGCAAATAAAAAATCTAGTCTTCGTTACCCTACTGATATTAAAAAAAAAAATTATGAACTGAAGACGATTTTGATAAAGAAAAGTGTATGTATATGTTTTCATTGTTATGACATTGTATTCAATTCATTACATTGTTTCTTAGTTGTTCTGATTGTCTACTAATACTAATCATGAGACTATATAACTTGTTTACTTCTACAAATGTTACTTTATGGGATTTAAATTATGAACGTTTATATTAATATTGAATAAGTTGAAAGTTGTTAAAAAGAATAAGAAAATCTCTATCAAATAATTCATTATATAAAGATTATGTATAAACGAGAAGCCAACATTTCAAGAGATATAAGTGAAATTGTGCAAAGTGAACATGTTGAATGTTCAGCTTTTATAGCTTAAAGTAAGAATTATTGAATGAAAGGATCTTTCTTAAAGTGCAGCTAAGTACAAAAAATAGGGTTTGAGTGCAAAAACATTATCCATATCCAAAATTGGATTAATAATGATCAAATAGAACAGTATGTATTAGGAATCAAAGAATCAAGTAAGCAGTGAAAAGAAATTTATGAGAGACTAACCTAATAAATTCATTTTCTTACATTGTTATGATAGTTTCAACACAATATATTTAAATCAATATTGAAAATGTCTATAAAACAATTGAATGCTTTTAAATGACATACCTTAACTGCTCTAACTCTCTCCCTGTTCTACGCCTTGTCTTTTTTTTTTGAAATGTTCACGTGAAAGTGTTTATGAATAATGACTCGATTCTCATTTTCTTGGCTTAAAAAAACACTATTAGAAATAATGAAATAATTTAAAAAATAAATGAATTAAATTAAAAAATTAATATTTGAATAAAACTACCAATTTATTTCTATATTTATCTATATTGATTGAGCCTCCCACATACGTTGCAGACGATTCTCTAGAATTATAAGCTTAGTTTTTTTTTATTATATTCACTCATTCATCTGCTCTCATTAGATTCTTAGAAATTCACAATTCTATCACAATTCTCCTCGGTGATGTAGTTTAACTTCCTTCTGCTAATCTTTACATGATTTAATACGCCTTGGATGTGATCGCCACATTTTTTTTAAAAAAAAAATTCTTTTTATTTCAAACTGTTCAGTCTCATCCCAAGTGAATTGTCACTGTAATAAAAAAAACCAACTAGTTATATTAAAATTATAAGCTTATTTTATATATAAACTGAATGACATAACTTACTTTGAATTCGTTTCACCATAACTCTTTTGCTTCTTCAGGGGTGCTTGTGAAAGTCATCGAAATCCCCTTCCAATGGTTGTTCACTATTCTATTAAGCTCGTGAACAACATGTACAGAAATTGTAAATTTACAATAAAGTTAAAAATAAATAATGGTAAATAAATAAGATAGTTAAAAGAATCATATATTTTATAAATAAAAGAAACAATATTGATGATATTTTAAAATCTAGTATTTACGAATTTCCACAAGGGGCTATCATCTCTCGGCTATCTTCCCTCTCCACATATAAATGTTGTACTGAAAGTGCAACCGAGGGGACGACAAAGGTATATTAGTAGTAAGGGAATGGGAATGGGAAGGTACTGCAACCGAAGGAAACAGTGAAGACACATTAGTAGCAGGGGAATGAGAATGGGAAGATACTGAAGCGGACTGTGATGGTGAAGAGCGTGGTCTCCCATCACAATTTCGTTTATGGCCGTCATGTCGATACTATCAATTATAAATATTAGAATGATAAAAAAAATAAAAATTACATATTAATCAGATACATAATGGAGTATATGAAGAAACTTATCATATTTAAATTGATGTACTAATTGTGAGAAACAAACTATCAATATTTCAAAAATCCTCTCCAATAATCTATAAAAAAGAAAACAGTATATTAACGAATGAAATATAAAAAATGAGACATGTGACACTAAATGGACAACAAATTAAGTAATGAAATTTGTAAATTAACACTAAAGTAACTTCCTAATAATATTACCAAAGCAGGAAAAAGAAAATTGAGATAACAAATATAAAAGAAAGTTGACAAACAAATCCAGAGTAAAATACAATAAAGAGAGAGAGAGACCCTGTGATGGGGCTAGAGATCTGACTCAAATTTTCATTATGAGCATTACCTTCAACTAGTTTAAAGAAGATAGTATATCACCGAATGAAATACAATATATAATAAAAACTACAGTACGAAATGCTATAAATAAAGACTAGATTACCATATATAAAGATAAATATTAAAATTTTATTATATTAAGCGAACAAAACTTACCCGCCATAAAAAATCAAAGTTCTCGTTGTCATTTTCATTCTTATCATTTGTCTCAAAATTAGATTCTTTAACATCATTATCATCCTCATCCTTATCATCTGTCTCAAATTAGATTTTTCATTGTCATCCTCATGAATTTTAATTGGATTCATATCTATCACTACTCCACAGAGATCTCGTAATGTTGGAATATTATATTTCTCGGTTTGAAATGTGTTGACAACTTTCTCTTGTTGATATGCTATGTCTTCTAGTATTCCTCAATCTTTTTTTGTGTTTTCATTTTACAAACAGCCACCAATCAATTTTATCATATTTCAAACTGGGATATGATGTATAAAATACTTGAATCGTTTGTTGTACCAACACAAATGGTTCATGTCTCTTATATAATTACTTATGATTTATTTTAATCAAATTAAACTGTGGATACACCTTCATTCCTTTTACGGGGTCAAACCATTGACACATAAATAAAACGACCCGCAATTCTGCTTTAGAGTACTCTACCTTTACGATTTTATCCAATAAACCATAAAAATCATCTTTTGCACCTCCATCATTGGATGACTGAACACAAACCCCACTATTCATTATAGTTTTTTCGATTCTATATTCTTGAGTATGAAAATTATACCGGTTTATGAAATATGTTGGCCAAATTTGTACCTTTGATTTTGGATCCCATGACAGATGGATTAGCAATTCTTGCTCAACTTGAACTTGATTACCATGAACTTAAAGTAAAATAAATGTGCTAATATGTTTTAAAGTAACGATGTATAAAATTTCTAGTCAACTTACATATTTTTTGAACCGTGCTACAAATTTTTCATCACAGAAATGATCAAACTCATTTGTCGATAGTTCAGAATATGAGTTTTGAAAAATCCTACCATAAAAAAAAAACGATTTTTGTTACAAAAAGTTTACGACTAAAGAAACACATTTATTAGCAAATGTATACTAACTTGAAATATGATATCACTTCTGGATAGTTCAGTAAAATATATGTTTGGGTTCTCCGTCATTCTTGACCAATTAAGTATCTAAGTTTACATGGGCCACTTGGTCAACCAAAGTAGTTAAAAATTGAGAATGACTTCAAATTGGAATCAACAGGACTCTCATCATTTCTTCCCGCTCTTTGCCTCTTGCACTGTACGTGAGGCTCAAAATAATATGAGGCAAACATTGTCACTTCTTCCATAATGTATGCATTAACAATAGAGGTTTCAACACATGCCTTATTTTTCACTTTTTTCTTCAAATGATATAGGAATCTAATTATAATGAAACAAAATGTATCAGAAAATAATATATAATGAAGTTAGTCATTTGACATGCATTGAAAACAAAGTGTAGAAGATACAAAATTTATCTTTCAAATGGATACATCCATCAAAATTAGACGAGACCTGCAACTTTGGTCTCATATGGCAAGTAAACCAAAAGATGTTTCATAGAATAAAAAAAAATGGTGAAAATATCCTTTCTAAGTTATACAAAATGATAGAAATATCTCTCTCTAACTTCCCAATGTGTGATTGTCTCAACACTGTCGAGCAAATATCATGAAGGAAAATACTTAATTTCGTAATGGCACCCCATACAAAATTTGGTAAGAGTTCTTTGAAGTCAATAGGAATTAGCATTTCCATAAATATATGACAATTATGACTCTTCAAACCAATCTATTTGCATTCCTTCAAATTGACACATCTCCCAAAATTTGAGCTATAACTATCAGGAAACCTCAATGATTTCAACCATTCGCAAACAATTCATCTCTGATCCTTATTCAATATCTAAATTGTCTTCGGTTTTGGTCCTCTATTACTTTCATCGACATCAAGTATGAGTCGTTTACAAAGAAATCGCATATCTTTTCTTACATTTAAGTTGTCTTTCGTTTTTCTAGTGAAATCCATCACTGTATTTATCACATTATCAAAAACATTCTTCTTGATATGCCTCAGATCGAGATTATGATGAATCAGATAAATCTTCCAATATAGTAGATCCCAAAATATACTTCATTTAGTCCATTTATGCGTACTTCAATAACCATGTGTTGTACCATGTGGGTCTTCAATAACAGATGAAAAGTTAAATACTCTATACCAAATTTATTCACCAGTTAATCTCAATAAAGGAGGTATTCTTTCAATTCTATTCTTCATATTTCAATTTGAATGACTTTGATCTCTCCATACATATCGGATATCCTAAAATTCTAACGGTACTCTATCCCAATAATATATCATAAGCTGGAAAGCTATTTATAGTCCAAAGAAGAATAACCTTCATTACAAATATCTGATCAGTATAAATATTATATATATGAACATCTTCCTTCCATAGCTGTTTTAACTCCATAATCAGTTGTTGCATGTAAACATCTATTGAATTCTACGGATTTTATAGGCCAGACATAAGCAATGTCAAAAATATATAGACTGTCTTCATACACATACTAGGTGGAAGATTGCACGGAGTTAAGATAACTGACCAATATGAATAAGTTCTTCTTGATTTGCCAAATGGAGCAAACCCATCAATACAGAGACCTAACCTAATGTTTCAAGTCTCTTTTGTAAACTCAGGATATGTTATATCAAAATATTATCATGCCTCTGCATTCGAAAGATGACATATTAACCCCTTTTCTTGTTCATGATTTGCATGCCAAGTCATGTGTTTAGTAGTGACCTTAAATGCATAAAACCTTTGCAATCTAGGAGTTAAAGGCAAATAAAACAATTGTCTGTATGATTTACATTGCTAAATACGACCCGATCTACTAATACTCTTGTACCTACATTAGTTACAGAATTTACAAAATTCTGCATTTTCATCATCTCTCCAATATAACATACAACCATCTCTACAAATATCAATCCTTTCTATCAAAAGATCTAAGTCTTTCACTAGTTTTTTCATACTGTAGAAATCATTTGACATGATTTTATCACAAGGCAACATTTCTCCAATAACTTGAACAATATCATTGAAACAATTCTCGGACAAATTATGATTTAAATTAATATTTAACAGTCTTGCCGCTAGTGATAACTTAGTGTGGCTATTACAACTAGCCCATAAAGGTTCATTTGCAGCCTTAACATTTTCTGAAATTGATGCGAGAAATAAGTTTTATTATTCACATTCTCATCAACACCTCTTACATCTATCTCCTCCAATAGTGATACACAACTAGTATACATTTGTTCAAATGTTGGAACAAAACTAATACTTGCATGGTTCAGTTCTGGAACAAAATTCTGATCCCTTGCATTAATTATCATCATCTGATAAGGGTTCAATTGATCATAACAACTCTGATCCCCTTTAACTGAAAAATGCATGTTTCATTGATATTCTTCATCAGATATAAATGGTTCACCATGACAAATCCAATTATAGTAATTCGGGATAAAACCAAATTTACAAAAATGTTCCCTAACTTTATCACACTTATGAAATTTACCATTTTGACACTTTCTACACGGACACCTTAATTTATTCCCATCCATAAACTCAATTTTACTACTAGTAAAATCCAAAAATTGTTCCATTCCAATAATAAACACATCAGTTAAATCTTGACGTTCAAGTAAGTTCTTTTTATACATCAAATCTCTCCCGTTTTGCATTTTCTCTGATACAAATTTAATATTTATAAAATATTAATAAAAAGTACTACTAACAAAAGGTACTTGATTGGAGTAAAAAAAAAAAAAAAGTTACCTTGCTTATAATATATTAATTTATATTAGTATCATATATATACAGTATTAATAACATAAATCATATATAATATTTTAATTTATAACAAGAATAAATAATTAAATTTGTCAAAGCTAACGCCCTACTATTAGAGATAATTGATTCTTAATTGACAAAATAAAAATATAATTGTTTTAATAAAACAACAACAATAACAATTAGAATCTTAGTCCCAACAATTGGGGTTGACTTTGAAGTCGACGTATATATACGCAGTATTTCTCTTTCATTTTTACAAAGAGACTATTTTCATGTCTCGAATTTATGAGCTCGAGGTCACCAAAAGAACAACTTAACCGTTGCACTAAAGTTCGTAAAAAAAAATGATTTTTTGTTGAAGTAATAAATACAGTAACCAAAAAGCACAAATCTTGTGCCATAACATGTTCTCATCTTCTGATCGATAAATCGAGAGAAAAATCTTGATGGATGCAGAATTTCTTGAAGATTCTTGAAATTGCTACCATCGGAGAAGAGAGATCTGCGACGATAACTGAAATTGAGAATTCTTGAAGATTCTTGAAGGTTTGCCCAAAATCTTGATGTAGATTCTTGGTTATATGATTAGTAATCAAGAAAAAAAAAAAAAAAAGCTAAAAACCATTGCAAAACTTCTGCAACAGAGTGGTTGTGTTTCACATCCTACACCCCATCATGGAATTGTACATGGCATGGGTGGAGTCAGTAAAACTTTCCAAGGCACCTAAAGGCAATAAAATTGGAGCCAAACTGAACCAGGTGAAGATATGTCTCCCTTGGACAGTTGGTTCATAGATTGAGGAGTTGAAGTATACACAAAGGCTATTGAAACCAGGTGAAAAATATAATTGTTTCAATACAATAAAAAATTTTAAATTTAACTTTTTTTTTTAAAAAAAAATAATACTCATTTCGATATAATAAAAAAAAGGCACATTGATTAGTAATTTGGAAAATTTTGCACTAAAAATTAGTGAAAATTTAGAAAAAAAGGAAAAACTTTTAATGAAGACAGGCAATCTTATTTTCATGAAAGCACTACAAGATAAAAAGATAACACTCAATTGGTCATTTCAAATTCTCTATAATATCTTTTAATAATATTCAAAATTTAAGTTTTAATAATAATAATACAAAGAGGTTCCAAAATTTGTACATAAAAGCCAAAGTTCAAAATTTTGTATTACTACAAAAAAAATGTAAAAATCACGAATTCAAGTTTAATATTAACAAAATGTATTTCATGTTTATTTGCTTATATTATGAATTACAAAAATTAAATATTATATTTTTTAATTTAAGAAAATGTTGGTAAATATACTCATTATATAGAATGATTCGCACATATTCTATAAAGATTAAGAATGTGTTACGAGTATGAGAAGCCAAACAGGAATATAGTTATCGTTTATACACTAAATAATTATTTCTCATACTAACCGCTAAATAAATTAGAGTAATTATTACAAATATTAGTGAGAATACAGTACAGTCATGCCTAGCATAGATGAGTCCAATTGATTCATCGTAATGGCATAATAACCCTAACATTGTTCCCAAAAAACAAACACAATTAACGAAATATAGAAATTAACCAATAGAAATAAAATGAAATATATATACTTAGGAGATAAAATGAGAATATCTTGACAAATTCCACCTCCAATATCGATATCTGGATAGAAAATTGGGATATCAAATTCGACCTCCAAATTAGAGCTCTAGTATCAGGACAAAAGAATTTCAAACAACCAAATAGAGGTATAACAACTAATTTTATAATACCACAATTGACAATGCTACATATTCATTAGACACATTCAAAAATCACATAAATCATCAAGTGTAATAAACCATCGATCACAATTCAAACCCAATCAACTAAATGAAACTTCACATAATTTCAAAAAAGTAGACATCAAAATCATAAAGATGAAAAAAATTACCAAATATGGCTTGCTCCCATTGTTGACCGAAAGAAGAAATTCCTTAACCAAATGCAAAGCAACCTTCAGCAACTCAACACCTTTCACCACATCAACACCAAAATTTAAATTAATAAAATATATTAAATATAATAAATTTATACTATTTATAAAATTTAATAAATTTATACGATACTATTTATTAAATTTAAATTAAATTTAATAATAAACTATACTATACTATATAAATTTAATAAATTTAAATTTATACTATACTATTTAATAATTTGAATAAATTTAAGCTAAATTTATACTATTTATATTAAACATATCAAATTTAATAAAATATAATAAATTTTATTTATTTATAACAAATAAATAAAATTAATTAAAAAATTAAAAAATTAAAAACTTTATAGGGAGGGGGAGGGCCACCCCCTCCCTAATGTCACCTTCCAGATCTGGTGACAGTGCCACCGGATCGGGCAAGGGGGATGGTACCTCCCACTCGGCTCTCTCTTTGGAGAGAGCCAAAGGAGGAGGAGGACCTCCCTTGTCGCGCCATTGGATCCGACGAGGGGGAGGACTCCTCCTCCTCGGCTCTCGTTGAGAGAACCGAAGGAGGGGGAGGCCCTCCCCCTCGCCAGCGAGAGAGAAGGGGAGGGCCGCTGCCCCTCCCCCTTCCGAACCCAACTCCACAAATATAAGCACGCGAGAGAGAGAGATACCTTCAAGCACCAGCGCCTGCAAGATGCTGTAGCCGCAAGAGTAAGAGATTTCAAATTTCAGCAATGATGACAAGAAGAAGAAGAAGAAGAGAAAAATTAAACCCAAAAGGGTAAATAAAAGAACTCAGTGACGAAGTCATTTCGTCGCTGATATCGCTAAAATCAGTGACGAAATGGAGTTTTGTTGCTGGAATCAGTGATGAAAGCTGTATTTGTTGCTGATTACAATAATGAATTGGGTTTTTGTCATTGGAATCAACAATGAAAGCTATTTTTGTCACTAATCACAACAATGAAACGGGTTTTCATCGCTGAACAACAATGAAATGGGTATTCGTCATTGATTTTAGGGACCAAAAATTTATTTGTCGCAATTTTACGACTATCATTGTGATTCGTGGGAAATTCAGCGACGAACATTGATGTTCGTTGCAAATTTGTCACGAATTTAGTTACGAAGATGCTAATTTGTGATGAATTTTACAACAAAAAATTCTTTTAATGCACTAAAACGTGAAGTTAGAAACGAACTATCAACGATATTTAGGTTCAATACATGCAATATCGAAATTATTGACTAAAAAATATTTATTATGTTGATCATTAATAAAAAATTTTATGTTTCATACTTAGGTAATGAATACTTAAGCAAATTTATGTCGTTCTGACTTATGTAAATGTATATTCATATATTTATATGAATCAACTCTTCTTTTATATAAATAAAAAATAAGCAAATTATTTATTGTCAAAAGTTATTGGTTTGATGAGAATCTGAACAATCACTACGTATTATTACTCCAGAAAATGTTAAAAATAGAAATAATTGAAAAAGTTTACATAATTGAACATAGAAGGAATTTAATAACAAAATTTGAAATTAAATTTCGATTTAGCGATGAATTTAGCCATGAAAATTTTGGTTTGTCACTAATTAACAACAAATTTAGCGATAAAATATCGTAGAATCTATGACAAACAATGTCATTCATCGCAAATTTGTGACGAAAAATTAGTTCATCGCAGATCCTGTGACTAAAGTTGAAGTTTCATCGTAGATTTTTTGACGAAAAGATGATGATCGTCGTAAAATATGCGACGAACATTCATTTTCATCACAGAATCTGTGACGAAGTTTTTTGTCGCTAAATTTGTAATAAATTTTTAATTCGTCGCTAATTTAGTGACGAACTTCTTTGTTGGTCACTGATTTCGTGACAAAAAAAATTTTAGTCAATAATTAACGATGAATTCAGCGACGAAATTTATTTGTGGCTGATTAGTTACGAATTTGGCAATGGAGTTTCCTATCATTGCTAATTTAGCGACTTACTTTTTTTTTGTTGCTAAGTCGTTGCTAATTTGCGACGACATTATTTTTGTTGCTAATTTTGTCACAAATTGCGACGAATTATATTCATCGCTAAAATACGTCATTAAATCAATGTTTTTTTGTAGTGCATGTTTGGAGTTGAGTAATTTCTCCTAAATAATCAAGTGTGTGGCTTGCTCATTTTGAGTGATTCCATTATCCTAGAATTGAGTAACATCCCTGAATATCTTTTTTATAGTTTTTTCCTAAAATTGCTTCTCTAACACCTTTTCCTACATCGCTCTCTAAAGAGTTTTAACATTAAAACACTCTCTAGACTCAGGTGCTCTCCCAGAAGTCAGACTGTCACTTGAACTATATATATATATATATATTTCGTTTGTCACTCCTTTGGCACCAAGTTGTTACGACCCCTCCAAGACCTGATGCCTCTATGTCCCCCCTTGAGTTGCTCTCCTCAAGCTCCCGTCCCTCCTTGATAATCCCGCCTCAAGCCAGCCGGCCTTGAGCAATCTAGTTTTGGACCATTCTGACTCAAATCATCCTATCTTCGGCAGGAGCAAAGTTGGAATGCTGTCTTGGGGTGCCAATACAAAATAAAATATTAATATTTGCAATGAAAAATATTAAACATTTATTAACAAAAAATAAAAGTTTTATTTATTCCCGACATTTAAATATATAAAAGGATAGTAGTTTTGGATTTCATATTCATCATATTTAAAAGTAAAACATTGAAATAATAATTTTAAACTCCATAGTTATATTCTATGTTGCATGGAAGCGAAAACGGATATAAAATGATACGACGAAATAGCATTTTGTAAAAATATAGGAAATGAAAACGTAGATAAATACATAAAAATAAAAAATGTAAAGACTTTTATATAAATATTAATTATTTTATAAAAATAATAGAATGACCATAATTTATAATAAAAATAAAAAATAATCAAATTTTATTTATTAATTATAAGATAAATAATATAAAAAATATAAATTATGATTAAATAATTAATTAATTAATTAAATATGAAAAAATATGTACATATAGAAATATAAAAATTTTTATATAAATATTAATTAATTTAATATATCAAAACGTTTCAGAAACGTTTCGAAAATAGAAAATGTTTCAAAAACGAGAAAACATTAATACTGAGAACTTTCTGTGTATCATAGGTTATATTCATATAAATAAAAGATGATGACGCCAACAAGTACAAAAAAGTAACACAATAACTTATATTGATTGATTATAAACTAATTAATTTGTCAACAATCTTTCTTAATACTAACCAAAAAAGAAAAAACCAAACATTCAACTATGAAAGTAGTTATAGTAGTTCATAAAGATTAATGAACAAACTTGCTTCAAAAACAATATCCAAAACTTGTGCAAATTTTGTTTTTAATTTTGACTTTAAAGAAGAAAATTGAAGAGATGGGAAGTGACGGTGCAAAGAAAGAAAATAAAAGGAGGCAGACCGACAAATAAAGTTTTTTTAAATTGCAATAATTAAAAAAATAGAAAGTAAGATAAATATTAAAAAGAATGAAGATAAAACAAAAGGGAAAATAAGAAGTCAAAGAGTTAAATTAAACAATGAAAGGCCAAATTAAATTATGTTGGCAAATAACCAATAAAATATTATTAGGACCCAAGCCAAAAAAAAAAAAAAAAAAATTGGGGGAGGGTACTAATAAGGCACGATCCGAGCACCACTCGGTGTGGCATCCTAGTGCAGAAACCGGACAAGACACCCACAGCGAAGGGTCTAGCCCCTTCGAATCCTGAATATATCGATTCAAACAGTACAACCGACGAGCAGGTGCATCCAATAAGATAGAACGCCTGTTCCTTTACCAGATAGAACGCCTGTTCCTTTACCCAACCGATGACTACTGAATACTAAAAGAACCAAATACTTCTACTTATAATTGGTAATACTCAACTAAATCTCACATTGATTAAAATTACTATTTTAGTACGAAACGTATCTCTTGAATAAGGAAGGAAACTTTTAAGGATCTAATCAATAAGAGAAAGAATCTTCTCGTATAATTCAACTTCCTAAATGATAACAATTTAAAATTTTTGACATTTAGGATCCGGAATTCTCGGATCACCTCATAAGGAAACTAGGGTTATGGCGGCCCCGGGATCATACGACTCTAAGAGAGACATTATATAAAAGTTCTCGATACATCGAGCCAGATAATTTCTCTACACTTGACACAGAACACACAAAAGTCATAGGGAGATTTGTCCTCCCTTCCTCTTTGTCTATTTATTTTTTCAAAAATTGCTCTTTCTGACTTGAGCGTCGGATCCTCCCCCACCGGAGTACCCTCCGCCGGTTTTTAGAGGTTTCTAGCCTTTTCATTGAGTACCCATTCAAGTCACAAGAAGCCAGATCTATGGAGTCAAAACTCACTTCCAATAGGTTGGCGCTGTCCGTGAGAAAATAGACTAATCATCAGTCTTTGTCACCAACTTTCTGTCATTAAACGAAACATGGTTGCAGTCAAGAGAAAACAGCCAATCATCGATTTGATGACGATGATCTGATTGGAGTCAACCCTAGTCGTAATGATCCTCTAGTTGTTACTATCAAAATGTAGTCCCGTACGATAAAAAGGGTCATCGTTAACTAAGGCGTGGATTGTGACATCCTTACTTGGGATGCTTTCCATCAAATGGGTTTCAATTCCTCACATCTTCAGCCCTAAACCAGATCCCTCAAGAGATTATCTAACGAATGCATCTACCTAGAGGGAACTATTCTCCTCACTATGACTTTAGGAACTCCCCCTAACTACACAACTATCAAGATCATCTTCTATGTGGTGAAACTATTCTCACTGTATAATGTCATCCTTGACTGACTGAGTCTGGACAAACTAGAACCACTACCCAGCACTAGACACATGAAGATGAAGTTCAGAATATCGGAAGGGATCACTACTATCTACAGTGATCCCGACTCTTATGCCCTTTTCGTTGATAGAGACGGACATGGAAACTTTCCTATCGACACCCTAGAATTCAAAGGCAATATTGGACCAGTGAACAAACTAGAACCAGGAGAAGAGGTAATTGAGATCCCTCTGATTGATGAGCCCAATTGAACTATTCGGATTGGGACTAGCCTGTTTGCGCCCCTAGGAGAAGCTATTGTCGGCTGCCTGCAATGGCATTCCAAAGTTTTCGCTTGGCCTCATGAGGACATGCTTGGCATTGATCCGTCAGTCATTGTTCACAAGTTAACGGTAAACTCTAACTATAAGCTGGTCAAATAGAAGAAGAGGGTGTTCACCCTTGAACGCCAGCGAGCCATCCAAAAAGAGGTCTGAAAGCTATTAACTATCGGGTTCATCTATGAAGTCAAGTATCTCAAATGGCTAGCCAACGTGGTCCTGTTGAAGAAGGCCAATGGCAATGGAGGATGTGTTTAGACTTTAAGGATCTCAACAAATCATATCCAAAAGACAGTTACCCCCTCCGAATATCGATAAGTTGGTGGACAATTCTTCAGGCCACTAACTCTTAAGTTTTAGGGATGTCTACTAAGGGTACAATCAGATACGAATGGCACCTGAGGATGAAGAGAAGATGAGTTTCATTATTGAGTTCGGTATATATTGTTATCGAGTCATGCCTTTTAGTCTAAAGAATGTGGGAGCGACCTTCTAACGGTTGGTTAACGAAGTTTTTAAAAATCAGATTGGGCAAAACGTAGAAGCGTATATAGATGACATGCTTGTAAAAAGCACTAATGCCAAAACTCATGTAACCGACCTTGAGGAAACTTTTCAGATGCTCGAACACTACAACATGCGACAGAATCCTGCCAAGTGTACTTTTGGTATCGCGTCGGGTAAATTCTTGAGTTTTATGATCAGCGATCACAGGATTGAGGCAAATCCCGAGAAGATACAGCCCATCTTGGATATGTTGCCACCTCAAATATTGAAGGAGATACAATGTCTTATCTGTCAGATAACAGCTCTAAGCCGACTCATGTCAAAAGTCGAGGAAAAGTACAAACCTATTTTTGAAACTCTGAAGAGATCCCAACAATTCACATGGACACCTGAGTGCAAAATAGCCTTCGAACAGCTCAAATAATATCTTATGACTCCTCTATTGCTCTCCCGACCAATTCCTGGTGAGAAACTTTATCTTTACCTCTCTATTTTCGATCGGGCACTTTGCTCTATCCTTGTAAGATAGGTCTCAACTGCTCATAAGCTGACCTATTACATCAGTTGAATACTCAAAGAAGCCAAAATCAATTATCGACTGATTGAGAAGATAGCATACGCACTAGTCATTTCGACCAGTCGACTTCAGCTATACTTTCAAGCCCATAACGTCGTGGGGCTTACTGACCATCCGTTAAAACAAATCTTCCAGAAGAGAGACATCTCCGGTTGTTTAATCAAATGGAGTGTTGAATTAGGTAAATCTGAAATCCAATATCAGTCTCGACCAGCGATCAAAATTCACCAGCAGTCCTAACGAATGGTCATTGCCAGACTTGACCATACATGTTGATGGATTCTCAAATTCTTCAGGTAGTGGGGCCAGGGTTATATTGATGGGTCTGGATAACTTTAAAGCAGAATATGCCATCTGTTTCGACTTTAGATCCACCAACAACCAAGCAGAGTACGAAACCTTGTTGATGGGATTTTGAATCACAGCCAATAAGGAAGCCTGAAATGTTCAGGCATTCACCAATAGCCAACTGGTAGTCAAGCAGATTAAAGGGGTCTATGAGATAAAAGACCCGACTATAGTCAAATATCTAAGTAAACTACATGAGACGATAGCAAGACTATAAAGGATTGACATCCAACAAATCCCTCGTTTAGAAAATGTGAGACTCGATACACTTTCTAAGTTGGTCAGCTCAGATTCAGTTGTCTATAGTCAAACGGTCTACATCGAAAGTTTGTCATACCTGAACATCGTTGAGCTTGAAAGGGTTCTAACAATGGACCAGGCTCCTAGTTGGAAAGACCCAATTGAATCATACTTAAGAGACAATCGACTGCCCGACCAGCCATTAGAAGCTGCTAAACTAAAGCAAAAGGCCACCCATTATGCAATTATTGATGGAAGACTGTATCAAAAATCTTTCACTCATCTCTACTTGAGATGCCTGACCCTAGAAGAGAGAAACTATGTTTTTTGGGAGATTCATGAAGGGATATACAGCAGCCACTTAGAGGCTCAAAGTCTAGTCCACAAAACTTTTTGGCAAGGGTACTAATAGCCAACTATAAAGACCGATTCGAACGATTATGTCTAAAGGTACGACAAGTGCCAACAATTCTCTTTGGCTCCTCGAATGCCTTCCACCTAGTTTAGTGCCATAACGGAACCCTGGCCGTTTGCTTAATCGGAAATAGACATTCTCGGACCGTTTCCACCAACTATCGGACAGAGAAAATTCCTTATAGGGATTATTGATTATTTCACCAAGTGGGTGGAGGTCGAACCCCTAGTCCAAATAATAGCAACTAAGACCCAGTCGTTCGTATGGACTCATATAATCACTCGATTCAACATACCTCGTGTCCTTATCACAGACAATGGAAAGCAATTCGACAATGCTAACTTCTAAGAGTTCTGCACGAAACTAGAGATTGATTATCGATTCTCATCAATTGCTCACCCACAAACCAATGGACTCGCAGAGATAACCAACAGAACGATCCTCCAAGAACTAAAGACCATGCTAGATAAAGCCAATGGACGATGAGTAGACGAACTCTACAACATACTTTGGTCATACCACACCACAACTCGAATGGCAACCGAGGAGACTACATTCAACCTAGTATACGGAAGTGAAACTATCATAACAGTGGAAATCAAAACTCACTCACTCTGGGTGACCTAGTATGATTCCAAACAGAACATATCCACCTTGTGTGAACACCTAGACCTACTCCTTGAACTAAGGGAATCCGCATCCGCTCAAATGGCAGCATATTAGCAACAAATAACACAGTACTACAATCGGTAAGTCAGAAGCCGAAAGTTTAAGTCAGGTAATCTAGTGCTATGGAAAGTGAAAGTTACTGGTCAACTCCAACCTGGGGGCAAACTGGCCCTTAACTAGGAAGACCCCTATCAGATACGCTCTATAGTTCACTCGGGGGCTTATTGCCTTAATAACCTGGATAGATTAACTATGCTTAGGATGTGGAATGTAGAGAACTTATGGATCTATTACTAGTAAGTTATATCGTTTCTCATTTGATAGAGGTATCTCCTATCGAGTAAGTTCCTCATGATTTTCCTTTCAATAGTTCCATGGTTTCACTCCTAACATTTTTACACCAGTCAGTTGTTACCAACCGAATGGATCTATCTCTCTGAACGGGCCTTAGTCGCCCTGTCCAACCAAAGAGATCTATCTCTCCGAACGGGCCTTAGTTGCCCTATCCAACAGAAAGAATCTATCTCCCCAAATGAGCCTTAGTCATCATATTCTACCAAAGAGATCTATCTCTCCAAATGGGCCTTAGTCACCATGTCCTACCGAAGGGATCTATTTCTTTGAACGAGTCTTAGTCGTCCTGTCCTACCGAATGGATCTCTATCTTCGAATAGGTTTTAGTCATTCTGTCCTACCGAAGGAATCTATATTCCCAAACGGGCTTTAGTCACGTTGTCCTACCGAAGGGATCTATCTTCCTGAATCGGCCTAAGTTATCCTATCCTACCAAGAGATCTATCTCCCTGAATGACCTTAGTCGTCCTGGCCTAGCAAAAGAATCTAATTCCTTAAGTGGACCTTGGTCGAAAGAGCCCGTACCATCAATTAAGTTCATATCAATGGACAAACAAAACATACTCCTATTAACCTGGAAAGTGTGAGTACAAACACCCAGTGTTTTTCACAGAAGTTGGTCGATCACATAAGTGGCCCGGCATATGAAAGAAATTTTTATAGACACAACCGATGAAAAGTAAGTGGAGTAAATCTATTTTATTTCCATATGACTAATACATATTTGATTATATGAGTAATTACACTTTACAAGTCCCTTGGTCAGACTAATTACATCAAAAGATATATATAACTACATCGTCTCTATCATTTGACAACATTGGAGAGTATAAAAACAGTAAAAAGAGGAACAATGAAAAACAAACAGCAACTCCAAGCGTCGAAGATTACATAAACCATAAGTGAAACTCACATACGACAATCTGCAACTCTATTGATACAATAGAACTACTGAAAGGGGGGACAAACGATCGGGAAGGGACTCAGAGGATGCCTCAGAATATCATCAAACTTTCTTCCATCACCTAGCTCCCTATACATAACCGGTACACCCTGCCACCCGATTTGGAAGGAGACTCTTTTCTTAAATCTGAGTCAGGGGCCCTGACGAGAACCTTGATGAAGCCAATCATAACATTCAGATTGTGAATTGCATAATGAGCCCTCATACCAAAAGTCCCCATTCTTGATGAGACCTCATATTAACAGAAGCTACTCACGTTACTGAGCTTTGCAAATCTAGAGTGTGCTTTTGAAAATCCCTTATGGAGGATAACCCTCATAATAAGAAAACTCTCAGGTATGAAGAAACTTGCTAGAGTAACGCAAGGTCCCATAGTCTCTATTTATAGACAAGAAAAGAACTCTTCAAATCTTTGAGTGCTTGAGGTGCTCCTCTAAGAAGCATGCGAATTAAATGGGAAAGATCATACCACCTCACCTTCCTGCACTGTATTAGTTTCAAGTGGGAGGTGAAACGCATTAATACTGGTGGAAGATGGAATGGTTGAGACAAAAGGGGAAACTTATATTCCATCCGCTTTAATTTCGTATCAGTTGCAAATGATTCGTTTGATCTCAAGAGACATGTGTCGTAAGCTTTCGTGCCTTTCTAACTTCTCGAGAAGCAAACTTCACTTATGGTGCCTCTCTTACAAATCGATACCATGAGTTAGAGGCAAATGATAAGATATGATTTGAACACCACTCGGTGTGGTATGCGGATGTAGAAACCCAACAAGACACCCACAGTCCCAAAAGGCCTAGCCCCTTCGAATTTTGAACATATCGATTCGAACAGCGTGACCGACGAGCAGGTGTATCCGGTAAGACCGAATGCTTGCTCCCTCTACCCAACCGATGACTACTGAATACTAAAGGAACCAAACACTTCTACTTCCAATTGATAACACTCAACTGAATCTTATCTTGATTAAGTTTCTTATTTTAGTACAAAACGTATCTCTTGGATAAGGAATGAAATCTTGAGGATCTGATTGATAAGGGAAAGAATCTCCCTATATAATTCAACTTTCTAAATGATAACAATTTCAAATTTTTGACATTTAGAATCCGGAATTCTTAGATTATCTCATAAGGAAACTAGGGTTATAGCGTCTTGAGATCATACGACTCTAAGAGGGATTTTATATAAAAGTTCTCGATATATCGAATCAGGTAAGTTCGCCTCGAGATCCGTCCTCCCTTCCTCTCTATTTGTTTATCTTTTCGAAAATTGCTATTTTTGACTTGATTTTCGAAACTTCCCTCGCCGAAACACTCTCCGAAGGTCCTTTGCAGATTTCAGACCTCTTCATTGAGCACTCGTTCGAGTTACAAGGACCCGAATCTGTGGAGTCAAGATGCACCTCCAACAGGTACATTGCCCTTGCAGGCCCCCTTGCTGTCGGTCATTGGTTCAAGTAATCCCACCTTAGGCTATACAACCACAGATTACATAAGGAGGGAGACCACAACACCTCAGACGCCAGGTAGAAAACTTCTCAAATGGTCCCAAGGCGAACCTAGTAGTCACAACTTTTCTCTCCAATTCGATGATTCTGAGTGCAAATCGTAATATAATTAAAAAAAAAACTTCGTGAATCCCCCCAAGTTGAGAAGAAGAAGAAGAAGAAGTTCAATGTTATAAATAATCTTGTTATTTTGCCGTTATCTTTAGTGGGATAAAATGTTAAATTACTTGATTCGAAACTTAAAAATAAAAAAAAAGAAATTATACTAAGAAAGTCATTCCCTAAATAGAACCCTTGTAAATGTTTAAACCAAATTAATTGAAATATACGTGAAAAAAAAAAAGGAAAAGAAAATTCTTGTTATTTTGCCGGTGAGTACGTGGCAGAAGAGAGAAGACCAAAAAGCAAGTGCCGGAGAGAAAGGATTGCCAATATAAATTTATATAAGAAGAGCAAAAATTCTGGCAAATTAATCAAATGCGGTTTGTCATTAATATTTTAGTTTTGAATAAGATTCAACTTTTGTTGATACAAAATAAGAGAAAACATTTGACTTCTTTTCTTATTATAAAGGAGGAGGTTGCAGAGGGCTCAAACTCAAAACCCACGTTAATGAAGAGTTCTATTAATATTTGTTTTATTCTACTTCCCTTCCAAATCAACAAAAACTATTTGTTAGACCAGTTATGATCTCCAAATCACTTTTTCAATGTAAGGTCATTAGTAAGGGAGGGAAGCGGCCTTAAAATGTCTGCTTTTAAGGGTGTTTAGTATATACACTTACTCTCTTAATTTTTCATCGTGCATAGGTAAATATACCCTTGTGATAAATAATATAAAAGTGAAAAGATAATAAGTCTTTCCCCCACTTTTTAAGAGTTGAATTCACCCTTTTTTCTTTTAGAGAAACAATTTAAAGCTACACTAAAATTTAATTTTTTGAGAGAAAAATATTGGATCATTAATCCATCATTGGATTTATATATAAAATAATTATGTAATGCATACTGCTCTTTAAGATAAACCCATAGAAAAGTGATCTGATAAATTTGAAAATTTAATATTTTGGGTTTAATGTATCTCAAAAGATATGAAAATAAATAAATGTGTAGATACCAATGGATATTTACTATTTATGATGGGTTAAATAGAAAATGTCAAGATGATTTAAGGACAGTTGGCATAAACTAAACAGATAGATTTAGAAGGTAAAAATCACTCTATAGCTATAAAAAGATTTTGGTTTCCGGACCAATGTATCACTCTACTTTTCTGATACCCCCATCATACAGAGAGTTTTGTGAGAATACATTTGACCTAAAAGACCAGATCCAGAACTCTGTCTGAACTAGGATCTCGAACCCGTGACCTCGAGGTCACCAAAGGAACAACTCAATTGTTGCGCCAAGATTCGTTCAAAATAAGATTTCTTGTTAAAGTAATGAATGTTGTAACAAGTGATATCAGAGCCACTCGTACTTGAATTATCGAGATTTTTTCTGCATATTTTGTGATTAAGCTTTTGTTTATGTATATAATTCTGGAATTATGTGAATTTTGATTAAGTTATATTATATTCATATTTATTTTAAAAAAAAATGAGATTATGAGGGTGTTCCGGTTTTTGGAAAAATATTCAATTTTTTTTTGTGGATTTCCATTTAAAAAAATTATGAAGTTTTCATCAAAATCGACTTTCAATTTTTTTCCATCAAAGTCCACATTTGGTATTTCAATAAAGTAAAAAAAAAAATGGAAAAGTTTTATCAAAGTCGATATTCAATTTTTATCAAAGTCGACATTTAGTTTTTCATCAAAGTCGATATTAGGTTTTTATCAAAATCAAATTCTAGATTTTATCAAAGTTGAGATTTGGTGTTAAAAAAAAAAGGAAAGTATAAAATCTCCTTTCAAGATCCCAAGTAGCAGAGCATTTTTTCAGTGAAGGAATATGGGAGACAAAGAGTTTTTGTTATTTTTATACTCATTTTTTAAAAGAAAGTTGACTTCTTTTCTTTTTGAGAAGAATCCTTTGGATCGTTTTTTTTTATGGAAAATATTTTTTTTTGTGAAAATTCCAGTTTTAAAGAATTTTTGGCAATTTAGTTTCCTTTTAAAAAACTTTTAGATTCAAATATATATATATATATATATATATATATTGGGAAATTTCAATTTTAAAGAATTTTTTAGAATTTGAATTCTTTTAAGAAAGTTTCAGATCTTGAAAAATAAATAAAAAAAAGAAAATTCTAGATTTCAATATTTTCCTTCAATTTTATAAGAAAACTTTCTAATAGAATATCTTTTTAAGGAAATTTCCGGTTTGTGGAAAACTAAAAACAAAAGGATACTTCTAAATTTCAATTTCCTTTTTTTCAAAAGTTTGACTTTCCAATTTCAGAAAATAAATTAAAATTAAGAAACTTTCAGTTTTTGTAATAAAAAAGGAAATTTTTATATATCAATTTCCTTTTTTTAAGATTTAATTTTTCAATTTCTGAATAAAATTTTCCTTATTCCAACAAAATAAAACACATTTTTTGTTTCCTTTTTTATTATAAATCCACACCACAAAAGAATAAAAAAATGGATTTATAGGCCATTTTGGGCCCAAATAGACCCAATCATGGGTGTAAAGCTTTTGGAACTTATAGACTCAATTGAACTCATCTTTCATCCTTACCATTCTTTACTATCCCTTGTGTTCAAGACTGATCATTTTTTTTAGTATGCGATGACATAACATATCTAAAAAAATTCTGTCAACAAGATGGAGATAAATCTAAAGTTACCTAATTCTTAAGTGGTTTTAAATAAACTCACCACCTATCTGAGAACTTTCCTTGTGCTTCCTACTACAGAACAGAAATTGACCAAGTTTTGAATCAGTTGTTAGTAAAAGGTAGAAATTTTGATTTTATACCGACAACAAAGTATAGGGATGAAAAAAAAGATAAAGGAGACAGATTCGGTAATATTGATCTTTTATAGATCCAATTTAAAATTAATAAGATTTGACTTTAAATAGTCTAATTTTCAAAAAATTGAGTCCATGAAGATGAAATTAAAAATTTTCTAATTACGGATATGATTCAAATATGAATATACTTTTTTATGTATCTTGAGATAAATTTACTGAAATAACATATCATCAAAGTGATTTCTGTTGTGAAAATTAATTTATTTTGGGATATAAAAAGTTGTGCATACAATTCATGTATGCGCCGATCAACTCAAAGGAAGATTCGTATTTGAAAAAATTGTATGTACACCATATGGTAATAAATGTATGACAATTATTTGATTTTATATGTGATTAATTCATTGGTCCAAAGGAAGATAATTGGTTGACATATTTTTATTGTCAACGTTTGATTACTATACTTATAGTTTTATATATATTTCGAGATGAATTAATTGAAACAACATATCCTCAAAGTAATCCCTGTCGTAGAAATTAATTTATTTTGTATATAAAAAGATTGTGTGTATGCAGTTCGTGTGAGTACCAATCAGCCCAAAGAAAAGTTCGTATTTGATATAATTGTATATATACCTTGTGATAATAAATGCGTAACAATTATTCAATTTTACATGTGACCAATTCATCTAACCAAAGGAAGATAATTGATTGATACATTTTTATTGTCAGTATTTGATTACTACACCAAGATACTATTTACAACTTAATTATTTTGTCCAAAAATGAAATATTAATAGAATATTCGATATTTTGTAATGGAGATTACTCATATTTAAATGTTATTGCAAAGTTTTATGTAAATATATATTGATTACTGTTCTCTATTTGACACTTAATACTATTCTCACCAACATTAATATCCAACTTGGGTTGATTTTTTAAGTTGAATGGCTTGAATTTCAAGTCATGGTAAGAGGACTTGGTGATAGTTCTTGGAGTCACGGATTTAGAATCTTGCATTGAGGGTCGACTCTCCCCACCTCTTACAAATAAGAGTAACTCTGATAAAAAGAGAGAGTTTGAAAGGTGGGAGGGTTCAAATCGCATGTGTCTAATGATTATGAAATGGGCCATCTAAGAAATATTTAAAGGCACAATATCTGAGTCTGTTGCGATAGCTAAATCTTTTCTTAAAGATACTGAGAAACGATTTGTCAAGTCTGAAATGGTTGAGACTAGTATATTCTTGACAAATCTTATCTCAAAGTGGTATAAAGATCAAGAACACTTGACCACTATGGATAAGAAAGGAAAGAAAAGGAAACAAAATAAAGATGTTATTATATTCCTTAGTTTGGTTTATTCTGAAATTAATTTAACTTCAGTACCAAAACACACTTTGTGGCTAGATTCTGCTATAATCACTCACACCGGTATGTCTTTGCAAGGTTGCTTAAATTGTGAATTACCAAATGATGGTGAAAGATACATATATGTAGGTGATGGTAATAAACTTTCAATAGAAACAATAGAAAGATTTAGATTATTATTAAAAACCAAATTTTATTCGGATTTATATAAAACATTTTAGATGGAACTTGATTTTTATTTCTGTATCAGACAAATTCAATGTTACTTGTTCTTTTAGAAAAAGAAAAGTAAGTTTGTTTCTTAAATTCAAATTGGCTGATTTTGGTTCTTTATTAGGATCTACTAATTTTTATTTGATAGAAACTATTGTTTCATTTAGTGAATCCCTACAAACTAGTACTTGAAGTATAAAGTGAAAATTAACCAATGAGAATTCTTTTTTGTTATGGTACAAGACATTGGATTATATCTCAAAATGGAGAATAGAGTTGAGTCAGAAGGAATTCTTGATTCCTTTGATTTCACAGATTTTGATATTTGTGTAAATTGTATAAAGGGAAAACAAACCAATAAAAGGGGAATATGAAGCCAATAAAACTTTAGACATCTTAGAATTGATATATACGGATATCTATGGACCATTCCTTTTGGTTGTTAGAATGGTCAAAAATATTTTATTATGTTCATAGACAATTATTCATGATATGGTTCAATCAAGATTGTAATATACATCCTGAACAGGGTTTCCCATTAAGGCAACTATCGAAACCCCCTACGAACTTTGGACTGGTACACATCTTAGTTTAAAGTATCTGCACGTTTGAGGTTGTCCAACTAAGATTATGTTTATTAGATCTAATGAAAGAAAACTGGACGTCAGGTTGGTTAGTTGTTATTTCATAAGGTATTTTGAAAAGTTATGATCCCACAAATAAGATCTTTTTTGAGTCGAAAAATATCTGGTTCTTTAAGAATATTGAGTTTACAGAAGCAGATATGGTTAAAAATATTGTATTTGAAGAAGAATATGTAAATGTTCTCACAGGTGTCTTAGTTCCTATTCAAAAATTTCCCTGATAGTGTTTAAGAGACAAGAGATTATGACAATATTAGAGAACCTTCATTCTAGTAGAACAAACTCTATCACCTCCAGAACCTATGCTATGAAGGACAACAATGAGGGTTAGGCATCCCGGCAGTGGTATTATAAAATTTATCAAATTATCATCTCGAATTTGGTTGAAATCACAAGTTCTGTGAGAACAGATACATTTTCCTAGTTTTACATAAGGATTCTCAAAAAATATGAAATTCGAGATTATAAATCAGGAGATACCCCTATAATTAAGGGAAACAAGTTTAGTCTCAAGTAGTACCCCAAAATTAACCTTGAGAAATTGAAAATACAGATGACTCCCTATGCATCAGTAGTGGGGAGTCTATGTATGTTTTAGGTATGTACGCATCTACATATTAGGTACATTATAAGAATATTTGACAGATATTTAAGCAACTCGAGAATAGAGTATTTGAAAGTACTTAAATAAGTCTTGCGGTATCTACAAAGAAAGAAGTAACATATGCTCACATATCGGAGGTCAGATCAATTTGAGATCATTCGATATACTGACTCCAATTTTTGGAGATACCAAAATAACATGAAGTCTATATCATGCTACATGTATATGCTAACAAGAGAAACCATTTCTTGAAAGAGTGTTAAATAGTCTCTTCCACTATAGTGGTGGAATTTATAGCATTTGAAGAGGCGTCCATCCATGGAATATGACTACAAAACTTTGTTACGGGATTATGGATAATGGATGGTATTGACAAGCCACTTAGATTATTTTATGACAATAAATCAGTAAATCTTTATTCCAATAACAGGACCTCAACGATATCAAAGTATATTGACATCAAGTTTTTAGTTGTTAAGTAAAAGATTCAGAGTTGACAATTATCTATAGAATATGTTGGCACAAAACTCCATGATTGTGCACTTACTAGGAGATTATTACCTAAAAGGTTCATGAGCACACTACTTATATGAGTGTCATGTCATTTCAAAATATTCAGTTTCAATAAGAGTTTGTAATTTTAGATATTCATGTAATATAGACAATTTTTGATTATTTCAGTTTAAGATTATTTTCTGCGGAAATAAAGATTCAGTTTTGAATCACACTCTGACATTAAGTATGGTATGATCATATAAAAAGGATCAGTTAGAAATAGATATGTTAAAAATCACATTGCATGACATTTCTATGCTACACATCCATATCATGATCTTTACCATTCAGTTATATAAATTTACGTGATCATTGATGGGTAGAGTTATGAAAAAAATGTAATAAAAACCATCTTGATTCTAAATTAGCATGACTGATGGACCGGATTGATTCGAGATACATTTCAGTATTGACAAAAAAATTGAATTCATTCGATTATTTCACAATTAAATAATTATAAGGTTTCATATATAATCCAAGTGAGAAATTATTGAATCATTAATCTAATATTGGATTTATATGTAAAATAATTATATAATGCATACTGTCATTTAAGATAAAACTATATGAAAGTGATTTAGTAAATTTGATAATTTGGTATTTTTGATTTAATGTATTTTATAGGATATGAAAATAAATAAATGTCTAAATACTAATGGACATTTACTATATATGATGGTTAAATAGGGAATGTCTAATAGTGATTTAAAAACAGTTGACATAAGAATGAAGACCAAGAATTTAAATATAAGAGAGTTAATAAAATGTAGAGTTAGACCGTTGAAGATTTAAATGCAATATATTTGTAAAGACATGATAATATGGATTTAATTGAAATGATAGTTTTAGATAGGAATGAGTGGCGTAAAAGAATCCGCATAAATTAAATCTATTTTATTTTATTTTATTTTTCTCTCGATATTTATCTCTCATATGGTTGATCACAAATTTTTGGAATAGAAGATCTAAATTGTTGTTGTTGATGTATTAAGAAAGAAAAATTTAAAATAATTATGTTTAATTTTAGAAAGAGAAAAATTAAATTTTATCTTTTAAGATAGAAAAATTAAAATCAATGTGTTTGAAGAAAGAAAATATAAATTAAATTGATTTTTTAGATAGAGAAAATTAATGTGTTTAATTTAGAGAAACAAAAACTAAATTTTAATTAATTTTCAAGGAGAGAAAAGTTAAATCAATGTGTTTGCAATGAGAAAAAGTGATTTAAATTGATGATCCTATAGATGATTAGAGAGAAAATATAAATTAATTGGCTTTTTAAAGAAAGAAAATTAATATTTTTAGTTAGAGAGACCAAAAAAAAAAAAACTAATTTTGGTTTCTGTAGTAAAAAAAAAAGTTTAGAATCAATGTATTTGGAGAAAAATTTTAAATTAAATCAGTTATTTTAGTGAGAAAAATTAATATTTATTTTAAAGAGAGAAAAATTGAATTTAATTTTTTTAGAGAACAAAACTTACAATCAATATATTTAAAAAGAGAAAATATGAGTTAAATTGATTTTTTTTTTTTTTAAATTGATATGGTCAGTTTTAAGAGAGAAAAAAATAAATTTTATTTTTTTAGATAGAGAAATATTAATTAATTTGCTAGTTTTGCTCAACAAACAAAAGGAAGGGAAAATATTATCGGAGTAATATTTGCTCTTTCCAAATATTACTCTTATAATTTTTCTCTTTAAAATTTTCCTTTTCTTCCAAACATGTCGTAAATATTTATATTTAATTTCCCATTCTTGCCAAACAAACTACAGAAAAACCCATCGTTTGGTAAAAAGCCATTAACCCAAAAAAGAAAACAATAAAAAACACTAAGTTAGATCTTGAAAAGGATTTGCTGGCAGATCCGATCATAGATATCCACGAGACAAACATTAAAAATTTTATTTACGGTTTGTCATGTCAGATGTTTGTGCTCTTCTCAAAATAATAATAATAATAATAATAATAATAAACTATTGTTGAGACCGTAGAGCAACCTTTCTAAACATGACATAATTTGAGTCAAGTAAAACAACTGAACATTTGTAGTTCTAACAACTTGAATTTCAAGTGCTCAATGACCTTCATTTCATTTCAAGTGAAATCTCTCCTCTTCCCCCCTATAATATAGGTTAAAACCTCAATACAGACAAAAAAAAAAAAAAAAAAAACTTGAATTTCAAGTAAAAAGAATTAAATCCATAATTAAGATTGACTTGCCCTATCAAAAAAAAAAAAAAAAAAGATTGACTTGTTAGTAAAATAAACTAAAACTGTGTAGGAATTATAAATTATTGATAAATGACAACATATATGCATTGCTATGACTTCCATGTAATTAAATCACTTCTATTTTAGCACCTAAACTTATTTTGGTTCTATTCTCCCCCATGTCATGATTCTTTTAATTGTTTGTGATGCTCCCCAAGTGAACTGATTTGGGACGTTTATACCAACTCCTCCATCGGGGCAAACTCACGTAGAAATTCAGAAGGAACAAAAAAAAAAGGGATACAAGTGATACAAGCTTTATGATACACATCTAGAGAGAAGGGGAAAAAAAATCATGGAAGAGGTACTTCATTTTACAATACAGAAAGAAGCTCGCACACGTCACTGAAGGGCAAAAACGGTACATAAGAGGAAGAAGACTAGACCCGGACAGGAAAAAAGATAAAACGGGAACTCAATAGAAGAGGAAGAGAAATACCACAACCAGGAGGACGTTAATGCATACGGTCGACCAAAACTTTACAGACCTCAGAATTGCGGTGGAGAGAAATGGACGACGGTCAAAAGAAAATCTTCGTCTGCACATTTACTGTCCCAACTGAAATATGTGTATATATAATAGAACTTGGCAAAGAGATAAAATTGGGAAACCTATGATCGTACATGATGGCTAGGCGACGGACCAATAAGTCTGCACTGTTCTGGAAGCAGCGAACAGATTACTTGCCCATTTACAGGGCGTAGTTCACCATCAATACCACAGCCACCATGAGTGTGCTTCCCTGGTTTAATCTTCACTGATTTAACCTGCATTAAGGAAAAAAAAAAGCGTCTGACTAATGAGCTAAACAAGGCAGTGCAAGGGTGATCATATATCTATAGCTCAAAATGAAGCAAGTTAAACTGATTATGGATGTCCTACATGGAAAAACAAAAATAGTTGTACCTTCATATACTCAACATATGGCAGCGAAATATGCCGCCCAAACTGCAGAGACACGAGAAACCTTAAAAGCCTCAGCCTTCCACTCCCACGTACCAAAAGTAAATCCAAGGTGTTATCATCATGCTCAGCTTTTGGTGCCACTACTTGAGAACTAAGGCTCTGAACAGTCTTACATGAATGGTTGCAAACCAGGACACCTAGAAATTGCCCTTTTGTAGTTATCCAATTTTCTTCAAATCTAGGTACAAGTTCTTTCTTTGCTTCCACATCTTCTGGTGGCCCTGGCAGTTCAATAGGATTTTCTACATCCCAATTATGAGGCTCCGTGTCCCACTTTGGCTCTGAATCCCATATAGGACCTGGATCAGACAATGTTGATGAAATATCCTCTTTGTCATTGGCTGCTGTATTACCCCAAGAACATCTGGTGGGGTCATTTACAGCCGTTGATCCTGCCCAGCCTTTATCTGTCCTTGACTTCGACCGGGTCCTAGGCCAGTTAGGAGTCACCGATAGCTGTACCTGAGGATGAATAACCTCAGGTTCTGAATTGACATTGTTCCTCCCAGACGATAGTCGTTTTGCCTTTGGATCAATGGCCCGCACATACTCAGATGGCTCAGTGCTAGCATGCGTGCTGCTGCAGGTTGTATCCAGGTCTGCCCCAGACATCCTAGTAGGAGACATTATTGAGTCGATACTTGATAAACTAGAGGCTCTAGGAATACCCTCTGCTCTTGATCTTCTCATGATGTCTGTGTACAGGTCTGACATGTCAACAACTTCACTGCCATATAAGGGTTTTCCTTCAAGATCAGAGGCCTCCTTTGATGCCGGAAGATATTCCACTTCATAGCTATACTTCGGCAAGCAAAAAAATTTAAGGACCCCAGCAACAAAATAACGCAAAGGCCCAAATCGCTTCTGATACTTTTCTGAAAGTTCCAACACTGCAGGGAGGAAGTGATGTAAATTCTCACTAAATATTTGCATTCTAATACTTTTTATCAAATTGTCGAGTATTTTATGTGAAGACAAAACATGCTATACGTTGACTGACTATGCTATAGTCACCTTTGATGTTAAAGAAACACGACCATGAATGCTCATCACAAGCAACTGTTACATTTAAAAGTTGTCCTTTTATTTAACTCCTTTCATTTTCAAGGGATAAGGAGCTGATGCAATATAATTTTGCTGTGTGCTGAGATACGATGCCATAACTTCACAGCCAGATTCTAGATGCAGATGAGCCCTCAACCATAAAGCAGGTGCTTTGAAAAAATGCCAACATTGATATGAGTACAACGTCGTCAAGTTTGAACCAGACCAAACATCAAGAGAAGGGAAACCCACACCATTTACAACAACATAGAACAGTTACTGAAAGATAGGCTTAAAAATAGCATCACACAGTCATTATAATGAATTGGGGGGGGGGGGACCTCTGGTTTAGTAGACAAATGAAGTTCAGAAGAAATATGTTACTTTTAATCTATTTCAAGCAAAAAGAGAACAATGAATATGGAGTACAAATATGTCACGAAAATGTCAAAGAAGTCTAGAAGAAATTGATTGCAAAAGTATCATACTTACCATCACTAACAAAACCAAAGTATGAGACTGTCATTCCAAAATGAATGACACCAGTCTGAATCCACTCAACAGCAAACACATCAGTAGCTGTAAGACCCCCCTAAACCAGCAAAAGAATTTGATACTGAGTTAAAACATATACAATATGAAACAGCTAAAGATAGAAAAGTAGAATACAACAGGTTAAGGAAGTACGTGGCAATATATTTTAACAAAATATACTTGACTATGATTTCTTATCGTTAGAGTAAGTTCATTGTGTTTAGGGGCTATATAAGATAACCCAATTTTAGTTATTAAACTTTAACTCAAATGACTAAACACAAAAGAAAGATACATCCAAGCAATGCTCTGACAGACCAACAAAGTATAACTACAAGGGAAATTGGAATAATATGTCTGCTAAAAGGAAAAACTCTGTTAAGCCAAACCATGCAAAGGTTCCTCCCCTAGTTTGAGAATGGATCTCAACGACTATGCTAACGCCAAAACATGAACAATTTAAGCAATCCCTCAATTTCAGTTCAGCTCATTAAAAGAAAGATAATTTTCAACAGTTGACATATTCTCTTGTAAGAAAAACATGGGTAACCAAACACCCAAAAACAGAAAAAAGCTGTACAGCAAAATTTGGAGAGCATTAGCATCAAATTATGAAAGAAAAAGATGTGATGTTATTGCATCAACTGGTCTTTAAATTGACCTATTGATTTGTACTTACAAAAATTATTTATAACAAAAAATAAATGGAGATTACAACAAATAATTTTAGCATTATTGTTTTGACTATAATCTGCTACTGTAAATATGTTAATAATTAGAAATAAATATTAAAGAAATAACTGAAACGACATGAATGAGTTTCATCAAAACCATGATTTCCATTGAAGAAAAAACTTTTTTATAATAAATTAAAAATGTGTTGACTCATCAAGTGTTTACAATGTATTCAGTTTTATATTTAACATGGGTTACAACTTGATTTAGTTGAAAATGAATTTAGCATCCTTCCACATGGAAATAAATAAAGTTGCAAAATTTAGAGAAAATAGCGAAATGGATTAACACTAGCACCTGAGAAAGCAAAATAGTTACCTTTACAATTGCCATAGCAGCAGATATTGGATCTCTAACTCCCAGAACAGTCCACACAAGCGAGTTATCAGAACCAGCAGGTATAATTCCAATTGGAACTGAAATTGCTTCTTTCTGGTTGTCTCTACTAAGTAGGCCATTAAGGACCTGTAAAATCACCGACCATGTAAAGTGCACCACTCATGAAAGATTACACTCCACAATATAATAGTAAGACACATCACAAATAAGAAAGATGGTCAACCTTTTGGCTGCAAACTAAATGTGCAGAAACATTTAATGTTAAAGAAATTTCAAACAACAATAACATCAGAATGCAACAAGGACTCATACTATAGTTGTTTAATAACATCTTAGAGAACCCTTTGTGATGTGATCATCAAGGCTACAAGGAATTCACAAGATCTAACTCAAATTCCAATTGGGGCGGTGACAAAGGTTCGAGTTAAAAGATTCAAAGAAGCACTGAATAACTTAATTCAGAGGGTTTTACAACAAGAAATTGAAATCCAAATGAATGAAGAACCAAAAGGGGTCTTAATTATGCTCATACAAACCCAATTGGAGAATAAAGGGTCCAAAACTACCCAAAATCGAAGAAGGACGAAAATAGAAAAAAAAATTAACAGCAAAGACTTGGTGAAAATATTTTAATTTACTTTATTTAGTTTCCTATTTTTTTTTTTTTTGTAATTTATATTTTAGTTTTCTAATTTATAATTGTTTAGGGAGTTACTAAATTTTTAGTTGTCAATTTAGTCTTTACCTTTAACCTATAAATATGCCATTACACATTGTGTAAAAGACAATTTTGAAAGAATTAATAAAATTATGAGATTTTTTCACACAAGTCTTGTTTTTTTGAGAACTTTTGAACTTATTCAAGATAGAAATCTTGTTTAGTTTTTTGACTTATCAATCTAGGATTCGAACCACCTAGATTGTTGCGTCATTCATTCCATCTTTATACCAAGATTCTTGTTCTAGTGAGAAATGAGTCTAAGGTCATATACCTTAGGTTCTTCTTTCTTTAGGGCAAGAGTTGAACTCTTTAATTCCATCAGTTCAATTAATTCGTTGGGACGATTTTTGGGCTAAATTAAGTTGTTCGTGGGTTCTAGGGTTTCTACACCGAACGGGTTCACATCACTTTGTCTTTATAAGTCATGTTACCTTACAAACATCAAGTTTGGGCAAAGCAACACACATGACAATGAGTTGTTTCATCCACTATTATCCACTAAATTTGACACCAATAATTGTAGAGAAGGGAAAGCAAGTCTTCCTTTTTCATCACATATGTATGAAAAAATGTTAGTTTTATCTAATTCATCTACAAATATAATTGTTTCAACAAGAAGAAGAAGCAAAAACAATAAGAAAAGTAATAAAAATAATATTATTATTAATAGAAGTAGTAGTAATAGTAGTTTCAAATCTCACATAATTACACAGGAAATTTCTGACCAAAAAAATTATACAGGCAGATCTGAAGACTTTATTAAGCATATAATTTGGAAAGATGCACCACATTCTTAAAATAGAAATGCAATACCATGCATTTGTTTGGATATGCAACCAAATTCACTGCAAAGTATAAAGGACCCGACTCGCAAAGCATGGACACAAACAAAGGAGACAAACATGGCATGATATATGTAAACAATATGAAAAAATTTCCCAAAAAAAAAATGACATGACTCTAGCATAACATTGTTTTTTGTACAGTCCATATAATTTAGATAATTTTTCATTAATAGGTAAATTATTGATATAGTTCAAATATGACTATTATTATAATTTTCTCTTCTGATGAGTGCTTATGAATATTTTGAAGCAATATAAGCAAGCAAATTATGAATATTAATAACAATTATTATTATTATTATTATTATTATTATTATTATTATTATTATTATTTAAGTGTCCCTATGTTAGAAGGTGTCAAAAAAGTGCTGCAGAACAGCTCAAGAAGTGTGGATTTGCAGGAATAGGTAAAAAGAACTGGGCATGCCATGCGACATCAGCCACTTATATGTCTTGGGTCTAACATGGAGACTTCCAATTTGAATTTTCCATGTTTTATAGAGCCTGACAAGTCTCAAAAGGAATGCTTGGTGAACATAGCGAGATTCATCAAGCCACAGAAGCCATTGACCAATAAAAATCTACAAACATGAAGCCAGGAGAACCATTAACAAATGGCAAGTAACTAACCTCATTAACAATTCCATCACCTCCAACACAAATAATTCCTACAAAAGAAAAGGTACAATCAGACCAAAGCATGTAGAAAGATCATGGAGATAATCCCAAAATGAACAATAACACGAAGATATCTGCTCTTATTTAAACATAGACATTAACTGGTCATACCATCAGGGCATGTGCTGAAGTCAATACTCATTACAAGATTTTTAGCATGGCCAGCAGATTGTGTTTTGACGACCTCCATATTGAATCCCGCAAGCTGCCACATTTAACAAATCGGGCATAATTGGGATGGTATCAGTCACAAGAAATACTAATGAAAAATTACCTACTAATAAAAATGAAACTTTTGAACTGTTTCAGATAACTTGGTTCTGATTTGTACTTAGATTTGTTTTTTTTTTTAAAATAAAAAGAGGGGGAAAAAATAAGGCAACACAATAGGCTGCTACTCTAAAAGCATGTCATCTAGTTTTTAGTCTGAACCTCAACCGAATGGAGCAAAGACAAAAGGTATGATAAATTGAACAATAATGATTTATGGTAACGCATTTACTTATTATCAAGAATGTGAAACAACCCATAAAGGGAAGGAAAGCACAAAGAAGTACAGAGTTTCAATTTTCACAACAGCCCTAAACAGGCTTTAGTGCAACCCATCAGAAAGATTTGACCATATCACAATGCACTATACTCTCCAAATTCCAGAGTTCAAATCTAAATTCATTTCAGGAATTGACAAGCAATGACAACAACCTCACAACAGATCACTTCAATTTGAAGTAATCACCAACACACAAGAGTAAATCATATATAGTCTCAGTTTTTCCCAACAAAGCATAGTTAAACCTTTTGCCAGACTGCCCCATCTAAATGCAGTAACAGTCCCACAAGCACGGAAGTAAATTATAAGTAACCTAATCATGAATTACATTTTCCTTTCGCAAATACGAATCAGCCCACGTGGGCAGGTGAGCATCGTCAGCTGTCCTCCATTTAATGTAATCAACACCAATACAATTACAATTTTTTCTTTGCAAAATGCTTTTCCTATACCACTTTGATTCATCCATGCAGATTACAGCACCGAGGAATTACTTCCTGCCTTGATTACCATGCCTTAGGTGGGTTACACAATCCATTCTTTTCCACAAAATCATTAAAGGTTGTGCTAGGAACCCAATGAAGTCTATAAATATTATGGAGTTCAATTTTGTGTTCCAAACCTTTGTAGTGTGGTTGCAATAACAAATATGACGCTCAATTCTAATTCCATGAAAAATGAGGAATTATAAATCAGCAAAAAAGAAAGAATTTCAAAATAAACTCTACAAGAGTTTGTGGTTCCTACATGAATTTTCTGTTCATGCTATTGAATAACAATTTTGAATCAACATCCATGGTCATTTAGTTGTTACAAATAATGGAATTCAATTGAGCTCCATATTTTCCTCTTGGACTCGAAGGAGGAAAAAAAAAAAAGTCATTTCAAATGAAGCAAATTAAAGAAATCAATTGATATGGATTGAACTTATTTTTTACTTGGTTCCAAACAAGACGTAAAAGTGGTACTTTATTTTTCACAAAATCCCTCAAAAACCTTACATAGGCCCCTCTCTGTGTCTTTGGAAAAGCCCTATAAAAGCCTTTCACTTTAAAAACCTCTAGTAGTGTTCCATTCCACTAGATAGAATCCTCTCCTCCAATCATTGCCACCCTCTCAAGGAGTTCCAAATACTTGAATAAGTCTTCAAAGCCTTAATCATTTGCATTCTACACGAACTCAACATTCTGCTTTCTAGAAGTCCCATTAGCCACGATTAAAATTACCAAAGCCTCCATTGTAGCCATATCAAATAAATTAAAGAAAAGGCTGTAAGGATGTTACCGCACCAAGCATCATGCTGAAAGAGACCCTCACACCATTGCCTACTCTGGAACAAACCTCTGCAAAGAATCTCTTCCAACCTCTCCTATTTCTTTCCCCACAGCCACCATGTTGAAGCTTCAAACCTCCCTAGTCATCCACCCCTAGTTGTCCACTCCATACATAACCCATTACTTCCCTGTAAAGGAAGGGAATTGTTTTCAACACAAATCTCCCCAATCACTTTCCTCACAAGGCTTTGTTAAGCTCGACAATAAACCTTATGCCCAAAGATCCTTGATTAGATAGGCCTTTATATAACTTCCCAAGTCAGTAAACTGTATCCATGCTTTATACACCTCACAACACCCATGAAAACCTTCTTTGGGTACCTTGAATTCTTTTTAGCCATAAAACAAGAAATGAGAAAGAAAGAACTTAAATGTGAAATTAGAGAGAATGCTTCTGGTCAAACTGAGCTTTCCTCCTTAAGACAATAGGGCTCTATTCCATCCCTCAAACTTTTCTCAAACCTTTCAACCACTCTATCCCTAATCACACCATCATCATGCTTAGCCCAAGAGGTAGACCTAGATAAGCAAATGGTAGATTCTCCATCTTACACCCCTAAATGTTAGCCAAACCTCTATGTTTCCAAACATTATCACCAACTGGGTCAAGCTCACATCTTCAAAAGTTCACCTTAAGATTGGTAACCCACTCCAACACGAAGGAGGAGGATACTTTGAGGTAAAATATTAGTTTCACTTTCAGATCACAAAAGATCATTGTGTCATCCACAAACAGAAAGGAAAATCTTTTAATAGGGGAGAAGTTCAATATTGTTTGGATAATTGGGTTCAACATTGAAATTTTGGAATTCCTTTTTTTTTTTTTTTTTGATAATATTAGAGTCTGGATATTATTCACTTCTTCCTTCCCTGGATTGAATTGTATCATTTTGGCAGTAACAGCACAGCATGAAGGTAAAGGTGGTGATGTTTGCAATCATGTGAGACAATGCAGCTATGGCACAAATTTGTAACCAGGGTCCTCAAAATTTCGACCTCTGATTGTGGAATCTAATGATCAAAAACTGCACCAACTTATGACTTTTAATAGAATCTGGCTCAACCCAGTTATATAATCTTACTCTTGAAAACTGTCACAGAGAATGCTGATTTTATTTTGACAACCTCAGAGTCAGAACTTTTATAGTGACAATTCCACCTCACAGAGTTGAGCCAAATATTCAAAAAATCCCTCCATGCATCATCTCAAACCAAATGATTTCTCATTACCTTTTTAGTGCACTTTTTATTTTGTTTTCCTGTCAAAAATAAATATTTAAGTAATTCCTTTAACCGTTCCCTCCACCCATATTGTAACTGATCTCACCTACCAATGCCTCAAGAAAAGTGTCCCCATAAGCAAAATCATCTTATTGTATTTGAAAGAAGTCCCCACTTTGGAAGAAGAAAGGAAGTTCTTTCCACACGCACATTCATAGTGCACAAACAGTAGCAGCAGGATGAGCATTATGTTTTTAGCTGGATGGAAGATGATGCAAGGATTGCAGGTAATTGCCCACAAATTCACCATGAGACCACTTTGTGGGTAGTTGATGCCACTCAAATTGAAAGCAAAAATATGATGACTTTCTAGAAGTTGCTGGAATATAACATGATAGTAAGCACAAAATACCAAAATAAAAATAGTAAGGTTCAGCCAAGAAAGATGCAAAGCAGAACAGGGTTCTCTTTTCCTATCATACTTATATCACTCTCATAAAAAGACAATTAAGAGTCAATGAAAGGTCAAATTGCAGGAAGTATGCCGGATAAAATTTAGAATGTTGAAATTCAGTCATGATGCTCAACACAAAATCAGGCAGGGAAAAAGATACAAACCTTGAAAATAGGTTCCACTATGCCATGAAAAACTTTGCTGGATCGACCATGCCCAGATCGTGGGTTTAATATAACAAGCACTGTCGGTGGACTTTTCGATTTTATGTAAAATTCAAGAGAAAGGTCACTTATTTCTGGAGTCTGCCTCAAAGGATGCGGCAAGCAATTAATATAGCATTGCTGATCTGCAAACCCACTAACCCAGCGGACTGTTTCTTCTGCATTAACGGCCAAGAAACGGTAGTCCCTGTGACTTCTCCTACTTTTCATGAAACAAGCAAGACCAGATGAACCCTTTTTAAAAGGGTATGCATGAACAGTAAAATGTCTGAGACCAAAATTATAGGAGACCTGACCAAATGAAGGAACAAAAAATCATATACCATAACCAAGAACAAGATAAATCATGATTTAGAAGGTAAACCAACAGGAAAGGTATACCGAGATCACATCTTCCAGATATAGTGTGTTTTTTCCCCAAAGTAATGCCTTGCTTGTAAGTTTAGCATCAAGAGCTTCTTGATTTGTGCTTTCTGTTGATGTTTGTATTTCAGTGCTTTTAATCTTCTGCTTATCCAGAACCAACTTTCCAGAAAATACCTCATGCCCCAACAAATCAGATTGCTCATCCCCTACCTCAATCCTGTGCTCCTCTCCCTTTGCTTTCTCTGGATCATTACTGGTAGCATTAACCTCGGTCCTCCTAGATGCCTTCGATTTACCACGCTTCTCGGGAAAGACAATGGGGGAGGAGTGCTGCCCAGTTGTTATCTGAGAACACAAGCCCAAGCGTCGAAGAGACTGCTGGGCCAATCTTACAGAACTATTGCTAGCAGACTGACTCAAACTCTTCTGCATAGCTGACTTATAACAGACAGGAGTGAAAAAACTTAAAGAAGTACAAATTGAAGCAAAAATATAGTCTGTGCTTCTGAGAATGTAAGCAAACTGCATACACCGTTAGACGCAGCATAATAAAGTATCCTGCAAATGGTTGCCAAAAAAATTATTATCAGTCCGCAGAATTCAAGCTTATCAAGTATAACATACATATGACATAAAGGCAGAAAGCTGATCCATTGGCTAGAGTTCTACTACAAAAGACAGTAGAAATGATATGCATAAGGAATCTTCCCAAATGATAACAAATACAAGAAAAGGGTGACAGGGTGATACAGTGACAGGCTAGTACAGAGTGTAAGACTTCCACATGACATTTGAATAACAATACCAATGAAGTGCATATAAACTTAAATAATTTGAAGAAATGAGTTCAAGTTGGTATGTTGCACATAGTAGAGGCACTACAAAGACTAAGAATCAACCAAGTTTAATGTTACATTGAATCATTCACAGCTGCAAATAAAGGTCTTCGGATGCATATCCCACTCACAAAGCCGCACAAAATTGGACAAAAATCAAATGTTGCACCTGTCACACTTGAGTTCTATACCAAGATAAATTCTCAAATTATATTAAAGGTCAAGATTCAAGTTTTGTTTCTTCTTTCATACTGTCTTTTCTGTAGGTGTTAGACCACCTTGTCTCAATCTGAAAAAATTTTGAATGTGGGTTCCAGTGGAGATTCAATTATCATAAGAATACTCATAATGCAAGATGCATTTCCACACCTTGAATTTAAATGGCAACCAGAACAACAACGGTATCAAGTGTAAAGGGTGTTGAAAAATCTAAGCTGAATTTCGACACTATGAGCAATGTTGAGAAGTCCAAGTAGTAACAGGTTTTTCAGAGCCTGTCAAGACCTCAACAGCTGTAATCACCTCATAATGGGTTGTAATGGTCATATTTGTACATTTAATAACTCCGACCTGACTAATTTTCAAGTCCTCTGTCCAGACCAAGCATCCTCGTAACAATGGATTCTCCGATTGAACCCTTCAATAATTTATGATAAACTTCTAAAACAATTCAATCTCTCAAAGCCCACCTACAATTACAATCACGTATATAGTAACCACTAGATGCTTCCATTGACATTCACACCACTATAAAATTGGCAGAAATGATATATGAAGCAACGACATTAAAAAATGAAAGATGTCTTCATTTTTACTTCATGGACAGTCCTTGAGTACTTCGTAACTATTTTCATACAGTCAGGATGATTTCATTGTTTTTACATGATTTCAGAAACTCTTGTTAATCACCTAAATAAACGGTGATTAAGAAGAATAACAAAGATACCATCTCCACAACTTGCACCATAATGTGCCAAAAACCATCACAGCGACCATAAAGCAAGAAGCTTCAACAAAATGATCAAAAGCCGCCTCCATATATACTTTTTAAAAATAGTAATAATAAACAAAAGAACTTGCTATTTCCCTTTTACACAAGCAATCACACCCTAACTGATAGTCAAAGCAACAATGAGAATTCGAGGCCTCAGCTGAGGCATTTTCAGAAGGCATAAGACGTTTCCAATCACTTCTTTCAAAATGAAAACCATTAAATTAGTTTATAGAAACAGCCAAGAGACTGCCAAAAGAGCTTTCAGTCTTGGTACCAATTCTCCCATTATTTCAGAAATCAATAAAAGAATAAGTCCACTACCCCCCAGCAATTGCAATACAAATCTCTCAATAATTTAACTGCTGATATTTGTTGAAAGAAAACTAGAGTGGAACACTATTGAACACAATTATCCCTGCCACAATCACTTATTCTTATTAGTGTTTCTTCTTTACCGAGGATTCCTAGTTTTTCCACCCAAGGAAGCACTTATTCTTCAAAAGTGAGTTCTATATTGGGTGTGTCAATATTTTATTCATGGAATGCATGTCCGATACTCTATGTGAACCAACTGTTTTGTGTTGCATAATGTAAGTTATTCAAAGATTACTTCACGTAGGTGTAACTCAAATCTGATTTGAAATTCTTCAACTTCATTAAAAAAATAATAATAATAAAATAAAATAAAAAAATAAAGTAATCGCAAAAGGGTGAGATATAAAATCAGCAACCATATGCAAAAGGTGTCTACTACACAGAAATGAATCAAAAAGAAAAACTAGGAGATGTCTGTTTCAAAATAAAAATTCAGACTAACTTCACCATCAAAACCCATACTAATCAAATTGGGGAAAGAACATCAGCCTCAGCCACCTTTCCTAAATCCTCTACTATTCATGAACTGAAGATGATTCTAATGCCTCGATTGTCCACTTGCCAAATTTTGAACACAACGGCAATGTTTGATTTATTCAAAAGATCAGACGTGGTATAACATTAGACAACAGATAAACCACCTAAGCTATGAGATAAGAACCTCAAGAACCTTGTAATGAATAAAGAAAATTTTATTTATGACCCCAATTACTTTTTTCAGGTCATATTCACTCTGCATCCATGTCCAAAAATTCTAAATTGCTACCAATGTTAATCACAGTTTAATTGTTCATCCAAACTAATAAACGAGGGACGCCACGCCCCTGTCTCTAATACTAAATTTCCCTTAAAATTACTTGAACTTGGGGAAGGCTGAATGCATATTTGGATGGTGTCCATGACATTTGAGCAGTAACAGTGAACGGAAGTTTCAAATTAGAATCACCAGAAAAAGATTGAAAGGAAGAAATTTAAAAATTACGCCTAAGTGCACAAAATTTTAAGAGTCGCCAACATAATCACATTAAGGGAATAAATTAAGGTAAGGAATCAAGTACAAATGTCAAAGCTAGCTAGAAAAAATCCCACGAGTAATCGGCATGAACTGAATTGAGAATTTCACTGAACAAAATGGACTCTTTATAGTGCAAATCGTCAAAGTCAAATTTAAAATCAACTCATCGGACGACGAAAACAGATGGAACGAAGAACTCACCAGTCACTAAAGACTTCAAATCGCAGAAACGCCTCGAAATCCGAATTCCACGATTTAGTCAGGCGATGAGGCAAGAACGATCTCAAAGATTCGTAAATGAAAAATCGGAGGTAGCTGATGATAAATCACTTCGGATCTGAAATCAAATTCGATCCATTTCAGAACATTTCAGTCCCAATAAGGTAAGTGGTAACAAAATTGAGATATCGTTCTTTGCTGAGTTGATGCCAGCGACGTTCGGCTCCGATTATTAACGTCGTCGTCAACGGCAGCGGTCACGGTGGGTGTGGAATACGAACCGTACCTCCCTCGCTTTTCTTCCGATCTCTCTCTCTCTCTCTCTGTTTATATTTAACAATTATTTTATATTTATTGCTTCAGATAAGTTTCTCTCTCTCTCTCTCTCTCTCTCTGTCAATTTTTGAACTTCCGTAAACGAAGCCTCAATTGTGTTAATTATTTTGATTCGAGGGAGACCCAAGTGGCTTAGCATATTAATTATAATTATTTTGCGTGAAGACAGTAACGTTCTGATATTTGAAGATTGTTTTGTCGATATACCTTTGGATGAGATGAAGCGTAGAGCTTGCTTTCCTTTTCATTGGGCCCTACTCCAGTTTTGCCCTTTTTGACAGAAATATTTATGTAATATATTTTATTTTTATCTAAAAATGTAATAATTTTTATAAACTTTTTTTAATTATTTGAAACCACATTAGATGTTGATTATGGTAGAATTGTAAATGATAATAATATTTAAAAAAAAATAAAAACCCCCAAATTTTGATAAGCTATTCTCTTAATCTGTCCCCAATTTCGTTTCGAGTATTTTATTTAATTATTTTTTTTAATATGTAAACTATATTTTAGATATAGTAAAAATATAAATGATAACAAAATTAGAAAAGAAAAATGTAAAAACCTCCAAATTTACATCTATCATCAATCAATTTGTCTGGTGAAGATATATTTTCTTCCATGTAGGGACGAAATCAAGATTTGAAGCAAATTTTGTCTTTTTAAAATTTCATAACGTTCTCCTCTCCTATTTCATTATTAACATTTTAACTTTATCGAAATCAAATTAGAATTAAATTTTATAAAATCAATTCAAATTATAGAAGATAATTCTAATTTGATTTTGAACGATCAATTTACCGATTTACTTTTATTTCTTAATTTATAAAATTGAAATCGAATCAAACCTAAAGCCTCTAAAGAACAACATTTTAATATTTAAATATTTTATACTTAATAGAGAAAAAAACATACAATCATATTGTAAAAATACTTCTAATAAACATAATTAAAAAAATAAACTTATAATTTCGTAGGTGAAGGGTAATTTTGGAAATGCATATTTTTTCAATTTAGCTAAAATCAATCCACTCGATTTAACCCATTGGATAATTTGTAAAGAGTGTGAGATGAAATACCCTAAATAGCCAGGGGGGCCCATAAATATATTCTGACATAATAACCATTAATTGTTTTTAAGAGGCTGGAATCTGAAAAACTTGGGGCCGCTTCAATTCTGACACCACCAGAAGAATTCTTGCAGAAAATCAAGTTCCCTGGTCAAATTTGGGGAAATTCCTTTGTATGAGCAAAGGGACCGGAGAACCCGAATTTGGTATTGCAGCATAAACCCCCTTGCTACATTCCAAACTCTAAAACACAATAACATTTTGCCAAAATCAGTGAATCAAGCACAGCTACAATTGAAATGTTAGAGTGTTTCTAAAAGAACAGACTTAAAAAAAAACTGATAGTAAATGACTATCTTATTTTTATACTTAATTATCAGTATTCAAATTATTCGACTAATCTGATTCAAATATTATGAAATTCAATTTAAAACAAACTCTTTTAATATTTATTTTTTTATTCTTAAAATTTAAATTGAAATAAAATTTAGTTTACTATCAACAAACCCGTTGGTAGTTAATGACTATGTCCAATTGCGACTCTTTAAAACAAAATACCAATCAACATTTGATTTTTATATTCTTCTATATAATTATTTTCAAACAAATATAATATAGATTGTATAAGTAGTTATATCCGATAAGTTGTTATACCCAATAATTTCATTCAAATAAACAGATTTAAAATTTAGTAAAAAATTTAGTTTATTCAGTGATTTAAAAAAATCAAAATTTTGATTAAAAAATAAAAATTCAAACGAATGATAGGTAGAGATTAATGAATTTCTGATTAGATTAATGTTATTTATTTATGAAGACATTGAATTTTATTTTAAAAATCTTTAGCTGTAAAATCTGAAATTTTACATGATGTTTAGGGTTTGGGGATTTGAACTTCTTTGTTGTTATTTTTTTTTTCTTTAAATACAATGAGGTATAATTAAAAAAAATTAAATAAAAAAAAAGAATAGAAAAGGAGATACTCTACGAGCTGTCCCTCCAACTGAACTTCTTTGTTGCGTGCCAAAAGGTTTCTCCTCAATTTCTAGGAAGTGGTCTTGGGCTCCCGTGTATTCCTTTGTGGGGCCCATTTGTTTTAACTATTTTATTAAAGCCCACGGTATGAAGAATTTGAGCAAAAAGCCCACTTGCTTCACCCTGTTTATTTTATTAAAGCCCACAGGATGAAGAATTTGAGCAAAAAGCCCCTAAATGAGTTTTTCAAAGGGCACATTACAATTCAAATCTTACTTGTCCGGAGAGAACTTATCCGAAAATTTTGCCCTCCCTTGGTAAAAACCTCCCTCTCTCTCTCTCTCTCTCTAAGTTTTTTTTTTTTTTTTTTTTTGGGACAATAAAAAAGAACTTGAATTTTGAAACTCCACCAAAAATAAAAAGGATAAAATTTTTTTAAAATAATTATTAGAATTAAAATTTAGAGATTTATTAGATTTGACAGAGAAATTCAAATACATAAAAAGCAGGATATAGCCGCCAAGAAAGAAAAGGTGGTGGAGCTATCAACCCAAATCTTAGAAGGCAAGAAAGATGAAAGTAGGTAACAAAATGTACCACAAAGTCTCTTTTTCAAAATACCCCTTTGTCTTTACAAAAAATAATACATATATATATATATTTATTTATTTATTTATATAATACTCTTTTGGGGGTTTTTCCATCTAATCCATGATTATTATTATAAAAAAAGAAGCTTCTACAAAGTGATCCTTGACTTATATTGGCGTCTCTCTTTCTTTACCTCTTGCCGTTTCCTAGAAGCATTCAAACTTTTTTCTTTCAAAGATGATCCTATCAATTTGAATAAATTATTTTAATTCTTTTTATCATTGAATTAATATATTATTATTATTATTATTATTATTATTATTATTATTATTATTAAGTTTAGTTTTTAACAACCCATTCTAAAATTTGAAATTAAAATTTAATTTGTTATTGTTCTTATCTTTTATATTATTTTTATTTATTATTTTCAAAGTTTCATGAACCTTAATAATTTACACCCACAACACCATATGAACTTCACTAATTAAGAAGATACTTTTTAACTTAATTTCTTCTTTCACTAACAACGCAACACATCACAAGTTATCGACATCATTATTATTAAAGAGATCAAAATGATTTTTACATGTTTATTTATTTATATTATTTATTAAGAGATTTATAACTCTAATATTACATAAAGCGGATAATTATTCTTATGTAATTATTAAATAAAACTAAAAATACTACTCAATTGAAATCAAATCCTACGAAGAAAACTATTAAGTGTACAATGATTACACTAGGTCTACAAACATTATAAAATGCATATGTTGAAAAGTGTAAGATTTCTCCTTAGTTCTTAAATGTTATATAAAATATATCTTTGTTAAAATAATATATAAATTGTTAGAATGCATAACGGTCTTAACGCATGTTTCTAATGTAAAAAATGAGCCAAAATAAAGCTGAAGTCAAAAAGAGATTTTGAGTTATTTTCGGTCATACTCTTTTTCTTCACTTTCAGCGATCGTAAAAGCACCAAAATGATCATTAGATGTGCAGAAACTCTTTTAAACCTTCAAATTCACTTAACAGATGGTGTAGTATTTCGAATTTTGAACTTGAGAATTCTTTGCTCTGTGAAGAGATTTTTATAGCTGTGGACTATCGCACAGCTTTTATACCACTTAATTATTATTCGAGACTAATACTAGACATATTAGGGGAGAATTTAAATCAATTTTAAATTGGAAAAACGTGGGAATACAATCAAGATTTGCATGGATCATAAAATTCTAGTCACATGCATTTCCAATTCAAAAATCTTCTATTTTGATTTACATTTACTCCCCTTTAATTATGTTTTTCCCATTTAATTGGATTCCCTTATGATTTTTGACATTGAATTCAATTTATTTTTTAATTTTGAATTCAAAATTCTAATATTCTCCTAGTTGACCCAGCAAATAACTTGAAAACATTCACAAGTTATAATTTTATGAAAATAGAGCACATGAATCAGGGCAAAAAATCCCTTAGAATTGAGTATTACCTCCCGTGTACCATAGTGTATTTTATTTTCTAATCTTATGGTGACACTTACTTTATGAATAAACTCTATGTTTATTTAGGATCTATCCTTATGAATTTATTTCAAAACCAAATATGTGCATAACTTTATTGAGAAAAATTCAAATTAAAGTTTCATTCATATAGGGTCTTAAGTTCATATTTACAATATGATCCCTAAATTTACTTAGAGGCATGCCTTTAATTAAAGGATCGACCAACATACAATCAGTACTAATATTTTGGATTACAACCTTATTTTCCAATATACATTCCTTAATGGTTAATTACTTTATGTTGATGTACTTATTTCGACTACTATTCTTATTATTTTTAACCAAATATACAACAACTGAATTATCACAATATACACATAATGGGTTAGGTACAAATACCAAAATTGTAAACTCAAATATGAAACTCCTTAACTACACTGCTTATGCATAGTCTCAAAACACACCACGAGCTTAGCTTCCATTGTGGAGGTCACTGTCAATATATATTTAACACTCCTCCATGACACAACTCCACCGACCATCATAAAAATATAACTTGACGTTGATTTTTGAGAGTTATAACAGCTGGCAAAATCCAAATCTGAGTACTCAACCATTGTTTTTTTATATGTATGTACGTAGTTCTTGGTATCTTATAAATTCCTCAACATCTTCTTTGCAACTTTCCAATATTCCAAACCTGAGATACTTTGATATTTCCTTAACATCCCCATTGCATGCACTATATAAGGTCTTATACAGATCTATACATACATAAGGTTTCTAACCACAAAAGAAAATGGGATGCTAGTCATCTGTTTCCTTTTCGAATCCATCTTGGAGCATTGGTTTACACTGAACCTATCTCCTTTGACAATTAAAACTATACTCGGTAAACAATTCTCCATTCGATATCTCTTAAGAACCTTTTTTAAGGTCATCCCAAAACTTTATGGGATCTATCTCGATATATCTTTATGCCAATGACATAAAATGTATTAGTTAAGTCTTTCATTTCAAAGTTTTAAGATAAGAATTATTTCACATTGTATAACATTCCTTTATCATTGGTCGCAAGTGATATGTCATCTATATATTGGACCAAAAAAAAAAATACTTGCTCCCACTAACATTAAGATATATATATTGATCTACAATATTTTCTTCAAAACCATTATAACATTGTGGAATTTCTAATACCATTGGTGGGAGGTTTGTTTCAAACTATATATGGATTTCTCAAACTTTCATACCAAATGCTTACTACCACTATAGGAGAATCCTTCAGATTGTCACATATAAATCTCTTCCTCTTAAACTTTCATACCAAATGCTTACTTAAGAAATGTCATTTTCATATCCGTAACTCTAAGTCCAAATGTGCAGCAAGTGCTAGTATGATATGGGAAGAATCTTTCTTAAAAACTAGAGAGAATGTCTCCAAGTAGTCAATTCCTTCTCTTTGAGTGAAGCCCTCATCAATGGGTCTAACCTTATATTTTTCTATGTTGCCCAATGAGTCGGTCTTTGTCTTAAAAACCCACTTATAACCAACGGATTTAGTCCCATTAGGTAACTTTACAAAATCTCAGACTCCGTTGCTCCTCATGGAGTTCATCTCATTTTTCATGGCGTTTAACCATAAACATGAATCCTTAGAGTTCATAACTTGTGAAAACGTTTTCGAGTCATCTATGGTTCCAATATTATAATCAGACTCCTAAAAGTATACTACGTAGTCACTAGGTATAATTGACCTTTAAACTCAATTAGATCTTCTTAATATTGGTTTAACATTCTCCGTAAGAAAATGCTCCCAACCTGATATAGGTTAGCATTTTATGGAATAGTTTCATTGTCATTTATATCCTTATTAATGTCCATGGATTCTTGAGGGATATTTAAAATCACAAACAACTTGGTACTTGAGTTAGGTGGAACAATTGATGGAGAACTAAATCCTGAAAATGATTACTCCCACCGATCAAGTCATTTTCTAAAAATTTAACATTTCTAAATTCTACAAACTTAGTGTGGTAGTATAGACAATAAATCAGTACCCCTTGGACCTATCAGCATAGCCAAAAAATTTCTACTTATGGTTCTCGGATCTAGTTTCTTCTCTTATGGATTATAAACCTTTATTTTCGTAGAGCATCCCCAAATGCGTACATGTTGCAAACTAGGTTTCAAACCTTTAAATAATTCAAATGGAGTTTTGGCAATAGTCTTGATTAGAATCCTATTTAATATGTAAACTGCCATTTTAAGGGTCTCGGTCCATAAGAACTTAGGTATTTTTGAGCTAGTTATCATGCTTTTAAGCCTATCAAACAAAATCCTATTCCTTCTTTTAGCTACCCTATTCTAGTCTGGTGAATCAGGTCTAATGTATTGGACAACAATTTCATTCTACTAAAGGAACTTTGTTAATAGACTCGGTGCTTGTCCATCTTTCGTATACCTTCCAAATTATTCTCCACTTCTATTTGACCTCACAATCTTTATTTGCTTGCCGTATTGTTTTTCTACATTTGCCGTTAAAACCTTAAACACACCTAATGCTTTGTCCTCAAATCAAGGCAGGTAAAGATACATATATCATGAGTAGTATCTATAAATGAGATGAAATATTTTTGATCATATAAGTATGTATCCGGAGTACAAATGTTCGTATGTATAATTTCAAGTAAATCTGAACTCCTCTTAGCACCCTTTTGAGACTTATTGATCTGTTTACCCTTAATGCAGTCCATACAAGTCTCAAAATTACTAAAATCTAGGGCATCAAGTACCTAATCCTTTAACAAAATTTTCAATCTCTTTATGAAGATATGTCCCAATCTCCTGTGTCACAACACAGAAATGTTTTCCTCAATGATGTTGCTTTTAGTTCTCGTATGTGTTGTGTTTAAACAAACATTGTCTTGCAAATAAATATTGTAAAGTCTATCCAACAATGGATTAAAGCCAATGACATTTGTATGTAAAAATAATGTTATTTTATTATCAGGTTTGAAAGAATATCCATACTGTACAAATTTCAAAATGAAAATTAATTTTCTAGAAAACTTAGGTAAGTAGAAAACTCTTTCCAATTTCAAGACATGCTCGTTTGCCAATATAAACTCATAATTTTCAATGGCCTTTACCTGTGAGCTAATCTTGTTATTCGAATAGATGAGTTATTCACGAATCACTAATTTTCTTAGATTTTGTAAACTCTACAATACATTTGTAATATGGATAGTACAATCAGAATCAATGTACCATGTGTTATGAGAAATCCCAGTTAAATAGAAAAATAAGATTTTTGTATCTTTAGTCTCAAGTTATTGATGATATTTGACACAATTCTTCTTCATGTGTCCTTTCTTTTTACAGAAGAATATTTGGACTCTCTCTTGATGTTCAAATTTGGTTTTGTGCCCTTTTGTATCGACGTAAACTTGCCTTTCCTCTTTCTTTAGACTATTATATGCGCACTTGTAGATCCCTCATTCATTTCCTTGAGCCGCCTTCCCTCCTCTTGTACACATAATGTCATCAATTCATTCATGGATCATTTCTCCTTATGTGTAGGACCTTAAGGTTGTGAGAGAGTGTTCAAAATTAAGTGCACAAGGAAATACTCGGATATCTTAACCTTCAAGTTCTTTAATTGAGCCTCAATATCCCATATCTACATGATATATTCACCCATGCCTTGGACAGTAGTGAGGCTTAGGGATAAGAACAACATAATGAGAGTGCTGGTCAAAGATTTCTCTAATACCTGAAATTGCTCATCTATAGTTTTAAGAAGAGTATGGATATTGGTATACTGATTGACCAAGTTACGAATACTAACCGAAATTTTGCTCTTTATGAACATGGTATTTAAGTGATTAAATCGTTTCCACTTTTCATAAAGGGCCGTTTTGTTCATAGAGTTGGTATCGATCACCGGAGGTAGCTCGTCCTTCCATATAACATCATCAATATCTAGATGACCTAGATGTCCGATTAATTCGGGAAAATTGGATTTGAGATCTATGATTTGGATGATTGCAAAATAAATAAAATATCTTTACTAACTTTATAGAAGATTTTTAAATATATTTATCAATACAAACATATTATGCAAAAATTTATAACATAGAAATTGCATGTGGGATAAATTTCTAGTTCAATTAAATTTATTTAACCTTATGATAAGATTTTCAAGAGTAACTCATTCCAAAATTGCATGGGACAGCATAAGAATCAGCCAGTCTTAAACTTATTCCTGTCTTTTTGACATAACCTTTTTAGATATGCACCATATCAATCGCACTTAAGTTTTAATATTAGACTGATTATTATATGAAAATATCTATCTTATAGTTTTATTGCCAATTATATTATTTTCATGCAATAAAAATTTATATGGAATGAGATTTATTATACAAGAATAATTATTATGACCAGATATATCTTCCTAATATGATCATTTATATCCCAATATATAATTTCTATTTTAATTATAACTACTGTGGCTATACCCTAATCAATTAGAAATTATATTAACCACTAGAATATTTTATTATATGCTTGTACAATATAAATGTATGAAATTTAATTTCAAATACGGTAATTATCTCTTATACATTTTGCTAATTTTGTACTTGTCGTTATGTACAAAAGTTTTTCATGCATTTAAAAGCATTTTATTAAAATTTTGCATTTGTCTTGATGCACAAAATTGAAAAAAAAATTATGCATTAAAAATTCACATATCTAGAGGATCTGTATGCAATATTTTAAAGTTCATTGAGTTTAAAAAATAAATAAAAATAAATGTTATAGGGACTAAATTACAACAACTTAAAAAGTTTTGGGAAACTATGAAATTAATGAAAGTTATCAACCACAATTCTTTAAAAATAAATACCACAACGTGTTGACTTTTCCACATGGACAAAACCTTCACTTTATTTAGAATGAAAATTGAAACACACGTGGTGGTGACGACTTGAGTGGTGGGGACGGCTTGAGTAGTGGGCATCATTAATTTACTTTAATACTACATGTCTCGCAGGTCCATTTACCAAATAATCCTATCCAAACTTTTTCGGGTCTTCTTCACCCGGATAACCTCTTAGAGTCTTGATCCAACCCGATGGGTCTCTAACATTGGAGACTTGCCAAAAACTACACCAAAATTGAGTTTTGAAAACACTGAATTGTGTGAAACTTCATGTCTAATCCATTTTTAGTCTCCATTTTTTGAAAAATGATTATTTTGTGCCAATTTAGGAGGAAGAAAAATTTTGAAAATTTGCTAAAAATTTACAAATAAAGGCAAAGTTGACTTTGATACCACATGTTAGAACGTGTGATGGTCCTAATGCATGCTTCTAAGGTTAAAAATGAGTCAAAACAAAAAAGGGTTACCTCCAATCATATTTTTTTTCTTCACTTCCGACAACTGTGAAAGTACCAAAATGATTTTTGGACGTGCAAAAACTTTTCTAAGTTTTCAAATTCACTCAATAGTTACTATAGAGTCTTGAAATTTGGATTTAGGGATTCTGTGCTTGAGAAAGGGGTTTTTATAGCTGTGGACCATCACACAGCATTCATACCATTTAATTGTCATCGAAAATTAATATTAGACATATTAGGAAAGAATTTAAATCAATCCAATATGAAAAAACGTAGGAATGTGGTCAAGATTTGTATGGGCCGCAAAATTCCAGCCACATGCATCCCAATTCAAAAATCTTCTATTTTGATCCACATTTACTCCTATTCAGTTATGTTTTTCCCATTTAATTGGATTTTCTTATTATCTTTGGCACTGAATGTTATTCATTCTTTAATTTTGAATTTAAAATTCTAACATAAATATTATAGAAGTTTTAAATATATATATGTACTTGTTTAATATATACTATTAATTAATTATCAATTAACAATTTAGTTGTTCAAATTCTTATTATCTTATATTAAAAAAAACGAAATAAAAAATTTTCCTGAATATAAAGTTATTGATGAGTTTTGTAAAATATTTATTCAATAAAATAAATAATTAAGAAAAGCGAAAAAATAAAGGAAAAAGAAACAACTTTTTGACTCTTCTATAATAAGCACAAGTATGTGCTCCATCTATAGTAATAGCGTATTATAAACATCTCTAAAAGAGTTGGATTTCAGTTTCTATAAAATTTACAACAACTTCTTTATCATTTTCTACCACTTAGTTGTTTTGCAAATGACTTTGTTTTGATTCTTCATGGGCTTGATTAGATGGAACATTTGAACAACAACAATAACAATGTACCCATTTCCATTAGCAGGTTTCTTTCACTTTCTTTTCACTCGATTTCATGTTTTAGATTGTTATCTCTTTTACTTTGTATAAATATTTTTAACTCTTGCAAAAATTTCAATTCTCTATCGTTAGAGAATTTTCTCTCAACCTCAAATTATTTTACCCTAAAATATCATGTTTTCAATCTCGAGATAGTACTTCGAGAAGTGTAAGAGGGGGGCTATTCATAACCCCCCACAAGATACAAAGATTAGGACAAAAGACGGGGCAAGTGGTTGCATATGCACCACTTGAATCTTCTTATGCCCACAAAATATTTATTTGCTCTTACATGATTAACACACAATCTGATACCTTCAATTCCCTAATCACCTTACCATGAGATAATATATTATCTCATGTTAAAAGGCTAAATGTATTATTATGATCGGAATGATAATTAGTTGACAAAAACAATTTGCTATACTTTTGTTATTTTCATATCATGTTCAACTTACTTATCTCATAAGTGTACATGTGGTTTCTATCATGAGTTGATGGACTTTTGAATTCAAATTCAATTGAATTCAATGAATTCAATATCAAATTAATTGGGAAAAAACATAACTGAAAATATTAAATGTGATAAGAATGGAAGGAATTTGAATTGGGGATATATTTGACCGGATTTTGGTGTCCCATTCAAATTTTTACACAATTAATCTTGTTTTTCCGTTTTGAATTTTTAATTGGATTCCTATAACCTCTAGCAATTATTTAGGGTAATGATTGTAGGGTTTTAATAGTTCTTTGATAGTTGAGAGTCTATATAAACCCCTCCTAATGCATTGGGTCCCTAAGTCCAAATTTCAATTCTCCACACCATCTATTGAGAGAAATTCAGGACTTAGAAGACTTGTGCACATCCCAAGAATCGATTTGGTGCTTTTAGATTCGTCAGAAGTGAATAACAAGAGCATGGCCGGAGGTAACCATGAATCCTTAATTTTCGCTTCCGCTTATTTTGGTTCTAATTTATAAATTGAAGTATGCATTAGGTTTGTCATGCAATTTTACATTTGGTATCAGAGCCATGTTTGCCTTTGCTTGCATGTTTTCCGGCGAATTTCAATATTTTTGAAAATTTGGGTTTTTAGATTTTTGGAAAATTTGATCCAAAATTTTAATAATTTTCAAAATTTGAATCCAGATTTGGAATCCTTGTATTATTACGATTAAAACCATATTTTTTAAAATTATTTTAGAGTATTTTTATACTTTCCAGTAATTTTCCGGCATCTGAATCCGCTAGAGTGAACAAAACCGGGTCGGGACCTTGTCCAACTTTCGGGTGAAGAAGAAGATGTATTTCTGTATATCAAAAGGAAAATAATAAATAAAAAAATAAAAATTGTTGGAAAGAACAACACCTGGGCTGTGGCCTGATGGTTAAGGTTACTCAGACATCCGGATGTGCCTGAGTTTGAGTCTGGCCATATGCGTTTTACCATTTTTTTAACTTATTGCAACAAAGTCCCAGCATTTTTCAGAAATTTCACTTAATAAGTGGATACTTTAATCTATTGCAGTTTGGTCCTTTAGAAAAATTATATATATTTTACCAATTTTGGGTGGGAAAATTTCAATATATATATATATATATATATAAATACCAAAATATTTTCTAAGCCCAAATTTTAGAAAATAGTGCATAAAATTAATTTTTGGGTATAATTTTGTACATAAGGGGAGGTACAAAATCAATAAAATGCATTAAACAAATTTTGTTGCATTTTTTTAATATTAAAATTTTATGCACTTTAACATGAAAAAATCAAGTAATATTATTATTCTAATGATCAATATGATTTTTAAAATTAATTAGGATTTAGCCACAGCAACCAAATCAAATAGAAAATTATAAATGAATACATGATCACATTAGGGAAAGGATAAATCTTCCATAAAATTATTTTTATGTAATGAATTTTATTCCACATGAATTTTTATTGCACGAAAATAATAAAATTGGAGATAAGATATCAAAATAACTATTTTTCAATAGTAGTCAACTTGATTAAATTTTCTTTTCTATGTAATACTATAAGTGAGGTTGATCTAGTACATGTCTAGGCTGATTCTGTCAAAAAGACCAGGATAAGTCTAAGGTTGGTTGGTTCTTAAGCGGTTTCATATGACCCACCACCTAGTTGGGAACCTATCGGTGCACTAGAAATGTCATCTTATAGGGCTAAGTAGAAAAGGATAAGGTGATCAAGGAAATATTAGCTATTGGTAATTTCCTAATTAGCCCACAGGCATTAGGAAATGAGTTATTTTCGGTAAATTTTATCATAAGGTCAAATAAATCTAATAGAATTAAAAATTTAGTCCAAAGGCAATTTCTATGTCATAGATTTATTTTTATATATTTGCATTAGTAAACATATATTAAATGTCTCATATATAATTAGTAAGCATGTTTATTTATTTTGTAGTATTCCAAACCGTAGATTTGAAATATGATTTTTCCAATTTGAATAGAGAGAATTATAAGGAATGGAGGGAAAAAGTACTTCTCCATTTGGGCTGCTTGGATATTGATTATGCTATTCGGAAAAACGAGCCACCTCCAGTGATTAATGCTAGTTCTGAGGCTGATAAGACTTTTTATGAACATTGGGAGCGATCTAATCGCCTAAGTACTATGTTTATGAAAAGTAAGATCTCGGCTGGTGTCCGTGGCTCGGTCAATTAGCATACCAATGTCTGTGCTCTTCTTAAGGCTATAGACGAACAATTTGCGGCATCGAAGAAGTTTTTGGCCAGTACCCTCATTATGCGATTCTCTTCTATAAGGCTTACTACTATCCACGGTGTATGCGAGTACATCATGCGGATGCGGAACATTGCGGCTCAACTAAAAAACCTAGAGGTTGAGATGTCCAAGTCCTTCCTCTTGCACTTTATTTTGAACTATCTCCTTTAACCCTAAGGTCCTTTTAAGATTTTCTACAACACACATAAGGAGAAATGGTCCATCAATGAGTTGATGGCCATACGTGTGCAGGAGGAAGGAAGGTTATTAATGGAGATAAAGTAGGGTTCCGAAAGTGCACATGTAGCTATACCAGGAAAGAAGAAGGGCAAATTCAAGCCAAATCAAAGGGCAAAAAACCGAAAATGGACATTAAGAAGGAGTCCAAGTGTTTTTTCTGTAAAAAGAAGTGACACATGAAGCAAGATTGTGTTAAGTACAAACGGTGGCGTGAGAGTAAAGGTGCGGAAATCTCATTAGTCTGTTATGAATCCTACATAACTGAGGTTTCTCATGACACATGGTGGATTGATTCTGGTTGTACCATCCACATTACAAATGTATTGCAGGGCTTGCAAAACCTAAGGAAGCTGGTGGGTCATGAACAACTTATCTATTTGGATAACAAGATGAGCTCACGAGTAAAGAGTATTGGCGAGTACAAGCTCATTCTGGCAAACGGGCATGTCTTGAAATTGGAGAGAGTATTTTATATACCTAAGTTTTCTAGGAAGTTAATTTTTGTTTCAAAACTTGTACAATTCAGTTATTCTTTCCAATTTAATAATAAAATGACACTATTTTATGCTTCAAATGTCGTTGGTTATGATCTATTATTGGATGGATTATATAGTATTACTTTAGAAGACAATGTTTGCATAAATATAACACAAACAGGTATTAAAAGAAATGTCAATGAGGAAAACTTTTCCATGTTGTGGCACCGGAGATTAGGACATATCTCCATAAAGAGAATAGAAAAGTTGGTAAAGGATGGGGTACTTGATACCCTAAACTTTAGTGACTTTGAGACTTGTGTGGACTGCATTAAGGGAAAGCAGACCAACAAAACTCAAAAAGGTGCTAGGAAGAGCTCAGAATTACTTGAGATCATATATACGGATATTTGTACTCCAAGTACAGATTTATGTGGTCATAATTATTTCATCTCCTTTATAGATGATTATTCACGATACATGTATCTCTATGTTTTTTGCCATAAGGACGAGGCATTGGATACTTTTAAAATTTTTAAGGCAGTAGTAGAGAAACAATGCGGTAAGCAAATAAAGATCGTGAGATCGGATAGAGGTGGAGAATACTATGAAAAGTATATAGAGGATGGACAAGCGCCAGGTCCATTTGTAAGGTTCCTTCAAGAAAATGGAATCGTTGCCCAATACACCATGTCTGGTTCACCTGACCAAAATGGCATAGCCGAAAGAAAGAACATGACCTTGCTTGATATGGTTATGAGCATGATGGCTAGCTCCAAATTACCTAAATTCTTATGGACTGAAACTCTCAAGACGGCAGTGTACATCTTGAATAGGGTTCCAACCAAGGCTATAGCCAAAACTCCCTTTGAGTTATTTAAGGGTTGGAAACCTAGTTTGAGACACGTACGCATTTGGAGCTGTCCTGCAGAGATAAGGGTTTACAATCCACGAGAAAAGAAATTGGATCCAAGGACCGTGAGTGGATACTTTGTCGGTTATGCTGAAAGGTCCAAAGGATACCGGTTCTATTGTCCATCTATCACACTAGGTTTGTGGAATCTAGAAATGCTAAATTTCTAGAGAATGACTTGGTTAGTGGGAGGGATTACTTTCGGGACTTAACTCCTGAAAGAGACGCATCAAGTATCCTGTCAAGTTCTAGTACAAAGTTAGTTATCATCCAAAATGACCCTCAAGTCCCTATAAACACAAATCAGGGTAGGGATGACAATCGTGAAATTCCATAAACAGCTGACTAAGATCAAGTTGGATAACCTTCCCCTACGGAGAATATTGAATCAACATTAAGAAGATTTACTTAAGAAAGAAGATCAGCTATACCTGATGATTATATGGTATACCTTCAAGAGTCTGACTATAATATCGGAGCCATAGAGGATCCGGAAACGTTTTCACAAGTCATGAGTTCTAATGACTCAAACTTATGACTGAATGCCATGAAAGATGAGATAGACTCCATGAGGAGTAACGGAGTTTGAGACCTTATAGAGTTTCCAGATGGGGTCAAATCCATCGGATGTAAATGGGTTTTCAAAATTAAAATAGACTCATTAGGCAATATCAAGAAATACAAGGCTAAACTCGTTGCTAAAGGATTCACCCAAAGGGAAAGAATCGACTACTCGGAGACATTTTCTCCTGTGTCTAAGAAGGATTCCCTCCACATCATTCTGGCACTCGTTGTACATTTTGGTCTAGAGTTGCAACAAATGGATGTGAAAACGGCTTTCCTTAATAGGGAACTAGAGGAAGAGGTTTATATGCGTCAACCTGAAGGATTCTCCTCTAGTAGTAGTGAGTACTTGGTGTACAAACTCAAGAAATCCACATATAGGCTAAAACAAGCCTCTTGCCAATGGTATTTGAAGTTTCACAATGTAATCACTTCATTCGGTTTTAAAGAGAACATTATGGATCAATGTATATACCTCAAGGTCAGTAGGAGTATGTTTTGTTTTCTTGTCTTATATGTGGATGATATACTACTTACAACCAATAATAAAGGAATGTCGTATGAGATGAAACAGTTCATCTCTAAAAATTTTGAGATGAAAGATTTAGGTCATGCATCTTATGTCATCGGCATTAAGATACATCGAGATAAATCCATTAAGCCTCTAGGACTATCTCAAGAGACCAACATCAACAAAGTACTTAAGAGATACAGAATGGAGAACTGTTCACCAAGTATAGCTCTGATTGTTAAAGGGGATAGGTTCAATTTGGACCAATGCCCTAAGACAGATTTAGAAAGGGAACAAATGGCTAACATCTCCTATGCATCCGTTGTAGGAAGTCTTATGTATGTACAGGTCTGTACAAGACTTGATATAGCACATGCTGTGGGGATGTTTGGTAGATATCAAAGTAATTCGGATTTGGAACATTGGAAGGCTGCAAAGAAAGTGTTAAGGTATCTATAAGGTACCAAGAAGTATATGCTTACATATAGAAGAATCGACAGTCTAGAAGTAGTTGGGTACTCGGATTCAGACTTTACCGGCTGTGTTGATTCCCAGAAATCAATGTCAGGTTACATCTTCATGATGGCTAGTGGAGCTATATTGTGGAGGAGTGCTAAGTAGACATTGACTGCGACCTCCACTATGGAAGCTGAGTTCGTGGCGTGTTTTGAGGCTACGTCATATGTGGTGTGGTTCAAGAGTTTCATATCCGGCTTTAGGGTTTTAGATTCTGTACCTAAACCATTATATATATTTTGTGATAATTCAGCTGCTGTATTTTTTGTTAAGAACAATTGACATAAAGTACTTAGCCATTAAAAACAGGGTGTTGAAAATAAAGTTGCAATCCAACATATTAGTACTGATTATATGTTGGCTGATTTCTTAACCAAAGGCATGCTAGCAAATAAGTTTAGGGATCATGTTGTAAATATGAACTTATTGCTTTATTTAAATGAAACTCAGAGTTGAATTTTCTCAATAAAGTTGTACACATGTTGTCTTCTTGAGATAAATTCATTAAGTAAGGATCCGAGTAAACATGGAGTTTATTCATAAAGTAAATGTCACCATAAGGTTGGAAGATAGAATGCATTGTGGTACATGGAAGATAATACTCGCTTTTAGAGGACTAATCGCCGTGACTCATGTATTTTATTTTCATAAAGGATTGACTTGATTCTAATTTTAAGTCGGTTTGCTGGGCCAAGGGGGAGAATGATGGACTTTTGAATTCAAATTCAATTAAATTCAATGAATTTAATATCAAATTAATTGGGAAAAAATATAACCGAAATGATTAAATGTGATAAGAATGGAAGAAATTTGAATTAGGGATGTATTTGGCCGGATTTTGGTGTCTCATTCAAACCTTCACATAATTAATTTTATTTTTTCGTTTTGAATTTTTAATTGGATTCTCATAACCTCCAGCAATTATTTAGGGTAATAATTGTAGGGTTTTAATGACTTTTTGATGGTTGAGAGCCTATATAAACCCATTTTAATGCATTGGGTCCCTAAGTTCAAATTTCAATTTTCCACACCATCCATTGAGAGAAATTCAGGGCTTAGAAGACTTGTGCACGTCCTAAGAATCGATTTGGTGCTTTTAGATTGCCGGAAGTGAAGAAAAAGAGTATGGCCAGAGGCAACCCTAAATTCCAAATTTTCGTTTCCGCTTATTTTGGCTATAATTTATGAATTGAAATATACATTAAGTTTGTCATGCAATCTTACATGAGTCTCATTAGTTTATTTGTATGATTAACTCTTTACTGAATTTGGTGAGAATACATGACATTCCCTACATTTAAGATATCCTGCAATAAGTCTTTATGAGTACAAATGGTTTTAAGTATTCGGTTACAAGTACTCCACGCTCATACTGTAAACTCCTTGAAAATAATGTATCTCCTACAATACTTAAAGACAAAAACTCTAATTAAAATAAACATCTTTTAATCAATCTAGAATTTTATTAATACTATTGATAATAACATGAACAACATTTTACATGGCTTTATGGCACAAAACTAATCGTTTTTAACTTTTTTGCGGCTTTTTTAAGGACCTCTATAAGGAGAGTCTAGCCAAGCATGTGATGTTGGTCCACTTGCTTTTACTTCTACTGTTCATCCCATTGATGAGTGTAAGAACCACCTAGAGGGGTGAATAGGTGGTTTGACAATTTTGAAACTTTATGGAAACTAAGGACTTAGAATGCACAGATGAGAATAAAAGGAAGAAGAAGAATTGACATAGGCTATTTATAATGGTTCCATCATTCCATGTATACCCACTCTTAGATTACTCCTGGAGTTTCCAATCCACTATTTATTACCCAAATAGTACAACCAACTAAGTCCCCAGGTTCTAGTCAAACCTTTACAAGTATTGCTTTTGACCATTCATACTAGATTTCACGGCTTTAGCAAATCCTAACTTGTCTCTCAAAGATAATTGAGTCCCAGATAAAGAAAACCCTCTCCTTTTGATCTCTTACAAGGACATGAGACAAAACAAAGTTTATAACCTTGAGCTTGGTGCTTTGATTGAAACTTTACAGCGTAGAAAATGAATACAATACTTAAAGAGTGAAAACACAGAAGATCAAGAGTGTTAATGTACAATTACTGTATTCAATACTTTTCAAAACATTATTTGTTTTTCAATAGTGGTTGTATTTATAACCTCTCAAGATGTTTTGACCATTAAAGCTCAATTAATGTCAAACTAGCCATTCGAAGTTGTTGAGAGTCATTAAATGCTCAAAAAACGTTTTTGAAAACTAGCCGTTACTTATGTGCTAGTCAACTACTCTTCTTTGCTAGTCAACTATATTTTGAATTTTTCCTATGTCCCTTCATGAGTAAGTTGACTCCTTCTTTCTCCATAGTCGACTTCTACTCGGCTTATCTTTGTGAACAATTCCAAGTATTGGTGCTCCAACATTTAAGGATCGGTACTTGTCACTGTGCTTTCTTTTAGCTCTTTAGTTAGTCAACTACCTCTATCAGTGCTAGCCGACTACGCTTGTTGCTCAGGTCAGTTCTCAAACTTTAAAAGTGTTGAGGATTGGTACTCGCAAGTCCAAGGATCGATACTTTCATTTTGAGACTTTACATAGTTAACTCCTTTATTTTGATGAGTCGACTGACACTTGAACCTGTTTTGATATATGTGCATCGTGTAAGTATAGGGTGACCCAGTGCATGTGGCATAATGCTATAGGTATATGACAAGTGTCATGTGGCATTATGCTCTAGGGTTGCTTGGCTCTTAGATTTGTGAAGTGTTTTGTTCTTTGAGTAACATAAGTTAACTTCCACCACTATGATGCTGACTTTCTCATGTTTAATACATGAGAGGATCGATCTTTAATCATCCAAGGATCAGTACTTCACCTCCAGACTTAGAATTTTTCTAAATCTAGAAGAGGTGAGTTGACTAGGCCAATTGTCTAATGTGAACATATACGAAGTAGCCTTATGTAATGGCTTTGTGGCATGCTAGTGCTCATGTCAAGCTTATGCGATGCTAACGCCATGTTCATGCTAGGCTAGTGTTATGCTTGTAACATACTAATGCTAAGCTTGTGCTATCATAATGCAACACTTGTGCCATGCTAGCATAGTGCATGTGCCATGCTAATGTTGTCCCTATGCACATTGTGCTCATGGCTCAGTTCTCTCTAAGTATATGAGTTGACTGGGCTCAATGATTTCTGTCCAATGTTAATATCCTAACCCTCAACTATTAACATTTACACACGTGCTTACTTAGAACTTTTATGTTCTAAGTGGGTGAGTCGACACACGCTTGTGTGCCATAGGCTCTGTGCCTTGTATCATGACCTGTACCATGGCATGTTACACTCTTTGGCTCATGGGCAACTTAATGCATCTAATGGAATTTTTCATATTTGGTTCTAAGAACTATGTAATATTTCTAAGGATAATTCATTGGAGAAATTTGATTAGACTTTTTTATGGTTGGCTCGGACAAGGAGATGATACAAGAGTTAACGTTATGTGCCTTTTGATTTAGAATACAGATAGCTATGGGTAGTTATGATTATTTTGTAAATTTAACTCGAGCAATCATCAAATTATCACAAATGGCTTGTGGAAACTAAAAATGATTAAATTGTATTAAGATTGGCTCGAACAGCTTTGTTTGTCATCACTGGTACTAAGGAAATGACTGCTTAGGGTAACAGGTCGACTTGGAGTTCTATAAAGTCGACTTGGGAGCACATCAAGTCAACTTACACACTTGCATAAGTTAACTTATGGTGTTATAATTGCTTTTAAAGGTGTAACACATGTGGCATAATGATTATGGATGTTTAAGAAGAATACTTGGGTATTTCTTGGGCAATCATCCAATTTTGGATTTAGACATACTTGAACATTTTAGAAGAATGTCTAAGGTCATTTAGATGTTGTCTTAAGGAGTGTTATGAGAAAATTTGCTTGATAATGACACGTGTTGTGGTTGATGACATATCATAGTCTCCAATGTCTTGTGCTTTATGGCCTAGCTGTAGTCCACTTTAAGTCTCTTTGTGTTTAAGTTTAGTTTAACATGGTGAGTCAACTAATGTTCTTTCATGAGTTGACTGACTTATCATTCTGTCTAAAGTTATAGGCTCTTTTAAACTTAGTGAGTCAACTAGTACTTAGGTGTAAGTTGACTACTCTAGATCTGAGTTTCATGTGTGCATCTGTTATCATTCTTACCTCAACCTTTTTCCTCCCAAACTAATATTTCATTAGTCTAACCCATTTTGCTTATCATCAAATTTAGACTTTGCTCATTATCACAATCCAGTCCATCACTAAAGAATAAAGTACAATAAAGTGAGACATCACTTCCTAGTTTTGCTTATCATCAAAACATATCTTACTAACCATTTCCCCCTTTTTGATAATGACAAAACTTAAACTAATGAAAGAACTGTCTAACTATTTTTTAGTACATAGATTTTAAGTTCTGTGCCCCTAAGATGTGATATGTTCACCTCAATCTATGCACCTATGCACCCTTATATCCAAATTTTTCTCTCTTTCATGCTTTTATCCCCCACACTTCTCTCCTTCTTTTTATCATCAACAAAAAGATTGTCTTTTATCGTCAGTTATTACATGTGTTAGGAAATATTATTATCTTTTATTATCGATTACCATGTGTTAGGAAATATTACTATCTTTTATCATCGATTACCTAACTATTAGGAAGTGTTACTGCCATTATCGTCGGTTACCACAAGTGTTAGGAAATGTTATTTCCTTTTATCGTTGATCACCTCAAGTGTTAGAAAAAGTTATTGTCTTTTATCAAACGTTAGAAAAATGTTAGGTAAAAGTTATAGGCTTGCGGTCTACTGTGCGCTTGCTTGAGGTCTACCACTTGCTTGGCTTAGTCTACCGTGCGCTTGCTCACGGTCTACCGCTTGCTTGCACTTGGTCTACTGCTTGCTTGCTTGCGGTCTACCATGCACCTCGCGGGCTCACTATCTACCGCTTGCTTGTGCGCGGTCTACTACGCTTGCTTACAGTCTACCACGCGCGCTCCCAGTCTACTATTTAGCATCATAATATATGGTTATTTGTTTATTACAATGCAAGTTCACCATCATCATACTTACAAATGCTATATTACAACGCAAAGATAAGTATTGTTATAATACAAGATATTCATTTCAAAGATCCACCGTAATGTTAGAATTCAAGTTCAGCATTTTACACCAATTCTAGCATAAGTCTAGCATACAAACAGTACAAGAAAACCAACAATTCATACAAAATAATTTGTATAAAATTAAAGGAAAAAAATACATGAAAAGATTAATACCTTAGCAGACAAAGTAACGACTTTTTTTTTTTTTTTAAATCAACTCATTACATTTAAGATATAATAAACAAATAAAATTGCTCTTCCTGTGACTTAAAAACACAAGGGCTTAAGTGGATATTTTTTCATCATAAAGAAATATGTGATTTTTGGTCAAACCACGGGGAGAAAAGTGTAATTTACCCTATTTTTATTTTCAAACCTAGGGTAACATCTTGGAATGGTTGGGCTTCTTTAGACTGTACTTGTTCTTGGGATGTTTGTAATTCTTCGTGGTCAGCTACAATACTTGTCTGTCATTTAGTTCATCCCATATTTGTAGTTGAAAAAATTTAAAAATTTTCAAATAACCATTACTAGCACAACCTAGCAGAACCAAGCACAACAGAGTGACTTTTTTATATAAAAAAATGCGATTACGATGAAACTTTGCAAAGTCATTGTTCGTCTTGTAGATTTGTTGATATTTGAATATATGCTATAGAGAGCTTCAGTGAAAGCTTAAGTGAGAGCTTTTGATGAGTCTGAATACTAAAAAGATACTTGGTTGATTATATAGATTTCAAAGGAATGAAAGTTTTTAATTTTTGGTTGAAAATATGTTTGATAGAGTAAGAGTTTTCGATAAATTATGAGAGATTTTAGGAAAATAAGGCTGGAAATATGTTTGATTGAGTCAGAACTTTCGATAGATTTTGAAAACTTTGAGAGGAGGAGAGTTTTCAAGGGGAAGGAGAGTAGTGATAGTCATTTGACAGCTTTATTTTCACAAAAAAAAAAAAAAAATTCAAAACCTGCCATTTTTCATACTTGTCTCCCTATAAATTTTTTTTCTATTTTCTTCCACACTTTTACTCTTTATCTGCATGTTTTTTAGTTATACACCATCTTCCGTACTTTTAGTTATTACCTACCTTGTTATTAATTATTCACATTTTCCCACACTTTTAGTCAATACCGTCATGCATCTTTCCTATATCATCAGAATAATTGCTATTTTTGTGTTTCCTTTTTGTCTCACACATAAAAAGGCTCACTATAGAAGACTCTTTTTTGTTTCCATTGTCTCTCCAGCTGTTGAATATTGGACATTTTGTAGTATTGATAAGATAATTATTATGTAACTTTATATAATATTGATAATTACTAATTTTATATAATTACTAATATTGGATATTATATAATATTATTTAAATTACTAAAATTGATAATTAATTATGTCATGTAACATAATGTCATTATGTACCATTAAATTACTTATGTGTGAATTGTTATAATATCATATTGTAATACTATATTATGTAACAATTGGTTATAATGTCCAATTGATCAATAAATTGTCATAATTTCATATTTCATATTATAATACTACATTATGTAACATAATGTCATTATATTTAAATAATTTCCTCTACTCATCCAATGCATGAGAGAACTATAATGTCACTTGATCTAAAGGTGAATTACAATGTCACTTGAGATTATCCCAAATTGGTCCAACAACTGACATTACATAATGTAATTTAGCATTACATAAAATAATGTAACATTAGATATAGTAATGTAATATTAATATTATGTTATTAGAAAATCAATGGTACATTTATATGCCACGAAAGCAATCCCAAATTAGTTCCTTTTCTGCCATGTTGTGAATCCCAAATTGGATAAATCATATTTCATCCAATGGTTGGGGCAAAATCTTAATAGACATATTGCATTACAATTGATCCAACAACTGAAGATAATTGGTTGGATGTCCTTTTAACTTAAAGAGAATTGGGAGAAGTTATTTGACAGTACATCTGATCCAATGGCTGACATTATGTAGAGGACATTTGATCCATCTGAACGAAGGTAATGAAAAATTGGAGGCTTTATCATTCTTGAAGTTTGAGGTGTTATTGTGTTTGAAGCAACTTTTTCCTTCTTTTCATTATGCAAATCCTATCTCAAGAAAATTTGTGGCATCTTTTTGCTACAACTAGAATGTTAGCTTAACAATAAAAGAAGTTTTCAAAAAAGCATACAATGTTACCTTTGAATTCAAAAACTTGATTAAATAAAGAATTTATTTGGTCCATATCTTCACTTTTTGAATAGTCAATGAAGATTTTTAATATCCACGTTGTCGTTGTTTTTTTTTTTTTTTTTTTTTTTCCGTAAACCATCTTTGTGAATAAATTGTTGAATGAGATTAGCTAGAATACTCAATGATCTTTAAGATCCAATCTTTTGTATGTGACCATGTAGTCTTCTATTCTCTAAAATATGGTATGACCCTTTTGGCTATTATCCAATGATCCATTCCTTAATTGCTTAAATATATGCACAACATCCCAACAATTTATACTATATCTGAACGTATACAAAACTGAGCATGTATTAGGCTCCTTACAGTTGAAACATAAGAAATCTTCTATATTTCTTTAGTTTCAAAATCATTCTTGACATATTGATCTAGATTGAACTTATGTCTCTTAGCAATAGGCGTATCAACTAATTTACAATCTTTCATGCAAGATCTCTTAAGAACCTTCTTAATATAGGCTTTTTGTGACAATCCAAGAGAAGCGATCTCGATGTATCTATACTCCTAACACGAAAGAGGCATCACCAAAATATTTAATCTCAAATTTCTTTAATTGAATTCTCTTGGTTTTATGTAATAAGTCTATATCTTTGTAAGAAAACACTATGTCATTGATATATAAAACCAAAAAAAAAAAATGTGTTTACTCTCACTGAACTTGTGGTATATATACATTCACCAGCTACATTCATCTCAAAACCAAAAAGATGCCTACTTGATGAAACTTGTAATATCATTAATGAAAAGTTTGCTTAATCCCATAGATGGATTTTTTTAATTTGCAACAATCTGCTTTGAATCTCCTAAAATAAAGTATTCAAACTATACATGTTAATTGTCTCATTAACATCATCATTGAGAAATGTTGTTTTAACTTTTATCTGATATATTTCAAGATCAAAATATGTCACAGTTGCCATTATAATCCTAAAAGAATGTGTAGTAAAAACCGAAAAAAAAATGGGAAAAGTTTCTTTATAATTAATGACTTCCTTTTGAGTAAAACTCTTGATAACAAAACAAGTCTTATATCTTTATATATTATCTTTTGATTACCTCTTGTTCTTCAATATTTATTTACAACCAATAGGTTTTGCACTGATTGGTCAAGTACCTATATAAATAAATAAATATATATATATATATATATATATATATATATTAGTTCCATGAGATAAATGTTTATATTTATTCAAGGTAAAAGTGAAATCATGTCATGTCCTGACCCACAGGTCCTAGCACGCGACAACCATTACGCTACCCTAAAACACGTGTGAAACTCACCCCGTGTTCCAAAGTACCGCAAGATATTCAAAATATCCAATAAAACCACAGGCCAACTTGGCCACCAAATAACATCAATCCAACAGTACACAGTTCCCATTCATGGGTTAGGGAGCAAAACCAACAATAATTCCCAAATAAATTTTATGAATGAGAAATTAAGGGTGCTCCATAAAGGTTTATACATAATTAAATCCAAGCAGAATTAAAAGACAAAGTTAAACAAGTTTTCACATAGATTTTATACAAAATGCCCCCATGAGTCAAATTACCGGTAGCTCAAAGACAAAACCAAGATTTATACCAAAAGGAATCTTTGAAAGTGGTTTTCCCCAAAATCCGGCTCTAAACGACCACGCGTATTAATTAAACTTCCTCTATAAAAAGTGAAGAGGGAGGGGTGAGTATAAATTATACCCAATGAGTATATAACATATTATGATGATAAATGAGGAATGATTGTGAATGAATCAAATAAACATCTCAAAACCATGTCATTGTAATATAGAAAAATCAAAGTTAATCACATTTCAAGCAAGATTTAATAAACCATAATTAAAATCATATGCATCTAGTCATACTAGTATATTTTCCAAAACCATGGGATTACCAAAACTCATAGTTTCTGACAATGGTCTACCGTGTCCAAGGGCAGAACCACCTAGGATTTTCATACTTGTTACATTTGACAAAATACCCCAACCTTGGTGTTGGTTCGGCCCTCCCCTAGGGTGTTACCAGGTTAGTTCGAAAAGAGAACTTCGGAGGCACCTCTCAAGCGCAACTACATCCTTAGTTAAATAAATATCCACCACGTCCTCCGGTCGAGCTCCAAACTATGAAGAGAATGACTATAGCCATTAATCATGCACATATTACAATTTCGCAATCATCATATCATATATCAAAATATGCTAACAGTTATTCAAATGAATTCTCAGTGCATGGATTAAATCAATCATATTCAATACAAAACGATAAATATGGTATATTATTTCCAAACAACACATGGATGCATTTATTATTTCAAATCCCTTTTTAGAATACTCCACAATCATAAAACAATTTGAAAACAATTTTAAAAAACATTTATAAAATCATTATAAAATATTTTCTCATTTAAAACCATAAACATGTATCCACTCACCTCTTGGAAGGATAAATAATTCCAAATTAATCCACTATGATGTTCAAATCCTCACCTGAGTCAATGTCTTATGCCTAAAACAATAAATATCAATGTCTCATTCAATCCACTAGTAGAATTAGGGTTATTTTGATTTTTCTCAAGTTAACACAAATCCTAATTTTTCAATATTCATGAATTTATGCTCCACTTCCGCCAAATCACATACCAATTGCAACTATGTGTGGATATTATTCATGATTGTTCCCAAAATTCAACGACTATAAACCTTAGATTCAAAATCTCCAAATTCCATATTTTCACATTTCAAAATCTCAACTAAATCTAAAAACATAAGTATAATAAATTCAGATCTAGGATGAAAGAGGGTTATTACCTTGGTTCGTATCGTCGATTTCATCTCTAGATCAAAGCACCTCAAAATCCTAGGTTTCTCTTACAAAAACCTAGTTTTCTCTCTCTACCTTTGGTTCTCTACGTGATTGCCTGAGGTTTGGAAGTCTAGATTTGTGAGTTTGATTGAGTTTTGGTAGGTTTTCAGAGAAAGAAAAGAGAGAGTATGTAGAAAGGAAGAGAGACAAGTAGAGCTGTAGAAAATGGGAGAAAGAGAGGGCTTCAGATGGTGGAAAGGAAGAAGGGAAATGAATTAGGGCTTTAATCAAGCCCTTTTAAAGCCAAAAGTGAAATTACCATTTTACTCTTCCTTACTCATGAGTTTGGGTGGGGTTGGATATCCTTTTTGATCATTTTGCACTTTTAAAACATTAAGATTTAACAAGACAGGGCAACCTACACTATAGACAAGACGATCCATAGGTACAAAATTCACATAGGTAGGGCGATCTGCTTTGGAACAAGACGACCCATAGGTTCCAATTTTGAATTGACAAGACGACTCAATAGTGGGTATGGTAACCCAAAATTCACAATTTCTAAGTTTTGGATCGATCCAAGCAAAGGGGCAAGGCGACCCAAGATTATACCGCCTCAGAATCCTTTCCTTGCAGGCTTCCCAGGGCGGCCCAAGACTTGTGCAGGGCAACCCAATGAATCCAAAACTTAGATTTCTCACCCTACACACTTACAAGGCGCCTTCTCTTGTTGCTCAAGGCAACCCAATACAACCCATACACACACAAGGCATCTCACTTAAGGGCACAGGGTGACCCAACACTTGCACATGGCATCCTATTATTCACATTTCATCCCTTGGGTCGACCCAACTTTTGGCACAAGTCGACCCAAAACCACTAAACCTAAGAATTCCCTAAACTACATACCCTTGGGTCATCCTCTCTAGTTACACAAGACGTCCTACTCATCTAGACACTCACACGAGTCATCCCAAACCCTTCATAAGGTGACTTATCCCTTTATTTCCATCCTCACAAACCAACCCAACCTATATACAAGCCAACCCACCTCTCACAAACTCCTCATGCACAAGCCAACCCAATATTTTACAAGCCAACCAATCACTCATACACCCCACATACACAAATCAACCCAAACCCCACACAAGGCAACCCAACACTCTAAAATTTTACAAATAATCCCCCATGTCATTTGTATCCCATGAGTTTTGAACCCAAACACTCCAAATTCTCAAAAAATAAATTTTACACTACCAAGTCATTCAATCCTATGTGAAATATATGAAATAATAATAAATTTAAAATCTAATTCAAAATTCCTTTCGGTATTACTCAAAATTTAAAAATTCAAATACCGAATATTTTGGTATTATAAATTAAGAACCCAAGATTGGTTCAATATCGACAAGGATATCGAGAACTATATATCTATATAAATATAAATATATATATTCTTTTGAATTGCAATCCAAATTAATAAACACGTTTCTCAATAATTCAAACATGAACATTGTTCTCTCATAACACTTGTAGAAAATTTTAATCGTATAAACAAATTAAAATTCAGTATAAAATTTTAAATCTTTTTTGTTCAGTCATCAAGAAAAATATATAGAACGAGAATGTGAAAGCAAATATGAATTTATTAGAATTGACATGATAGTTGTTCTTGATTTTCCAAATTGGCATGTGGTTTTAAGAGTGTCTGCTCTTCGCTTTCTAACGATGAAATATTAAAAAATCTAAAAACTCTGCATACCATTTGGGTCACATATAATATATATTATTAATTTTAATTTTCTCATCATAAATTAGAAAAAAATTGTATTGTTTTCACACATAATAACCTACACTTAATGAGATGATTCAACCTTAAACTCTTAGTTCACATTAATTTGGGTCAAAACTTAAAACAGCATATAATATATAATTATTATTTATATATACAATATTATATATATATATATATATATATAAATATATATATTCAAAGGAAAGTCTAAAACAAATAACCCAAAATAAACCAAAATAAAAAAAAGAGTAAATGTCTCGTCCGCATAGATAAAGACTACGTAGCTTCCCTCCAGAATTTAATAACCGAGAGCAACTCTTTCAAATTCAGCCCGTCACGCCTCCTTCTCCCACACTGTTTCTAATTTGGACAGAACTTGTCCCCTTAATCAAACATACCCAAAAAATAATATACAACCCCAAGCTATGCCACATGCCATATTAATCTAAGACATTGTTTGCCCCTCCCAAAATCTTGTCCATGAGGAAACCAGCCTCAGTTGTGCTGCACTTTTAACATTTAAACAAAAAAAAAAAATCCCCATTTCAAGTGCTGCCCTCCTGACAGAGGTCACCTAATCGTCCTAAAGTTGTGGCTCTCAAGTATGAACAAACACGTGATGTTACTAAGATAAGTGCCAAGATTGTATAACCTTCCAGCAAGTAAAATTATAGAATACATCCCAGAAGAAAATTTGTTACTGGTAGGGTTTATTATAATATTTTGTATACCACTGGAGAAGGTATCCATCCAACGTTTATGAGTTTTTGAGTTTTATTTGTCTTCCTATTGCCTATTTGGTAAGATAAATTTAAGCATCGATTTTATTTATGGGTTTGTGTATAATATCAGCTTTTTCAACTTCAATGGCAGCTGAGTTATGGGGTGTCCGAACAAGATGGCAACATATGCTTTCCCGATACACTTGTGAATGCTGCAGTTGAACAACCCTTGATCAGATCTCTCCTGGTTGCTTCTTGGTGATGTAGCTTGGGTCCGTCTTTTACTAAACAAGAGAATTTTGTGTGCTCCAAAGAAAACTTTGACTTGATGTCTTGTAATTAATTAATACAAACAGTTGATAAAAGGCACAGGTATAGAAAATTTTGTCTAGCATCACGAGTTAGATGAACGAAGTCCATCGTATCATCATTCTATCAATAGAAAAAACACACAAGACTGCAACCCGAGCCCCGATGAACATTTAATAAATTTGATCGGTTTGATTTGAAAATTGGTTTTTCTTTTGACATGGACAGTTTTAAAGAACCCGCCCCAAAAAAGAAATCCATAGGGCCAAGTGTCAAGATGTAGTGTTGGACATTCACGTAGGGAAAGCTTGGAAAACTCCATGCATCTCACGCGCAAGCAAACATAATACATGCGTAAGCCAAAGACATGTGAGAACGCCCCAATGTTAAACCTTCTCAGGATATGGACACACCAACCGGAGTTTGTGATCTCTTAAAAGTCAAATAAAGAAACTTCAAGTTTCGTGTCTCTATCAAATTCATCAAACCATATGACAAAATTGCCCCCCCCCTTCTCTCTCGACAAGCCATATCTAATCTTTATTTATGTTCAAGCCTGGCTTCAACTTTTGAATAGGAAGAAAGCAAAAGAAAGAGAGAGACCTCTCCTCCTCATTCACAAAACTCTCTCTCTCTCTCTCTCTCTCTCTCTCTCATCAATGGCAGACCATCAAAGAATCCATCCAGTTCCAGACCCTGAAGTCGCACCAACTCCAACGGCTCCCTTAGTCCCAAAAGGAGAATCAAGATCCGATGAAGGCAGCACCACACCCCCCACCACCCCCGCGGCTGCTACCGGCAACACCACGCCACACCCACCATTTAGGCGAACAATCCCACTTGCATACTCAAGACCCCCCAAAAAGAGGAGCTGCTGTTGCAAATGCTTGTGCTGGTCATTTTGCCTCCTATTTCTCCTCATACTAATCATAGCCATCGTAGGAGTTATTCTCTATCTAGTCTTCCAACCAAAGCTCCCCAAATACTCCATAGACGGCATCCAAATCACCAGCTTTAACCTCGGAAACGATGATAGCTTATACGCTGAGTTCAATGTGAACATAACCGCAACCAATCCAAACAAGAAAATAGGAATTTATTATGAGAGTGGAAGCCTCATAGATGCATGGTATGAAGGGACAAAGCTATGCAATGGTTCGTTTCCAAAGTTCTATCAAGGGCATCAAAACACGACAGAGCTTGAAATCCCCATGACAGGACAGACTCAGAACGCCACGGCGCTGCTCACGTCGCTGCAGGCGCAGGAGCAGACCGGAAGCATTCCATTGCAGCTCAAGGTCAAGGTGCCTGTTAGGGTCAAGCTTGGGAGCTTGAAGCTTATGAAAGTGAAGTTTAGAGTGAAATGCAACTTGGTGGTTGATAGTCTGTCCGACTCTTCTCAGATTAATATCAGTAGTAGTAGTTGTAAATTTAAGTTCAAGCTTTGAATTTTCCTTTATTTCTGATTACTTTCAATTTTTTTTTTTTTTTCAGTTTGGCCATTTCGATTATCTCATTTTCATTAGTTTTTTACGGACAATAAAATAAGTGGAGATTGTTATGAGGGTTTTCTCCTCCACTTGAGATATAATATATTGGGTTTGTACACATTCACAGGATTGAGATATTAGTGTTATTTACATTATTTTATTTTTTACTTTAGAATTCTTTATTTGACTGTGGCATTTTGTTACTTCATTACAGGTATACTTTTATGGGTAATTAATTGATTTTATGGTTGAATATTTATTTTTTAAAATTTTGAGTTATGAATGTTATGTATAATGAAAATAGATACGACAGATTTGTCCAAGGCGTGGTTTAACTTTCTTTCGGAGATTGGTGTGGTTAAATTTTTGTGAAAGGGACTACATTTTTCAAACGCGTGGTGCCAAAAGTCACCAGCCATATGATGGAAGGAGGGAACTGGTCCTCTCGCTTGACAGTGACCCTTTACTTTTTTTTTTGGTTGAATTGGTCTGCAATTTAGGCGTTAATATCTATGCAATATCAAGTTCCAGAGGTGGAATTTTTTGAATTAGTAATTTTATATTACTTTTGCAAAATTATGGTTACGTGGTCAGCAAAAGAACAAAAAAAATAAAAAGGAAAAAGAATTGGCCTCAAAGGGTGTCCCAGGTGACCATGTCCAAGTGCTTCATCTTATTTAATAATTGACATGGGATGAGAGATTTTAGTTATGTTGTACCAGTTTGCTCCCCCCCCCCCCCCCCCGGAGGAATCCAAACAAATCAGCTGAGATTCTACCGAGTTTGTTAATTAATTCTTTTGTGGATGGTCACAATCAGTAACTGGGCATGCCCCAGTATAAGTCACTTGAAACCCTAAATAAATTGCATCGTCCAAGGAATAATTTAAATCAATTGTTTGAAATTAAAAGAAAAAGGGCTTTTTAAGACGTAATGCTAACAAAAGTACACTCTTTTTATTGCACCACCTTTATCCTATTGTTTTCTATTTGCTATTTTTCTTTTTCCATGGAGCCCCCGAAACATATGAAATTGATTTTAATATCCTCTGAACCAACTCATATTTTCACTATAATTAGCTGTAAGTAGTTTATTGATGAGGCATGCCTAGATTCAATTGATTTCCTCCTTTGTCATCTTGCAAACATATGGCGGGTCAAAACTCTTTGATGAAGCCTAGTACCGTAGAGCTACCAAATAAAGCAAAGGCTTGAGCTCTTGACCTTGAAACAGAAAATGAAAAAATAAAGAAAGAAACAATGTTACTACCACACCGTGGCAGCTAATACCTACTGGGTCGCTAATATAAACGCATATGAACATACTTTACAAGGTGATGTTTGAGAAAGTACAGACTCCCAGTATCGAAAAGTAACACACCTACCCATTTTACACCAACCTTTCTTGGAAGGGAAATTCAATTGGGGCACACGACATGACTTACCAATTCGGCTATCTTGGGGAAGACTGCCTGCAATTTTGGGTACTAAATGAGGTAGACGAGATTAACTTCATTCCTCTCTAGCACCAAGAGTGGAGCAGTAAATAAGTTTATGATTGCTGACCTGATGAGTGAGGAACTTTATATGTTACTGAAGCCATGCTCACTGGAGCACCAGGAACAACTGGGCCAGGAAAGTGCACTGGAGCAGGAAGATTCACTGGAGTGCCTATTGCTGGAGCAGGAGGTACACCCGTTGGCTGGCCCATGGAAGGAACACCTAGGCCAACTGCAGGAGCAATCTGTGTTAGCTGTTTTGAAGTTGTAGATTTAGCAGATCCCTCAGATGCAGATCCACCCGTTTGACCTGTAATTGGTCCTTGGGGATTAGATGCATCTCCTTCTGTTACACTAGTTATATCATGTATGCTTGAACGTCTTCTGTCTCTGTTTGTTGAGTTTAATCGAATGAAATATTTTTGGGCATGACTGGCCACCTGAGTAGGAGTTCTAGTCACCACAAAGTTCCGAGATATACTTCGCCAATCACCTTTCCCATATTTCTCCAAACCCAGAAGAAATAACCTGGAAACATAGAAGTTGGTAAGATAATGAAGAAAATTATAGTTGCAAACAATTTCAAGGCCGACAACAAAAAAATACAAACTGCAGACAACTGGCATCTATGTTCTTGTTGGAGTGCATTTGTATGCAGCATACATGTTTTCAAATTTCAAACTGCAGGCACACACGCATGCATCTCAAACATATGCACATATATAAGTACTCACAAACAAATCTCATCAGTTGGGGAATCGGTCAGAATGATAACATCACCATGGTAGTCAGAATGGAAAAGGTTGAAAAATTCATCACAAAGATATGGAGACAGACTATGATGTGAAAGGGTGTGCTGCAAGGCCGCTTGCTCAATTGGATTGGCATTTTCATTAGGGATAGTACTAGCAGATGACAGACCACCCTTGTTTTGATTTGAAGAACCCTTGGGCTGTTTACGCTTGCTTCGGAGCTTTCTCCAAAGCTGATGTGGAACTCATGCACAATTTAACACTTTCATTTCATCCTATGAATAAGACATCCAAATATTTATTGAAAAATTATATAGAGAAGCCACAAGTACAACTCAGCTGCTTAACTAAGCCTATCACCCACAACCCCCCCCCCCCACCAACACAAAAAGAAGGGAAGAAAAAAGAAAGAAAGAAAGAAAGAAAGAAAGAAAGAAAGAAAGAAAATCAACTCAACTAAGACCCACTAACCCAAACTGGTTGGGATTGACTACACAAAGCCCAATAATTTCATTCAGCTTGATTTTGAGCTATATCATCAGTCAAATTTTCTGACAACAGGTCTTGTCTACTGCTCCCCCCCCCAAAAAAAAAGAAAAAAGAAAAGAAAAGAAAAGAAAAAGCAAAAACAGCAACGGCGGATCATGTCTAATAGTTCCTCCAAAGTTTTGTAGGTCTTTTCAGCATTCTTGAACTTGTTTATCACAACGACCCAACTTAACTCATTTTCTCTCCTTTTATCATCAATTGGATTAATCCTTGTCTTTTCCCAAGTACATACATTTCTAATCCCATCTTTCTCCTCAAAGGGGTCAAAACTCTATTTTTTCGAAATACCTGCCTTATAATGTCCCTTATTTTAGAATTCTACTGTCATATAATACTCCAAAAGCATTTCTCCACCTTGCCCTAATCTTTTGTACCACATTTTCTTCAATATTCTGAATTCCCATCTAATACTCCAAAAGCATTTCTCTACTTCATCCACCTTGCCCTAATCTTTTGTACCACATTTTCTTCAATATTCTGAATTCCCATCTTTTATAGTCAACAGTCTCTAAACATTATAAACTATCCCTCTTAATTACATCCTCACCATCAGTCGTTGCAACTTCTTCATTTAAATTATTATTTATGCTAAACTTACACTCTGCTTTATCTAGAAACTAGAATAGAATCTATCAATTTTTCAAGAGCTTACTTTGGAGTTTGCTTGCAGGTTTGGTCCCCCTCAACGATAACAATTTTGTAACTTCCAAGGATCATTCCAATAGTGTAGAAAAACTAATTTAAGTCTAATCTTACATCTAAAACACAATCTTTCATTCATTTTGAGATTTATCCTTCTCTAAACCAAAAATAATCATCTGTAATATGGTCACAAGATGAGGTGAATTCATATGGACATAAGGCACTATGTTTATTATGTTGGTCTAAAAGTATTAAATTTTTCATAAATAATTTTAAAAAAAAATTGATAGAAAAATAATTGTATTAGATATAGTAGAAAAAACACACAAGGCTCAAAGTATGAGAAATCCTCTAAGATGAGAGCAACAAAAAGCAAAAGCAAAGACTAATGGGGAAGTGCTTTCCCATCCCTCTTCAAGTCCTCTAGATTATGATATCTAAAGAATCCTAAAGCATGAGCCCAGAGACAAGCATAAAAAATAATATTTTTCCAAAGGACAGACAGACCAATAGTTGGCTTTCTAAAAATCTTAGCATTCTGCTCCCTCTTAAGTGTGTTGTGAAATTGCTAGGCGTGCACATCACCATAGCAAAGAAACACATCCCACCCTCCTAAACCTCTAATCTTTCTCAAAGACAATTCAGGGAGACTTCTAGGGCAAACCTACTAGTTATCAAAAAGAGCAAGAGACGACTACATATCTCTCAAGCTATGCTGTAATGCAAAAACAAGTGGTCTCTTAGTCTCCAAATCACATAGCACAAACATCTGGTGAGATAGCTTAAAAAGGTGTCCTTTCTGTAACAAAGTTTCATGAAAAAGATTAGTTGTAATGGCCCTAGGACTATACCATTAAGCCATAAATGCCAGTGTCCTACACAAAAGAAAACACTGACATAGATGCCTAAAAAAACAACCCCAAATGGTCAATCGATGTTGAAGACAACCATTTCTTTTCCACTTCACTTCCAGGGTCTTTTAGTAACCATGTACATGGAGCATCCTCTGCTTACTAGCAATGCAACTAAACTTCCCTTTCAAACACCCGGTCAAACATAGTGGACCTCAATATTCACAGTTCTTCTTGCTATGTCACTTAGAAATACCTTTTCAGTGCTACAAATTGCACTTAACATCTATATGCTGAATTAGTCTCCAGAAATCTGTTATGATAAACAGTAAATGAGCCTTGAATGGTCTCACTATTTGTTCAACAAAATTACTCCAATGCTGATAAGCTTTACCGTCCATTTCAGAGCTGTTGCATCATCCACTCAAAAATAATAATAATAATAAATTAAAAAATCATTATATTACAAGTATTAATGCAAGGTGCCCAAAATTACCACAGAAGTAACATTTCATGCAATGATTACCTGAAGACAACCAGTGTCTCTTCTGCTTCAGTTCTAGGGGCTAAAACATCAATCACAATAGCCTGACATTACCCTTTAAGCAGTCATTCATACATGGTGGGGAGTCTGACACATGTTTGACACATCCAAGGAGTGTCCTAGACAAGCCATGTGGAGTGTCTTTCCAGCAAATGTTGGATGAGTATCATGTCCAACACAGTGTAAGACATAGGCACAGCTTCCGCTCGAAGTGTCCATGCTTCATAGAGTTTATGACTATAGGCTCAACGATGCTTCTTATTGGGGGGGGGGGGAAGTCATCATCTCTCTTTTAAAGATATTAAAAATCCAGTTCATTTAATTTGAATTCCAATAAATTTCTTTCCAAGACGAGTATACACATTTTTGCATGAGTAATAGAAAGGTAAATGCAATAAAAGATTTAACATTCTCCAGGAAAACATCAAGTTTATTTTAATTATTCAAATTTTGATGTCAAAGGTATATTCTACAAACAGTTAAACAAATATTAAAGATCCAACTGTGACACCACTTGCATTTATCACTGTCCGACAGGCTTGATACTTGTAAATTCCAAGTTTCACGCAAATAAATACTTCAGCCATGCAAGAACCATAATAAAAGGCAAACAACCACAATATATAAACCACTAAAACAGTTCTTTTCAAGTAATTTAAGTAGAAAAAAGGTGTACAATACTACAAAGCCTAGCAACATTATCCTTAAAAGGACCAGTAAAAGCAAAGTCATTTTTCTTCATAACCATTAGTCACCTTGATATTCTATCTGTTTATAAAATATCTTCCTGCATCCTTTGCTACACAGCAACAAGCATAGGAAAGCCCAGAGCCTTTATATTGGAAAAAGAATAGTCATAATAGCATACTGCATGACTCCTACTGAAATGCAAATAGACTCAGAACATAGTTAGGGAGCATGTCTTGTTAATCTAAAATTCACAAACAAGAAGATTTTGGACAAGTTAGAATAGAACATAACTATCTGTAAAACCATGTGGTGGTTTGAGATCACCTTAAATTAGTCTGCATATATAAGCAAAAACACTAGTACTAGAAGAAGAAAAAAAATATAGTAATGCCGCAGTCCTAAGTTTACCACCGGACATTTTGCAGAAGATCCCACTAACACCAAAGAATCTGTCCAGAAAGAGAGAATAATTAATAGAACTAGATAAGGGACAAGCTATTTTGTCCAAGCTATCCCAATTAGCTAACTAGGTTCTTTCAGGAGGAATGTGACTTTCATGGTTCTGGCATCAGGATCAATTTTATTGGACCATGTGCAGTTTGCAACTAATTATACAATCCTCAAATTAATGGCCAAGACATCGTCAAACTACACTATGAATTTTACTCTAACGGTTGATTAGTGAAAATAAAATTTTGAAGCTTATTGTCCCTAAACTAAAGGGGTTGCCTTAGCAAGATCGCTTTAATCCACTGGAAGGCTGCTATTTTAAATTGTTTATGGCCAATTCATCATGTGTTAGAACTTTGGCCGTTGCCACATCACTCTCTAGTTGGCATGCATGCCAACCCCTTGACAAAACCCATGTCAAATGCAAGCACAAACAACTTGGTGTGTACAGATGTCTCTCAACGGTTTGATAAGGTTATATGCTCAAAGAAAATATATGCCCTACTGGATTCTCAAAGAATTCGAACATGAATCTAGTATGCATATCGAATAGTGTAACATTATTTAAAAGGCCTTCTCTTATATGATGAATGATTTGACTTTTTCTTGTGCAAAAAGTGTGAATGCAATAGGTTTCATACATAAGGATCTTAGAACTAGTGGACTTTGAAGTTAACTAATTATTTTGCTTGGATTGGATAGAACCAACAAGAGAAATGGGATTTACTAAGAAATCTGGAACAGATATATAGTATGGTATTAGTGCTGCTGGTGTGTTAGCAAGCTGTGTGGGCATTAGAAATGAAACATAGGCAGGAATAATAGGAGCCAAAAGAAAGGTAAAGCCAGACGCACTCACAGTAGTTGCAAGTGACCATTACATTCTGATATTTTACTGATAATTTTAAATTATAATAATTGTATCATTAGATAACATATTGTAAAAGTGCAAATACCAATAAAATTTGTGTTTTAATAAAGGCTGTAATAAATATATGTAATAATAAAACCATTTAATTTATATCCATAATAAAAATTATAAGGATCTTTATGAATTCATAGTAGAAAGACCTAAATAAAGTTCACACATAGTACAGTTATTGCCGGAAGATTACTTTATTACAAGCATTAGGTCCTATAAATGTCATTGATCCCACAAATATTTCTGGAACATGGGAACTCTGGAACATATAATATTGCGATATTTGTGACAGTTGATAAATATGAACTTTGGGAATGCAAAAGACGATAACCTCGATTATTCATGCCATTGGTGAATCTATCTGTGACAAATCATCTTTATAAGGATATAATACAAATTGAACATTCCATGTGGATTATCCAACACCTATCCAGGAGGTGCCACATTTTTGGATATGGATAGGGTTCAACTTTAAAGTTAGTAGACAATGCTAGTCACCACACCGGGTTGGCGACAGTACATGTTTAGTTATGTGCTTGTGACAAATGATGACGATGGATGGAGGGAGCATGGACCACCAGATCCATCATGGAATTAGAAGTGGTTGCAGTTGGAACAGTATCGTGGATCTAAGAGGATTGCATAACAAATTAGCAATGATAATGAGGATTCTTTTTCTTTTCTTTCAAATCGCATCAAAATTTATTTCGCATCAAATATAATCACATTATATTTATGATATGTTTAAAGAGTTTTTACTACCTATAATGTCAATATTTAGCATCCAAGTTATTCTTGGCAATGCAACAAACTAAATTGTCACATTTTATTAAGATTGTCACTGAAGTTTACTAATTAAAAGTTGAAAGTTATAAAAGATAATCATTTTATTAAGAGATTAAAAAATATATGCTTTTAGTATGGGTATACTACCACTTAAAAACATTATATTATATAATGTTGTATTACAACAACAACAATCAGAGGTTTAGTCCCAATAATTGGGGTCGGATTTGGAGTAGACGTATATCTACGCAGTCTTCCCTTTGCATTTTTGCAAAAAGACTGTTTCCACGACTTGAACCCGTGACCTCGAGATCACCAAAGGAGCAACTCAACTGTTGCGCCAAGGTTCACCAAAGAAGTAGACGCATATAATGTTGTATTAGTTTATATATATATGGGGCAGAAGAAGATTCTGGAATGATTCCAGATTCATTTTCTTTTCTTTCCACTTCTGTTTTCTTCGTCCCTTTTCTTATGTAGCAGCCATATCAGTCCCATATCGGCTGTATCAGCTGACTATTACTATGACAGGGGAATGCTCTAAATTCCCCTTATGAATGGGTCAATATGAGTATTGGAGCTTGCCAATACTGATATGTATCAGCCAATACAGCAGATCTTTTGAAACCATGGATGAGAGTGGCAGAAATGATGACCGCAACAAATGTAGTGGAGATTGAGGCAAAACAGCAATAGTCTACCCTTAAAATCCACGAAGGATTGTCAAACCTTATAAGACCCAAGTAGTGGATCAGAAGAAAATGGAATTTGAAATGCATAATTATCAAAGATGAACACTCAATTAATAATTGTTCCAAACACATTAAAGAAGAATGTCTCACCTAGGTTGCATTGTTATTAGTTGATAAGAAGCTATGAGACTAGGAAACTTCAAAATGGAAGCCATAACCATGTTTGATACCATTTACACTTGTCAGATACTCACTAGACGCATTTCCGATACACAACCAGACATATCCATGTCTTTTTTTATTTGTTTAGACACTAGACACTCATTGGATACATCTATAATATTTCTTGAACCCTCAGACCCATTCTGTAACTACAATTCATTCAATTTGAAGGCTTATACAATTAAAGTATTCATGAGTCAATTGTTTAACAATAAATTACAATGATAATCGCACTTGAAAAAAGTAAATTACTTATTGGCAAATTTTTCAAAATGTAAATTAGTATTACATGCTATTACCATTATAAAACGTAAATAAGCAGTTACAAATATAATATTTTGGTAATGTTACCCTTGTCTTATATTATGAAAAATTGTCGTATCGTTGTATCAACAGTCCCATGTCTGTTGCTATGCTTAATAGCTCGGGAGAATACATATGCCCTCAACATTAAATGCATCATTAAGAAAATATAAGCTCAAAAGAAGTTGCAATTGAGCTGCTCAGCCAATACACTCAAACACACACCCCCACCCACCCACAAACACACACACCCCACACACACAATAAGAAACTAATAACTAGTACTGGTATGCTGTAAACTGACATCATGACATCAATTCCCCCTGATAATTTTGTGCTCCCTGATAGAAGCCACAATCACAACACACTGTGGTGTACCACGCTTATTTCTTTCAAAAAACATTGAAAAATTCAGGAAGTCAACTAAAAGGACAGGATAGGAGTTGTCACTTGCATTGCTTGGTTCTCTGGAAGTCCACAAGATCATACCACATGCATTCAGAGTGAGGCATAACATATATGATAAATGAATCCAGAAGTTTTCTTCATTATACCCAGAAATTCATGCCCAATCACAAACACAATCACCACATCCAACTCAAAATCAACTTTAGAAGAGTGAAACACCATAATCTTCCACAATCACACCATTAAAGTTTCTCTTTTATGGAACAAGATTGTTTTTTATACTTCCCTATGGGTTAACACCTCAGGAATTTATAAAGACCATAGTGTAGATGATTGAAGAGGGATTGAAGAACAATTGTATGTTAGTCATTTTGTATTGTATTGTTCTTTTTTGCTTTTGAATTTTTTTTTTTTCCTAGGAGTCTTTGTATATTCTTTCATATATCTAATATAATATTCATTTTCTATCCAAAAAAAAAATCAACTTTAGAAGAGCCCACAGTACAATGTTTTCCCATCATAAACCTAATATGACCAAGTACTTGTTGACACAATTTGTAAGCATTCCACCCGAAAGGAAGTACCTACAATTGTTATTTGGTCCAGGGGCCTTTACAAGTACTTCAAACCTTTTGCATCCATCATGTTTGAATTCCAATAGTAGTACTTACATAATCTCAATGTGCAACAATCTTTCAACCTATCTGCATGAACCTAATGTTGATTCCTGTCCAATTAAATCTCAACCATCTGAAGTAAAATGAGCAGAACATTGAGCAGTAAGAACTGGTCATCACCACAGTCAATTGGACAAGCAACTTTAGAAAGATTTGACAAAGTTGGAATCAATTTTCATTTATAAAATAAGTACACTCTGAGTGATATTAATTAATTTATCTATTTTGATAGGTTAAATAGTTCACTGCAGTAGTCTTCATTGTGAAGAGTGGACTGGAAGGCTCATCAGTAATTGTCACAGAATTGTGTTTTTTCTTCATTTCTTAATCATTTGTCATTGTTTTTAAATTGTCATTCTTCCTACAGCTAGGTATATTTTGCTTCTTTTTTTTTTCAACGATGAAAATATCCCATTAGACATTTGCTTGACTTAACCGACACATTAACTCCTCACAGACCAATCTTATTCTCACACTTGCACAATTTTTCCATCCTTCTACCATGGGGTCTTTCCATATTGCCTGCTAGTTTCATAGTGTCAATTTCAAAGTTTTAAATTGTTCAAAATCCTTAGGATTGGAGCAGTACCATGTGATTATATAATTCAAATTGGGATTTCTACAGGCACAAAAGCAATAAGCAAATAGCTAAAAGGAAACAGGGAAAAAGCTTCGAGAGAACTCCTAAGTCCACATTAAAAGTCATCTTGGATACATCAAAGTCGGCAAAATGCAAAGAGTTGTGTGCTCGTGTTGCTTGAGCACCATTGGGTAGGATATAGTCTCTTCTAGCAAGACTAAGAGCAACCAGTTTCATGAAACTCTACTCCAATTATAAGAGAAAAGAACATTAGAAGAAAACTGTAAAAAGGCGGGTGATTTTTCCTTTTATTAGAAAAAAGAAATTTATTCACAACCAAATAAAAAAAGGCCAAAGAGCACCAAGGCAGTGCAACCCCACTAAAACTACACCAACAAAGACTTTACAAAATAAACAACCCCTGCAAAGGAAACAAACAAATTGGAAAACAACCAAAATAAGAGATACTAAATAAGAATATCATAAAACTAATCAAGGGTCTCTCAATCCCCTTCGAAAATCATTCCCTCTAAACCAACCAAAACGTTGTCAAAGGTAGTAACATAAAGGCTTTCCTCCTTACTGTAAATACCCACACAACCGTCCAAGCACACAACTCACTCTTGACAGAGCATGAAGTCACCCCATGGATATGCAAAAGGAAGAGGATCTTCCACGGTCAAGGATTCAATCCCACAAACAGAATGGGAATTATATAAATCCCACTATAACTCCAAATAATTCTTTTAAAATGATTTTTTTCTTGCCTAAACTTTGGCAAATATAAACTTATAGTGGTAAGCTAATTTTAGTCCCAAATGATTGTCCTAAACCAACCAAACACCAGGATAGTTAATTGGTAGGACATAGAATCTAGAATGAAATCATCCAATTCTTTACCAAAATGAGGCCTTTCAATGCAAGTAATCTATTCGACTTCATTATCAAGCAACAGGATTCAAAAGAACAGAATACACTTTTTGTGTAAGCTGATTGCATATCATTAATATTAGGGAATTTCACACCTAAGTAATGCTATTAGGACCAAGGTCAATGAATGAATTGAATAAATCCATTGTGGCATGATTTCACAATTTAATCCGCAGAGATTGTATCCATTTGATCATTGCTGTTTTAGGTATTAGTAGCATTAATGATAGAATCTAAAACAACATTTATCTGTTTTCACGATGCAAAATAAACAAAAAGAACTTGGGAAGGCGTATATCTCCTTTAAACATTAAGTTCAGCTTCTATCTTCAGGCTCAGCTTCAGTTTCTAGACTTGTATAAGAAAATTTACCAAACCTAGGCATACCCTAGAATTTCCAAGCAGCACATAAATAAAACAAGTACCACAAAGTCATCACAAATTGCATAAGGAAAATAATAATAATAATAGTAAAAATAAAAATAAAAATAATGATAATAATCAAGATTGAAGTACCTATGCTCATCCTCAGTCCAAGCAGTTCCTCTCCGCCTTTCTTGGTCGGATCTCGAACCCTTCCCCCCATGACCCGAACCATGCTTGTGAGCAGAATCAGCTGCAGCATCTGAAGAATCGTCGTCGTAGGTGGGCAAACCAACAAGACCAGACTCGATTGCCTTCACATCCTCAACTAAAGCCTCATAATGAAGCTTAATTTCCTCCATCGACTTTCCAGGCACAGCTTCTGAAACCTTCTCCCAAAAATCAACCGAATTCTCTGGATTAGTCGCGATTGCATTCTCAAACAACTTGTCCTCCTCACGCGTCCACGATGAAGCGGAGGACGAACCACTGCAAGTCTCCTCGGACGGCATCTTCTCCTCGTCCTCTTCTTCAAATTCGCGACTCTGCTGAACGAGTTTTAGCTTCATGGGATAAATTTTGGGAAGAGAAACCCAAAAAAAAAAAAAAAAATCAAAAGGAGGAAGAGCTGAAAGAAGTGCTACCGTACTCAGTCATCGTTGCCGGCGCTGACTGTGTTTGTGAAAAATTTCCCTCTCCGCCGCCGCTGAGGGTGTTGGTTGGTCGTCGTAGTCGCCGCCCTGAAGAGAGTAGTATGTAGGGTTTTTCTTACAAGTTTTGGTTTCGTTTGTTTGTTTGAACTTGAGAGAGGGAGGGGAAAGGACTGAGTGAGTGAGTGTATGAAGGACAAACAGATCTGAAGAAGAATTGAAAATGGCGCTACTAATTGGTCTTCTGTCGTCTCTCGTGTGAATAACCAGTCACGTACGCTGTTTCTTTCCATGGGCCATAACCATGAAACGTTGCACAAACGCCTTCCGCTTGTATATTTCATTTTTTTTTTTTTTCTGTTTTCGGCCAACTCCGCTTCTATTCTGATATTTACCATGAAACGCTGTTTCTTTCTATGGTCCATTTCTCTCCCGGCGAGAGAAAATTAAAGGTTGGTGTTTCTGCTTTGAATAAACGAGTTATGTTCGGATGTGTGCCCAAAATAAAAAAAAAAAAATTTAAATAATATATTTGTAAAAAAAAATTTTAAATCTAACACTCATATTAAAAATTCGATATACACTGTTCATGTGAATAATATCATATCAGATTTTCAAAACTCGACATAAGAAATAAGTGAACAGTATTCATATCGAGATTTGAAGACTCAATATGATACTATTTATGTGAATAATATTGTATATGTTAGGTTTTTAAAACTCGTGTGTTAGATTTAAAATTTTTTTTAAATATGTTATTTTAAAAAAAAAATTATTTCTCACGTGAGATCCGAACATTTTCCTTCAATAAACACCAACAATCTTGGTCTTGTTTGTTTTAGATTCCACTGTTTGATGGTGACTACTATTATGGCCAATCATCTAATTAAATGTTTGATTGCGGTTTCCAAAACTTTTTTATGAAATGTCAACTCTCCCATTTTTCACTTTAATTTTATAAAACGATACGGGTTCAAAATGCACTCCGCTTTCTCTACTATTGGTGTTTCTCGTTTAGGAACTTAGGTATCTAAAGGTTTTAGGCAATACGAAACCTTGTCACTCTTTTTTGTCCATTTTGACTGTGGAGGGTTGAGCAAGATCATCCGTAAGGTGATAATGAGGGGGTTGGATTAAGGGGTTTGATGTCGGAGAAGGATTGGATATATGAATAATATGTTTTTGTAGATGATTATTGTCTTTTGTTGTCTACTGTCAAGCTAATGCTTTATCTCGAATGCACTAGATGTTGTTTTGAAATGGTTTGGCTATAAAAATGAATCAATCTCCTTAGGAGTGAGCTTGTTTGGATACAATTTTTCTGGAGGTTTAAGCCTCTTTAAAGGAGAGAGAGTTACTGAGTCAGGAAAACCAAGTTGCCTCTTCATTCTATTTCTTATCATTTAATACAAGCCGATTGATTTGTTATGTAACTAACTTAGCTAATGTAGCTAGTTAGCTATTATAGTTACAACTGAAAACTATTCTCTTAATTGAACAGGCCTATGGTTATTAAAACTAATCATTACTTTTGAAAGTTCTGGCTAGCTTGTTACAATTTCTCCCATTGTTTACAAAATGCTTGCCCTCAAGGTTGAAAATTTGGAAACTAAAACTCATGTCCTCCCGAGTGGATTCCTTTGGACTAGGGTTTACGCATCTGATCAGCTATTGGTGTACCAGTTTGTTTTCTCTCATGATGACTTGCCTTCCCAAAATTGCTTCTGGCTTTACTATAATCTATTTGTCAGACCCCATTACAGGCAATGTAGGCATTGTCACTTGAGTAGGTCCTATCTTCTTTTTGAGTAAAGAAACATGAAATACAGGATGGAACTTTGCCCTAGGTGGTAACTGCAGTCTATAAGCTACCTTTCCTACTCTAGCTATCACAAAAAATGGACCATAATATTTTGAAGATAGCTTCGATTGTTTTCTAACTTCTATAGAATGTTGTCTGTATGGTTGCAACTTGAGCTAGATTAGATCTCCCACTTGAAATTTTCTTTCTGATCTGTTGTGGTCAGCTTGGATTTTCATTCTGTTCTGGGCTTTGCTCAAGTAATCTCGCAAAATCTATATCATAGCTTGCCTATTCTAAACAAATTTGGTAGCTACTGGTGTAGTAGAATAAAGATAAGGACCCACTGAAATGACCTTAGATTACGACCCATAGAGTGCCTCAAAAGGGGACATTTGTATACTTGAATGGAAGCTAGAATTGTATCACCATTCAGCTAGACTAAGCCATTTGTACTAAAGTCTTGGCCTATCAGAAGTTATACATCTTAGGCAGCACTCCAAACACTGGTTTAATCTTTCACTTTGCCTATCAGTTTAAAGATGGTAAGCACTACTCAACTTCAGTTGAGTTTCCATCAATTTGAACAACTCCTGCCAGAAAAGACTGGTGAAAACTCTATCTCTATTTGTCACAATTGAATCTGAAAATCCATGTAGTCTATACATAGAATCCATAAATAACTGCGCTACTTCCATAGTAGAATAAGGATGCTTCAATGTTAGGAAGTGACTGAATTACTCAGTCTATCAATGACCACCTAGATTATATCATACCTTTGGGATTCTAGCAATCCTTCTACAAAATACATACTAATTTGGGATCAAGCTTGTGAAGGAATAGAGAGGGGTTACAGTAGTCCCGGATATGGAGTATTCTCGTGCTTACTTCTTTGAGACACTTCACACTCTTGGACAAACTTGATCACTGATTTCTTTATGGAAGGCCAGTTAAATATAACTTTCACTCTTTGTAATGTTCCCTTTTGACCTAAATGCCCTCCTATAGCAAAATTATGCATTTGCTGAATCAATTTGGTCTTGAATTGGTTCTCACTGCCTATGTAAATTCTTATCTAACACTTGAGAAGTCCATACTGAAACTAATATTCCTTATTACTCTAAGGTTTCAAAGTTATTTGAGCTATCAGAGCTTGGCATTCTTCATCATCTCTATAACTTTGAATGACCTCATTAATTCATTCTGGCTGCACGATTGATATTGCCATCACCATACCTTAATATTATTCTTTAGATAATAATCCCATTCTCGATAAGGCATTTGCTACTCTATTTTCCACTCCCCTTTTATATTGGATTTCATAGTCTAATCCTAACAGTTTGGTGAGCCATTTATACTGTAAAGTATTGGTTAATTTTTGTTCTAAGAAGTACTTCAAGTTTTGGTGGTCTATTCTAATAACGAAATGATATCCCACCAAATAATGCTTCCACTTGGTAACTATTATCACCACTTGTAGTAATTCTTTCTCATAAATGGACAATCCCTGGCCTTTTGATCCTAAGGCCTTGCTTACAAATGCTATAGGCTGCCCCTCTGTGTTAAAACGACCCCCAACCCTTGGAGCAAGCATCAGTCTCCACTACAAATGGTTTTGAAAAGTTTGGTAATTTCATAATAGTTGTTGAACTTATGGCTATTTTGAGATGTTTGAAGGCTCGATTAGTCTCCTCACTCGACACAAACTATCCTTAGGTTGATCATTAAGAGGTTTAGTTATTTACCCATAGTTAGGACTGGCAATTGGGCTGAGCTGGCCCGAGCTCGGACCGTTTTAAAGGACCGAGCTTGGCTCATTTCAGACTCGAGCCGAGCTCGGGCTCATTTTTAAGCTCATTTTAATTACGGGCTGAGTCTCGACACCAGTAGGCTTGGTCCATTATAGGCTCGGCCCATTTAAAATTAAATATTTGATTTTTTTTATCTTTTTTTATTTTTCGGGTTTACATTCTATCTTTCCCTCTCACTCTCTCTTTCCTCTCTCTATCTCACCCCTCAATCCCTCATGTCCGAAGCAAGCCCTCCACTCCTTTCTCTGACAACTCTCACTCACTCACTCATTTCTCCCTCTCTCTATCTTATCTTTAAAGCCCTTTTCCTCTCTGTCTCTCACTCCTCTCTCCCTCCCTCTCTCTCTCTCTCTCCGTCTCCGTCTCCGTCTCCCCCTCTCCCCTCTCTCTCTAACCCCTCATGTCTAAAACTCTTTTTCCCTCGCTCACACACACACTCTCTCTCTCTCTTCTCTCTCTCTCATCAAATAGTTATCGATTCGAATAAGGGTTAGGGTTTGAACATGAGATAGGAGAAGAAATTGGCTAGGAGAAGAACAAATGACGAGGAAGAAATTGGTGACCGTGAGGAGTAATCGAAATGATCGGACGTCAGATCTGGCTTCAGCGGCATCTGAGCATCCTTCTCCAGCTCTTTCTTTTCCTGTTTGGCGGCATCATCGACGGATCTCAAGGTTAGGGTTCTGTGACTCTTTTCTCATTTGAACCTTTTTTTTCTCTTTCTTTGCTGATCTAACCCTAGGTTTGTCAATGATCTCTAAAGGGTGGCAGAAGAGCACCACTGCCGTTGTTGAAAGCGCTATGGTGTCAATGGCCTCCCTGTCTCTCTCTCTCTCCATTTTTTTAATTCAAGCTCAGGTTTGGCCCGAAATGAGCCTGAGGCCCTATTAATTTTTTGGTCTGAGCTCAAGCCTTGATTGTTCAAATTTTCTCAAGCCGAACTCAAACTTGAGCCCAAAAAAATTTTACCGGGGTGAGTCGAGCTTTGCAAAGCCCTACACAAAAGGCTCGATTGCCAGGCCTACCCATAGTGTCTAATACCCTGTGAAACCTAAAAACCTTCTCAATACCATAATAAAAGTTGGTTCTAGCAAGTTCAAAATGCATTCAATCTTATGAGGATCCATCTTAACTCCTTCTTCTAAAACTATATGGCCTAAGTATTCTACTTGTGATTAGGTGAAACTACATTTAGAGAGGTTATCAAACAATTGGTATTGTTTTATAATCTGTTAGAGATGGGTCTTGGCTCTACAGATCCAACTCCTTGTGACTCGAATGGGTGCATGATGAAGAGGCTTGAAATCTACAAAAGACCACTGGAGGGTACTCCAACAGGGGAGACTCTGATGCTCAAGTCAGAAAAAGTAATTTTCGAGAGAAATGAAATAGAATGAGAAAGGAAAGGAGGATGAATCTCCTCGTGATATGTGTGTCAAGTGTGAAGTCGAGAGAACTTATCTGGTTTCGATGTATCAAAGACTTTTATATAGAGTCTGCAAGAACCATGTATATTCAGGGTGTTACAACCCTAATTTCCATACCAAGAGATCCAAAAATTTTAGAGTTCAAATGTTTGACATTTGAAATCATTATCATTTTTGAAGTTTAATTATACGGAGAGATTTTTTCCCTTATCGACTAGATTCTCAAGGGTTTCCTTTTTTATCTACAAGATACATTTCGTGCTGAGATAGGAAATAAAAGTCACTGTGAGATTCATTTAAATATTGTCTCTGGTCGATGAGAACCGAAGTTATCGGTCCCTTAAGAAGCTATTAGTCATCGGTCGAATGTAGAAAAGAACAAGTATTTGGGAGCACCGAATACTTTCATGGATCAATTGCATAGATCTCATCGAGAGTTAGCCGAACAACGAATAGAATACCACAGATAACAGATCAGCTCAGTGGGTCGGGGCGATATGGGCCATTTAGGGAGATAGACCCTATCGGTAGAACGAAATGACATAGGTCCATTTGTGTTTAAACGTGTTAAACCTTTCTAATGGGGTCCCATTAGAATCCTTTGGGACATGGTCTCATCACTTGCCCCTGACTCGTGATATCGTTTTGTGAGAAAGGTGCCTTGAGTAGTAACCATTGGGAAATGGAAAGCCTTCCACGTGTCGTTTTGTGTTTCACGAAACATCTCTAGTGTTCCTTATAATTTTTTTCTTGGGAGAGGATTTAATATTTCCTCTTTCTCGTGTTTGTTTTTCCTTTCGTTGAACTATCTCACCACACAGGAGATCTTCTATGAGAGAAATGGCAAGAGGCAATGCTCTTCAAAGTATTAACGATATTAAGAGTGTTATGTCAAAAGAGGAACTTCAAGAAGTTCAGACCACCATCTTGATGGGTGATAATTATACTTCGGTATTAATCACAGATGACGACAGAGGGAATAGAGCGCCAAAGGACTATGTTCCAATATAGAGGTAGATGGTGAAGTTTGGCTTGAGGGTGCCATACATTGGCCCGTTTGCTGAGGTATTGCATCATTGGAATATATTCCCGACCTTGTTAACCCACAATGCTTGGTACCTTATTGTTGTTGTGATCTTCCTGCTAGGATTCTATCACCTTCGCTTTGATTTTGATATCTTGGCAACCCTTTTTTTTTTCTGGTAAGGTGCATGAAGAAGGGCTCGGCCCGAGATTGGTATAAGTTACAAACCCGTCCTGAATCCGATTGGGGGTTTTGTTACAAGGAACCCTCTAGTAGCAATTGGATACGCAAGTATTTTTTGTGGAATTCAAGGACAAGAACATTAGGCCAACGCTCCCCAACGCTGATGGGATGCATTTGCTCGAGTTGCAACCTTTAAACCCTTCTCGTCACTTTCATTTTGTGTGTTCGATAGGTAGTTACGGTAAAACTACCCGAAGGGCCATCTTTATTAACTCTTTAATGGATGACCAAATGCTGTCTCTAGCGGATCTGTTAATAAGAGAAAAAATGAAGATCGATGGGCCTCTCTTGACCGACAGGAAAAGAATTAGATTGGTCGATGTTTTGGACTTTGTGGATAACGCTCTGTTGAGGGAGATTATAATTGGCCAAGATTCATCCGTGAAGGACCCTTTGAAGAGGACCGACGGGATATCTGAGGCCCAACCTTCACTAGCACTTCCTTCGATAAAAAAGAGAAAAATTATACAGCTCGAGCCTCCAGTGGGAAGGAAGCACGAAGCAGGCGAGGAAACTAAGGGGCGCATACCCTTGGTCACATTGAGGCCATCCAAGGTTGAGCTAGAGGAGCTTAATAGGGCTCGTCGTTCGCCGTCCACCGAGGCCAAGAGGGTTTCACTACCGAGTGCACTTGCTGTGGGGTGGCCCGAAGGGGCTCCATCATCTGTTATAGAAGTGAGGGCACCAAGGGGGATAGAGACTCAAGTTACATCGATTGAAGAACTATCTTGCCCATCATGTGTTGTCCCACTGTAGCCTTTTTGTAAAGGGAAATGCAAAGTGCCCGATGGGATTGCTATGCCCTTTTCTATTCCCATTCGATCCTTTCATGGTAACAAGGGATTGAAGGAGAGAGGAACAGTAGCCATTAGCATAGGAGACAAATAGTACAACTATGTGGACTTGGCTGAAGTAGAAAGGATAGTCGATCAGCTCGTCTTTCATCGTTGCGACTTAGAATTGCATAGGATGTCCATAGAACAAGCTTGCAAGGCTCTTAAGTCCCTTGGTTTGATGGTATCATCTTTTGAATTCATCCTGTTTTACTTTTTCTTCATCGTCAGTTAATCTAGTTCCCCCCTTTTTGTAAACAATGGTCTTGGCAGAGTTCCAGGAACAATGGAGGAAAATGATGGTAGGACATCTGGAGGAGCACATCAATTGACTAAATGCTCAGGTCATGGTATTGTGAGATGTTCCTGATCAGAGGAAGGAGGATGCGGGGCAGAAGAGGCGCTTAAGGCCTCATTGGCTGAGAATGAGGAGGAAGTGAAGAACCTGCAGCGGGACTTGGGCTTATGTCAGAGTCATTGCAAGAAGCTAGAGACCAAGAAAAAGGCCCTTGAGGCGTGATTGCAAACCGCCAAAGTGTTAGCTCAATTACACGAGGAGTCTCTCCAGGTGGTGGAGTAAAGAGTCGCTAAACTAGAAGAATCTTTGCTTAAAAGTACTGCTATCTTTAGAGATTCCCAACGCTAGTTGACAGAGAGATTAAAATACACCGAAAAAATAATTCATCGGTTTAGATTTGATGGAGTTTTGCCTCCCATCAGGGGGATTACCAATCAAGAAGTGATGGATCGAAGTATGATTCCCGCCGGGTAGATTGGTATTTCGGCCGAATCGAGCGCAATCACTGCAAGGACTTCTTCTCAGGAGATCTTGGCACTTCCCCCTGCTCCCCTAAGTTTATATAACTCTTGTACCATTGTATCACAACAATTCTTAATGAATAATTCTTTCATGTACTTTTGTTCAGCATGTGTTAATAACAAGGGATATTTCCATCGTCGTTTAGATAGCTTGAATAGACTCGTTGGCCACACTTAGTTGTTTCAGACTTTCTTGGAGAACGTCTGCCCATCTAGGGGCATTCCTTAGGTGTGTATTTCGACTAGTGCTCTGACTTTCCAACAAGCAATGGTTAATGAGATTCATCCAAAAGAGAGGGAGATAGATCCCTTTAGTAGGTTAGGGCGACATAGGCCCGTTCGGAGAGATAGATCCCTTTAGTAGGTCAGGGTGACGCAGGGCCGTTCGGGGAGATAGATCCCTTCAATAGATCAGGGCGACACAGATTCATTCGAGGAGATATCTCCCTTCGATAGGTCAGGGTGACACAGGACCATTTGGGGAGATAGATCATTTCGCTAGGTTAAGGTGACACAGGCCCGTTTAGGGAAATAAATCCATTCGTTAGGTCAAGGCGACACATACCCATTTGGGGAGATAGATCCCTTACTGACGACTCTTTTCTATAAAGAGTAACCGATAGCAACAGATCGACAGAATGCAAACAATAAGGTATTCATGCGTGTTCATTACTGAATGGAATGATACTACTATAATAACATAAGGACTGCATAAGACAATTGAAATGTACCATGATGATCACTTTGAGGAGGGAACCAAAGGCTCTTGGTTATAAGACAATGTCCCAATCCTGAGTGGGGTTTTGAATTTAACCTTCATGTGTTTTATGCTAGGCAGGGCCTCTGGGGTGTTCAAGCCGGGCCCTCCCAAGATAGTATTATAGGGTGAGGGAAGATTGACCACATTGAATATCATTGTGGCTGTTGCATGGTTTGGCGGCACGCCAAGTGTGATCAGGAGTGAAATGATCCCCTTAGAGTATATCCATTCACCAAAGAATCCTTTGACTAGATCTATGTGAGGTTGGAGATATGCGGGGCCAAAACCCATCCATTTGAAAGCATCCTAGTATAAGAGATTGCACCCTACTTTTTGATCGACAAAGACCCTTCGGACTTCATACAGGCCAATTTTGGTAGTGACTACTAGTAGGTCATGGTGATTTGGATCCACCCTTACTAAGTTTTCATCGGTGAAATCGATGATTGGTCATTTGCCTTTAGCTTCTTTGCCAACGTGAGTTATTAGTACCTCCGGCGGAGTAAGGAGAGGGATGTTGGGTGAGTAGAAGATTGGTTTGACCAGTTGTTCAACCTCACTTCCTAAAACGTCCAGTAGGGGATGAGGCATTCGAGAGGCTCACTCCTTATGAATTTGGAGGATCACTCCATCTTGGCAATTAGGTAGTGGTTGGGCGACCAGTCAATCGTCCTATCTATTCCATCGTGGTGGTGCCTGTCGGTCAAGATTTGGTATCTCTCTTTCCTCTCTACTAATGAACCTTTGTAACCTCTCAATTCGGACTAAGAATTCTAGCTCGTCTTTGAGCTTTCTGCAGTCGTCGATCATGTGACCGTAATCACGATAGAAATGACAGTACTTGGTCCTATCCTTCTTGGGATCATCCTCTGTGGGTTGGGAAGGCCATTGGATGTATGGTTGGTTCCTGATTTGGAGTAGAACTTGACTGGGAGTCTCATTCAAAGGGGTGTAAGTATTGAACTTTTGAAGAGGTGGAGGACCTGTCGATTTCTCTTTGTTGAGAGCTGTTGGGGTGATCGACTATATTCTCTTATGGACGATCGGTTTCTCCTTCAGTCGAAGGCCTCGACATCTTCGGCCGCAATGTACTTCTCAGTATAAGAGTAAAAATCTTGGATGGTGGAGGGAGGATTCTCCGTGATCAATGTTTTTATGCCTGAAGGGAGCAATCAAATGAGCAGCGTAGCCAACGCGATAGAGTGGTCCAAAGCTGGGATCTTCATCATCTCTGTTTTGAACTTCTCCAAGAAGTCTCTCAAGGGTTCTTCCTCCTTTTGATGTAACGACAGTAAAGAGGTGGATTTTCTCTATACTCCCCGACTTATCACAAAGTGAGCCTCGAATTGCTGCCAAAATTGGGAAAAAGTTTTTATACTTAGCGGCGGGAGTGAGTTGAACCATGTTAACGCATTCCCCTTGAGAATGGTAGAGAAGTGCTTGCACATGGCAGCATCTGTCATGTCTCTAGTGATCATCACCATTAGTGCCATATGGTCTCAAGGATCAGTCGTTCCGTCATATCTTTCTATGGGGGCAAAAGCACGTCATGGGGTATTGGTTCTGAAGAGACCTTCGAGTCAAAAGGTGAGTGTTAGTAGGGTAAAGGGGGGCTTGGTTATCTCGAGTGTTGGCCCATTTGAGTTTATTGGCTATAAGTTGCTCAACTTATCTCCTTAGGTCTTCGGGGTCATGGCGGGAAGTTGTCGGGTGGCATTTGCCATTGGGGGTGTATATGCCCAAATCTTCCTGAAGAAGACTGGTACTAGGGCCTCAAGGAGCAACTAAGACCTTTTAATTGTTTGCTCATATCTTAGATCTTGAACTCTAATATGTTTATTTGAGGTTGACTAACTCGTTCTTGAGATACCGGCGTAGGGGCACAGTTGGGCATTTATGAGGTGCAGGTTGTGGGACATGCTCCAGGCGAGGACGTTGAACATGAACGAGAGGATTGTCAATGGAGTGAGCGGGCACCATAGGAAGGGTAACGTCAGTGGGGGTAGCAGTATGGCTATCCATGGCAGATGTAGCCTTCGATGTGGTTCTGGTTCTCCCTTTTGGAGGCATATCAGTCTGGTAATCCAGAGAATTCATCAAAGTTTTTCTAATATGTTTCCACAGACGACGTCAATCTGTTGGAGGTAGATCTTGACTCCACAGATCCGGCTCCTTATAACTCGAACGAGTGCATGATGAAGAGGTTTAAAACTTACAAAAAGTCACCGAAGGGTGCTCTGGTAGGGGAGGCTCTGACAGTCAAGTCAAAAAGAGCGATTTTTGAGAGGAACGAAACAGACTGAGAGAGGAATAGAGGACGGATCTTCCCGTGATTTGTGTATCGAGTGTGAAGTCGAGAGAATTTACTTGACTTTGATGAACCATATACATTTGGGATGTTACAACCCTAGTTTTCATACCAGGAGATCCGAAAATTTCAGAGTTCAAATGTCCAAGATTTGAAATTATTATCATTTAGGAAGTTTGATTATACGGGGGGATTCTTTCCCTTATTGATTAGATTATCAAGGGTTTCTTTATTTATCTGCAAGATACATTTTGTTCTGAGATAGAAAACGAAAGTTGCTATGAGATTTGTTTGAATATTGTCTCTGGCCAACGAGAACCGAAGTTATTGGTCTCTTAAGAAGCTAACAGTCATCGGTTGAATGTAGAGAGGGACAAGTATTCGGAAGCACCGAATTCTTCTGTGGATTGATTGCATAGACCTCATCGGGAGTTAGCCAAATAGTGAATAGGATACCACAGATGACAGATCCTCTCGGTGGATCGAGACGATATGGCCCATTCAGGGAGATAGATCCCATCGGTAAAACGGAACGACATAGGCCCATTTGTAATTAAGCATGCTGAACCTTTCAAATAGGGTCCCATCAGAACCCTTTGGGACATGGTCCTATCAAAATCAATAAAACATCTCTGAGGTTCTGTACATGAGTGGACAAGTTTGGGCTGCATACCAAAATTTCATAAAAAAAATAAGTACAAACTTTTTGAGATATTGCAGAAATATTTGGTTCATTAGTGATTGAAAAGTGGCCGGTACATTAGTTAAACCAAATGGTATGACTAGAAATTCAAAGTGCCAATGATGTGTTTAAAAAGCAGTTTTTGCTATATCCTTTGGCTTAACTCTAATGTGATAATAACTTGATCTAAGACCAATCTTAAAAAAGAGCTTTGAGCTATGAAGTTTATCCAATAATTCATCTATATTGGGGATGAGATACCTATCCTTTATAGTTAAGTTGTTGAGCTATCTATGGTCTACACAGAATCTCTAAGAGTTGTCCCCTTTCTTGACTAGAAGCACAACTGAAGCAAAGGGACTGTTATTGTGTCTCACTATCCCATTGCTCAGCATTTCCGAGGCTTGCTTCTCAATTTTAGCTTTTTTGTGGATGGAGTCATCTATAGGGTTGAAGCTTAAATGGTTGAGCTTCTGGTTTGAGATGGATAGAGTGGTCTTGTTTTCTTTTTGGAGGCACGGAATTGGGTGTGTTAAAACACATCTACAAATTGGCTCAGTAGTTCAACAATCTCTTCTTGTATTGTTTTGTGCTAATTTTCCTCAATCATGATAAGTGAGGTACAACTTTGTAGTTGTCATTTCCTAAATGTTTAAGTAGTTTTGCCCCTGGCTAGCTTTATTCTAGAGTTCGCTACCTTCCCCATTAGTATTACTTCCCATCCTCACTGGCTAACTTGACTTGCAGCAATTTGAAGCCAAAGATAAGTTGACTATAGTCATATATCTAATCAACACCTAATATAACAGACTAGTAAAGGAACTTAAAATAAACCAAGAAGATGATGAACCCTCACATGTTACTCTAGCTGATGGAAGAAGGATCAGTATCTACACTCAAGTAAAAGGGGTAAAATGGTGTATACAAGGATACAAATTTTCTTTTGACCTCAGGGTAATTCATTTAGAAGGGTGGGACTAGATAAAACACATAGAGGGCATCATAAGTATTACTTAGTAATTCTTCATTCTCTTTTGTCTTCTCAAATATTGATCCTTCATCTTCCTCTACAGTTATAATGAGGTTGAGGTTCCTGAGCTTGCACTGGTGTATTTCTCCTCACATTTATAGCAGAGATTGTTAGCTCTTTTATATTGTAGTTCTTGTGCTGATATTCTGGATGTCCTATCCTCTAACTCAACTCTGGTGGTCCCATCTCTCCCTTTTGTGGTATTACTTTTGTAAGTTGTGCCAGAAGCTCCTATGTTCTTGAGTCCCATCCTTGCTTTACTAGGATCCCAATTTCTACTCCCACTAGCCCTCTTCTGTTTAATAAGCTCCAGAAATTGCTCCTGAAGGGTTGCTATTTCAAAGGCTTGAAGTAGGGTGTTGAGTTTGAACATCCTAAGTCTGGGTTTTATCTTCTCTTTTACCCTAGTAATGAAGCTAGAAATAAAATAAGCTTCAGTTAGAGTGGGATTTTTGTGGAGTATAATAGATCACAATTCTTCAAATTTTTCCTAGTATTTTGCCATGGTTCCAACCTGTTGTAATTTGTTAAACTCCTCTACCTCATCTCCATTTCTCCTCTAATGCTTCCTTCAGTTGGAGTAGGAAGGAGGGATGATTTCACCATTCTTTTTATCTTATGATCTTCTTCCTTATCTATATTCATAAATCTCAGTATTTTGTTGAATTGTTTGTCCACACTAGCTATGAAAGCATCTAACTTCTGTGATTGTTTATTCATCCTTTGGTGAAAATCTTCTAGCTTTTTATCAACCTAACTATGATGATCTTTGGCCTCATTGGCCCATTCTCAGATCTTTACCTCCTACTTTCTTTTTTGTTTTTCCAGAACCTTTTGTCGAGTACCTTCTACGATTTGATCTTTCTCAAGGCTAAGGACTAGCTGCTCTGATACCACTTTTATTATGATCCAATCCCACAAGCTAGGGAGAGTAGAAGTGATTACCAACTAACTCAGTGAGATGTGAAACAAGCAAGTTAAGAATATGCAGCAAGGGACATGTCTGATAGGAAGCAGAAGAAAATGATAGTGAGGATTCTACAATGGTAGAATCAAAGAGGAAAGAAAGAGTGAAAGGGAGAGGAAGAGAGTGGGAGAGAGAGAGAGAGAGAAAGATACTGAGTGAGGAAAACCTAGTTGCCTCTTCATTCCATTTCTTATCCTTTTATACAAGCTAATTGATTTGTCATGCAACTAACCTAACTAATACAGTTAGTTAGCTATTACAATTGTAATTGAAGACTATTCTCTTAACTGAATAGGTCTATGGTTGTTAAAATTAGCCATTACCTTTAAAATTTCAGGCTTCTTTGTCATAGTAGGCTTACACAAGCATGTACAAGTCTAGCTTAAGATGGACTCTGTGTCTTGAATTAAAAGGCCATGCTTAGGCATACTTTTGGGTGTAGGGTTGTGCTTGGAATCTTAATAAGGGGCCAAGCATTTATAAGCACATGACTTTGTACACGCAGGACTATTTATACACTCATGACTATTTCTTTTTTATTTGATATAATTTGATATTTTCACCAATATTTTCAGTGTATTTATTTTTGATATATTATATATTTCTATGTTTCTTAAAGTGAATGAAGATTTTACTTATTATAATTTTATTTTTATAATTATAAGTGATGGTACATGATTCAATGGCTTATTACTACAAAAACGGAACCACCCAAATCCACCATACTTTGAAGCCTATGAACAATTTAACGCCCTCTTGGACTCTTGATTGATTGCTTTCTCGATCTTATACCTTTGGTAAGTCAGCTAGTCCTTGGCTTCTCGACTACTCTAGTCCTCGGTCCATGGGTCTCTCAACTATCTTGCTCTTCGGTAAATACGCCCCATTAACACAAGCATAATACATTCCATTACGTGATAAGCACCATCTTGGAACTATCCATTAAGGAAGTAAATCTCTAGTGAATTTAAACCTTCCTTAATTGGAAATATGGAAAATCTCTCTCTCTATGAAGAAATGTATTTCAATAATCACTCCCGATAAAGTAGGAAGCCCTTACGACAACTCAAACTTTTCTTAATTGATAGGTTACTAAATCTCTTAGAGATCATTAACTACGGCACTTACAATCTCAGAAAATTTGTAACAATCTCTCCACAAGAAAACTAGGGATTTTACACCCCTAAACACATACAGGACTTACCACACACACTCGGTATCGACATCTAAGTAGGTACGTTCTCAAGAACCTAACACCTTCATACAAAGACAACATAGGGCTCTCTCACGGCTCTACTCAGTCTATTTTTTATTCTCAAAAATCACTCTTTTTGACTTGAGTATCGAAATCTCCTCTACTAGAGCACCCTCTGATGATATTTGCAGGTCTCATCACTCACAAGGATTCTTGAAGGTATTTTTTCATGCCAACTCGCACTCAAGTCAACCTAAAAGGTATCTATGGAGCAAACCTACCTCCATCAGATTGTCACCATTTGTGGGAAACAAACTGACTTTTCATGCCCATTTTACCTCTATCCTACATCAAACATGCTGTCAAAGAGAAAGAGATCTCCTATTGATTTCAATGACGAAGATTTAGTAGGGATCGGCCTCAATCGTCCTTGGTCATCACCACCAGAATAAGTCAACACCTAGCAAAGATAGTCTTTATCGATCAAGGAGCAAATAGTGACATTCTTTATTGGGATACATTTTAACAAATGGGCCTCCACCCGTTGCATCTATAACCTAGTGGTAGACCACTGAAAGAACTTTCTAATAAATAGCTGTTCCCTGAAGGTGCTATTTCACTCCCTTTGACCTTAGGAGCACCCTCTAATTACACTACTACCATTACCAATTTCAACATGGTTAAATTTCCATCTACCTACAATGTTATCCTAGGCCATCCCAGTTTGGATGGTCTTTAGGCCTTACCAAGTACCAAGCATATGAAGATTAAGTTCAGAACTTCACTTGGCATCACAACACTTGATTGTGATCTTAATCCCCTAGTTATCCTTACTCTAGAAGGAGAAAACAACAACTTTTCAATAGACACCATGGAGTTTAGAGATGGCGAAGAAGTGATCTCAATTCTTATCACAAACGTGCTTAGCCAGACCATCTAAATTGGAGCCCATTTACCAACCGCCCTCTGTAACACTATCTTGACTGCCTATATCAACACTCTCGAGTCTTTACATGCTCTCCCGAAGATATGCCTAGAATTCACCCATCAGTAATTGTCTACAAATTAACGATGGATCCGAATTACGAGCCTGTTAAGCAAAAAAAGAGGGTCTTTGTGTTAGAACGCCAACGTGCGATACGAGAAGAAGTCCAAAAGCTCATAGCAGCAAGCTTCATAAGAGATGTGAAATATCTTGAGTGTTTAGCAAAGGAAGTCATGGTGAAAAAAAGCTAATGGAAAGTGGAGATGTGTATTGATTTCACGGATCTCAACAAGGAGTACCCAAAAGATATTTATCCACTCCCCAATAGAGACAAATTTGTGGACAATTCATTAGGCCATTGAATCCTAAGTTTCACGAATGCATACTCTGGTTACAATCAAGTGCACATGGCTCCAGAAGATGAGGAAAAAACTAACTTCATTATGAAATTTAATACCTTTTGTTTTAAGGTTATGCCCTTCGGCTTGAAGAACGCAGGGGCAACCTTTCAACGACTAGTCAATAAGGTCTTTAGTGAGTAACTCGACCAAAATGTCGAAGTCTACGTAGATAACATGCTAGTCAAGAGAACCATGTAGCAGATCTTGAACAAACGTTTCAGATGTTAGAGCGCTACAACATGAAAATAAATCCAGCCAAGTGTATTTTTGGCATCACATCGGGTAAGTTTTTGGGGTTCATGAACACCCATAGGGGAATTAAGGCCAACAAATAAAAGATCCAAACCATACTAGACATGACACCACCTAAAATGCCAAAAGAGGTGCAACACCTCACCAGACACATCGCGGCCCTTAGCCGATTCATGTCAAAAGTAGGGCAACAGTACAAACCCTTCTTTGATGACCTAAAAAAGTCCCAAAAATTCATATGGATACTAGAATGTTAGATCGCCTTCAAATAGCTCAAGGAATACCTCTCATGACCTAATAGTAATATTTTTACACACTTAAATTATATTTGCTTCAGCATTTACTTATATGTTTTAGGACTTATTTAAACTATATTTTATGATATTACACTGATTTAATTTCATGGTTAATAATTTAGGAAACTTTGAGTTACTTTATAAAATTGGACTAAACAAGCAACTGTCGGTATTTTGGCCTTAACTTTAAGCTCTAATGTGTGATTGAGGTGATTCTTGTGGCATTGGAAAGAAAACTTCGAGCCCTACAAATTTTGTGAAGACCTTAGAGGTTGATTCAGGTAGGATCTTATCTAAAAACTAGGTCAAATTTACTACACGCCGGAAAAAAGAATCCCAGCTTAAAAAGGAAACAAAGTGCTGAAAATTCGGGATTAATGTTGCTGATAATTTCAAAATTTATTCTTAGATCAAAATAAAAAGGAAGCATTCAAATTTCTAGAGAAGAAAAGAGATTCTTATCAACAACAAGTATCCAAATCAAAGTAAAACTCCAAGTTTCCAAAAACTCCAAGGTTCCAAATCCTTCTAGGGTTTTAGTCCTGTATATATATATTTAGCATTCCTAGCAGCCGTAGGAATTGATCCATGCCTTTTTCATTCCATGTTTCTTCATCATTATTTTATACTTTCTCCACTATTTTACAAACCCTAGCAGCCGCTACCCATTGGAGGACGACTTCGACTTCTGTCATTATGTAAAAAAGGGTTGTAATGACTTCTATTATCTTTTTGTTTTTCTTTTCAATGTCTTGCTAATTTTTTTTGTTTCTAGAACTCGATGAATTCTATTTTTAATTAATTATAAGACTTGATTTATTTCTTACTCTTGAGTTTTATTAGCATAGTTATTGTTTGATGAGATTTTATTGTTGACCTTAATGCTTCAAATGTTATAAGGCCCGACATTTTGATGATTTAAGATTGAATGCATATATGACCCATATAATTGCATGAGATTAGTCCGAATAATAAAATCCATCTGAGATTATGAGCATGATTATTAGATTAATTTCATGTGTGGGGATTTAGGAGAAACTCTAAATTACAAATTGTTAATAGAACTTAATACAGTTTGATTAATCAAAATTACATGACCAGTGGGTTTTAATTAGTCAAATTAGGGATTTATTACATGACCATTAGGTGAATCTAATTTAGAAAAATCTGTCATCATCATCAATAATTTATTAACTAATAAACTTAGGGATTAAAAAGATTCAATAGTGTAAAAGATTAAAATAGATAAAATCGATATTATAGGATTTTTATCAAATTAGGTTTTTTTATCAATTAGGGTTTTCATATTCTGATTTTAGTTTTCTTTAGTATCTTTACAATCTTGACTTTATCTTTCCTACTTAGATTAGATATATTCATACTTGGTAATATAAAATATTTTGTGAAAATAACACTTGTTTCGTACTATACACAACACTAGATTAGGGTATAATTGCTTGAAATCGTGACATCAAAATTGCGTACCAAATTTTTAGCACCGTTGTCGGAGATATCTTTGTATATCAACCAAAATAATCTTATTTGAAATTAAACTTTAATATTTCTTATTTTTTTTATACTCAGATTAGGGTTTAGGATTAGACAGTTGTTATTATAATTTAGGTTTGGAAATTCGACGGGAATTTTTGGGAATTTTGGGAGTCTGAGAAAAGACTTTTGATTTAGGGATAACCAATCACTTGTTTAAAGTATTTTGGGTTTCTAAGCAAAACCTATAGCATTTTCTATAGGCCCCACCCTGTCTTAGTCAAATTCTACCGTTTTCATTGGCTTTTTCATTTTTTTTTTTATGATTTTCTAGTTTTTCGGTTAACTATTTAGATATTTTTTGTGCATTCATCTATCGTATTTTTGTGATTTCTACTTTCATATAAGTGATTTATTTATTAGAGTGGTTTTTGTAATTTATTTTAAAGATCTAATTGTTGCTATTTTTTGTCCATACATGGTATATACTAAGATCGAAAAGTTTTGATCTAGCTGAATTTGATCCTGAGATAGAAAAAACTTTGAGATCCATTCAAAAACAAGCTAGGGAAGATAAGGAAAGTGAGGAAGTAATGGCTCAGGAGAAGAAAGCTATAAAGGAGTATTTTATGTCTAAACTTCAAGATATTCAAATTAGTATTCCATGTCCTGTAATAGAAGCAAACAACTTTAAACTAAAGTGGCATGGTGTAAGCAGATCAATTTGGTGCAGAGACCTTTGAAAATCCAAAGTCATTTGAAAAACTTTTTGGAGATAAGTGACACAATCAAGCTGAATGGAATAAGTCTCGATACTATAAGGTTGCGACTACTTCCTTTCTCTCTTAGGGGAAAAGTATAGTTTAACTCATTCCTTACCAATCACTTTATAAATTGGGAGAATATATCTCAAGCATTTTAAGCTAAGTATTTCCCACCTAATAAAACTACTAAACTACGTAACGACATTACTAGTTTTAGGGAATTGATAGTGAATCCTTAAATAATGCTTGGAAACGTGTTAAAAATTTGATTAGAAAATGCCTATATCATAATATACCTGATTGGCTAATTTTACAAACTTTTTATGGTGGCATTTAAATTCTGTCAAAATTACTATTGATGTTGTGGTTGGGGGTGTATTCATGAGTAAGTCACATAATGAGGCATGTGCTTTACTTGATGATATGGTTTCGAATCAATACGATTGGTCCAATGAGCATAAGATTCCTAGGCAGAAGGTTGGTGTGCATGACATTGATAATTTTACCATGCTTAACATAAAAATGGATTATTTGATTAATACATTTAAAACTAATTAACTTAGTACTGTAACTAATTATGTTATATATTGTGATTCATGTGATGATTCTACTCACAAATCTTCTGAGTGTCCGCAGATACAACAAGCAAATTATGTTTCTAACTTTAGCAAGCCTCAGAATGACCCCTACTCTAACACATACTATCCCAGGTGGAGAAACTATCTCAATTTTTCATGAAGTCAAGAGGCACCACAACCAAACAACTCACCAGCCTTAACTCAGGGAATCCACAACCACAACAAGGGGAGAGCAAGGCATCATGGGAGATAGCAATTGAGTGCTTGGCAACAGCCATGAATAAAAGGATAGAAAATCTCAAGAATAAAATTGATCAATTAATTAATACTCTTTATTCCCATGTACTAGATAGATTATCAAGTGACACTAAGGAGAACCCCAAAGAGTAAGTTAATGCAATCACATTGAGGAGTGGTAAAGATCTGCAGGAGGTTTCAGATCCGTCCTAGGATAAAGAGGAAAAATAAAAGGTCAAGGAAGAAATTCATCAGCCTATAAATGAGAAGGTCGAGACACCCGATTCTAAACAGGGAAGTATTTTATGTTTGACTGAATATAAAACCCTTGTTCCTTTTCTTGGGTGTCTTTTACACGCAAATGCAGAATCTGAAATTTTTTTAAAAATTTTTAAGAAACTGCATGTTAATATTTCTCTTTGGATGTCATTAGATGGGTGTTAGATTACTGTGAATTCCTCAAGGATGTGATCAATAAAAAGAAGAAGCTAGATGAAGTTTTGAAGGTCAAACTCATGGAGGTGTGTTCTGCAGTCTTATGAAGGAAGCTGCCACTGAAACTTAAGGATCCAGGAAGTTTTTCTATCCTTGCACAATTGATTCTTCTAATTTTTCTAATACTTTATGTGATTTGGGTGCTGGTATTAATATCATGCCATACTCTGTGTTCTTAAAGTTAAGGTTAAGGGAATATAGGTCTATTAATATTTCCTTACAATTGGCTGATAAGAGTATAAAACATCCAAGAGACATTTAGAGGATATTTTAGCTAAAGTTGATAAATTTATTTTTCCTGTTGATTTTGTTATCTTGGATATGGATGATGTAGAGAGCATATTTTTGATTTTAGCCCGACCTTTTCTTGCCACTGCATGTGCTTTGATTGATATTTTTGTTGGAAAGTTGATTTTGAGGGTCAATAATGAAAAAATTGAGTTTAATGTTTTCCATCACATGAAAAATTTTGATAAACAAGAGAATTCTAAGATTGATTGCACTAAAAAGATTGCTGAACATGATGCAAATGTCTTTTATTTAAGTAATCCAATTAAAAATTGCATTGTCAGTTTATTGCAAGTCAAATATGATTTTCTAGACAATGAATACGCTGATACTTGTGCTATCTTGGGTGTGAATTTAAATGAATTTAAATCAAAAAGGAGGTTTCATACAGGTAAAGAAAGGAAGTTGCAATTCAACAAGTTGGAGGAAGAACAAGAGCGTCTAAAAATACTCGAAGTGATAAGGAAAGGACAAAAGTATGGCAAAATGCTACGAATGGTCATAGTGCAAAGATCCTTGAGCCAGGTTGAACTAATGAGATTATGTCTGGTCAAAAACAATAAAGAAAGTCGCTTATTAGGAGCCAACCCAATATTTTTATAATTTTCTTTAATATTTGTTTTTGTTGATTTAGTTTAGATTTAAGTTTTGATGGTATTTTTAGGTCAATAAGAAATCCTTCACACGAGAGAAAAGAAGTTGCTACTGAAGAGGAGGCTACAAGTTTCAGGGAAGTTTTCTGTTCTTTTTATTTTTATTTTATTTATTTTGCACATTGAGGACAATGCTTAGTTTAAATGTAGGAGGAAGTATATGTATATATATATATATATATATATATATATATATATATAGGCTGATTTTTTAGGATTTCTAAGAATTTACGTGCTGAATTTTTTGTTTGGTTCTAGGAAACTTTTGCTGAGTTTTCTTTTTTCCATGCCAACAAGATTTTTTTTTCCATGTTTTCTAGTCCTTGTGCTTTACTTGTTTTGAATTGAATTGCATGAAAGATGATTGGTATTAGTAACTATTTGATACATAATTAATTATTTATCTTTTTATAGTTAATTTGAAAGATAGGCAAGCAAGATTCGACACAAAAAATCACCCAATTAAGCAATTGAGCCTTAAAGAGCATTTCATTATGCTTTCATTTTTCTTGATTGAGTATATATCACACATGGTTTGGTTATTCTAGAACTTATTTTATTATGTATTTTGAGATAACATTTTTTATTTTCATCCACCAAGATGATTAAGACACCTAAGTTTACACACTTTTAGTTTTCAAAAAAAATACTATCGTTAACAATTTATATCTTTTAGTTAACTCATTTGAGTCTAGACCTTTTCTTTCTTGAATTACCCATGTAATTTAACCCATAACCTTTTTTTTTCAAACCCCAGTTTTGAATCCAAATTCACTAATATACTTATAGTTGATAGTATGGTATTATGCCCATAGATATTACGTTCTTTTTATATATGTTGGAGTTTTATATATGGTTTTAAGCTTTATCATGTCAATTGATTTCACCAAAAAAAAAGCCATATTCCAAAAAAAAAAAAAGTGCTATTGAAAAAAAAAAAGAAGAAAAGTAAGAAAAAAATTGAGAAAAGGCATTCTTCACTCACTGTTCATTATTATAGTGGAGTACTTCATATTCTTTACTTGGAGGAGTGACACATTACACATTTAAAGTTGGAGTGATTTCATATCTTGGGATGAAAAATTGTGAAAATTAGTTCTTTCTGAAAAAAAAAATGTTATGTCTCGATATTTAGGTATTTTTAATGAATTATTTTAATTCAACATTTTTACCCATTGTCCTAACCTTAACCTTGACCCCATTACAATCAAATAAAAGATTTTTTGATTGATGTATAGATTTTATATATAAGTGGTGGAGATTTAATATATTAGCAAACATATGGTAATGTTATCTCATTGTGTTGATTTGAGTGATACATAAATCTATAAAATTGAGTGCATAGAATAGTCAAATCTTATTTCATTTCTCATATTTCTCTTTGCATTGAGTGAATCAAATATATGGGTGTTTGAATTTTACGTTGTTCTTGATTTTAAAGAGATCAGAGGAGATGCAATGGTTTCTCTAGTGCTAAATGTTGCGAAATATTGATTATCTTGATTGTACTTCCAGTTTAAGCTTATCATATGCATGGTTAGTGACTTGGAAAAATTGAATTGGTTTTCGAAGGAAATTGTTTTTGTTTGAGGGCAAGTGAACATTCAAGTGTGGAGGTATTTGATAGCAATATTTTTATACAATTGAATTATATTTATTTCAACATTTATTTATATATTTTAAGACTAATTTAAGCTATATTTTATGTTATTATACTGATTTAATTTCGTAGTTAATAATTTAGCAAACTTTGAGCTTACTTTCTAAAATTGGACTAGACGAGTAGCTGTCAGTATTTTGGCATAACTTGTTGTTCTGACGTTTGATTGAGGTGATTCTTATGGTGTTAGAAAGAAGACTTCGAACCCTACAAATCTTGTGAACAGAGGCTGATTCAGGCAAAAGTTGTCCAAAATCTGTGTCAAAATTGTTGCACATCGGAAAAAAGAATCCCCTACTGAAAAAGGAAATAAAGTGCTAAAAATTTGAGATTCATGTTGCTAATAATTTCAAAATCTACTCTTGCATCAAAATAAAAATGAAGCTTTCAAATTTCTAGAGAAGCAAAGAGATTCTTATCAACAACAAGTTTCTAAATCAAAGTAAATCTCCAAGTTTCTAAAAACTTCAAGTTTTCAAATCCTTCTAAGGTTTTAGTCCTATATATATGGCAATCCTAGCAGCCATAGGGATTGATTCATGCCTTTTTCATTCCATGTTTCTTCATCATTATTTTATACTTCCTCCACCATTTTATAAACCCTAGTAGCCACGACCCATTGGAGGATGACTTTGACTTCTTTCGTTGTGCAAAAAAGCGTAGTAATGACTTCTATTATCTTTTCGTTTTTCTTTTGAATGTCTAGCTAATTTTCTTGTTCCTAGGACTCGATTAATTCTATTTTTAATTAATTACAAGGCTTATTTATTTCTTCCCTTGAGTTTTATTGGCATGGTTATTATTTGATAAAATTTTATTGTTGATCTTAATGCTTCAAACGTTATTGGGCCCAACGTTTTGATGATTTGAGATTGAATGGATACATGACCAATATAATTACATGAAATTAGTCTAAACAATAAAATTTATATGAGATTATGAGTATAACCATTGGATTAATTTCATATATGGGGATTTAAGGGAAACTTTAAATTATAGATTGTCCATAGAACTTAATACAGTTTGATTAATCAAGATTGTATGACCATTGGATTTTGATTAGTCAAATTGGGGATTCATTACATTACCATTAGGTGAATCTAATTTAAGGAAATCTACCATCATCATCAATAACTTATTAACCAATAAACTTAGGGATTAAAAAGATTCAATAGTGTAAAAGATTAAAATAGATGAAATCGATATTTTAGGGTTTTTATCAAATTAGGTTTTTTATCGATTACAGTTTTCATATTCTAATTTTAGTTTTCTTTAGGATCTTTGCAATCTCGACCTGATCTATCCAATTTAGATTAGGTTTATTCATACTTGGTAATATAAAATATCCTCATGGGAATGATACTTGCTTCGCATTAGACACAACACGAGACTAGAGTATAGTTGTCCGAAATCATGACATCAAAATCACGTATCACTATCAGTGATTAGAAACTCTATCTTTACCTATTTATTTCCGACTGAAAACTCTGTTCTGCACTTGTAAGATAGGATGCTGAAGCACAAAAACTGGTATACTGTGTTACTCGAGTGCTCCATGAAGCATAAATTAACTACCAACCCATAGAAAAGGTGGCATTCGCTACAGTTACAACTGCCCGGCGCCTTAAACCCTACTTATAGGCATACACTATTGTGGTCCTAGCAGATCAACCCTTGAGACAGATCCTACAGAAAAGAGGCACCTCGGGCCTGAGACCCGCCATCAAAGACCAGGCCCTTCATTCCTGATTGCACCTACCCAATTTCTGCTCAGCAAGCAATGGACAACCATTCAGAAAGTTGTTCCTTGCCACCTTGAACCTTGCATGTAGACGGGTCTTCTAATTCATCAGGAAGCAGTGCTGGACTTATCTTAATAGGCCCTAACAACTTTAAAGCAGAATATACACTCCGCTTTGACTTCCATGCCACCAATAATCAAGCTGACTATGATGCCCTCTTGATAGGGATTCGAAATACGGAATCACTGGGAGCCAAAGATATTTGAGTTTTCACCGATAGCTAGCTCGTGGTTAAACAAATCATAGGGACTTATAAGACTAAGGAGCCGATGATGATGAAATACCTCTCTAAACTCCAAGACAAGATAAGCAAATTTAATACAGTCAATGTGCAGCAGATCCCTATATTAGAAAATGCCAAAACTGACACACTCTCTAAGTTTGCTAACTCTCAGTAACAACCAGTCATAAGTCTATATCAAAAGCCTCCCATATTCAAGTGTTGACGAACCATAACAAATCCTAATAGCTAATAGGATTCCAAGTTAGAAAGACTCCATCCAAAATTACTTAAGAAATAGCCAACTATCGGACTCGTTGCACGAGGCAGTAAAGATTAAACACCGAGCCATGCACCATGCCATTATTGATAGGCTACTTTACTAGAAATCTTTCACGCACACATACCTCAAATGCCTAACGCCAGAGGAAGGCAACTATGTCCTCAGAGAAATACACAAAAGGGTATGCCGTAATTACCTAGGCACCCGAAATCTTGCCAACAAAGCACTACACCAGGGGTTCTTTTGGCTAACTATGAAGGCTGATGCAAAGGCCTACATCAAGAAGTACGACAAGTGCCAAAGATTCTTCTCAATGCCACGCTAACCCTCTTCGGAGTTCTACTAGATTTCGAGCCCATGGCCCTTCGCACAATGGGGGATAAACATCCTGGGACCATTCCCACAAGCTGTCGGGCAACGTAAATTCCTCATCGTGGCCATAGATTATTTCATCAAGTGGGTAGAAGCCGAACCATTAGAACAAATCACAGCCAGCAAGGTGCAAAATTTCATATGGATATCTATCATAATGAGATTTGGCTTTCCCCATGTTCTTATCATTGATAATGGCAAATAATTCGACAATAAGAGCTTTCGAAAATTTTACAGTAAACTCAAAATACAGCACCACCTCACCTCTGTTGTTTACCCATAAACCAATAACCTTGCTGAGATCACCAACCGAACAATCCTCCAAGGACACAAAACTACGTTAGAAGACACTAAAGGCCTACGAGTGGATGAAATCTACAACATTCTTTGGACTTACCAAACAATGCCTTGTAGGGCCACTGGGGAAACTCCATTCAGTCTTACTTACGGATGCGAAGCTATCATCCCGACGGAGATCGGAATACACTCATTATGCATGGACCAGTACAAGCCTAAATTGATTGAGCCAGCACTAACTAGATCTCCTTTTGGAACTTTAGGACACTACGCTTGCTTGAATGGCGACCTACTAGTAACAAATGGCTTAATATTACAATGGGAGGGTTAAAGCCATAACATTCAAACCCGAAGACTTAGTTCTTAAAAGAGTAGAGGCTACAGGATAACCCCAGCTTGGGGAAAACTACACTAAACTAGGAAGGCCCCAATTAGTTCCGTTCAATAATTCGACCAGGGAAATACTGTCTCAATCACTTAGACGGCCCTACTGTACCCCAAACATGGAATGCCGAGAACTTACGTATTTATAACCAGTAATCTTTATTACTTTCAATGGCATGGATAACTGTTATCATCAAGCCTGCTGAATTGCAACATCATTACTTCTATATATCATTGTTTGGCTAATGCAATAAAATTGGCTTGGGCCATTGCGCCCAGGAATTTCCAATTTGTTGATTCTCTTTTGCAAACCCGAACTCTCTTGGCTCTATGCCTTTAAGCATGTTATCGATGCATTGAACCAAACGAGTATCTCGTCGGTGCAACATCATCAAATTACCTCTTGGCACAATGCCAATGAGTACCTTCTCTATGCAATGGCTCAAAATTACCTCTTGGCACAATGCCAACAAGCACCTTCTCTATGCAATGCCTCAAAATCACTCTTGGCGCAATGCCAACAAGCAACTTCTCAGCATAATGCCTCAAAATCACTTTTTGGGCAATGCCAATGAGCACCTTCTCAACACAATGCCTCAAAATCACTCTTGGTGCAACACCAACAAGCACTCTCTCTGCACAATGCTTCACTACACTCTTGGCACAATGCCAATGAGTACTCCTTCGGCGCAACACCTTCTAATTCTCTCTTGGTGCAACACTAATGCATCCGTCAAGTTTCTCGTTAACACCATGCCCCCAGGCAATTTCAACATAGCACGACAAGGGGTTTTTTACTTTTGGTCCAAATTTTATGACAAAGGTCACAAGACGCCATCCTAACCCCTTGAGAGAGTCTAACTCTAGCTGTCAGGCAATTACGCTCAATATGATAAGTAGTTTCGTTAAACCACAAGAGCACAATTACAATGAAGTTCATAAAGAATGAAGTCAGGAAATCAGACATCCAAATCTACCAGCAATGCAGAATGACAAAATCATTAGGTACAAGAAAAACACTATCATTTATTCATACACAAAATCTTTACGTAGCGACTCAGAATTCATACAAAAGTACAGAAGTCGGATCTTTACACATAGTAGGAATACAAAAGTTGGGGAGTTAGAAATATAGGAAAAATGAGATGTAGAGAAAGAAGAGACACTTAATAAGATTAGGTCCCTATGCCACTCTCCAAGCTCTCTTCTCAATATCAATTTCTTCCATTCTCTTTATGCCTCCCAAAGTATGATTGGCGCTGAGCCTAGCTCCCTTATTCTCTTCATGCTTGGGAATCAAACAAGAACATCCGCCTGATTATTATTAGCTGCCCGTTGTGCCCAATGCTCGGCCATCTCCACCAGACCTTATATAGGATAGACACCTCCTCCTCCCAATTTGGAATACAAAAAGGAGAAAGCACCTATACCTATTGCAAGGTTCCTTAAGACCACCAATGCAGGCCACTGTGGTACTGAATTTTCAGATACCGTGATGGGACCTCATGTCTGCAGTCTCAATGATTAATGAAATCTCATATCAATAGCACCTATATGTTCTACCAAACATTTGGACAATAGGGTGCAGAAGAACCATTACACAAAAACCCCCATCTTTAAGTCGCTGATATTAAAGCGTTACTGCGATAAATAGCCTCTTATAATGTCCATTTTTCACAAATGAATTGAAAATCTATGCTACAACCTAACCTTATTTGATGAGTCAGAGACACTCTGTCACCATCATTCCCTATTTATAGCCTATGTCTTGGAAGAGACTCTCAAAAAATGCAGCAATATGCTTTGAAACTGAAACAGTCGGTTCTCTCCTTTAATTCCACTCATGAAATCGTCCCACTTCCATTAGTGTGTATTGCTTCTTTGGTTTTTCTACTTCTTAACATTAATGCTAATCACATTTAATGCTCCACTTTCACACTAGTTCCACTTTCATGCCCATTCTACTAATCCAAAATTGTTTTCACCTCGTGTCATTTCGAGTCACGAAAACCTCATTATCCAAACTCTATTCCTAACACAACTCCTTTGTACTAGTCTTAGAAGTGGGGGACAAATGATGGTACATGGTCCAATGACCCATTACCACAAAATTGAAACTGCCCGAGTCCACCCTACTCTGAAGTCCATGAAAATCTAACGCCCTCTTGGCCTCTTGATTGAGTGCTTTTTCTATCTTATCCCCTTAATAAGTTGGCCAGTCCTTGGCTTCTTGGCTACTCTAGTCCTCAATCCATAGGTCTCTCAACTATCTCGCTTTTCAGCAGATACGCCCTATTAACACAAGCGTAATCCATTCCATTACGCGATAAGCACCATCTTGGAACTATCCATTAAGAAAGTAAATCTCTAATAAATTTAAACTTTCCTTAATCGGATATGAATCTTCCATGGAAAATCTCTCTCTCAAAGAGGAAATATATTTTAGTGATCACTCCTGATAAGGTAGGAAGCCCTTACGACAACTCTAACTTTCCTTAATCGAAAAAATTATAAATCTCTTAGAGATTTTTTACTATGGTCCCTACAATCTCGGAAGATGTGTAACAATCTCTCAACAAGAAAACTAGGGTTTCTACATACCTAAGTACATACGAGACTTAGCATACACACATGCTATATATACTCGGTATTGACAACCAATAAGGTACGCTCTCAGGAACCTAACACCTTTCACACAAAGACAACACAACGCTCTCTCATAACTCAGCCTTTTTCTTATTCTCAAAAACTGTTCTTTCTGACTTGAGTGTTGTAGTCTCCCCATCGAAACACACTCCAACAGTCTTTGCAAGTTTCATCACTCATGAGGATTCTTGAAGGCACTTTTTTGAGCCAACCCACACTCAAGTCAATCGAGCGGGTATCTATGGAGCAAACTCACCTCATCAATAAGTACAACATACAATTTAAAGAAATTTTTACTCATGCGGTATATTAAGGTTGCGATTAAGGAAAACATTGATGGATTATTATTTCTTTTATTATATTTTAAAGAATAAGCATTTTTTAAGGATATCTTTTGGATGTTAGCGCCTGGCATGAGTACAAACCTTTTTTCAATTGGCTTATTTTGAATTTTTCTAATTTTTTTCTTTTTTTTAGTGCAGATCACATGCCTTGGTTCGTACGATCTATATTCTGATTTGCACTATTTTCGGCAATGAAGCTCACATTAGTTGCCTGCTTTGGCCAAATCGGGAATAAATTACTTGAAAAGTTATTCTACTATATGTATTTCTGGTTTTTTTTTAGAGAAATTCTTCTAGATAACTTGATTTCCTAATCACTGGTTTGTTTTTGGTTGCCAATAGGAAGTAAACTAGAGATTCAATTTGATTTAATTTCTCTTGAATTTTTTTGTCAAAAATTTAAATACTACTATAAATAATCTTTGTCTTTATTCTTTAACAATTTAATTTTTAGATTTCGATATCTTATTTTGGGTTTTTCTATTAGATTATAATTTATTCCATAGAATTTTCAAATTTTAAATTTAGTTCCAATAGTAGTAGTGTGTTCCTCAGTATTGGGAGATGAAGAGAATAGTTCATTGTAAAAATAGGAGATAGTGGTGATAAGAGTTGAAAATCTTTTGGACATGAAAAAATTTGAAGACGAAGCTATCAAAAAACATTTCAAACTCACAATCTAAATGAGTGTCTTTGCCCTACACCTCTAGCATTTCAAGTTCTTGATCAAATTCAACTAGACAAAGCGTTTTGGAGTCTTCAAAGAAGAGAAGAGATGATGATTCAACTATTGCTAAAACTTTTGACATATAAAGTAGAGCAAAATTAGATGCTGAGATTGCAAAAATGTTTTATATCGAGGGGTTTGTCATTTAATTTTGCTAAAAATCCATATTATGTAAGTGGTTTTACATTTGCTTCTATCCAGCCCTAGATGGTTATGTGCCTTCTGGTTATAATAAATTGAAAATTACTTTTTTTTTTCCAACAAAAGAAAACAAATGTAGAAAGGTTATTGGAATCAATTAAAAGCACATGGTTGGAGAAATGTGTTAGTTGTTGGATGTAGATCTTTAAAAAAGGCCGTTAATTATTTTAAGTGTGTTTCTAAAAATGGATCAATGTTTCTCAAAATTGTGGATTGTTCAAGTGAAGTGAAAGATAAATATTTCATTGGTGAATTAATGAGAAAGATAATTAATGAAGTTTGTGATGAAAACATAGTTCAAATAATTACTGATAATGCCGTTAATTGTAAAGGTGTCGTAGAAATCAATGAATTATGTGTACTTGTTTGTTAAGGAATGTTGCATTTAATATGGATATATATATATATATATATACACACATACACACATCAACTTACTCAATCGTTAAAAAAGCATGACATGCCCTTGTTTTCCTATATGTAAATGGAGGGTGGTTTACAGAGCATTAACCATGATGAGATTATCCTTGAATCCTTCAAGTACCATGCATCCCCCTTGCGAGGTTGCGCTTTACTAGTTACCACATGCTAGGGCACAATCAACTTACTTGTAAGAAACCAACATCATGGTAAGTACTGAAGTGCAGGTAATTTTATTTTTTATGGCATCAATTTTTGTGTATCTCCTACGATGAAGAAGAGAACTTTCGTTTATCTATAATAGGGATTTGAGAAACATAGTAGTTGAAATTTGCGGTGGACATTCGTTTACCTCAATCCACAATCCAGTGAACTTAATGACAAAGAAAATTTCCTACACGAAATTTTCTCGAAACTCTCAATTAATTTCTCACACTAGAAACTAATTTCTTTATAGAAGACAATTCTCTAAAATGTCTTCATTCACTCTCATTATCAATAATGTGCAAAGAGTTTAATCACTCTCAAAGCTATAATTGCAAAAGTAAGTCACATAGGATAAATAAAGAGTCATTTTTGGGGAAGTTAGGGACGTAGGGATAATGGATTAACCACCCATTATCCCCTCATTTAAAATTTGAATTTAAAATGCCCCAACATGAGCATCTTAACCAACGTCTCTCACTAATATATGAGAGCATTTTATGTCCGTCACAAGATTACAATTCATGTGATCTTTTATATCACCCTATCGAACTTTCATATAAGATTGGATATCGTGTGACCGGCGACTACACCTGCAAGTAAAGACTTCTTGATGCACTTATTAGAATGATTGAGGGGCCACCGTTAGTACAAAAAGAACTTTTTGTACCCCAAACTCAACATATTACATCCATCGAGCCACTTTTCTCATCGAAAGTAATCCCCAAATCATTACTCGACTGCGTCTTCATTATTATGTTTCAATCCCAACATGGATAAATATAACGGGTCGACTAATGACTACAATACAATAATGTAACATAGATCAGCCTTTGTTTTTCCTACTAGAATCTATCCATCTCAATTCAATTGTTTTCCTTGACCTGCTCCACAGACCTCATTATCTTCCAAACCGTAGGTAAGTAAACTAAAGTAGCATATATTGAACCAAAACTTTAAAAAGCAGCTGAAAGTAATAAGAGTACCGGTGGACCCATCCAATGGGTCTTGGATCTCACACAGTGGGCATAAGATCAAGATCACATCATCATCTCAAATAATGACTTCCACTATCCCATGGTCGATTTGTCACATGTGGTATGAAACACATGCCACAATGTTATTCCATCATCTCTCAAAAGGACATATGTCAGATTTTTCAAATACTGTATAGATATAGGACTTAATCTATACATAAGACTTTATCCAGAGATCTTAGAGAGAGTATTTCAAAGATAATATCACTAACCGCAAGTGATATCTGAGATATCAAATCTGGCTGCTTAGAAACAATATGGATGTGGGTATGTCCATTGTTATTCAACTAAAGGGGGTGAATAGTTGAACATAAATATTTTTGAAGGTTTTTGGCTAATTAAGTGTTTTAAAAACAAAAATAATAGAAGAGTTTGACGGTTTAGAGTGAGAAACAAAAAACACCCAAAACTTTTTATAGTGGTTCCACCTACCTTGGTGTATGTCCATTCCCAAGCTCCTCCTGATTTTTCGCTATTAACTCACTGATACAAACTTAATTACAGGTTCAAGTTGGACCTTTACAGTGTTACTTTCAAACACTAATTGTCCAACTCGACACAAGATGACTTACTCTTTCTCTCTCTAAACCCAAGATTGTGAAACACTCACAGATCTCTTGAAATCTTAGTACAGGTAAGAGTGAGGGGTCTAAGATATGAGGTTTGAGTCCTTTGATTAGACAAATTTGGTTTTTACAAGAAGTAATACTCAAGAGAGAACGAATGTAAAAACAGAGAGTGTGAAGTGAAAAACAAAATAAGGAAGCAATAAGTTTATGGTGGTTCAAATCTTCAATGAAGCATTCTTTTTTTTTTTTCATCACTCCAAAATTTATTGCTACATTAAAGATAGTCATTTAGTGGTGGTTGGGGTCGAACGTTGATAATAAATGCTCCATCTACCTTACTAAATGTTTTCATCGGCATTTTGCTTTTTCTACACAAAAGCTTCGCATATTTGAAAAATATGAACGTTGGAGTTTAGACATTCGGCTAACTTTGTATTGTGTTCAACCATGGTCTAAAGAACAATTGTGATATATATACATCAGTTGAATTACATTTGTATTCGGTCGATTTATCAATGTCATATTAATGCATTCAATCAACTACTTTTAAATTTCGGTCAATCGAGTTCACAAAATGATTATCTAATTCAACCGTGTCATAACTCAGTTGATTGCCATTGATTATTTCTTTCAAATCAGTTGATTAGGAAATCTAGTTAATCGACTATGTTTAGCATGATTAAATGCATCAGTCGAATAATCATGTAAAACCATTAACTGTATTTTGGAGATCAATTCAAAGAAAATATTTTACAACTGATCGAGAATGTGATAATCTTAACAATCAACTAGAATAGTTCCAAATTCAGTTGGCTGAATTTGACTTTTGCTGAATTGGGTTTGAGATGAATTTTTAATTCTTGGAGCTGAATTTTGAAATCGGTTGGCTGAATTTTCATTTCTTCTAGTTTAGTTGTCTGCCTTTTGAATTCAACTTATTGTAACTTAAAAATTCCATTTAACTGAATTTTTATTTTCATTAAACTGATTGAGAACAAATGTCAAGTTGAGTGCTTATTTTAGTGGACTGAAATGCACTGCACTAGCAACTATTCAGCTGAATTTTAGAGTCATTCGGCTAGCTTTCTAAATGTGTTGGCTGAGTTTAAATTTTAGCTGGTTGTTTTTAAATTTCAGTTTATAGCATTTCTAACTTAGTCCAACTGATTTTTCTCAGGAGAATTTGTCCAGAAGCTGAGTTTTAAAATTGGTTGACTGACTTTGCTTGACCTTAAAATCATTGAACTAATTTTTAATTTTATTTGACTATATTAGAAAAATATCATTAAGCTGAATTTTATTCTAATAGACTAAAATATACTATTAGACACATCATTTCAATTACTATCGAATATTTTCCAAATTTAGTCTACTAAATTTTAAATGTTTTCAGCTGAGCTTATATACTCGGTTCAACCTATTTTAATTTTATTCGGCCGACACAATGCATTTTATATCTTTTAGCTTTAACACAAGTAAATTTAGTAAACTAAATTTCTTATCATATTATTTATGAAATTTTAGCTTAATTCATTAAATTGTTTTGCTCATAATTAAAACCCAAACATGTTAACATCCATGTCAGTCAATATCGCATATGACCTCATCTTGAACATATATCAGGACGACTTATGTTCTAGCATATGACCTCATCTTGAACAAGAACACTCTGTATAAGGCATGTGACATAGTCGTAGAAGGTGAAATTCTTGAACTAAACTTGATTCTATTGGAGATGAGAGACTTTAATGCCATATTGGGTATGGATTGGTTGCACCCTCTTAGAGCTTCGGTTAATTGTTTCCCCAAGGAGATAGAGATCCATAGACCGGGATATCCTCCACTCATATTCAATGGTGAACTACGAGTTCTACTGAGCTGAGTAATTTTGGCATTGGAGGCACAAAAATTAATACATAAGGGCTGTGAGGCTTGCCTAGCCCACATTATCGACACCATAATGGGAAGTCTGGAGTTAATAGATATTCCCGTAATAAATGAGTTTCTGGATGTTTTCCTAGATAAGTTGCTCGATTTGCTACCAATACGGATGTTCTCGCGAAACCACACCTATTTTAATCCCTCCTTAAAAGGATGGCGCTTGCGGAGTTGAAAGAATTGAAGGTCCAACTTTAGGAATTGTTGGACAGGAGATTTATCTGACCGAGTACCTCACCTTGAGGCGTCCAGTTCTATTTGTAAAGAAGAAAGATGACACCCTCCGGTTGTATATCGACTACCGATAGTTGAACAAAGTGACCATTAAGAACAAATACCCATTACCAAGGATTGATGACTTGTTTGATCAACTCCAAGGAGCTAATATCTTTTCGAAGATCGATTTGAGATCCGGCTATCACCAATTGAGGATAAAAGATGATGACACCCACAAGACTACGTTTAGAACACGATATGGGAACTACAAGTTCCTAGTGATGCCTTCAGTTTGATGAATGCTCCTGTAGCTTTCATGGATCTCATGAATCGAGTTTTCCATCCCTATCTCGACAAGTTCGTCATAGTTTTCATTGACGATATCTTAGTGTATTCCAAGAATGATGAGGAACATTCAGAGCATCATCGGATTGTGTTGCAAACTCTCCGAGAGAAGTAATTGTACGCCATGTTGTCACGCCCCGAACCGGGAATCGTGAACAGCCGCCCGTTGACCTGGATGCCGGCTGTATTTCTACAGAAAATCGGACAGAACCTCCCCATAAATCGGAGGTCTCCCATGTACAATCAAACCTGTATACCTGTATACATTCAAAACAATCCAGAAAATAAAACAAATGGCCATCCCGGCCTCTCAAAACAATCCACCAAATCTCCCAACCGACATCCAGACAACGCAAGGCTAACAAATCACCAACAGTCCTAACCACAGACCTCTACTGTCATGCCCAACTAGAGCATGAGCAGTCGCTACACCGAGCGGGCCTAAATTTTATACAATTATATTACAAATTCCCAAGTTTATACTTTAAACATTTACAAATGCCTCAATGCAAATGAAATGAGAGTTTCGCAAACAGAAGTCCAAAAATTATACAATTATCCCAAAATATGTACACGGTCAACTACGGACCTCAACAAGACCACGCAGGGTCTACAATAAAATATGAAATTCATATCTTCAATTAAAACTTAATCTCACCGTTGTCAACTCCAATCCACCAATAAGCTATCATACCTCTACAGCCAATTGCATCGCCCTCGCACCATATTCCTGTCTGGGGAGGGAAAGAGGAGGGGTGAGTATTCAGGGAAGAATACTCAGTGAGTGAGTGGGTCAATGTAATCGTGTAATATGGGGTGTGAAACTGGAGTGTCAAAACATAAGTATACAAATCATATTTCAAATCATCATGCTTTTCATTTCAACAATATATCATTAACACGCATCAGCAAATCAAATATGCATCCAAAATACTGTTATCAAAATCATAGAGCTGCCAGCCGTAAAACTCCCGGCAGAGGTCTACCACGACCTATGACAGGCGCACCGGGGGTGTTTTATGCGATTTTATTTAAAGTGCTCTCTACCCCGGCGTTGGCGACGGACCTCGTCCAGGTGCTAGATTTGAAGAGTGTCCAAATCCTCCCCCTTTCGGGTTCAACCTGCCTAGTACCGTGTCGTAAATATAATCCCGACAACTCGTGGGATACCCCAGGCCTTAGGCATATCCGGACGCCACCAAAGCGCCTCTCACGGTGTCCTTCGTAGCTACGGAACAATACATATCCAGGCCCTCAAGGCCAATATCAATATCACAGTACAAATCACAGCCCTCAAGGCCAATATCAATATCATATCAAAACATGTGCCATAAATCAGGTTCACAAACCAAATGCAACATATTTCATAAAATGGCACATTTTACATTTCAATCCCATGGATGCATATTTCATAATTCAACCACATTTTCAGACACTCCATCGGTTCACAAAAATCATTTTCAAAGCCAGTCAAAACATTTTAAGCACGCGATAAATCATGCTCATTTATCAAACTGTTGTAAAGCAGAGTTTGCATATTAAACGAAAACATTTCAATAAAACCCACTCACTGTATACGGGAGGGTCAATCACTCCCTATAATGCACAACAAGTGCCGAAACTGTGCTCCCCTCGATCAAGACATCCAACACTTACGCATGTATGTAATCAGCAAGTTTCAAACCTGCGCAGTTATAGAAAATAGGCTATAACTTCTAATACACCTTTACAAATCAAAAGGTTTCTTATTTCATTTTTAAAGCTAAGGATGTCTCGTGTCTAAGGCAGACAACCTCACGTCATTTGTAGAGAAAGTTATGCTTACAACATATCCACAAGACTCAAGTGGTATTCCTCAATCAATCAATCAATCAATCCTACACAAAGCTCACACCAATCCAATCTCTCGCCGTACATAAGAGTCAGCATATACACCAACACACTTTTATTCAAAATTCATCAACTTCTTCTCTTCAATACCCCAATATAATTCTATACATTTATCATATCAATACAAACACATGCTTTTACGCATTCTTTACAATTGTACATTTTCATATCACTTTAACATACCAATATCACTATATGTATGCATACCCTTTCTATACCTTATTACATACACATATAAACTTCCATTTTGCTTACTAGAGTCATTCCCAATCTCTCCAATGGATTCGATCAAGACATTTTACATCCACATACTCACTAATCTCTATCCAAAATTCAGCATGCATAAATCCTCACACTCTTGGCCTCAATTTTACATATACAGAGCCAATAACACAAGTACATTAAATCCACATTTTAACACTCCAAAATACACTCAAATCATCCCAAATTCTAGCCACACAATCTTGTCATCAATGGTATTTCATTTATAAATAATTAACAAAAATCAAATTTGAGTCAACTTCAATCCTACAATCTCTCAAAGTCGGAAGTAAGTTTAAAATAATTAAATTTCCTTCAAGATTGAAAATCTTTGAAAAATCATACACTTTTCGATTCTCATCCGATTTCTTCAACCCATATGTCATTTCAAAGGTATTGAAACCTATTTTCATCATATGGAAATAGTATTTTGATTGCCTATATGCAAGACAACTTATAATGAGAAAGACTGCATCGATCCTTAAACTCAAATCCCAACTTCCCACTATTTTCATGCATTCGTCAATTTAAACTCTAAAAGCAACCATTCAAATCAAGTCAACATGATTCTCATTTCCTTTGATATGCTTCTTCCATACTAAGCAACCTAATTCTTGTAAATTTTTAAACTTAACCCTCACATTCAGGCATATTCCAATCAATTTTTATCCAAAGCTATCCAAATAAATCAAACAAACCTCTATCAGTATCTAACACATTCTATTATGTAACGCAGCCCTATTTATATCAAATTCTAACTTAACATAAATAATTTCATATGAAATTACAGGAAAGTACATTTCCTTTTAATCTAACTTATTTCAAAGCATACATAAAATTTCCAATTCTAATTTCAATCCTAAATTCAATAAAATAACTCAAATATAGAAAGGATTGCATTTCCCTCACCTAGGGTTCACTGCAGTCCAATACCCTAACGTCCGTGCGACATTCGATTTCGTCCAAAACCTACAATGCTTCCAATTCGAAGCAAAAGTCAATAATTTAGTATAATTATCAAGGAATCGAAACCCTAGAATTTGGGTTAAGGTTTGATCGTACCTTTGCAGTGGACAAGGCACAATCGACCTAGGGCTTTCGATTGGGGCTTCCGCAGGTGGCGAAAAAATCGCCGCGGAAGCCGCCCCCGCGAGCAATTGCGCGCGGGAAGGGCTGTCGCCGCGCAAGCGCGGCTTGGGGCAAGGCGGGCCCTGGGAGCCGCGATGGGAGCCGCGCTGGTCGCGCGGGGCAGCAGCTTGTCGCGCGCTGGTCGCGCTGGCAGCAGCGCGCGGTCGTGCGCTGATCGCGCGGGCAGCAGCGCGCGCGAGTAGGGAGCGACCCGTGGTGGTGGTCACGGTGGCATGTGGGTGGCGGAGCACGGTGGAGCGCCGCGGTGGTGGAGAAAGATGGTTGCAGCGGTGGCGAATCCGCGAGGAGAGAGAGAGAACTCGCTGTGAGAGAGAGGCCGAGAGAGAGAGAAGGAGACGGTGGGGTGGTCGAACCACCGTGGGGTGGCGGAGCCGAGCAACCGCGGTGGAGGAGGAAGCCGCGGCGGGGAAGATGGCCGCGGGAGAGGGAGAGGCGGCGAGGGAGAGAAAAAGGGGAAAAGAGTGAGAGAAAGGGAAAGAAAAAGAGAAATTAGGGTTTAGCCCTAATTTCGACTTTTTCTATTTTTTTTTTTTTTTTTTTTTTAGTAAATTTTTAATTATTATTATTATATTTCTTTTTGTAATTAAATTTATAATTAATTAAGTGAGTAAATGTATAAATTACTAAATGAATAAATAATCATCTATATATTTTTCATACTCACTTTATTTTACAAATCGAAATTACGGATATTTTAAATATCCCAAAAATTTTAAATTACCTACCTCAAAATCGAAAATCAATATAATTTAAAATTCTCTCTCTATATGTAAACGGAGAAATATTTTATTTATTTTCATGAACAGTATGCTTGTACGGACACCGCAGTGTCGGTGTTACACATGTTCTCCAAGTGTGAGTTTTAGCTAAAGGAGATTGACTTTTTAGGACACGTTGTCTCCGGGGATGGGATATTTGTTGACCCGAAGAAGGCAAAGGCAATTCTAAAGTGGGAACAACCCAATAATGTCACCGAGGTAAGAAATTTCCTCGGATTGGCAAGGTATTACTGAAGATTCGTAGAGGGATTCTCTAAAATTATAGCTCCATTGTCTAGTCTGACGATGATGGGAGTTAAATTTGAATAGAGTGATATGTGTGAATAGAGTTTTTAAGAACTCAATAAGAGACTTACGTCTGCTTTAATATTGCTCTTTCTACGGGCAGTGGCGATTATGTGGTTTATAGTGACGCCAACAAACAAAAGTTTGAATGTGTTTTAATGCAAGGGGATAGAGTGATCGTCTATGCTTCTTGATAGTTAAATAAACATGAGATGAATTACCCCACCTATGATCTTGAGCTTGCTGCCATTGTTTTTGTCTAGAAGATTTGGTGGCATTACTTATATGGAGCCACATGCAGAATCTTTACTGACCACAAAAGTCTCAAGTATTTACTCACTCAAAATGAGCTTAATCTAAGGCAACGGAGGTGGTTGAAGCTAATTAAGAACTATGACCTAGTGATTGACTATCATCCGGGTAAAACCAATGTGGTTGCGGATGTACTAAGCCACAAGTTATCTTCTTCTTTATTTTATGAGAGTTCTTATCTCTCATGTTTGCTAGGACTTCATACACTTGGAGTTAAACTAGCCAATGATGAGCATGGTACACTTTTGGCCAATTTTGAAGTACGACCAATCTTAGTAGACCGTATTAAGGAGTTACAAGCAACTGATGAGGAGCTAAAGGGTATAGTGAAAAAAGTCCACAAGGGTGAAGTTGGTGATTTCCATATTCGAGAGGATGACATGGTAGTTTATGGAAAACGGATTTGTGTTCCCAAAAATGATGAGTTTTGGAAAGCCATACTTGAAGAGACACACTCTTCGGCTTATGCTATGCACCTTGGGAGCACTAAAATGTACCGAACCATAAAAAAAACCTATTGGTGGTTGGGATTGAAGCGAGAAATAGCCGAATTTGTGGCAAGATGCCTTGTGTGTCAACAAATCAAGGCCAAATATCAAAAGCTGGTGGAACACTTCAACCATTGCCTATACCTGAGTGGAAATGGGAACACATCACCATGGATTTTGTGGTGGGATTGTCATATACTCTGAGTCGTCATGATACTATATGGGTTATAGTAGATCAACTCACCAAATCAACACACTTCCTCGCAATCCAAAACACCTACTCTTTGGAAAGGCTAGCCAAACTATATATTAATGAGATCGTGAGGCTTCACAGAGTTCGGTGTCTATTGTCTCAAACCGTGATCTTCGATTTACTTTGCAATTTTGGCCCAAACTATAAGAGTCCTTAAGGACCAAGCTAAAGTTTGACACAACTTTCCATCCTCAGACTGATAGACAATCAAAGTGAACTATTTAGACATTGGAAGACATGCTTAGGGCATGTGTAATGGACCTCCAAGGGAGTTGGGATAAGCATCTCTCGTTGATTGAATTTGTTTATAACAATAGCTATTAAGCTAGTATAGGAATGCCTCCCTATAAAGCTCTCTATGGGAGAAAATGCCGAACACTTTTATGTTGGGATGAAGTTGGAGAGTAAAAGATTGAAAATATGGAGCTCATTGAGACCACCATAGAAAAAGTGAAGGTGATTCGAGCAAGAATGAAGACAGCTCAGGATAGATAGAAGAGCTATGCTGATGATAGAAGAAAACCTTTAGAGTTTGAGGTCGGGGACATTGTTTTCTTGAAGATATCACCCTGGAAGGGTGTGATCCGATTTCAAAAATAAGAAAAATTGAATCCTTGATACATTAGGCCATTCAAGATCTTTGAGAGGATTGAAAATGTGATCTATCGATTAGAATTGCCCCCGAATTTAGAGAAAATCCATGATATATTTCATGTCTCTATGCTAAAGAAATATTTGCCGGATCCCTTACATATATTAGAAGCTCCTCCCATAGAATTGAATCCAAACTTGACTTTCAAGTTGCAGTCAGTACAAATCCTTGATTGACAACTCAAGCAATTAAGAAGTAAGCAAATCCTAATGATTAAGATGTTGTGGAGAAGCAACCAAGTTGAAGAAGAAACTTGGGAGATAGAGGAGTCGATGCGAAGACCACACCCACACCTTTTTTTATGTATAAAGTTTTATTTTAAATTTTTGGGGACATAATTTTTTTAGGGGGTTAAATGTTGTAACACCAAAAATTCAGTGTTAGAAAATTTTATTGGATTTTTATTTTTCTTTGTAAAATACAAGGAAAGACAAATTGTAATCAATTTCAGACTTGGAATGTAATACTGGAAAATTCAATATTTGAATTTTCAATTTTATTATATCACATAAATATATATAAAAAAATGAATGGAAATGAGGAGAAATGTGGAGTAATAAAAAGAGAGAAAGAGAGAGGATTTAAATGAGGGAAAACAAATTGGGAGTTCATTGGTTCAAAACTCCATTGATACAAAATAAGAGATTTAAATGTGATTAATGGGACAAGTAGACTTGTGAGTTGGGGTATGAGAGAGGCAAGTAGGCTTGTGGGTTCATAAGTAGACTTGTGATTTTGGGGAATGTGAATGATAAGTAGGCTTGAGGGGAGGACAAATAAACTTGTGACTTTGAAATATAAGATAGAGTTGCCTTATGCATGGGGAAGTCGTCTCACGTTGTTTAATCGTGAGAGGCAAGACGGTATGAGGGTGTTCAGGGCGATTCTAGGCATAAGGTGAGAGATAGATCGATGTGAGCTTAGGGTGAGATGAGCTGGTGAGGGAAATCAAAGGCACAAGTTGTCTTGTGCCAAGAAGGAGATGCCTTGACTTGGTTTACAAAGCATATTCTGATAAGTATACAGAGTGAATTGTTTGAGGCTTGAAAGTGACAGGTCATCTTGTGCAAGGAAGCAGGTCAACTTGTTTAGTGTGACAGACATGTTTCTAAAGCATTGAACGCACGTCATCTTGTCTAATTTTCAGGTCACCTTGGGAGTTTGGAATTGTGAATTTTCAGGTTGAAGTGCTTACCAAACAACTTGACTTGGTCTCTAAATACCCTAGACATATGAGACAACTTGTGAACCTTGGGATCGACTTATGCACATGAAAAATGGGTTAAATGACCAAAATACCCTCTAAACTCAATAAAACTTAAAACATGGAAGGGACAAAATAGTAATTTCAACTCCAAAAATTAATAAAAGTTTGAACAAGCCCCAAATGCATTTACTCTACTTCCTCACTCTCTCTCTCGCTCTTTGGGAACTCCCTCTCTCTTTCTCTCCTCCCACTCTCTCAATCTCTCTACAAAATTAATGTTTCTCCTATAAAATCACTAGATCCACTCAATTAAACCTCTAAAATCCTCAATCAACTTGCAAAAAAAGAGGATTTAGCGGAGATTTAGGGTTGCTCAACGAAGGAAAAAATTAGGGTTTTTAAACCAACTTCCAAAACTCCATCCAACCCCAAAATAAAAGTAATTTCTCCTTTCTAATTTTGAATTTAGTTTCTTTATTACTTGATTGAAATGTATTATTAAAATTTTTGGAGTTTTGTTGGAGACCAAACCCTAGGGTTTGAGAATGATGGAAATTTGGGAAATTTGTAAATAAAAAATTTTATATATAGGCAAATGACATGTAAATGGTGGAATTAGAACATATATTCTTGAATTGGCAAAATTAGGGTTTGTGATAAATTAGGAAAAATTCATAAACCCTAGAATTGTAGGTGATTTAATATTGAAATTGTGGTTATTAGTTTAGGATAATAAATTTGGACCCGAGAGGAGATTACATTAGAATTGATTATGGAATTAGGAGTGAGTACCCTCCCAAAAGGTGAGTAGACGGTTATGTTGCATATGAATGGGTAAAATGACTTCAAAATTGAATTGTGAAATGAATTTTGAAATGTGTTCTAAAATGAATTTGAAATGTTTTGTGATTGTAGTGTTCCCAAATTGACTTATTGCCAAATCCATGACTCTTTTAATGATGTTATGAATTGTTTGCACTGTGTTACAATGGAATTTTGGTATATGATTGTGAACTTGCTCTCGTTTATATATGAACACAAATCTGGAATGATGAATGGAATTTTTGTAACATGATATATGAAATGGATTAAATAACTATAGTCTAAATCTTATCATGGACCGGAGCCATCAGGGCGGCGTTTTTAAGGTTGATTTGAAATTTTGCTTGATGGTAAGCAAGTTGGAGAGCCTCCTCAAGCAGTTCCCATGATAACATGGTGGCACTCCACAGAACTCCGGACCAACGCCAAAGTAAAGGGAATTTTATGAAAAATTTGTGAAAAATCCCTTTGTGGAATCTTAGCAATGGCCAATGGTAGGAAAATGGTTTTAGGAAATCCCCAAGGATTTTGAAAGAAAAATTGAATTTGTTTATTGAATTGGAAATCATGAGTCATGGTGATTGTGATTTGATTTGATTTTATTGAATGGATTTATTTATTGAAATTGGATATATTTTGACATACATGTTTAGCACCACCACCCTCAACCCTTATTTATATGTTACATGTCATTATACTCCGTTCACTAAGTATTTTTATACTCACTTCATTTTTTTAATCTTTTCAGAGGAAGTGAACATTGGTGACTTAAACGACTTCTAGTGCTGGTTGAGGAAGTTATTTTGGTTGGTCATCAATAGGTAACAACTTGAAACATTTTCAAAGTTTGTAGTTTGAATCCATAGAGGAATTTTTGCAAATCTCTAAAAGTTTGGATTTATTAAATACTTGCTTGTTTATTTTGGACGAGTATTGATAAATCCTTACTTTCGTGTCATGAAACACTCTTTATTTTAAAAAAGATTTCTTTTGCAATATTTTATTAGCTTTGTTTGGGATATCTGGATTATTTAACGAATTTGAACTTATATTTTTGCTAATGAACTTATTTAAATGTCGGGATGGCCTATGAATGATTTAAGTTTATTTATGTGCGAATTGGATATTGAAATGTCGTGCGGTATCGAGACACGAGGTGTGGTTCACACGTGTTTTGGGATAACGCGGTGGTTGTTACGTGCCCAACAAATGGATCGAGGCGTGACAACATCAAAACATAAATCCGGTACATAATGAGAAATGCCATAATACACATAAGCCCAATGATTTCCTATGTGCTACAAAGGAATCTCTCGTAATGAGTTTGGTGAAAAGATCAGTCATCATGTTGTATGTGGAAATGTATTTGATCATCACTTTAGCCTTCTGATGATGTCTCTCACAAAATGATACCCGGTATCAATGTGCTTGGTTTAGCTATGATAATTAGGGTCTCAAGTGTAGGCAATAGTAATCTGATTATCACAATAAATCATCACTAACCTCTCACTATCTGTAACAACTCCTAAATTATTCAGAAATCTCTGGAGCCAAACACTCTCTTGAATTACTACTGTGTATGCCACAAACTCAGCCTCCATTTTAGATAGAGATACATAGATTTACATTTTGCTACTCCAATGTATGACACCATTATTGAGCAAGATAATAAAACTAGATGTCAATTTGCATCCATCTGAATCGCCACCCTAGTCAGCGTCTGAATATTCAACAAGACGTAAATCACCTCCTCTGTAATATAAGGAGAGATCCACAGCTCCTTTGAGATATCTCAGAATCCTTTTCACTACTATCTAGTGACCCCTTCTAGGATTCGATTGATACCTTCTTACTAGACTAACTATAAAACAAATGTCTGGTCATATACACAATACTGCGTACATCAAATTGCCAACTGTACTGGCATAAGAGATTTTACTCATTTCCTTTATTTCTTCCTAAGTTTTAGAACACATGTCAAGACTTAGACCTTCACCTTTAATGATGGGAGTATCTATGGGGTTGCAATCATTCATCTCAAAGCGCTCGAGAATCTTCCTGATGTAGGACTCTTGTGAAAGAGTCAATACCCATCTCGAGCGATCCCTCTAGATTTAACTCCGAGAATGAACTGAGTTTCACCCATGTCCTTCATATAAAAACTCGACAATAACCACATTTTAATGGTCATTAGATACTCTCTATTGTTTCCAACCAATAAAATGTCATCCACATATAAGGATATGATCACAAATGAGTCAAAAGTATGTATCAGATAAACGTAATGATCCTCCTCGATCATCATGAAACCATAAGATATCACATCCTCGTAAAATTTCAGGTCCCACTGTCTGGATGATTGCTTAAGGCTATATATTAACTTCCGAAATCGACATACCTTATCCTCTTGACCTATTATTCTATGTAGATCTCCTCATCCAAACATCCATTCAGGAGGAAAGTCTCCACATAGCCTACACCCTTAGTCTGAGTATAACCCTTGGCTACTAGACGGACCTTATACCTCTTCACCGATCAGTCAGTCTTTCTCTTCATCTTAAGAACCCACTTGTTCTCAATGGACTTTTTTCCCTTAGGCAAATCAAATAAATCCCAGACTCTAATGATTTTCATAAACTCCAATTCTTCATCCATGGCCTTCAACCAATGGTCCTTCGTAGAACCTTGGAGAGCCTCGTGGACTGTTTTAGGCTCCTTATTATCCTCAGGAGTAACAATAAGGGGTCTCACCCTCGATCAGAAAATGATATTTAGGTACGTGTCGTCGACTACTCCTATGACGAGGGAACCTCTTCACCTCTAGATGGATCACTTCTACTAGGACCAAAATCTGTAAAAGGTTCTTGGATCACATCGCTGGACTCAACTGAGCCACTAGACTCATCCATCCCATAAAAGATGAAGTCCCGATCGATTTTACCTCTCTTAGAAAAATCATTCTCAAGGAACATGGCATCACGAGACTCAATTTCAATAACAGTGTCATCCGTATGCTTACCTATGGACACATACCCCCTAGAATGCTCTAAGTATCATATAAAGATACACGTCTTTCCTCATGGACCTAACTTACCACATCATTACAAGAAATCATGAACGTGCATGGCACAACCCCATGGCCTTAAGTAGCTAAGGTCAGTGCCTCCCTATCCAAAACTCATATAGGGTATTGATTACAGATTTTGATCGAACACGGTTGAGGACGTAAGCTGTAGTCAATACTCTCCCCAATAAGAGATAGGCAAATTGGTCTGCGTCATCATAGATCTCACCATTTCTAAAAAAATCCTATTCCTCCTCTTGGCTACTTCATTCTATTGAGGAGTAGTCGAAATAGCCAGCTATGTAGTAATACCCTTCTTGAAACAAAGCTCTTTTAATTATTCTAAAAAATACTCATGCCCTTAATCGGTTCTGAGAGTTTCACTCTCAAGTCTAGCTAATTCTCAATCTCACTAATAAAGCTCTTAAAACTTTTCAATATCTCAGATTTGTACGAGATCAAATAAATATAATCGAAATGCGTGTAATCGCTTATGAATGTAATAAAATACATGACTCCATTTCGGGATCTCACATTCATAGGACCATAGATATCAAAGTGGATCAATTGCAATTGAGTCTCAACTCTCATTGCATTGCCAAATGATTTTCTTGTAACTTTGCCAACTAGGCAAAACTCATATATGGGTAACTCGACCCTAGTTAGCAAGCCAACAGACCACTCGCTACTAACTGATTCATCCTCTCTTTCCCTATGTATCCAAGTCTACTATGTCGTACATTCACATCATCATCAACATAATCAGATATAAAGATAATAGAAGAAAAACAAGAATAACTATTATAGCATCCCGTACGTACAATCTATCATGGACAAAAGCAAAACAAATCAAAGAACTATCATAATGAATAAAAATAGATAAGCTTCCAAAAAAAAGCATATCCTAGGCGGTCTAAACAAAGTACAGAAATCAGATTCCATTGAATATCCGGAGTATAAAGTACATTATGTAGGTACAAAGTCTGGCCACTTCATAACTCAAGCTTGCAAGTGCCAATCTCTCTGATGATAACAAATGCTTTATTCTCCATGTAAATCCTCATAGCCTGAGGACTCAGTCAGTAATACTTCATATATGCGCTGCTATCTCGAGCTACATGGTCGATGGTTTCTGAGTCTACAATCCACAAAGGAGAGGAGTCAGTGAGTATCACAGTAGAGAAGACAAAGTTCAAACCATGCAAAGAAAAAGGATATACCTTTCGGTCATCGCACTCACGAGCAAAGTGACTAAGTCTACCACATACGTAGCACTTCATTTTGGTCTTGTTCAGCTCCTTCTTCTTATGCTTCTATACTCTACTATCGTATTTCTTGGATGACTTCTTCTTGCCTGAATCTCGAGTCTTCTTTTCATGCTTTTTTCATTTTCGTTTGATGTCATAAGGGCCCTTACTCAACTCTACTACATAAATATGACCTGAATGCCTCCTCGTCAAACTCACAATGTCTGCTCACATCCGTAAAAGTATGAATACTCTCGTCGTACATGTGATAGGTCTTCATGGTCTCCCATGAATCAGGTAAAGACTAGATCACACCTAATACCTAAAGTTCATCCAAAATGGGCTTGCCCATATTCCTTAGCCCGACGATCATACTCGACATTTGCATCGAATGTTGCTTCATCGTATGATCAGCCATTTTCTTATAAATGATAAACTTATAAGTCAGTATCCTCACCTTAGGAGCTGAAAAAACACCATAATGCTCCTTTAGGGCGAGACAAACCGATATAGTCGTAGGATACTGCTCATAAACCGGGATGATATCATCATGCATGCTACTAATCAGGATTATCCTAGCGCGGTTATCTTTCTTCTTCCATACACGATAGGCTTCCTGATCCCGTCTTGCCTAAGGTGTGGTACCCATCCCAGAGTCTACCATCTCATGCCGTAGTATCTCAGAAAGATCTTGCTCCTCAAGGACAAACTAAATATTCTGATGCCAAATGTCATAGTTGTCACCATTCAGTTTATTTCTTTTGTAAAGATCCAAAATGACAATATTAGAAATAGCCATAGTCTCTGGTACACACAAAAGAGAGATGTTAATGACTTGTTGATATTTATTCTCATATTTTGTGCACCCTTCGAATTAACAAACATGATATATCTCGAATGTGAACCCCAAAGTGAACGATTGATCAATGGACCCATCCACTACAACCCGGAGTTAAATCTCACCATCCATACATAGATTTGGTATGTAAAAACCCACAAAAGTCATAATTAATAACGTGAGACCCTCAGAAAATGAGAAAAATTCAATCTAGAATGATCTGAAGTGTCGCCACGTGCCTGAACGTGTCGACGATAGGCTGTAGCATGTATTAGACGCATTGCACATTTGGAACGCTGTTGCAAACCTTAGGAGGACCATGAAAAATGCTAGTCTTAGAGATAGGCATGCTAAAGCAAGCAAATAGCCCTTAGGGGCCATTTAGTGCGCAACCGAGCTCGGTGCACAACGATCACACACGTACAGCATAGAAAATGAGTCGTTGCTATCCAGCAATAAGGAGGACATGAAGAAAGATCTAAGCCCAAAGGAGTCCTACAGTGCGTAGAGGTAGTATACAAGCAAGAGGATTCCAAGTTAGAATGGCCCAAACCCAAAATGGAAGAGGTGCACCAACCGTGGGCCTTTGGAGCCCAACCATGCAGCCGGGGGCCCATGAACGATAGCCTAAGCATTCTATGTCATCTTGGGTTCCTAAAGAATGCTAGAGAATATTTAAAACCTTTTGGAAAGATGGCCTAAAGCCCATGACCCTTGACGCACAAGGATGCCTGATCCACTTTGTCACGCCCCGACCCTCAGGTCGAGCACACGAACAGACCGCCGCGACTCCTCGAGGTACTGGTATGCCCTACTCGTACATCGAGGTGATGCAAGGCTAATATTATGACCCTATTCGATATCATTAAGTTAAAAACATAGTTTTCAATACAAATTTTCTTTAAAACATTTACCTCTAATTTACATATAATATTTATATGCATAGTCCAATCGTAAACAAGAATGAGTATGATCACTTACCCGATAACGTCTCTCAGTAAAACTCGTGGGATAGCACCTCAATGTATGTCAAGTATAGTATAAACTGAAAATATTAATATGAGGGGTGAGTATAATCCGAATACTCAGTGAGTGGGATGCAATGACTATATAATAACAATAAATGAATTTGTGCGAGTGGTAAATCATAACATCATTTCAAATTCATATTTCATTCATTGGCAAATATATCGTATAATTCAAAATATTATGCATCCTTATCATTAATTCATATATTAATGGGGTGTGAAAAACGTATTCTACCCATAGTTTGGCCTAACTAGGGTAAAATCCACCAAGGGGTCATCACAATATCATAAGAATAAAACACATATATCTTCCCCCTTCCCTTGGTGTTAACACGGTCCTCACGGGTGCTCGTCTATTGGATCCGTTGCCCAAAGACAGGGGACTCAAACCCCTGCTCCCGTATTACCCCATCACGTCACCCCGTCGGGTAAACGCTCAATACCATTGTAGGGAGTGCTCTATAGCCACTATGCACCATCCTATAATCATATACATGTACCATATATCATCATTCATAAATCTTTATTCGTAATAAAAACACGGCACTATCAAGTTATCATAATATCATGATGCAATTTTCACATAACATCATTTTAAGACATGCCACAAATACTAAAATATTTGTAAATCACATTTCAAAATTTATTTATAAAAATCATGATCAAAACTATTTTTCATTTAAAGTCAAAAATAGATCATCTCACTCACCTCGATTGGGGAGGGTACGCCACTCCCCTTAACTGTCCTTGTTTCTTGAACGAGTCACCCCTCGAACGAAAACCTAACCCTATATCTAAATTAAATAATATGTATTATTTTTCAATTCGATATCATATTGTTGGTCTACAAAATACGTATGGAAATATTTTCTTTAAGGTAAAATCTCAAATTCCATACTTAGAGAAAATTTTTTACAAAACCTATCACGCGTAGGTTTCGTAAAATCATGATATCTTCTAAAATCTTGATCGGATTCAAATGATTTAATTTTTTTTTTAAAGCTAAGACATATATCTCCAACTTGTATATTCATACAAACTTCAAATTCTGAACACACAAATTTATAAAATTTTATCACTTTTTCAGTCTAAGTTCCTAAAACCAATTCCTCACAGTTTTGAGAGAATTTCTATATCTCCTAATATACTTCTCCGATTTAAGTAATTCTTATCTCAAATTAAAGACAAGACATAGATCTAAAACTTTCTAGTTTTGACCATCCTTAGATTTTAAATGTATAATTTTGTAAAATTCAATTTTTATCTCAATTTCTGTTTTAGAACTACTTCTACACAGTTTTAGTAAAAATATCATAACTTTCTGTATATAACTCCGATTCAAATGATTTTTATCTCAAATTAAAGATAAGACAGAGTTCTAAAATTTTAATGTTTAATATTTCTGCAAATTCTAAACAGAAGAGACCTCACAAATTCATAAAATTTACTAGTCGTACATATGACATGAAACAGAATTTGTAAAACATGCTAAATTTCCAAAAATCACCAAAAATCGATTCCTTCATGAATTACTTCACATGATATACCATTTTAAAGTTTAGGGAGTCTAATTTATAGAAAAATAAATGTCTTAGATTTTTGATTTCTATAGAATGAGATATTCTAAGAAAATTATACAAGACTCAATTTAGAAATCAACATCTAGCATGCTAGTATGAATACCAAAGTAACTACTCATAAAATAATCTAATCTTAACATAAGTTAGAATATGTTACCTCCTTTGTAAGATCTCTTATTAATAATATATATCACCATTCTTTTTGAATCTTTGATTTTATCACCTTATAAAAATCAAATCACAATGAATATAAATTTCTTATACAATACCTCTATACTTCCAATTGAAATTCAAGAATTCCCAAAAATGTTCTTACCTCTTTGGCTCCATAGTTGAACTCAAAAATGAGATTGGTCTCTATAAATTTCGTGCAAGGGGTGGTTTGAATGAAGAAAATGAGCCAAACTCTTCTTAAACAAGTTCTTTTATAAACCTAGCTAAATATCCTTAACCATTGGATCATTCTATGCATTATCTTGACCTTCCACTTGTCCTAGAACTTAAACCATGTAATTATTGATTCAAGCAACCTCCATACACTCCACCAAGTGTCTTTGGACGTCCATGTCAAGGGAGAGAAGTGTCACAAGCTAAAACAAGCTTAGTTAGTTTTCATGCAAAAATTTCTACCCAATAAGTTTTCATGCATAAATTTCTATCCAATGAGTTTTCTTGAATGTGAAAAATCCTATGTGGTCACTAACCAACCTTGCCTCCCTCTAGACCAATCATTTGGCTCAATTGTTCATCCTTGAGTGGTTTGCAACTTAGTCCCTTAATTTTCCTTAATTGCATTTAAACCCCTAACTTTTAACAATTTGCATTTTTGGTCCCTATGAAATTTTGTTTGAAATTTCTAAATATATGAAATTTCATTTAAATATCTTTATTTAAGTATGTAGGCCTTCTCTTAGATATTTTTGACTTCTTTAGACCTTGCCGGCCCTTTCCGAGAAGTTTTTTGGATTACCGATAAAATTTTCGATTTTAACGATTTTGAGGCGAAATCTCAAAATAAATAAATAGATAATTAAATAGATGTCTCAAAATGATGCTTATATATTTAGAATCATGAGAAGTAGTATATGATATACAGTCACCAAAAATCGGTGTTACATTTCCTAACCCTCTAATAAAAAGTTTCGTCATCAAAACTAAACCGAAACTATACAACAAATAGTTGGGGGTATTGTATCCTCATAGCATCCTCAGGCTCCCAAGTCTACTCCTCGACTTGGTAGTTCCTCCAAAGTACTCTGACCAAGGGGACCTCCTTGCTCCGTAACTTCTTGATCTGTCTGTCTAAGATGGCTATGGGTTGGACGAGGAAGCTCAAATCATCGCTTAAATTTACTGGTGGAGGTTCTAATACATGGGACGGATCAGGAAGATACTTCTTTAGCATCGAGACATGGAATACATCGTGAATCCATGCTAACTCAATAGGCAAATCCAATCTATATGCCACTTTCCCAATCTTCTCAATGACTCGGAAAGGTCCAATGTATCTGGGGTTAAGCTTTCCCCGTTGTCTGAATCGGATCATCCCCTTCCAAGGGGATACCCTCAGAAACACCATGTCTCCCTCCCGAACTCTAAAGGTTATCATCGTCTATCTGTATAGCTTTTCTGCCTATCCTGGGTGGCTTTTATCTGAGCATGGATGACCTTCACCTTCTCCCGGGTTGGTCATTGTTTATTGACTACTTAACCCCATGGCCACTAGTTCCAATTCTTAGATAACTTGATATCTCCAATTTTTGACAGCTCAAATCAATTATTGATTATGCTTTGTTGGTTATGGTTTGAGATATCATGATTTGATAAGTGATATGATATCTTGACTAATCTAATTAATCTATGATTTGCTAGTTTTTAATAATAATAATGTCAATATCTCATTCTCAAATCCATTTCAGCCAAATATTCTGATGCCAATTATTCTCCTTCTCATGATCATTCCAAAGATTTTATTGACAGATAGAAAAATCATCGAATAATCCTCTTTCTACATTGGGATTATCTAACTCATCAATCTCTTAAAAAAAATAGAATATTTTCCAAATCTAATATCACCAAAAACTTCTTTATTCAACACTTTGAGAGATTGCTTTTAAAATCTTCAATTTTCCCTTAAATTTTAAAGCCTTCCAACCTTATTACATCATGCATCAGAACATATAAAGAATTATTAAACATTGTTCTAAGATCTCCATGAGAGAGCCACATGTTATCAAACGTAAAAGGAGTGGAATCCCTAATGAAAGTTACTGAGTATTAGCTATTTATAAAAATGTATTGAATCAAACATGGTCACCTTTTGAAAGTGGCTCTCCACCAAGCAACTGAGTATTAGCGAAGGAGATAACTCGCAATCCCTAATGAAAGAGTCAAAAGGAGACATGCTAGTACTCCTGATACCATTCATTTTCTCAGAAGGAAATCTAACAACATCAAAATCTCCACCAAAAATCCAGTTCAGGGAACCAAAACCAAAGACCCCATACAACTTTCAAAAGGAATGGTGTAACCTAGGAGAACTTAGACCATAAATGGATGTAAACTATCAATGGCGGAGGCCTCTAACCCAAAACAGAAGAGAGAAAAGGATTTGTGAAGACGCGTCAATCCGATGAAAGGTCCTGACATCCCACGTGAATAACCACTGAGGGGAGATATTCCCAACCCATAAACCTAAAGTTCCAAATAAAGTTAATCAAGATAGCATCCACCTCCCCCAGAAAGTTATCCCAAGTCAATGGCTTATCTGCTTTATCCTTGATGTCGTCCCACCAGTCACGGATGTCATTCTCTAGCAGTCTGACTACTATCATCAGTTTGAGTCTATACTCAACTCTCATGTCCTCTATAGCCTTTTTCATCCATTTGAGCCACTTCCTGGCGATAACAGGGTCGTGGGTCTCAAAGAAGGACTCACACCCTAGACCCCTGGCCTCTCTTAATAAGGTGGAGACCTTTGTTATCTGTCGAGTAGACGACATAGTCATTAGCGTAGGAGAGGGTGAGGTACCATTGTGGGTACAGGCGGAGTCTCAAAAGCAGGTGCAGGCGATACTCTCATCTGGTCTCAGCGGGCCGTCCACCACCCCATCATCTCCTGAAGTATGGGGTGCGGTAGGGGTGCTTCTCCAGTAGGAGGAGCCTGAGGTGCTTGAGACAATGACGCGGCCTTGAGCGGAACCTCATTGGTATGCCTCGATCGTTCTCAGGGATGTATACTTCCACATAAGGGATCAGGCTTAGTACTTAAGAGTGGGAAAGCAAAGGGTTAGGTGCTAACCTAACCCCCTAATAAGGATTAACGTTATAGGACCATAGGAGGCAAATTATAAACTCTTTGAAAAATATTTTACAAATACTGGAAGCAAAATAGACAAGATACAAAACCTAGCGCTCTGATACCACCGAAATCTGTCACGCCCCGACCCACAGGTCGAGCACGTGAACAGACCGTCGCGACTCCTCGAGCTACGGATATGCCATTCTCGCACATCGAGGTGACGCAAGGCTAATATTATGACCCTACTCGATATCATTAAGTTAAAAAGATAGTGTTCAATAAAAATTTTTTTTAAAATATTTGCCTCCAATTTACATATAATATTTATATGCATGGTCCAGTAGTAAACAAGAATAGGCATGATCACTTACCCGATAATGTCTCTCAGTAAAACTCATGGGATAGTATCTTAATGTATGTCAAGTACAGTATAAGCTGAAAATATTAATATGAGGGGTGAATATAATCCACATACTCAGTGAGTGAGATGCAATGACTACATAATGACAATAAATGAATTTGTGCGAGTGGCAAGTCAAAACATTATTTCAAATTCATATTTCATTCATTTGCAAATATATCATGTAATTCAAAATATTATGCATCCTTATCATTAAATCATATATCAATAGGGTGTCAAAAATGTATTCTACCCATAGTTTGGCCTAACTAGGTAAAATCCACCAATGAGTCACCACAATATCATAAGAATAAAACACATATATCTTCCCCCTTTCCTTGGTGTTGACACGGTCCTCACGGATGCTCGTCTATTGGATCCGTTACCCAGAGACAGGGGACTCAAACCCCTGCTCTCGTGTTATCCCACCACGTCACCCCGTCGGGTAAACTCTCAATACCATGGTAGGGAGTGCGCTATAACCACTATGCACCATCTCATAATCACACACATGTGCCATATATCATCATTCATGAATCTTTACTCATAATAAAAATACGGCACTATCAAGTTATCATAATATCAGGATGCAATTTTCACATAACATCATTTCAAGACATGCCACAAATACTAAAATATTTCTAAATCATATTTCAAAATTTATTTATAAAAATCATGATCAAAACTATTTTTCATTTAAAGTCAAAAATAGATCATCTCACTCACCTCGATTGGGGAGGGTATGCCACTCCCCTTAACTGTCCTCGTTTCTCGAACGAATCACCCCTCGAACGAAAACTTAGCCCTACAGCTAAATTAAATAATATGTATTATTTTTCAATTCGATATCATATTGTTGGTCTACAAAATATGTATGAAAATGTTTTCTTCAAGGTAAAATCTCAAATTCCATACTTAGAGAAAAATTTTTACAAAACTTATCACACGTAGGTTTGGTAAAATTATGATATCTTCTAAAATATTGATTGGATTCAAATGATTTAAATTTTATCTTAAAGCTAAGACATATATCTCCCACTTGTATATTCAGACCAACTTCAAATTCTAAACACACGAATTTATAAAAATTTATCACTTTTTCAGTCTAAGTTCCTAAAACCAATTATGCATAGTTTTGAGAGAATTTTCATATCTCCCAATATAGTTCTCTGATTTAAGTAATTCTTATCAAATTAAAGAAAAGACATAGATATATAACTTTCTAGTTTTGACCATCCTTATATTTTAAATGTATAATTTTTTAAAATTCAATTTTCATCTCAGTTTCAGTTTTAGAACTACTTCTGCACAGTTTTAGTAAAAATATCATAACTTTTTGCATACAACTTCGATTCAAGTGATCTTTATCTCAAATTAAAGATACAATAGAGGCCTAAAATGTTCATGTTTAACATTTCTCCAAATCCTGAACAGAAAAGAGCTCACAAATTCATATAAATTACTGGTTGTACACTAGATATGAAATAGAATTTATGAAACATACTAAACTTCCAAAATTCACCAAAAATCGATTCCTTCATGAATTACTTCACATGATATACCATTTTAAAGCTTATAGAGTCTAGTTTATAGAAAATTAAATTTCTTAGATTTTTTATTTTTACAGAATGAGATATTCTAAGAAAACTATATAAGACTCAATTTAGAAATCAACATCTAGCACGCTAGTATGGATATCAAAGTAACTACTCATCAAATAATTTAATCTTAGCATAAATTAGAATATGTTACCTCCTCTGTAAGATCTCTTGCTAATAATATATATCACTACTCCTTTTGAATCTTTGAATTTTATCACCTTAGAAAAATCAAATCACAATAAACATAAATTTCTTATATAATACCTTTATACTTCCAATTAAAATTCAAGAATTCCCAAAAATGTTCTTACCTCTTTGGCTCTATAGTTGAACTCAAAAATGGGAACGGTCTCTATAAATTTCGTGCAAGGGATGGTTTGAATGAAGAAAATGAGCTAAACTCTTCTTAAACAAGTTCTTTTATAAACCTAGTCAAATGTCATTAACCATTAAATCATTCCATGCATTATCTTGACTTTCCACTTGTCCTATCGCTTAAACCATGCAATTGTTGATTCAAGCAACCTCCATGCACTCCACCAAGTGTCTTTGGACGTCCATGTCAAGGGAGAGAAGTGTCACAAGCTAGAACAAGCTATTCTAGTTAGTTTTCATGTAAAAATTTCTACCCAATAAGTTTTTAAGCAAAAATTACTATCCAATGAGCTTTCTTAAATGTGAAAAATCCTATGTGGTCACTAACCAACCTTACTTCCCTCTTGACCAATAATTTGGCTCCAATTTTTCATCCTTGAGTGGTTTGCAATTTAGTCCCTTAACTTTCCTTAATTGCATTTAAACCCCTAACTTTTAACAATTTACATTTTTGGTCCCTATGAAATTTTGTTTGAAATTTCTTAAATATATGACATTTCATTTAAATATCTTTATTTAAGTGTGTAGGCCTTCTCTTAGTTCTTTTGACTTCTTTAGGCCTTGCCGGTACTTTTCGAGAAGTTTTTCGCCTTACCAATAAAATTTTTGGTTTTAGCGATTTTGTGGCGAAATCTCAAAATAAATAAATAGATAATTAAATAGATGTCTCAAAAGGATGCTTATATATTTAGAATCATGAGGTGTAGTATATGATATACAGTCACCGAAAATCGGTGTTACATACTTTGTAACCCATGAGTAGTTTAATTAGGGTTTCTTGTTTGATTAGGTTTTATTTACTTCTTAGGCATAAAGTCCAGTCTAGTCCTGGATTGATAGAGTAGGAAGTTCACTCCTTAAACCCTAAAAAATCCTGGTGCTATATATACTTAAGAAAGCACTATTGTAACCTAAATTCATGTTCTAACCACGTTTGGAATTTTATCAAAGTAAGAGTTTTCTCTCCACCTATCTTTGGAGCACGAAGGAACCTTATTTTCTAAGTATTATATCACCTTTTGAGAGATCCCCAGGTGCAAAGAGGTGAGGCTGTCACGCCCCAACCCTTAAGTCGAGCACGCAACAACTGTTGTGTTACCTCCAAATACGTGTGAACCAACTCCGTGTCTCGAGATACCGCAAGGCATTCCAGTTTTCCAAATATTTTGAAAATAAATTCAAATCATCCTTCGGCCAGCTCAGCCATTCGAATAAATCTCAAGTAATTAAAAGTAAAATTCAACAAAATAATCCAAATGTCCCAATAATACCAACAAATTTAGTAAAAGAACGTTTACACAAAATAAGAAAAGTTACAAAGTAGGCAAGTAAGTATTTAATAAAAATCAAACTCTTAAAAGTTTACAAAAACTCCCTCAATGGGTCAACTCCATATAAATTCTGAAGCTAGCATGTCATGCCCCGACCCACGGATCGATCACATGACAACCGCCATAATATCTCAATATACGGGCAGAACCTCCCTATATACCGGGACACCACAAGGTTATAAAAATCAACCTGTAATCCTGTCCAAAAACCTGTTTTCTTCAAAAACATGTTTCCAAGTAAAAGTAAACTTGAAACACAATACTTTGCCTCAATGCATGAATAAACAACGATTCGAGAGTTTCAAATACATTTACATAACATAAATACAGTCATCCCAAATAAATATACAATGGTCATGTTATAGATCTCATATAAATGTATATTATCATCAAACTTCATCGCGGAAGCATAATCCGAACCATACCCAAGGCTCGTAGTCTCCAAATGAATGCTAAATGTGTCGAAAGGCTCTCGACACGTCTTCCTACCAATCTATATCTGGAATCATGAAAAATGAGGGGTGAGTATTATGGGGAATACTCAGTAAATGAGGGGATCGACAATATGTAATCAATCATATGTGTGAGCATGGAGTGTCAAAGCAAAATTTTAAAATACTATGGCATTATAAAACAATCATGATATTTTCACAAATCATAAATCATATGACACACATCATGGTATCCACACACGCATCCGTCAATGTTTCAAAATCATATAGAGCTGGCCAATAAAATATCCCCGACGATGTTCTACTGTGACCAATGACGAACACATTGGGGGTGTTTCATATACAAGTATAAAGAAAACATCAAGCTCTCTTCCCCAATGTTTGCTACAAGCCTCAATAGTATCAAACACACATAATCAATCATGTATAGAATTCCGCCCGAAGCTAGACAGTGGCGTTACACACGTCCTCCCCTATATGGTTCATCCGGCCGCAACTATACATATGGCGTTTGGGGGATACCTTCGGCCGAAGAGTATCCGGACACAATGGGTGCCACTGCCAAAGCCCTTCGCAGCTACGGAAGTCCATTATGGACATCGTCACATCATCATATCACAAGTGAGCATCCGACCCACGCATCACAAATAAGCGATTTGGCCCATAACAATTCATTAAACCAAGTCAAATAAATGTGTCAATACAAATGGAAGCATGTAAATCATGTCAAGTTTATAAAAGTGGCACAAGTCATTTCAACACAAATTTCACGGATGTATATCATTTAAACAGTTCATTGAGACACTCCAATGATCATGAAAGAAACATTTGTAAAAATATATCATTCGCATGCTTCCACACACATCATAAACCATGTCATTTGAAAAGCCATAAAAATATGGATTTGTTCAATCAATAACACAGTATCTACAGTCTCATTCACAGTATACGGGAGGGTACGTCACTCCCTAGAATGCTCCACAATAAGCAGAAAAAGGACTCCCCTCATTCGATCACCAAGCAAGACACTACAATGCTTCATATAAACCACTCAACTCATCACCCTCACATTATAACTCTTGTATACATAAAACAGTCCGCATGCAAAACATTTCCATTCTTTATATTTCAAACCAACTACCAAACTAACACAACTTATTACCTTACTTAATACACCTATACTAACTCTAAAACAATAATTCTTAACATCTTCAGCCTAAACTTACTTCAGATACACAACGGCATGAAGATTCATTCTAAGAAATCTGGACTGCAATATTTCTAATCTACGCAGTCATCGAAAACAGACTGTAACTTTCACTACACATATCCAAATCACATTATTCTTCTCTCAAATTAAAGATAAGACATAGATCTACAAATTTCAACACTGGAGCTCAGGTTGGTTCAGACCAGAAGACATCTCAAAATTGAAAACAACTCCCTGGCCAAAACAGGACAAAATAGGGTATTTCACTACAGAACATCTAACTTTGAAAAATCATTAAAAATCCAATTCTCTTCAGAATTTAATGAATCATATCTCATTTTAAAGCTATGGAAGTTTACTTTCATATGCAGAAGAGCTCACTCAATCTGCATTTCTGCAAAAAGTTATTACAGAAAGACTATAGCCAGGTCAGTTTGCCCTATTTTTTTAGTTTCTATGTTCTATTGGATTTCTCCTAACTCTAAGCTATGAAATCATGCTAAAACACATCATATGAAGCATTTACACATGGTTCTTAAAAATTTCAGCAAGTTTAGAACTTTCTTACCTTAGATCTTGATATTTTAAGCCCAACCAAAGTCTTTCTTCACAAGATCCTTCTTCCCTCCTATCTCCTAGCTCTTGGCCATCCTATGTTCACCATGTTAGACATCTCCTTTTTACTCCAAAATTTTATATATTATACTAGAGGGTGAAAGGAAGTTACTTACCAAAAATATTGGATGGACCTTGAAGAAAACCTAGTTTTTCTCCTCCTTGAACCTTTCAGTTGCCCCTTGAAGTTCACCTAGCAAATCTCCTCCTTTTCCTCTAATTTTTGGATATGTTGTAGTTGGATAGGTGAGGAAGAGATCTATGAAATAAAATTTGGGTGGTCTTGTTGAAGATTTTGGAGTTTTCCTTGAAGCAATTCACGGTTTTCTTGAGAGGAAAATGAGGAATGTTGTGTGTTCTTTGTGCTCACGGTGGGGAGAAGAAATGGAGGCTTTGGCTAGCAACTTCTCATGGTTTGGAAAAGGAAATATAGACTAAGTATGTGCTTTGTTATTTACTTCATTCAATCCTACCCATTAATCATTTTCAAGCTAAAATTATGGCCATTGAATCACTTGATTATACTAGGGTTTCTTCTCATTTCTCACACTACAATTCCTCTTTCTCACACTACAACTCACACCTTAATTAATTGTGTGGGTCCCACCAATGTTAATCCTAGGGCTCACCTAAATTCATCACTTTTCAAACACCCTTCATCCCTTGGATCAAATTTCCCCAAATGTTAACATTTTCAATGTTCTTGCTTTCACACTTGTTCACACCATTTCTTTCCTTCTCCCCATGCTTCCATTCGGCCAAGGCATTGTCTCCCTCTACCCTATGTTGGCTCACAGTTAGGAAGTAGGAAAGACACAAACCCAATGCTCAAATCACAACCATTAATTCATTTTTAGGATTTTTGCTCACCATTGGATCATTTTGAAATAATAAAATCATTTTCCCTTACTTTATAGATCAAATGGCTTCAATTTAATTACCAACTAATCCAAAGTTCCCTACCATCCATAATTTCATTAATTGGGCTAATTTCACCCCAAGTTCTTATTATTTGCAAATGAGCCCTTTAACTTATTAAAATTTAAATTTGACCCCAAAAGTTTTCAAAATTACATATTAGTCCCAAAATCTCATATTAGGTCTAATTTAATTTATACCACATCAAAATGTGGTCGTTTAGTCATGTCGAGGCTCATTTCTATCCGATTAAGGTTTTTTGAGCGATTTTTTTGGAAATCCCCGATTTGGCTCTACGAAGTACGATTTACTCATATTTGAGGTGTTTATACACTCTAGAGTCATTTTCATTATGTTTGGACCATCTGTGGTCATTTTGAAAATTTTTTTAATTTCCGGCGATTTTAACCGAAATTTTCGAAAACGAATTTAATCGAAAAAAATTTTGAGTGAATTTTCTATATAGAAACGTGAAATATATTATATATATAAATGTGAGGAGAATTAAAATTTTGAATACACCGAGGTGTCGGTGTTACATAGCACCTATTGATGATCAACAAAAATAACTTCTTCTGACCGACAACCCGATAATGACTAAGTTTCCAAGCTTTGGGATTGCAATATCCGATCTGATCTAACGGATAGGCGAAAGATCCGATCTGATGGATCAGGTTTTTTTCTCAAAAATTGAGTTAGGGTTAGGTTATGATCGTCAGGTTATGATCAGGTTATAATATTAAAATAGTCAGGTCGGTTTGGGTTCGAATTTATATTATAAATAATCCGATCTGATCCGATCCAATAATAATTTAAAATAAAATAAAATTTTATTTTAATATAATATTATTAAATAAAATAAAAAGATTTTTATAGTTTGTTATAATTTATAATTTTTATTTTTATTATTGAAAAAATATTATTAAATTAAAAAATGTATTAGATTATAGTTTAGATCGGGTATGGGTCGGGTACAGTCAGTTTAAAATCGGATTGGATCGGTTTTTTAAAGATATATAGTAGATCGGATCGGATCGGATCGGATTTTTTGAAAAATCCGTAGGATCGGATATGATTTTTGATTTTTTAACCTGAATCGGGTTAGAGTCGGATATGGATATTATAGTTAAGATTTAAGGTCGAATATGGTATTAGTATGACTTGAACCATAACCAATCCATTGCCATCCCTATCCAAGTTAGCTTCCCCTAAAGAGAGATGGCAAGAGATGGGTGAGTATAGAATACTCGATAAGTGTAATGACATGTTGAACATAAATGAGGGGTGAGAGTGGTTGTGCCAAAATGAGCGTAGCAAAATCATGTAATTGCAATACTATAAGTCATTTCCATGAAATAAATTTAAAATAAATCTTCCGTGACTCAATTATTTCAATCAACAAACAATTTCATTTTTCATTCAAACTTTTCTTGGGGTTTGCCGAAAGCCATTATTCTACCATTAGCCGTTGGTATAATCCGCTTAGGAACTTTTTCATGATTTTTTCATAAAATAATCTCATACCCATTGGTATTAGCCCGGATTTTTCGTGGGATGCAAAACCACGTCATCACGACCAACTTAAGTGGCTCTCCTTCCCGCCACCTCCAAACCAAAAATTAACTGAGCCCTTCTACGCCGCCCCGTCGTTTTCAGCCTGTGGAAGACTTAATCATAGACTATAGTCTTTATCCATACACCATGTTACAAAAGTCATCTCATGATTCAGCATGACAATTCTTTCCCGAGGAAATATAATTTCACAATTCACAACCAGGTTTTACTTGTAATATGATGCAATCATTCAGAATCAATGATAGAATCATGGATTTATCACTCTATTTAGGAGTACACCACAATCACAAACATTTCAAAATTCAATTCAAAATTCATTTCAAAATAAATTTCACAAATCATAATTGAAAACATTTTTCATTCATGTTCAATATAACCATCCACTTACAGTGTAAGGAATGGTAGTCACTCTCAGGTTTCTCCACAGTAAGAACCTTACTTGATCAGTTTTGTCCAACTCTTACAGGACATCATTAAATAACCAAAAACATCAATATTTATCATCTCATGGTAACTCAAAATTTTAACACTCAAAACCCTAAAATTTTCTCACTCACGGTGACTCAAGTTCCCCCAAATCTAATCTGTCAAATTTTAATATAAAACTCCAAATTTATGAATGAGAAAAATAAACCCAAATTAAAAATAAAAAGATTACCTAGATTTTTGTCATCACTTTTACTGCAAGTCAAGCCACCGTCAAACCCTAGGTTTCCTCTCTCCAAAAAAATTTCAAATCTTTCACTAGAGTTAACTTACTAGAGGTTGGATTATGAGTTTTGGAGTCTTTAGAGTGTGGGTTTTGTGATATTTTGATTGACCTTGAACAAAAACAAGAAGAGAAGAAAAGAAGGTGTGTGTGTGTAGAGAGAGAAAAGAGTAAAAGAAGATGTGCAATTTAGGATTCGTGGGTTCTAGAGTCCCACCACTATTTTTTATTTACAACTCATTTCTCCTTAATTACTTAACTACCCTCCCTCACTTCCAACTTACTCAAGTGCCCACCTACCCTTTTTGGTAATTTGGAAGGGTTACTTCAATAAATATTAATACTTGATGTTCAGTTCGGTTGAAAAGAATGTACTTGGTGACAGGTACGTGAAGTTGGAATAAAGATGTAATTCTTTGAAAGTAAATTAAAAGTAATAAAATTGTATAATATTCAAAATATAAATATATTTAAATTGGGTACATTGTAATTAAGAAAATTAGATGGTATGATTGTGAAAAATTTTTTTGGAGACTGAATACTCTTGAGTTCAATTCCCATCGGTAACAACGAAGCAAATTGGCAATTCAAGCATAAGTGGGTGTGTGTAGACCGAGAGGAAATTGGAAGAGTGGTGTTGTTATAACTAGGAATATAATATAGATTATGTATATAATGAATGAAGTGCTTGGATAGCTTGGTGGATAAAATCATTTTGGATGAGTGGAAGGTTGGAGGTTCAAATCTCATCGGCAACAAGGCAATGTGATGGAAGAGCAATTCTTTAACTCTCTTGGCAACAATAGGATTGAAGGCATATGTGTGCTGAAGAAACATTTGGTGTTCGGTCAATGAAAGAAGAAAAGTACCGAAGAGACTTGGGCATTCGAACTCTCTTGGCAACAATAGGACTAAAGGCATATGTGTGCTGAAGAAACATTGGGTGTTCGGTCAATGAAGGAAGGAAAGTACTGAAGAGACTTGGGCATTCGGTCAATATGCTGAGAGACTTGGGTTCTGTCAACAATAGGACCGAAGGCATGTGTGTGCTGAATAAACATTGGGTATTCGGTCAATGAAGGAAGGAAAGTGTCGAAGAAACTTGGGCATTCGGTCAATATGCTGAGAGACTTGGGTTCGGTCAATGTGCTGAGGCAATCATCAAGAAACAATGATCATCAATTGACCAAAGAGAAAATGGAGATGGATTACTAATGAGCAATGTCTGATTAGCAACGAGAAAATGATTTACCCATATGAGCAATGGAAATGAATCACCGATCAGAAATGGAAAATTTTGTTGAGTGTTCGGTAAACATCTCCATTAAGTTTGTAGAACCGATAGGGTAAACATCTCCATTAAGTTTGGAAAACCGACAGGGTATCAAGGGATTCTTAAATTAATGGATCAAAACCATATACCGATGAGAAGCATATATACATATATAATATATATAAAGTATGACAAAAGTGCCAATGGGTTTATGAAAATGTTTCAATACCTAAAAAGGCTAAGAGGCATTTGACAGTTACTGTGATACAAGTATCGATAGGAGATTCAATTATGATCGAAGGTAATATACCAAATGGTAGAAATAAAGTAATGGCCAGAAGATAGCAATCTCCCAGAAGCAGTCTCTACCGAACAAGTCAATTCTCACAAAACATCAATTCTCCTCTAAACACCAAACCCAAATCAAAATCTACTAAATACTATCATTTTAATAACTAATCACTTTAAAATTAAAAGTCTACCAATCAAGTGTTTAAGGTATTCCCGGACAACCTAACGGACAAATTCATATTTATATCAATTTAATTATTTCTCCCACACTTGCACAAAATATATAAAAATTTTCAATTAACCCATTTAAAGTTAGCATCGCCATCTAAATTTGTTCGCTGTTACAAAGGCATTCATTTAATCCTTGTGAGAGAAAGATTGTCATAATCATTAATCCAAAAACCCTAACCCTTGCCCATTCACCCTTCTGAAGTTCAACCACCTTCATGTGTGACATGAGTGTTACGTGAAGTTTTGCATTCCAATCCCAAATCTAAACCCTTAATACACAAGAACCCAACACACACATGCTCACCCATGCCTGGGTCGCGTCTCGGGTCAGGATGCAGATTGGATGCGGATCTAGGTCGGAACCAACCTGGATCCCCGATCGGGCCTTCACACACCTCAGTGTGCATGGAGCTCATGCACCTTCACGTCCTGCATTGTCACGCGTCTTCGCAAGCGTGATGTGCACGTGCTACGAACACAAGTTAGGTCTTCTTTAGCCAACGGGTCCACAACCGGGTCTACTTGACCTGGCTACCAGAAAATGCCTTTTTCAGCCATTTTTAACGCCATTTTTCAACTGGAAATCGAAATATGACCTCCTCTAAATATCTTAAACTGGATTTTTTTAAGGATTCAAGCCCTCGAATTGGCGAATCAAACACCATTTATCATGGCCCTCCGTGGCCATGCCGGAAAACCTAGTTTCCAATGATAACAACACACAAATAATATATCAAAATTATATATCAGAACATGATGAATATTTCTATAGCATTTTTACAGATCAAATCATCCTTTATCTAGATGAATCTAAGGTTTTAAGGCTATGGTGAAGGAAAAAGGTTGAAGAACGATTATAAGGCTAAGGTAAAGGAAATGGCAGAGGCGGCCTTATGTTGGACCTTATGATGAGATGGGGGAGAAGATGAAGTTGAAAGTGAGGAGGATGGGATTGTAGAAACGGGCAGTGGCCATTGTTCATGTGTTTTTAAGTTTGACTGTGGAGAAAATGGTGGAGGTTGAGAAGATTAGTCATTTTAGGAAATGGTTTGCGATTGATTTGAATATAAGGGATTTATTCTTGGATCACCCGGAAAGGGAAGAGCCATACAATTTTCTTGAGAGAGGCTTACAAGGGAAGGCACTTGATTGATCCTAATCCTATTTGTAATGTAAGAATGAAGTTTCTTAATCTTGTTCTTATGGGTTGCCATGGTTTATTAAATAAGTGTTCAATGTCAACCAAGTCTCCTCAGTTGCAAGGGGAGATCAGCAAGAGCAACGAATTTGAAGTGTGAAAGTTTGATATATTTAATAATTTGTTCATCTTTATCATTGATGGAAGGTACATGTTTTGTATAGAAGATTCAAGTGCAGGTAGTGACACAGAACAACAATGGGAATTGTTTTTGTATGTGTAATGTGTTAAAAGAAACCCGATTTGTTTCATCAATAATCACAACTTGTTAGAGAGGTGGAGGTCCTATGAAGCAAACTTTTTTCTGGGTGATGGGACATAACCCTAAACCCGATCCGATAAGTCAGCTTTGGAAAAGCCAACACGAAAAGTCCACGAATGATAGTTACCTATCGATTTTGAAATATGATTACTTACCAAAGGGCCTTAGTCGCCCAGCCATCCCGAACGATAGGGCGGCAGTTACCCCACCAACCGAACGTGATTCACCAAGTAAAGGTAATCGCCGCAACCGGGTATTCAATCGTCGACCTCTCATTGATACAAACTCTGAAGACCCTTCATCGATCGAATGACCGATCGATAGCTAATGATTCTAAAGGAAGATCAGAGTATCCTATTAACTCATGTTTCTTATTGAGAGTAGCATCTTGAAGATCTTTCAGTTAAGGAAAGGATCCCTCCAGAACATGAAAGTTTCTCAAAGGATAAGGATCACAATCAATTCGAAATATTGGATCCCCAAAATTTTCGGATCAACATCCTAGGACGCATTTTGCCGAATGGGTCTCGATCAATCTCGACTCTTGCCACCTACCGGGTCCCTTAGAGGACTTTCAGATGAGCCTACCTATCCCAAAGGTGTTATCTGCCTTTCCGTGACCCTCGGAAAGCCCCCTAATCATGCGACCGCCCAGGTTTCGTTCCATGTGGTGAAGCTCTACTGTCCTTACAACGTCATTCTCGGGAGGCCTAGTCTAGATGAACTAGAAGCACTGTCAAGTACGAGACACATAAATGTGAAGTTAAGAAAACTGTAGGGGATTGCCACCATACGTAGCAATCCTGATCCATATATCCTCTTTGCAGCTCAAGACGCACAATAGGCTTTTCCGATCAATGCTTTAGAACCTAGAGAAGGCACCGAGCCAAAAGCAAAGTCTAAACCAGGTAAAAAATAATCAAGATCCCTTTAACAAATGACCCCAGTCAAACCATCCGAATAGGGGCTAACCTATCACCTTCCATGAGAGAGGCCTTAATCACCTGTTTACGACGACACTCCAAAGTCTTCGCTGGACCTCGAAAGACATGTCAGGCATAGATCCATCAGTTATAGCCCATAGGCTAATAGTTAATCCCGATTTCAAACCAGTGAGGCAGAAGAAGAGAGTATTTGCCCTCGAACGCCAATATGTCATCCAGGAGGAAGTTCAGAAGCTGTTAACGGTTGGGTTCATCTGAGAAGTCAAGTATCCTGAATGGTTAGCTAACGTGGTATTGGTTAAAAAAGACAATGGCAAGTGGAGGATATGCGTAGATTTCACCGATCTCAATAAAGCATGCCCAAAGGATAGTTATCTGCTCCTCAATATTGACAAGCTCGTAGACAACTCCTCGGGCACTAGCTCTTGAGTTTCATGGACACCTATTCCAGCTACAATCAGATCAGAATGGTACGCGAGGATGAAGAAAAAACCAGCTTTATTACCGAGTTTGGTACGAATTGCTACCGGGTCATGCCCTTTGGCCTAAAAAATACTGGAGCAACTTTCTAACGACTGATCAATGCGGTCTTCAAAGACCAACTAGGTAGGAATGTTGAAGCTTATATTAACGACATGCTCGTCACAAGCGTTACTGCGGAAGCTCATGTCGCAGACCTTGAAAAGACTTTCCAGACCTTGGAGCGATACAATATGCAGTTGAACCCGGCGAAGTGTACCTTTGGGATTACCTCCAAAAAGTTTATGGGTTTCATGATTACCAATCGAGGGATAGAGACTAACCCCAAAAAGATACAGGTGATACTAAACATGACACCTCCACAGACGCTAAAGGAAATACAACGTCTGACTGGTCGAATAGCGGCTCTAAGCCGATTCATCTCCAGGGTCGGCGAGAAATACAAGCCCATATTCGATGCATTGAAGAGATCTCGACGGCTCGAATGGACATCTGAATTTCAGGCAGCTTTCAAATGACTTAAAGAATACCTGACGCAACCACTACTACTTTTGTGGCTCATCCTTAGGGAAGACTCTACCTATATCTGGCTATTTCTGAGTGAGCACTCTGCTCTGTGATTGTAAGACAGGAATCTACTGCCCAGAAACTAGTTTACTACATTAGAAGAATATTAAAAGAGTCAGAGATTAACTATCAACCGATCGAGAAGATAGCCTATGCTTTGGTCATTTTATCAAGGCACCTTCGACCATACTTCTAGGCCCATACCATTGTGGTGCTCACCGACCAACCGCTGAAGCAAATCCTCCAAAAGAGAGACACCTCCGGTCGGCTTATCAAGTAGAGTATAAAATTGGGTGAATTCAAAATCTAGTATCGACCGCACCCAACGATAAAGAGCCAAGCATTGGCTGATTTCATCCTCGAATGTACTCTATCTACGACGCCCCGAAGAACGGCCTCTCAACCATCAAGAAGAGTGGTCGGTCCCAGAGTGGATCATTCATGTCGATGGATCATCAAATTCCTCAAGAAGCGGAGCTAGACTTATACTAGTGAGTCTGAATGATTTTAAGGCAGAATATGCCTTCCTGTTCGATTTCCAGGCCACTAACAACCAAGCAGAGTACGAGGCCTTGCTAACGGGCCTCAGAATCGCCATTAACATAGGAGCCCGGAACGTCAAGGTATTTATGGACAGCCAGTTGGTCATGAAACATCGAAGGGGTTTACGAAACCAAAGACTCAGTTATGACAAAATACTTGAGCAAGCTGCGTGAGACGATGGAACAATTGGGTAAGGTTGACATCTAGCAAATCCCTCGGTCGGAGAATGCATGGGCTGACACCCTATTGAAGTTGGCTAGTTCCGATTTGGTCACTTCTAACCGAACGGTATATATCAAGAGCCTGTCGTATCCCAACATTGACGAGCCCAGGGAGGCTCTCCCTATCAATCAGTCTCCTAGCTAGAAAGATCCCATAAAAGAATACCTAAGGCATGATCATCTGCCAAAATCCCTAAGGGAAGCGGTGAAACTAAAGCGAAGGCAGCGCACTATGCCATAATTGATGGGATCCTCTACCGCAAGTCATTTACTCACCCGTATTTACGGCGCCTAACTCCCGAAGAGGGGGATTATGTCCTCTGAGAAATCTATGAACGAATCTGTGATAATCACCTGGACACTCGAAATCTAGTCTATAAAACCATTCGTCAGGGGTACTACTGGCCAACTATGAAGGTCGATTTTGATAACTACGTCAAACGGTGCGATAAGTGCCAGCGTTTCTCTTCAGTGCCTTGGCTACCCTCCACCTTGCTCAATCTTATATCTAGCCCTTGGCAGTTTGCTCAGGACCATTTCCCCCAGTCACGGGACAACAAAAATTCTTGATAGTAGCGATCGACTACTTCACCAAGTGGGTGGAATCCGAACCTTTAGCTCAGATCACGGCAGCCAAAGTCCAGTCCTTCGTGTGGACCCATAATATCACCCGGTTCAGTATACCGCGCGTCTTTATCACGGATAATGGGAAGCAATTCGATAACCAGTGCTTCCAGGAGTTCTGTGAGAACCTTGAGATTCAACATCGATTTTCATCGGTTGCTCACCCACAAACCAACAGGCTGGCTGAAATAACTAACCAAATGATCCTACAAGGACTAAAGATGACGCTGGATGAAGCCAAGAGGCAATGGATTGAAGAACTTTACGGTGTCCTCTGGTCATATCGCACTACCCCCCGAAGGGCAACGGTAGAAACACCTTTCAGCTTAACTTACAGGAGCGAAACAGTCATACCCATGGAGATAGGTATTCACTCACTACGGGTAGCTTAATACGACGCCAGGCAAAACGAACGTATCCTGTGAGAAAGATTGGACTTGCTTCCAGAGTTACGAGAATCCGTATCGACACAAATGGCAGCCTATCAGCAATAGATAACATGATATCACAATCGTAGGGTCCAAAATTAAACGTTCAAATTCGGAGAATTGGTACTAAGGAAGGTGGAAGCTAATGGTCAACCCCAGCCCGGGGGCAAACTCGCTCCTTGTTGGGAAGGCCCATATCGAGAACGTTTCGTGGTCCGACCGGGAATTTATCATCTCGACAATCTAGACGGATTGACAGTACCTAGGACCTAGAACTCAGAAAACTTATGCATATACTATCAGTGAGCTTCGAAACTATCCAACAATCGGAAGATTTAGCGCGGAGAGAATCTGGAGATTTCCTATCGCTCGGAGGGTCTAAATCGCCCAACTCCTATCGTTCACATGCGTCGTCAATAAGGGATAGAACTCCCCGAACGGGTGGACGCGACCCCTCTATTTAAAAATTTTCTATCGCTCGGAGGGTTTAAGTCGTCCATCTCCTATCGTTCGTACACATCGTCAATAAGGGATAGAACTCGCCGAACAGGTGGACGCGACCCATCTATTTAAAAATTTTCTATCGCTTGGAGGGTCTAAGTCATCTAACTCCTATCATTCATACGCGTCATCAATAAGAGATGGAACTCGCCGAATGGGTGGACGCGGTCCCTCTATTTAAAAATTTTCTATCGCTTGGAGGGTCTAAATCGCCCAGGTCCTATCGTTCGTATGCGTCGTCAATAAGGGATGTCCCTCTATTTAAAAATTTTTCCTATCACTCGGAGGGTCTAAGTCGCCTAGTTTCTATCGTTTGTACGTGTCGTCAATAAGGAATGAAACTCTCCGAACGGGTGGATGCGGCCCCTCTATTTAAAATTTTACTATCACCCGGAGGGCCTATGTCACCTAGCTCCTATCATCTATACGAGTCACATGAAGTCTCCCAAAGGGATAAGCATGACCCCCCAATTTAGCCATCCAATGGTTTTGAAGGCCGGCGTTACTTAACATCTAAGTGGGGAGAATCAAAAATGGATCTACCCTAACAAAGGTTAGAAAAAGGCATATAACTAGACAATGGATCGAAAAAGAGCGAAGTCAAAATTCGAGTGAATAAAGCATAATCTTTCATTCACATTTATACAAAAAGTACATTCGATTACATGAGTATATATACGAGTCCCTAGGTTGGACCGACTAGATCGAGAAGTACATAACGGGGGCACCCAAGGAACCAGAAACCACAATCCCTACACTAGACAGTACAAAAATGTAATGTTAGGGATAAGAAGAGGTGAGCTCGGGTTTTGCCACCCCCAATGCAACCCAAGCCAGACCTACCAATCCAAAAACGGTCGGGAGATATCCCCACCATAGTTGGAGGATGGAGACGGACCAAGGCGGTACAAGAACGCTCCCCCATTGGCAATGAACGATCTAACCACGCCAACCGAATAACGGCCGACATAATGAGATCTCATTCCGGTGGTCCCCTTCCTTAATAAGCTCTCATTCCAGCAGAAGTTACCCCAACCGTGGATCTTCACATACCGAGGTGATTCACAAAAAAACTCTTAGTCAAACTCCCAAAGAAGGGGAGAAGCCTCAACTCTTCACGAAAGAGAACGAACACCTTTCGTAGCAATTTATAGTGGTGGAGGGACAGGCCCCAATTAACTCAGGATAGGTGAAACGGATAAGCAAGGGTAGCATGTCATAAATGGAGAAATAAATTGTCTCCAATTCCCCATAAAGATGTCACTTCTGTCGAGACATACTTACGCTCGTGGCAATAAAGTAGAATGGTTTAGGACGAGCCTAGTATTCCTATACTTCTGTAACGTATCAAGCACACCTCACAAGGCTTTACTTATGGCACTTCCTTACCAGGAAGACCATGCGTCGGGGGCAAATGATGGAACATAACTCTAAACCCGATCAAATGAGTTAGCTTTGGAAAGGTCCATATGAAAAATCCACGAATGACAGCTACTGATCGAGATTCAAATATGATTACTTACCAAATGGTCATAGTCACCTAAGCTTCCCGAACAATAGGGTCTCAGTCGCCCCGCCAACCGAACGTGATTCATCAAGTAAAGGTAATCGTCCCGACCGGGTATTCAATCATCGACCCCTCATTGATACAACTCTGAAAACCCTTTATCGGTCGAACGACCAATCGATAGTTAACGATTTTAAAGAAATGTCAGAGTATCCTATTAACTCCTATTTCTTATTGAGAGCAGTATCTTGAGGATCTTTCAGTTAAGGAAATGATACCTCCAGAATACAAAAATTTCCCAAAGGATAAGGATCACAATCAATTCAAAATATTAGATTCCCAAGATTTCTGAATCGACTTGATAAGAAAAGTAGGGTTGAAGCATCTCGACGGCGCACGACTTTCACAGGTATAAGATATCTCAAAACCCTCCAAACCAGCAATGCTCTCTTGCTCTCATACATTGGGCACTCTAATCATAGGAAATCACTCTCTCGAACTCTAAGTCTGTTTCTTTCATTCAAAAACCGTTCTTTCTGACTTGAGCGTTCGAATCTCCCCGTCGGAATACTCTCCGACAGTCTTTTGTAGGTATTACATCCTTTTGACGGCAATCGTTCAATTCTACAAGAAACTGATATCTGTGGAGCCATAATTCACCTCCAACACTGAGTATATCCTTAGAGATAAACCTAGCTAAAAGACATTGAGCATTTTCAAGATCTACTTTCCTGATTAATAGGTAGACAATTTTTTAGCCATATCAAAGCAAGCATGTTGCTATATCTGCAGAAGTTGGAACTTAGTGCTGGATAACCACAGTACGTAAATGATTGGACCAATGTCGGGTGCAAACTTAAGGCAAGGTCCTTAAATGTTGAGGATCTCACTGAGGTAATAATCGTACATAATTCGTCAAATTGTGCCTTCATTTGTTGAAATTTATGCATTTCCAATACTATTTAACTTGATTTCAATGTTAATCAATCAGGCATATATATATTTTGCAGTACAATGTGGATTCTTATGTCTTCAGTTGATTGGAACCAACAACTGAGTTGTTAGATATATAGTCCACATAATCTCCTTTTAGGCATTCTGGTCCTATATAGACTGTTACCTTGTTTGGATGGAAGTAGGGACCTAAAATCTCAGATTCCGATTTTCATTTTTACTGGTTTTGCACATTAAGATCGTCTTTCCTGTTGGAAACTGGGACGGGTCCACCCGGGTAGACCCAACTCTTTTCCATTTTTGAAATTTAAATTGAAAGAGGGAGTGGTTATTAGAAAACCACCCCCTCAACTCCCTTGTGCTCCAAAAGTCCCCTCTCTCTTAGTCTCCAATAGACACACTTCCCAAAATGTTGTGAGGGACGTGAACAAGCAAATAAAAAGAGAAGCCATTCCTCTGGGTGAGAGAGAACGAGAAAGAGATTTTTTTGTCACATTTGAGAAAACATAAAAAAGGGGGGCTCATACATTTGATAAAAAAGATAAAGTGAGGGTTTGTGCCTTCGTTGATCATTTTGTTTATTGAAATATTTAAATTATGAATAATAAGAAGTATTTTGAAATCGTGATAATTTTTTAATTTAAAATATTTATTCAATCTTAACTTATTTTGAATCTTAAAAATTTTTGAATGAAAATACTTTTTATTAATTTGTACGGAAATTATCATTCTAAAAAAGATCAGAGTTGCTGCTGTGTTATTAAGTAATTTGATTGATGTTGACATGTGATTGGTATTTTAAGCTATAATTCTGACCTGTGTTGGCTGATTTAGCTATATTTTAACACCAAGTTGGTTATCAAACGTGCTTTAGTTATATCTAATTCTGTAATACAAGCAGCTAAGATTGTCTGTGTGTTTTGCCAAGTCCATCCCAAAGAAACTAAACATGATAGAAGAGAACTTCGACCATATATTGTCCAAGGGTCAGTTGGAATTCACTGATTTTCTCATGGGAAGTAAGCTATCCCGGTATATTGGATGAAGCTTAGGGAAAATCACCGCAAACTTTTAGTTTGCAGAAAATGCAGCAGAGGCTAGCTTAAGTTACCAAAGTAGATTGTCAATTAGAAGAATTACGAGGCTTCGCTGAAGTTTAATTAATATCCAAGTGCCTAGTACTCCAAACACTTTGATGCTAAAGCACCAATACTCTTTGCAACTGACTGCACTAGTTAAAGTAGAAAAGCAATCAATTCTAGGAGGATTACAAGAGAAAGTTAAGCCTGCACAGTTAACTGCCACTCTGCCGTGCTTCGCTAGATATGGAGTTGGGAGTTGCCTCAGTGATAGAGGCCTGCCTTTTCACTGGATTCTAAACTGGTGACAATGTCTTTTGTAACTGTTTTTAGAAGAGGAATTCTAGATTGCCACAATTTATGGATTTATTCACTTGGCTCCAATTTATGGATTTGCCACAACGATGTCCAATTAATTGATTGCCACAATTAAATGCATAGTCCATAAAATTAAGGTGGCAAATACATCGTACATAACTAAAATCTTCCATCTGCTTGCAGTTTTCAGAAGCCATCCTGCGTGGTCAAAAGTTGGAACTTGCCTCTCAAACTACAGCTTCCAAAAGATTGAACCAATGCATTTTGGTAATGGGCATGGGTGAATTTTCTCCAGGATCCGCTTAGTGATTTTAAAATCACAGGCAGCTGCCATGAAGAGCTCTGTCCAGCAAAATTAAAGCATCCGATGGAGGTTGACTCTGTTGCGGAAATAACGTGTGAACGATTGTACTAATAAATTACCCAAGATATATTTCCCAAAAGGGTAATTTAATAGCACAATATATCACTACAACTATACCTAACAACAACTATTAAATAAAGAAAGAACACCAGAATTTAACGAGATTCGGCCAAATATGCCTACGTCCTCGTACACTACTAGAATAATATTTCATTAATAAACTTGAAATATTACAAGAGAGAGAGAGAAAATTGGCCTAAGATATGAACTTGTTAATTTTGGGATAATCCAACAAGGCATGGGGAAGTGTCTATTTATAAGGTAAAAACTCACATCATCTCTCACATTGCCAAACAATGTGGGATTCTCTCCTCCTATAAGTTTTTGCCACAACCAACAAATCTCCACCTTGACAAAAAACTTTACAACTCTCTCATACAATTTTAGTAGTGTCTGCAATTTTCAATTTTCAATAATATTGATCAAGTTCAAACAATGTTGAAACTTGACTGTAGTTATCACTTTTGTCATCATATCAGCAGGATTCTCAGAGGTTGGAACCACCTTCTTCCAAAATCTCCCGTATGAAGTGATAACGAACGTCGATGTGCTTTGTCCTTGCATGATAAACTTGATTCTTTGCCAAATGAATTGCACTTTGACTATCACAATACACTTTGATGTGTTTTTGTTCTAATCCCAATTCACCAACCAACCCTTGAAGCCAAATTGCTTCCTTCACGGCTTCTGTAGCTGCTATGTATTCTGCCTCTGTAGAAAACAACGCCACTGTTGATTGTAAGGTAGACTTCCAACTTACTGGTGCTTTTGCAAGAGTAAACATATAACCAGTAGTTGATCGTCGTTTGTCCAAATCACCAGAATAGTCAAAATCACAGTACTCAACTATGTGTTGACCATTTTGTTTGTCCTGCTGAAATATTAAACCAAGATTCATGGTGTTTAGAATGTACCGTAAAATCTATTTCACAGCTTGCCAATGCTCCTTTCCAGGATCATGCATATACCTGCTCACTACCCCAACTGCATGTGAAATATCGGGTCTTGTACACACCATAGCATACATTAGGCTACCTACAGCACTTGCATATGGTACTTTTGACATGTATTCTCGTTCTGCATCATTCTTTGGTGACATGGATGCACTGAGCTTGAAGTGAGGAGCAAGTGGAGTACTGACTGGTTTTGACCTTTTGTTAATGCCAAAACGTTTTAGTACCTTGCTCAAATACTCCTTTTGTGATAAACAAAGCCTCCTCAAATTCCTATTTCTAGTAATTTCCATACCGAGAATCTTCCTTACTTTACCTAGATCTTTCATCTCAAACTCCCTTTTCAGCTGAACTTTCATTTTCTCAATTTCTATCTGACTTTTGGAGGCTATTAGCATATCGTCAACATAAAGAAGAAGATAAATAAAGGATCCATCTTGCAGTTTGTGAAAATACACACAATGATCATATTTACTTCTTGTGTACTTTTGCCCCATCATAAACTTGTCAAATCGCTTGTACCACTGTCTGGGAGATTGCTTTAATCCATATAGCGATTTCTCAATTTTGCATACCATATTTTCCTTTTTAGCAACATTGAACCCTTCTGGTTGAGTCATATAGATTTCCTCCTCCAAGTCTCCATGTAAAAATGTTGTTTTTACATCCAACTGAGCCAACTCCATATCCAACTGTGCTACCAAAGCCAACAAGATTCTGATAGAAGAATACTTCACAACCGGAGAAAATATTTCATCATAATCGACTCCCTGCTTCTGAGCGTAGCCTTTAGCCACCAATCTTGCTTTGTAACGAATACCATTCTTGTCAGGAAAACTATCTTTCTTTGCATATATCCATTTGCATTCAATTGCTTTCTTTCCTTTTGGAAGACTAGTAAGCTTCCAAGTTTGATTCTTTTGAATGGACTGCATCTCCTCTTCCATAGCAATCCTCCATTGCTCTTGTTCTGAACTTTGGACTGGTTCATTGTAAGTGGCAGGAACGTCATCAATTTGAATTGCTGATGTAGAAGCAACCATATTAGCATAACGAGCAGGTGGTTTAATGGTTCTTCTTCCCTTCCTAAATACAATTGATTCAAGCTACTGCGAAAGTTCTTGGGTCTGTACCTCTTCTTCATCTGACTCTTCATCTATTATAGGAGAGTCACCATCAGATTCTTCATTTGCTGGGACTAATCTGCTTCCATCAAATTCCACATATTTAGAAGTATCTCCTGTGTGTTCAATATTTCTAGGAGTTACCTTTGACATGGAAGATTCATCAAAAGTAATATCCCTGCTGAAGATTACTTTCTTTGTTTTTGGACACCAAAGACGATAACCTTTTACTCCAACTGTGATCCCCATGAAAATTGCTTTCTTTGCTCTGGGATCCAATTTTGACTCCTTAACATGATAATATGCAGTGGAGCCAAAAACACGCAAGGAATCATAATCTAAAACAGGCTTTCCAGACCATTTCTCCATTGGTGTTTTGCCACCAATAGCTATAGATAGCAGGCGGTTGATGAGGTGACCAGCATAAACAGCAGCTTCAGCCCAAAATTCTTTGTCCAACCCAACATTGGACAACATACATCGAACCTTCTCCAATAATGTCCGGTTCATATGCTCCGTCACTCCATTTTGTTGCGGTGTATTCCTGACGGTGAAGTGTCTAACAATGCCTTCGTCTTCACAAATTTTCAGAAATTGATCATTTCTGAATTCTCCACCATTGTCTGTATGGAGACGTTTGATTTTCCTGCCTGTTTGAGTCTCCACCATATTTTTCCATTTAAGGAAAATTCCCAACACTTCATCCTTCGTCTTCATTGTATACACCCAAACTCTCCGGGAAAAATCGTCAACAAAGGTCACATAATAATGCTTTCCTCCCAATGATGATGTTTTAGAAGGCCCCCAAACATCTGAATGAATATAATCCAAAATACCTTTAGTATCATAGATTGTTGTGCCAAATTTCACCCTTGTTTGTTTCCCTTTGACGTAATGCTCACAAAAATCTAATTTGTAAGCTTGTACTCCTTTCAGCAATCCTTGATTTATCAGAAGTTTCAAGGATTTTTCTCCAGCATGCCCCATCCGCATATGCCACAATCTAGTTGCTTCTAATTCTCGATCATGAGTAGAAACTGCTACTGTCGCTGCTGCTCCAACAACTGTACTACCCATAAAATAGTACACATTGTTATTTTTCCGAATTCCCTTCAATACTGTGAGTGCACCAGAGATTATCTTCATTACTTCATCTTTTATCTTCATATCAAATCCTTTTGATTCTAAGAATCCGATAGAGATGAGATTTTTCTTCAAATCCGGTACATATCGAACACATGTTAAAGTTTTGATAGATCCATCCTGATTTCTCAGGCGAAATGAACCAATCCCATGTGTGGAGAGAGGGACATCATTTGCTGTATAGACCATTCCCCCTTTCTGTTCTTTGAAATCAAAGAACCATTCTCGATTGGGGGACATATGGTGGTTACAAACAGAATCCAGCAACTACATACTAGAATGGCTAATTAATGGTACAACTGCAAGTGAAAGGTCTGAATCTGCATCATCACATTCAGCTACATTTGAATTTGAGACAACTTTCCCTTTATCTGGTTTGCCTTTATTTTTCAGTTTTGGGCAATCTTTTTTCCAGTGCCCTTTTTCTCGACAAAAGGCACATTCATCTTTCTTCACTTTGGACCTTGATTTTGATCTCCTTTTCATCCCTTTACTCTGGCTCTGCGAACGTCCTCTGACAACTAATACTTCGGCTTCTTCAGTTGTGTTTTCTTGCTTTTCCTTTTTTCTTAGTTTGTAACTGTATAATGCTGCAGTTACTTCACTAAGAGAGACGACAACTTTTCCGTGAAGTAGGGTAGTTTCCAAATATTCGAACTTGTCAGGAAGGGATCCCAACAACATAAGAGCCAGATCTTCATCCTTAAAAGTCTCGTCCATATTCATCAGATCAGTAAAACTGATGATGTGATCATTCATAGTGGTACCCGGTGCATAGTTGAAGCGAAACAACCTCTTTTTCATATAGAGTTTGTTTTGACTGCACTTTTTTAAGAATTTTTCTTCTAGTGCTTTCCACAATTTACTAACAGAAATTTCTTTGGAAAAAGCATATTTCTGCTCTCTGGAAAGACACTATCTAATTGTACCACATGCTAATATGTTCATCGTCTGTCATTCCTTCTCCTCAGCATCATCTGGTTTCTTTTCTTCAATAGCAAGGTCTAGACCTTATTGGAAAAGGACGTCTAGAACCTCACTCTGTCACATTCCAAAATGACCGGTTCCATCAAAAATCTCCACGGCAAATCTGGTATTCGTCACTGCGGTTCTTGCAAAGATTGATGAGGTCGATGTGGATGATTTTGTGTTGTCTGCCATTTCTGCTATTTGTATTATTTAATAGCTGCCGATGCGAAATGCCGATAGCCCCAAGAAAATCTTTTCTGATGTAGAAGATCAGACAAAGCTACAACCACAGAGCATACTAAGATAAACCGGACTCAATGCCAATAGCCCCAAGAGAATCTTTTCTGATGTGGAAGATCAGACAAAACTGCAACCACAGAGCATACTAAGATAAACCGGGCTCAATGCCGATAGCCCCAAGAGAATCTTTTCTGATGTGGAAGATCAGACAAAACTGCAACCACAGAGCATACTAAGATAAACCGGACTCTGATACCAATTGTTGCGGAAATAGCGTGTGAACGATTGTACTAATAAATTACCCAGGATATATTTCCCAAAAGGGTAATTTAATAGCACAATATATCACTACAACTATACCTAACAACAACTATTAAATAAAGAAAGAACACCAGAATTTAACGAGATTCGGCCAAATATGCCTACGTCCTCGGACACTACTAGAATAATATTTCACTAATAAACTTGAAATATTACAAGAGAAAAAAAGAGAAAATTGACCTAAGATATGAGCTTGTCAATTTTGGGATGATCCAACAAGACATGGGGAAAGATCTATTTATAAGGTAAAAACTCACATCATCCCTCACTTGCCAAACAATATGGGATTCTCTCCTCCTATAAGTTTTTGCCACAACCAACAGACTCTTGATTCTCTGTGGAGAATGGGTAAGTGAGGTCTTAAAATGCCACCGAATTCAGTTGTGTCCATAGATTATCGAAGCTTTGCCTATGGAAGTAAATAAGCTCCGGGAAAACTGAGGCTGGAAATTGTGAAACAGCAGCTCCTATGACATGACCTGCATATTCTTTTGCATACAAGCTACTAAGACATGGAGAGCCCTTGTTTTCCGGTCTAAAATTGAGGGGGAATGAAGATATCTCCCTCCGCCGCTTCTGCCTTTTTTCCTTTTTAGTTTTAATTAACGTTAATGGATGGGGAATTGTTGGTTGGTGTGTCCATGTGGGGCATTATTGAGAAAATAAAAGATTGATTTTAAATATAAATTTTGGATATAATGGGTAAACACCCATTATCCACACAACTCTCGTTACTTCCCAAAAATATCTCCACCTCTCTTCCTTGATTAGAAGACGTGAGTTGCCCTCTTTGTGAATGAGCATGGGAGAGGCTAAAGCAACGGTGAATTGCTTAAGAGAGAAAAAATAAAGACAAAACATTCTCAATAGTAATAAGAATTGTAATCGAAGGATTGCGAAATTTTCATGTAAGAAAATTTTTTTCATTATTGGAATCATCGAATTTAAGGTTGAAATGTTGTAGATCCGTGATGGTGATTTAATTAACGTTATGATCACCATCCCGATCGAACAATTATTCAATGGCTCGCAATTTGCCGATCAATTGATTTTGGATGCCCTACACATAAAGGTATTTACCCAAAATCATGATCCATTTAAATTTTTGAAAATTATCTTGCTTCCACTGTACATGAAATAAATTGAGTATAGTTGGAATTATTAAAAAAAAAATTCAGATTTTTTGGATATAAAAATATAGGATATAAAAAATTTATGGTTAGAATCACGGATGAGTTTCATGAATCCAATTATACCATGATGTTGCTCATCATTCGTAGATCACAAATATACTTTTTATTGAATTTTTTGAACACATTTAAAGTATGAAATGCTGAGTTGAAGTTTTGGCCCAAACGGTAACCAAACTCTTAGATCTTGGATCCGTAGATATTTAGAATAAATTGATCTATAAAATTGGTATAAATGTGTTCTACATGTTGTGATCTACATTTTGCGTATATCAATTGCATGCTTGAGTTGCCAAATTGAAAATTTTAAATTGGTCCGGAAGGTCAAAATTTTGGAAATTAAATTTGCTGTGATTAGTGCATAAATTTTCCAATAAATCATGTCAATGATATTTATGGAAATTAAATCGAAGTTTCCAATAAAATTTCGATGAAAAATGGGCCGAAAATGGAGTTTTTCGAAAGTCGAGTCGCGGGACCGGATTGCAGGGAATCGGGGCAAAGAAGAATCGACCCAGACCTTGGATGCGTGGCGTGCATGCGCATGATGCCCGCAAGTGTGGGCGCGTGAAGTTCATGCGCATGTGAGGCACGTGAACAAGGGTTGGGTGGTCTGGGTTGGTTTCGACCAAGATACATGTCCCGACCCACGCCCCCAACCTGAGAACACGGTCCGCGCAGGTGTAGGCACGTGGATGATGCATTGCGTGTCTTACGCAGCACGCAACTGGCATGTGCAATCGCGTAAAAAAGCGCCACCGGTGCGTGGTTGCATGTGAGACCTCCGACGGTGCGTCAGGCTTTGCTAGAATGAAATTTTTCACTTTTTTGAGGGTCCCATGCTATTAAATGTGACTTTTTGGTTGGTTTTTCTATACCGAATTCAAGTCCAAATGATAAGGTGCAATCGCAGGTTGTGGCGTATGATGTCCGTTGACTTATACGCTCGCTTTAGGGTCTATACTCAAATCATTTTAAATTGTTGATTCGAAGGGTGCACAAAATTATGAAAATAAGTATCATAAGTCACTATTGTCTCTTAAACTGCTTCAAAAATTGTTGTATTAGATCTTTGCAAGGGAATAAACTAAATGGTGACGACTACAAGATTTTACATAGTAGATTCAATTTGTTCTTGAAGAGCAAGATCTATCTGAGATTCTGAGATACGAGATGGTGAACTCCGAGAAGGATACCACACCTCAGAGAAATGGGATTAAGAGGCATTACGTGCATGGAAGAGGAAGGATAGTCAAGTTAGGACAATCCTCCTGAGAAACATGCACGATGATATGATCCCGATCGATAAGTAATATCATATGGCTATGTCGGTTTGACTCTTCTTAAAAAGAGCATTGTGATGCTCTTACAGTTCTTGAGATAAGGATGCTGACTTATAAGTTTAATAATTTATAAGAAAATAGTTGATCAAATAATGATATAGCATTTGACGCAAATGTCGAGTATCATCGTCGAGTTGGAGAATATGGACGAGCCTATTACAGATGTGTTTTTAAGTACTAGGTGCGATCCAGTCTTTACCTAATTCATGGGAGACCGTGAAAACCTATCTCACACACGATGAGAATATTTGTACTTTCGTTAATGTGAATAGGCACTGTGAGATCAAGTAGGAGCGTTTGAAGGTAAGTAAGCCAAACTCAGGTCATGCTTATGCAGTGGAGTTAAGCTAAGACTCTCGTAGCACTGAACACAAATAGTGTAAGTATAAGAAAAAGACTCGAGATTCAGATAAAAAGAAACCATTTGAAAAATCCGACAATAAAGTATTAAAGCGCAGAAAGAAAAAGTCAGATAAGATCAAGATGTAGTGTTACATCAGTAATAGATTTTGTCATTTTGCTCGTGTGATGAACGAAAATTATCTCCTTCTTCTTTACATGGTTTGAGATGCTCATTATTTTTCTCTCATTCGTGGATTGAAGACTTCGAATCCACTGACCACGTAGCTCAAGACAGAAGCGTGTATGTTGAGTTCCGCCGAGTGAGTCCTCAAGTAGGAGGATTTACATGGGGAATAGAGCTTTTGTCATCGTCAAAAGGAGTGACATTTGCAAGATGGAGTTGCAAAGTGGCTAATCCTTTACGCTCTGGATATTCGATGGAATTTGAACTCAGCCTGGGATATACTTTTTAATTTGGAAACTTTATAGTTTATATTCGTTACAACAAATTCTTTGATTTGTTCTAGTTTAGTCAATTATGGATGATATGTACTAGATGTGATTCTTTATAATAGTGTTTCTTGTTATCCTCTTAGGACGAGAGAGGATGCATTAGTTAGTAGTGAGTGGTCCATTGGGCCTGCTAACCAAGGTAGAGTTGCCTGTGTGTGACTTTTGTCTACTCGGCAAAACTACAATAAAACCATTCGACAAGACAATCAAAGTTGGGACTCTATTATAATTGATCCATTCTGATATCTGTAGCCTATGTAAATGAGAGTTCAAAATGGAGTTGTGTACTCTATTATGTTCATAGACAATTACACGCGTTTCGCTTACGTCTGTCTGATCTCCAACAAGTCTGAGGTATTGGGATGTTTTAGGAGGTTTATTAGCGAGATTAAGAATCAATTAGATTGGAGAGTGGAGACTTTCAGAACCGATCAATAGTGTGAGTATATGTTCAAGAAACTCTGTTTCAAGAAGGGTATTACGAGACAACTGACTATTGCTGCTACTCAGTGGAGTAGAGTAGTCGTGAGGAGGAATAGAATTTTATTTGAGACAGTGAGGTCGATAATGGCACATGCCAATTTGCTCGTTTCATATTGGGGAGATGCGTTATTGGTTGCAGCCTACGTGCTCAATCATGTTCTGTCGAAACTCGTAGTCAGTACCTCATATGAGTTTAGCACCAGGAAGCACTTGACCTCAACCACTTGAGGTTATGGGATTGTACCACGTATGTTCACGATTTCTCACATCCACACAACAAGTTAGGCATACGAGAAAAGAGGTGTATCTTTATAAGATGCTTAAAACACTCCAAGGGGAATGTGTTCTAGGTGAGCATGCAGATTGCACTGTCATCGAGATTGAGTCTCGTAATACTGCATTTCTTGAGGATGATTTCTCTAAGAGATGTGAAATCGATCGGGACTTGACTTTTCTGTGATATGGATGAGCTGAGCCTAGCAGAGGGACCTAAGAACCCATTACGGATTTTGGTCCTAGTGGGAGCGATCCACCTAAAGGTAAAGAGGTTCTTTTCTTCTCGTAAGAGCATTCTCGGACATGTACTTAAATGTCATTTCTCATTGAGGGTGTGTCCCTCATTGTGACACCTGAGAATGATGAGGAACCTGAAATACTCCAAAAGGCTCTCACGGGTTTTGTGACGAACCGTTGATTGAAGGCCATAGATAAAAATATAGATTCAATGAAAATCAATAGGGTCTGGGATCTAGTTGATTTGCCTGAGGGTAGAAAGGTCATTGAAAACAAGTGAGTTCTCAAGATCAAGAGAGAGGCCGGTAGATCGGTGGAGAGGTATAAGATCCATCTAATAACTGGGGGTTACACTCAAATTAAGGGTGAGATTACCTCAATAATTTTACTTTTAGTGATTGTCGTAGATATGGATCTGGAGTTATACCAAATGGACATTGAGATTGTTTTCCTGAGTGGAAATTTGGATGAGGAGATCTACAAGGAACAGCCATCTAGTTTTGTTCCTGTAGGTCAGGAAGGTAAAGTTCGTCGACTTCAAAAGTCGATATACGACCTTAATCATCAATCCAGACAGTGGCAATTGAGATTTCACGATAAGATGATATCTTACGATTTTGTGATGATTGAGGAGGATCATTACATATACCTTATATGTTCTTCTAACTCATTTGTGATCATGTTCTTGTGTGTGAATGGCATTCTATTGACTGAAAACAATAGAGAGTATCTAATGACCATGATGACGTGGTCTTTGTCGAGTCTTGATATGAAGGACATGGATGAAACTCAGTTTTTTCTCAAAGTTAAAATTCAGAGGGATCGCTCAAGATAGATATTGACTCTTTCATAGGAGTCCTACATCAAGAGAGTTCTCGAGCGCTTCGCGAAAAATAATTACAACCCTATAGATACTCTTATCGTTAAAAGGTTAAAACCTAATTCTTGACATATGCCCTAAAACTCGAGAAAAGATAAGGGAGATGAATAAAATCTCTTGTACTAGTGCACTGGGTAGTCTGATGTACGCAATATTGTGTATACTACCAGACATTTGTTTAGCAGTCAGTCTAGTGACTAGGTATCAGTCGAATCCTAGAGGGGATCACTGGAAAGCAATAAAAAGGAATTTGTGATATCTCAAGAGAACTAAAAACCTCTCCTTGTATTACGGAGGAGGTGATTTGCATCTCGTTGGGTATTCAGACGTTGATAGAGGTGGCGATCTGGATAGATATAAATCGATATCAAGTTTTGTGAAAAACCTGTGCATCTCTATCTATGATAGAGGTTAAGCTTGTGGTATACTCAACGGCAGTTTAGAAGAGTGTTTGGCTCCGAAGATTTTCTAAATGATTTAGAGATTGTGACAGATAGTGGGAGGCCAGTGGATTATTTATTTTGAAAATCAGACCGCCATTGACCACACTCGAAACCCTAAGTATTATAGTAGGACCAAACACACTGATACCTAATACCATTTTATAAGAGATATCGTCGAGAATGGTGAAATAATAATTAAGTGTACTTTTACACAGTATGGTAGCTGATCCCTTCACCAAACCCATGGCGAGAGATTCCTTTATGAGACATACGGAATCATTAGGTTTACGTGTATTTTGATATTTCTCACTATATACTGATGATGCTTATTGTTTTGTATATATATGACATATGTGCATGATTTAATCACTTATTTATTGTACTTGTTTTATTGTCATATATTTTATGATATGTTGAGATAAAAGACATGTCAGGCAGATGTGGTCGAGTCTCTCACACGAGTAACCACCTCCACCTCTAAGTAAGCAGAGATAAAACGGTTTCTAGTTGTAATAGATTTTGAGAGTGATCCTACTAGAACATAAGTCATCCTGATACGTATTTAAGATAAGGTCATATGCGATATGACCGACATAGACATATTCACATCCATGTTGGCTGTAAGTAGTCAGGTATGAGATCTAAGATATCATTTGCGATTTGTGATATTATCTCTGAGATACTCTCTCTGAAATCTTTAGATAAAATCTTATATGTAGACTGAATCTCATACTTACACAGTGTTAGAGAAATCTGACATATATCCTTTTCGAGAGATGGGGGAATAACACTATGGCATGTGTTTCATACCACGTGTGATAAGACGACTAGAGATAGTGGAAGTTATATTACATGAGACAATGATTTGATCTTGATCTCCATTCCCACTGTGTGAGACCCGAGATCCATTAAGTAGTATCTCTTGTACCCTTATTATTTTTGACTGTTTCTAGAAATCTTGATTTAGTGGTACTACTTTAATCTGTTTACATATAGTCCAGAATATAAATTGAGCTCTAAGGGGCAGATCTAGGAAAACAGCTGAATTGGGGTTGATGAATTCGAGTTTGGGAAAAGAAAAACCAATTGACATTACATCATTATATTGTATTCATCAGTCAACATGTTATATTTATCTATATTAGAATTCAAATATAATAGTGAATACACAGTCGAGTAATTATTGGAGATTACTTTCGATGAAAAAGTGATTCGATGGATATAATTGTGTTGAATTTGGGGTACAGTGAATTCTTTTTGATACTAACGATTGCTCATCGATCATTCTAAGAGGTGTATTGAGAAGTCTTTGCTTTTAAGTGTACTCGTCGGTCACACGACACCCAATGTTATATAAAAGTCCAGTAAGGTGATGTGATAGATCAAATGAATTATGATATTGTGGCGGATGTAAAATGCTATCATGTACAAATATGAGATATTGGTTGGTATACCCATTTGAGACGTTATTCGGAGAATAAAAGATTGATTTTAAATTTAAATTTTGGAGATAATGGGTTAAGACCCATTATCCCCACAACTCCCATTACTTCTCAAAAATATCTCCACCTCTCTTCCTTGATGAGAAGGACCTGAGTTGCCCCCTTTGTGAATGAGCATGGGAGAGGCGTGAGTTGCCCTCTTTGTGAATGAGCATGTGAGAGGCTAGAGCAATGGTGAATTGCTTAAATTCTCAATAGTAAGAATTGTAATTGAGGGATTGAGAAATTCTTGCGTAGAAAAATTTCTTCTGTTATTGGATTCATCAGATTTAGGATTGAAATGTCGTGGATCTATGATAGTGGTTCGATTAATCTTGTAATTACTATCCCAACTAAACAATTGTTCGATAGCTCGAGATTCGCCAGTCGATTGATTTTGGATGCCCTACATATATAGAAGTATTTATTTAAAATCTTGATTCATTTAAATTTTCAAAAGTTATATTTTCCATTGTACATGAAATAAATTCCAACAGGAATTATATCCACCAACACAAAAAATCATTTGAGTGTCCTCATTGCACAACTTTAATATAGTTCCCTTCCTATGTGGATTCGCTTGAGTGATTGCATTCCTACTGTTACAGGACAGAAGCAATGCAGTAGGAGTAAAGGAAGAACAGCAGCAATGCAGTAGGAGTAAAGGAAGAACAGCAGAGTAGTAAAGGAAGAACAGCAGAGTAGTAAAGGAAGAACAGCAGCAATGCAGTAGGAGTAAAGGAAGAACAGCAGAGTAGTAAAGGAAGAACAGCAGAGTAGTGCAGTCGTGGCAAGTCTGTGAGTTTGTGTGGAGCTTGTGTGGCAAGTATGTGAGCTCGTGAGCTGAGTTGGCAGGAAGACAAGTGTGGCAAGTCTGTGAGCTGCTCGTGAGCTGAGTGGCAGGAAGGCAAGTGGTGGCAAGTATGTGAGCTGTTCGGGAGCTGAGGACAGGAAGACAAGTCTGTTATAGCAGTGAGCTGAGGATAGGAAGACAAGTCTGTTATAGTAGTTAAGAGTAGTTGACATTAGTGAGTTGTTAGTTAGGGTAGTTAAGAAGATCAAGAAAAGGCTGAACGGGGGGGAATAAATGTACAGGGGAAAGAAAAAGAATGTATAAAAAACTTGTTCATCTTCTTCCTCACTCTCTTTATTCTCTGTAAACTCTTTCTTCAGTCAATAAAAAACCATTACTGGTGCAAGATTTTGCATTACAATTTCTAAGTACGATTGAGTTTCTTGTCTCCTATTCAATCCCACTTAGATTTTTCATTGAGTCTACTTCCTTCTGCAACAGTGGTATCAGAGCTAAGGGTTGTGTAGCCATGGCAGAGGGAACCAGATCTCAAGATCTCAACAGAAAATTAGAAGAAACTATGAAGGCTCTGTTCAAAGAACATAAAGAAATGATCGACAGGGAGATGGATGCCCTCAGGTCCTTGGTATTAGAAAGTCATACTAGAAGCGAAAACAACTCTCCTAGACAATCAGGACAAGGACCTAAACATGGAGCAGGGGGAAATGGGTGCGCAGCAGCCACTAGACTCTCCAGACTTGAATTCCCCAGATTTCATGGTGAGGATTTTAGGGGATGGCTCTATAAGTGTGAACAATTCTTTGAAGTTGATGAAACTTCTCCTGAAGCCAAAGTGAAGCTGGTAGCTATGCACTTGGAAGGTAAAGCTCTTCAATGGCATCAAGTGTTTATGAAATCCAGATACACCCGAGAGTTGCCAAGCTGGGAAGAGTATGTCAGGAACTTGGCTGTTAGGTTTGGAAATACCATATATGATGATCCTATGGGAGAGTTAATGAACCTTAAACAGAGAGGGTCAGTTGAAGATTACCATGAAAAGTTCGAAGAACTTCTTAACAGGGTGGAGCTACCTGAAGCTTATGCAATCAGCTGCTTCCTGAGTGGTCTGAAGGAAGAAATTCAGATTGCAGTAAAGATGTTCAGACCAAGATCTATAGACCATGCTGTGAACTTAGCTAAATTGGAGGAGAGAAAGTCCACGGTAGCTTGGAGAAATTGGAAGGGAACTGCAGGAAAAACAAATAATACCGCTGGATGGAGTAAACCTCCTGCAAATAATGATGCTGCACTTTTACCTCTACCTAAATCTACCCAACAGGGGCCTTCCAGACAACCATTCAGAACCCTTACCTCGTCTGAAGTGGAAGAGAAAAGGAAAAAAGGGTTATGTTTCTGGTGCAATGAGAAATATAAAAGGGGTCATAAGTGCCATGGAAAACAATTGTATAGAGTGGAGATGTGGGTAGAAGAGGGTGGACAGGAGGAGGATACAGTGGAAAATGAGGATGAATCAGAGGAATTGGCCACTAATGCACATATATCCCTATATGCTATGTCAGAAATGGTACTCCCTAATTACAGAACTATGAGAGTGCATGGACACATAGGCAGGAATAGCTTTTGTATACTGCTAGATGGAGGAAGTTCCCACAACTTCATTCATCCTAACATGATAACCAAATTTGGGTTGAGAACTATAGAGGTAGACAAGATGTCAGTGGCCTTAGCTGATGGAGGGAAGCTTCAGACTACCACCATGTGTACTGAATTCAAATGGGCTATGAGAGGACAAGAATTTAACACCAAAATCATGGTATTGCCAATTAAGGGATGTGATGTGGTACTGGGAGTTCAATGGTTATCCACTTTGGGAGACATTACCTGGAATTTTGGAACCTTAAGAATGGAGTTCACTTATAAGGGAAAGAGGATAGTGCTGAGAGGGTCGACTGAATTGAAGGTGGTCAAGGGCTCAACAATGCAGAAGATTCTGAAGTCAGCCTCTGATGATCAGCCGGCCAGACTATGCTTCATACAACTTGGTCAAAGAGAACAAGTGTAGGTAACAGAATCTGTCCAGTCTCTGCACTTAATAACAACTGAGGTTAATTCAAAACAACAGCATAATATCAATGATCATATCCAGCTTGCTCTGCAACAAAAATTAAAAGAATATGCAGATATATTTGAAGAAGTAATAAGCTTACCTCCAGCTAGACATTGTGATCATAAAATTATGTTAAAAGGAGGCATGGATCCCATTAATGTGAGACCATATAGATACACTCACTTCCAGAAAGCTGAATTAGAAAGATTAATCAAAGAGATGCTTGAGAATGGTACCATAAGACCCAGCAACAGTCCTTACTCCTCCCCAATAGTGCTGGTAAAGAAAAAGGATGGTTCTTGGCGGTTGTGTGTGGATTATAGGAAGTTGAATGAGGCTACCATAAAGGATAAATTCCCTATACCTTTAATTGAAGAATTACTAGATGAACTATTTGGCTCCCAAGTGTTCTCTAAGCTGGATCTTAGATCAGGATACCATCAAGTCAGAATGCACACTGCAGACATAGAGAAAACTGCATTTAGAACTCATGATGGACACTATGAGTTCTTGGTGATGCCCTTTGGGTTAACCAATGCCCCATCCACATTTCAAAGTCTCATGAATGATATATTCAGACCTTATCTAAGACAGTTTGTATTGGTATTCTTCGATGATATTCTAGTCTACAGCAGAAGTGGACAGCAGCATCTGCAACACCTGAATCTGGTCTTTGAACTTTTGAGACAGCACCAACTCAAGGTTAAACAAAGCAAGTGTTCTTTTGTTGTTACTCAAATTCAATATTTTGGACATGTTATTGATCAATTGGGTGTAAGGGCTGAACCTGAAAAATTGAAGACTATAGAAGAGTGGCCTCAACCTAAAACTGTCAAAGAACTTAGAGGGTTCTTGGGACTCACGGGTTATTACAGGAAGTTTATTAGGCACTATGGTATCATAGCTAAGCCACTTACTGAAATGCTGAAGAAGCAGGGGTTCAATTGGTCTGAGGAATCCACAGCTGCTTTCAAAAATCTAAAAAATGCTTTATGTAAGTCCCAGTTACTGACTTTACCTGATTTCAAAAAAGAGTTTGTGGTGGAGACAGATGCTTCCAACTATGGAGTAGGAGCTGTACTGCTGCAAGACAACAAGCCAGTGGCCTTCTTCAACAAAGCCTTGACAGTAAGGCATAGAGCTCTACCTGTATATGAACAAGAGCTATTGGCTGTAGTGTTGGCTGTTCAGAAATGGAGACACTACCTAATTGGAGTTCATTTTGTGATAAGAACAGACCATCAGAGTTTAAAATATATCTTGGAGCAGAAGATCTCAACTCCTGCACAACAGAAATGGTTGGTCAAGTTATTGGGATATGATTTCTCAATAGCATACAAGAAGGGTACTGAAAATATAGTAGCTGATGCATTGTCCAGAAGACCACATGAATCAGAAGAAGCTGAATTAAAGGCAATCTCAACTATAAGTACAACACTCATGTCAGAAATCCAACACAGTTGGCCACAAGATGATAGACTCCAGGAGATAATTGTGCAGCTGCAAAATGGTAAGCCAGTTCAGCATTATACCTGGAACAAGGGAATTCTGTGTAGGAAGGGAAAGCTGGTGGTAGGTAATGTGCAAGAGCTACGCCTCAAGTTAATTCAACTATGGCATGCTAGTGCATTAGGAGGGCATTCAGGAGTGGAAGTTTCTTATAAGAAACTGAAGCAATCATTTTATTGCAAACATATGCACTTGGAGGTTGCTAAGTTCATTGCAGCCTGTGATGTTTGCCAAAGATCAAAACCAGATAACAATGCTTATCCAGGTCTTTTACAACCTCTACCTATCCCTAATTCAGTATGGACTGATATTACTATGGATTTCATAGAAGGACTTCCCATCTCTTATGGGAAATCTGTCATCATGGTAGTAGTTGACAGGCTGAGCAAGTATGCTCATTTCATTCCATTATCTCACCCTTACTCAGCAGTGATAGTGGCTCAAGCCTTCATGGATTTTGTGTTTAAACTTCATGGTATGCCAAGGACTATTGTGAGTGATAGAGACAAGATATTCATCAGTCAATTCTGGAGAGAGCTGTTTCGATTACAGCAGGTAACCCTCCAATTCTCTTCAGCGTACCACCCTCAATCTGATGGACAATCTGAGGTAGTAAACAGGTGTCTTGAACAGTATCTCAGATGTATGGTGAGTGACAGACCAAAAGAGTGGGCAAAATGGTTGTCATTAGCTGAATTTTGGTATAACACCAACTATCACACTGCAACAAGGATGACCCCATATCAAGTGCTGTATGGGCAAGCTCCTCCCACTCATCAATCATATATTCCTGGGTTTTCAAATGTGGAAGCCATTGATCGAAGCTTGACTGCAAGAGAATGTCTCATTCATAATCTTAAACATCACCTTAAGCATGCTCAGAACAGAATGAAGCAATTGGCAGATAAAAGAAGGACTGATAGAGAATTTGAAGTTGGAGATTGGGTTTATGTCAAGCTTCAACCTTATCGCCAGCATTCCTTGAAGGTTCATCACTGTCAGAAGCTGTCTCCTAGATACTTTGGTCCCTTCTTAATCTAGGCTAGAGTGGGCAAGGTGGCATATCGATTGCAGCTACCTGAAGATGCTAAAATCCATTCCACATTTCATGTATCCTTACTTAAAAAGAAGATTGGGACTGAAACTATTATCTCTCAGCTTCCAAAGGATATCACTGATCAAGGTCAATTATTATTGGAACCTGTAGCCATATTAGATAGAAGAATTGTGAAGAAAGGTAACTCTGCTGTCACACAAGTTCTAATTCAATGGAGTAACACCTTTCCTGAAGATGCTATGTGGGTCAACTGGCATGATTTTAAACAAAAATATCCAACTTTCAATCCTTGAGGACAAGGATTATCTGGAGAGGAAGGTATTGTTACAGGACAGAAGCAATGCAGTAGGAGTAAAGGAAGAACAGCAGCAATGCAGTAGGAGTAAAGGAAGAACAGCAGAGTAGTAAAGGAAGAACAGCAGCAATGCAGTAGGAGTAAAGGAAGAACAGCAGAGTAGTAAAGGAAGAACAGCAGAGTAGTAAAGGAAGAACAGCAGAGTAGTGCAGTCGTGGCAAGTCTGTGAGTTTGTGTGGAGCTTGTGTGGCAAGTATGTGAGCTCGTGAGCTGAGTTGGCAGGAAGACAAGTGTGGCAAGTCTGTGAGCTGCTCGTGAGCTGAGTGGCAGGAAGGCAAGTGGTGGCAAGTATGTGAGCTGTTCGGGAGCTGAGGACAGGAAGACAAGTCTATTATAGCAGTGAGCTGAGGATAGGAAGACAAGTCTGTTATAGTAGTTAAGAGTAGTTGACATTAGTGAGTTGTTAGTTAGGGTAGTTAAGAAGATCAAGAAAAGGCTGAACGGGGGGGAATAAATGTACAGGGGAAAGAAAAAGAATGTATAAAAAACTTGTTCATCTTCTTCCTCACTCTCTTTATTCTCTGTAAACTCTTTCTTCAGTCAATAAAAAACCATTACTGGTGCAAGATTTTGCATTACAATTTCTAAGTACGATTGAGTTTCTTGTCTCCTATTCAATCCCACTTAGATTTTTCATTGAGTCTACTTCCATCTGCAACACCTACTTAATATAATTCACAGTGGCTAGACTTTATTAAGCTATGGAGACCAAATTTGGGATTGTTGTAATGGTAGTGCCTCCACCCTCCCCACCCACACCCCCACGGTGCCCCAAGACCCACATTTGATAGAGGTTTTTCGCAAATGTCTTTCCGTCACACTTTACACAAATCTCCTGAACTTTTTTCTTGCACTGCGCTTGGGATTCCCGAAATTTGACGACTTACGGCTGTAAGGTTGAGAACTATTGGTGAAGATTTTTAATATTTATCATATCCCGTGCATCTGTTGCTACTGTCTTCTAAGGAGGAAATTTTCTGTCCTCCTGAGCTAAACTCTATTTACAACTGGAAATTTTGATGACAGGGAGTAATGTCCCAGTCTTGCCATTCAACATCTGGGCCGTATCATAGCTGCCACTGATGAAATTTGAAGAACAAAAGAATTTAGAATGCACTTGAACACTCCAAATCTATTTGAATTTTTGTTCTTTCAGCATCAGAAACACAAAAGTGAGAACTTTATTTTATTTTATTTTTTCGGCCTGGTGTGACATGATGTGGACGAGAGATTTGTACTAGTAGTTTAGATGAGTCTGTTGCAGAGATAGAGATAGGATTAGCTGCTTGAATACCCGTTTTGTGTAAACATTTGGTTAATTGCTTCCAATTGTCTGCAGAATTTTTTTATTTTTCCCCATTGTACTTGTAAATCTGCACTCTTTTTAGGCTTCAAACTTCAACCCTGAGCTCATCAAAATCAGAAACTTCCTAAGATTATATAGCAGGCCGATAAAAAGCAGTAACTTTACATGAAGATGGCCCTATCAACATCCACAAAAGTCTTAACCATCCAGTTTCTGGAAAGAAAATACTCAAAAAAGAAACATCTGGGTCCCCTTTTCCTAGTTTATGGATCCATAACTTGGTGGGTTTCAAAAGAAAGTGGCTTTTAAGTCTTGAATTTTTTGGAGGCAAGCTTGAGCTTTCTCAATCACCAGATCAGTCCTATCCATCCTTTTCAACTTGTTGCATTCACCCGCAGTACTCTTTTGAAGCTTTCTCTTTCCTTTGGAGTCATATTCCTGCTTTCTCTTTCTGCTACTTGATGCTGTTACACAAAAAAGATGAAGTCAAAAGACAAACCCAGAATTGGAAATTAGTAAAAAGGTAAATAAAAAGGCCATTATGTATGACCTTGTGTGGAAACAGAGGAAGAAGAGGAAAAGGAAGAGTTGATAAGCAGCAATTTTTGAGACTCAGAAGAGATAAATGATTTGAGTTCAATCTTGAGATAATCAAAACGATTGGGGTGTTGGGCCTCCAGTATTTCAAGCTCTTCTTCGGCCTTTTCAATCATCATCTTCATCTTCTTGTGAATTGAAGTGGATGATGTCGATGCCGGCTTTAAGTCCAATCCCATATTTTCTCACTACTTCTGAATACAAATTAAGGATTCACCATTAAAAAGAAATTCAAATTATAATCACACGAATTCTCTCCCTTCCTCTCTCTCTCTCTCTCTCTCTCTCTCTCTCTGACCTGAAGTGACTGGACAAAAGGCACAATTTAGGGAATGGTCTGTTAAATTTCCTCGATGGGGGGAATCGAAGTACGGAAAAGAAGATAAAAAGTCTCTCTCTCTCTCTCTCTCTCTCTCCCGCCTCCCCCCCCCCCCCCCCGGGGCCCTCTCCCCTGTGCTCTTTGTTTTTCCATTTGTGATATCCGTTTTTAACAAAGATAAGTGAAATATTATTCTTTTTAAATATTTTACTCTCTAAGTATGTTTTATAAATGATTTTTTTTCACAAAGTAGTATGTTCTACAAATGATTTTTTTTCACAAAGTAATGTAAATATTGCCATTGCTGGTTGGAATGAAGTAAAAAATAAAAAAATATGAAATTTTATGGTATAAAATTTTTCAAAAGTAAAATTATTAATCTAACTATACAAAATATAAAAATAATTTGTTAAATTAAATTTTATCTTCAAAATTAGAGAAAATCATAATTAAAATGTTAAAAGTATAATAACTTTTACTTTAGAATATTTTGAAAATTATTATACTTAAAATTTGACCAACAAGTTAAAATCGATATATTAATTTATTTTTAAACTATTTTTAATTAAATATTTTTTATAAATTATCAATATCTGATAATTATTAAATCTAATTAAATTAATTTCAAATCAAATTAAATTTTTAAAAATCAAAACTCTTTCAAGTCTTAAATGTTTTACGTGATACTCATATTAAATACAGTGATCCATTTTTTTGTTTTAAAATAATTTATTTTTTAATAATTTTTAAGTTATAATTAAAATTTTGGCTTACAATTATTATTTTCTTATTATCCTATATATATAAAGAGCAAATTAGAATTATTATTCATTCACTGTTCATCCGCTTTGTTGACCGATCAAAGTACCCCGAGTCCCTCAATTGCTATTATCATATTACCTTTGTTGGGTTATTGTTCATACGCTTTGCTCCGATACCTCTGGATGATTGTCTTATATTTTTAGAACCCTGCAATCCTTTTCTTTTTCATTTGCGTCTTTTTTTTCTTTTTTTTTTTTTCCGGTTCGGGTACTTTACTGTTCATGTGCTTTGCTCCTACCCTTGCGTGGTTTTTTCATATTTTTGGGACTCCACCGTCTTTTTTTTTTTTCAATTTGCATCCTTCTTTTGTCCAACTTCTGTTTTTTTTTTCTTACTTGGTCGTTTCATATTTTTGAAACCCTGCTATATTTTTCTTTTTGTTTGTGTCCTTTTTTCTTTTTTTGGTACAGTTTTTTTTTCTTTTCTTTTCTCGTTCGCATACTCTTATTTTAGGGATGTGCCTTTTTGGTAGTTTCATATTTTTTGGATCCCGCTATTTTTTTATTTAAGTTCGTTGTACTTTTTTTGGGACCCTGCTATGTTTTTTTTTTCACTTAAGTCCTTTTGCACATTTTTTTTTACCCGTGAAATTTTTTTTTTTCGTTCAAGTTTTTTGCACTTCTTTAAACCATTTTTTCACTTGAATCTTTTGATTTTTACGAATCACGCTTTGTTTTTTTTATTCAGGATTTTATACTTTTTTTTAACCTGTGATGACACTTTTGTTTTTTTTTTCTTTTTTATTCAAGTCTTTGTATTTTTTTAACATTTTTTTCTGTTTGAATTCTTTGTGTTTTTGGGACCATATATATATATTTTTCATTTAGATCTTTGCACTTTTTTCCATTTTTTTCTTAGATCCTTTGTCTTTTTGGGATCACACTTTTTTTTGTTCATATTCTTTTACTTTTTTTAATCCTTTTTATCCTTGGTCCTTCGTCGTTTTGGAATATAGATTTTTTCTCTTTTATTTTTTTTATTCTACGGATGATCGTTCTTTTATTTTTAGATCATAGTTTTTTTATTTTTTTCATTCAAATTTTTATTCTTTTTATTTTTTAAACCAACTTTTTTTCTATTTAATCTTTCGTCTTTTTTTAACATAAAATTTTTCTTTTTTATTGTTTTTGCCTCATAGATGATCGTCCATTTATTTTTAAACCATAGTTTATTTTCGTTCAGCTCCTTACTCTTTTTATTTTTTATCTAAGTTTTTTTCTCTTAAGTCATTCGTCTTTTGTAGATACATGTTTTTTCTCTTTTCTTTGTCCCACTTGTCCATTCAAGTTCATGTTTTTTTTAATCCATTTTTTTTAAACTTTAGTCCTTTGTCAATTTTTAACATAGATTTTTTCTCTTTTATTTTTTTTATCTCATAAATAGTCATCTCTTTATTTTTAAACTGCAGTTAGTTTCTTTTTCTTTTCTATTTAGCTCATTGCTCGTTTTATTTTTTGATCATTTTTGCTTCTTTAATCCTTCGTTTTTTTAATATAGGTTTTTATGTTTTTTTTGAGTCTCACAAATGGTCATTTCTTTATTTATATTATTTTTTATTCCATTTATTATTTTTTTTATTTTATTCGTTGGTTTTTTTTATGATTTCAATAGTTAAACTTTTTTATAGCGCTAATATATACTATATATTTTATTAATTTAGATAATAATTTAATTTAAATATGAAATTAATTATAAATTTAATAAATATTTATATAATAAAAAATATAATTCATATTTTATGGTATTATGGTGTTAGAGTTAAAAAAAAATAATAAAAATATAAAAGAAAAAAACTAGTTTTACTAAAGGTACGTCTTTTCCGATAACGAGGCTGTCTTGTTTGGGCATCCGCCGCCTTGTCCGCTTCAGAGTAAATGCGGGTAGGAGGCGCAAGTTTTCTATGCTGAACATTTAAATCGTGCTCTCGAACACGAGCCAACGCAAACCCACTTTTTATTTTATTATTTACATTATATCTCAAATTATTATTTTTTTATTTAATTTAACATCTTTATTTATTGCTTCGACCATGAATATAAAATGACGTTAGGATCTATGGTTAGTCAAATATTAAAAAAATTAATTTCCTAAAACCCTAAATTTAGTAGAAAATTAAATAATTCAAAATATCACAATAATAATTATTATTTCCAAAAAGGGCTGGTTCATTATTTCACTGTTGAGTACTAGTGCATAAATTTAATAAGTATTAAATAAAAATTTATTTAAAATAGTAATGAGATACTTATTTGTTATACTCAACAAAAATATATTTATTTTTATAGAAAAAGGTGGGGGAGAGAGAGATAGAAAAAGAAGCATATAGAATTTTAGTCGATTTTGAATTTGTTATTATTATATTTCAAATTCTAATTCATAATTATATGGGTAAACATTCCGGTAACTTGGAAAAATGTTGGCAATTCCAAAAAATTTTTAAATTTCCCAAAATTGTGAACTTTTCCAATGGAAAATTTTTTGTTTATTTTTGAAATTATATTTTAGATAACTTTAAAATTTTCGAATTACACAAACCCATTTTATAATATTTTGGCCCAAAGTCCAAAAGAGTTTTTGGCTTTAATTTAAACATGACATTAAAGGCTGAAGCTTATTAATTTCAGTTTTAACGGAAACAATTTGAGTCTTAAAAGCCAAAAAAAAAAAAAAAAGTTTGAATTGTAATTAAAGAAGTAAGTTAGAAACAATAAAATCAGAAAATAAATCAACAAGTACTAAAATGGGTTTTTAAATTAAGTTTTAAACATCGACAGCTCAAGCGATAGAGTTTTCCCACTTTTATCAGTTCTTCTCTAATTCGATTTTATTTAATTATATTTTTTTATATCGAAGAAAAAAAAACTTTTTGTTTTTACAGTATAAGAAATAAGATATTTAAAATTTAAATAAGAAACATTTTATTAATTTTATTTAAAAATATTATAATAACGATAACAATCACTTAATCACAACTAATGGGATTGGTTTTAGAAGAAATATATATATTTGTAGTCTTTTCTTTATATTTTTATAAAAAATCTATTTTCACATTTTAAATTCATAATTTTGAGATCACCAAAATAGGAAGTAAATCGTTGTATCAAAATTTTCTCAAAAAAAAAAAAATTCTTTGTTAAAATAAAGAATACATCATCATTATCTCCGGTCATCGTCCTCTTCTTCTTTTTTCACCAAATCTCTTTCTCTGGCCAAAATCTCTTCTCATCCTGGCATCCTCAAGGTACTTGAAAATTGAGTACAACTAGCACTCAGAGTTAGCCTTGAAATGTTTATATATGGTAATGTATCTCCAATGGCCTATCTTTTCCGATAAATAAGTTGCATAGAAGATGAACTTTGGCTTGAAAATTGTGTATTTTCTGGCCTTTGTCAGGAACCCCAAATCCAATGCCAAGTTGAAATCTGATAAACCCTTGTTTAAGAACCTATCATGCCTAGCCTCGTCCCGGTACATGAGAGAGAAAATATTAGATACAACTGGATTAGTTTTGAGTCTTCTTCCACGCTCCTTGTAGAGGAGAAACCCAGATTGCTGTTTTCTTGATTTCATCAAAATTGTCTCCATTTCATCAAAATCCGTGGTGTAAAACCTTGGTGTCAAAAGGGTCTCATTGATTGTTGTTTTGTTGCTTTCTTGCTCGCTGCTTTTGCTGATATTTTCACGGCTGTGGTGAAGATCCTCCTACTCCCAATTTCTGGGCTACTCAATCTTGGGCAAACAGAGCCAAGAGAGAGAAACCCATACCGAAGAGAGATATCAAACACAACACCTAAGAAGGAAATCAACGAGGTGAGTAGAGAGAAAAAGAACTTGTAGAAACCCAGAAATCAGAAAATCGGGCGAAGAAGTTGCAGTGAAAGGGAGACAATTAAAAACTCAATATCTTCATTATAGTTATTTACTTAAAAGGTTATTTTTCTTAAATAAATTATGTGATAGTACAATTTATATAACTTTTAATAAATAATGAAAATACAAAAAGGTGCGATTTATATTAAACTTTTATAAATAATACATAAAATAAATAGATTTATAAACAATTTTAAAATACTCATAAAGCAAAATAAATATTTTAATTTCATAAATATTCTAAAATATTCTTAAGTATTTGAAACACATATTTTTAAAGGACAATTTTGTAAATAGATAAATTAAACATATATGTAAAAAATATTTTTTGGGTTTATTTAAATATTTAAAAATAAAGGATTTATACATATGAGAAAATTGAATATTCGTAATAATTAGAGACAATTTTGTCGACCCGCATTTGTATTAAAAAAGTCAAAAATTAGATAAATAAAAACAACTCTCACAGGTTTCTCATTTTCTTCTTCTTTTATTTAAAAACCATTTTTAAGTAAGTTTTGAAAAATAGTATGAATTTTTAACTTTAAATTGACTATAAGTTGAAAAAAAATAAAAATAAAAAGGTAAGTCAAACGGATACTTACAATTTACAAATTCACTTTTTTATGTAATATAAGTTGAAAACTTTGAGAATTCTCGAATTTTTTTCTTTAGCTAAATTTTTCAAAAATAATTATAGGGAGTTTTTCTAATTTATCCATAAGCTTTACCCAAATATTAATTGGATCATTAATATGTTTTCAATAAAATTTTAGTTTGAATCTATATATATATATGATAAAAAAAAGTATCGAGAGAATTTTATTTTTTAAATATTTAATTTAACTCAAATCGAATTTAATTGAGATTAATATGAATATCGAATACAGATAATTTGAAAAAAAAAAAAAATTGGAAGCAATGAATGATGGTTCAACTAAATGGATTTTGGGGCGAAGAATTTTGGAAACCAAAGGGAGTCCGTGTACTTGCAGAACTCATTGCGAGGTGAATTCCGCAATCTCTTCCATAACAAATGATTCCGATGGACGGAAATTTTTGGGTTGTATGAAAAGGTGTGGATTACTTTCTGGATTTGGAGACTTCTCCCGTTCTAGATTTGAAGAGTAACCCAGACTTCTCCCAATGTTTGCCCCAAATATGAATCTGCCGGTCGCTACATTTCCGCCTCTTGCATCGATCAAAACCTTCTTGTTGATCCTTTCACTGCAAGCCCTCTTACCCTTTGTCTTTTTTTTTTGTAATTATAATTTGATCGATTAAATTTGCTTTAAATATAACACTTCGTTCTCTCTCTTTTCTACTTTTGCCGTAGCAAAGGCAAAGGCAGCCTTCCCCTTTGGCCTTCTCTCTATCAAGGACCGCACAAGCATTAGGTAGGCAAAGCATTTTATGCCCCCAATAACTTTACTATCTTTCTCAATGTATTTGTTTCTTTGTCCATTTTTTTTTCCTCCTTTTAGCCTACCAATCACTTCTTGGAGTTTTAGTCCATGTAAGGACAACCCAATGGTTCTTACTTCTTAATTATCTTTTTTGTGATTTAATATTTAAATTTTTATTAATATCTATATTTTGTGATTTTTATGATCCCTATATAATAAAAAAAGAGTCTTTATTTCCGGCTATACTTGCCTTTATTTTCTCAATTGGTACCCAGTGATCCACCAATATGGGAATGTGAGCATGGGAAGAATATTTGTCATGTGAGGCATAGGTGGAGGAGAATTTCCCTTTCGGTGCGAGTATGAGGAGTGAGAATTGCTTCCCACCCCTTATCCCGGGAATCCTCAAAATATGTAAGATTATAAATATACTTATATTATATTACATAGTATGCATATATATATATATATATATATATATAGGTTATTTTAGTAATTTAATTTATGGCCAATATCAAAATTTAGGATTAAGTTTCAAATTATTATTATTATTGTTGTTGTTATAGTAATTTAATTTTTATTTAAATAGTGTGTGTATATATATATATGTAAATATGACATAATATGATATACTACAATTATTTTCTTACTAATACATCTTGTTTGTTTTATTTTCCAATTGTTCAGATATTTTTTCCTCACGCATTTCTATTATTATACCACTAGTGAATAACTTAAATATGAAATAAATATATATACACTATATGCATGGTATATTATACTATGTTATATAATACATTATACATATGCACAAATTAATAAGTATATTTATTTATATGTATATACATAGTATACATACTCCCTTATCCGTAGTTGGTTTATCCCTTGTCTGGAAGTTCAGTCACTATGGGTGTCTTTTGCTAGTTCAACAGTCAGCCAAGTGAAGTTTGTACCCTGTGTTTAGGTTTTGCTTGCTGCTTCTTTTCATAGTATATTTCAATTTGTTTTCTTTGTCTTACATTTATTCCCCCCCCCCCCCCAATATCTTTGAGAATTTCTTTTTTTTTTTTTTTTTCATGTTCACTTTTTTAGAAATCGACAATAAAAATTGACATGATAAAAAATGCCTCTTTAAGGCATACAAAATTAGAAAAAAAAAACAATTTAACTAGTAATCCAACAAATTTTTACGAAACAAATGATATAGATACATGATTTCATTATTGCTAATATTAAAATAAATTGCAATGGAATTTATGTTACAAAATAACTACAAATTAAGAACATCAATTTTAAGGTAATAATGAAATAAATATTTTAAATTTGATTTACTTAATCTAATATATCACTTAATTCATGTGATGCCCTCACTTTTCACATACCTCGCACCCGATTATACCATTTGCTTAATACCCTTTTGCTGTTTTTCGGACTCCATGGATCTATTTTTTCCGACAAGCAACATTCAATCCTCCCTATGTAAACGGAACGACTTTAAAATTTCACAATTGTTTGTCTTCTTAATTTGTTTAAACTGTTGTGTATTAACATCAAACAAACTTTTCAAACTTCATTCATATTTACCATAATAATTTTGTTTTTTTTTTTAATACATAGAAGAGACTTGGTTTCAAGGTTTTTAAGAGAGAAGGGGATGGTGCAGGTTGAGGTATGACTCTTTGGCTTGATATATAAATATAGAGATGTACAAGTTGATATAAATTTTCATAATAATGAAAGAAGCTGCTTCAATTTATTTGAATTTTATTCTGGACAACATATATGTATCATTTGTTCAATTACAATTTATTTCATTATTACCTAAAATGGTTTTTTTTTTTTTTGGAAGTTTTGTATGTCTTCAAACCCATTTTTGTTATGTTAATTTTTACCATGAACTCGTTTTCACATCTTTTTTCAATTACTTACACCAAAAAGTTCAAACCACAACCAAATTGTCAAACAATAAATGCAAAAAATAACTTTGCATTCCATACATATTGTTTGAGATGGATTTTGACTCCACAAATTCTAACTACTTTCGACTCGAATGGCTGGATACTGAAGCGGTTTAAAACCTGTAAAAGACCATCAGAGGGTGCTCCAACGGGGGAGGCTCCGACACTCATGTCAAAAAGAGTGATTTTTGATAGAAAGAAAACAGACTGAGAGTAAGAGAAAGAGAGAAGAGAGAGAGAGAGCTGGTTTTTCTGTGATTTGTGTGTAAAGTGTGAGAATTTCAGAGAGCGTACCTGGATTTCAATGTACCGGAGGTTTATATGCACGGATGCCGTAAGAGCCGTGTGTATCCGAAATGTCACAACTCTAGTTTCCTTATCTGGAAGTTTGAGGATCTCGGAATCTGGTAGTCAAATATTCTATATAATTTGTAATATTTATCGTTTAAAAATTTCAGTAGTACAGGGAGATCTCTTCCCTTGTTGATCAGGATCTAAAGGCTTCCTTTCTTATCCAAGAGATACGGTCTGTGTCGAAATAGGAAATAAGAGATCAATGTGAGATTTTAGTCAAATATCACCTTTAGTTAGTGCAATCAGTCTCTTAGGGGGTGATTGTTGATCGAAGAAAAAGGGGCATCAATTTGGGTTTGCTGAATGTTTCTATATGTCAATTGGTTCACCCTTATCAAATGATCAATTAGGATAATGTCGATAGCATTCTCTTAGTGTGTTGGGCCGTGTTTACATTTCGGGGAGATTAATCCCGATCTGTCGATACGTCTAGGCATACCAGCCTCTTTGGACCATGGGGTTTGTAGAATTGAACACTTTTCGTATTGGACCTTTTGGACTGACCTCCATCATTTGCCCCTGACTCGTGATATTGTTTCGTGAGAAATACGCCATAAGTAGTGGTCACTGGAAAGGCGCAAAGCTTTTGCCATTACACGTGTCATTTCACATTTTACGAATCGTCTCCCGCATCCTTTATAGGGCCTACCATAAGAGAGGTTTTAACACTTCCCCTTTCCTACTTTTGTTTTGCTATCGCTGTGCGTGCGAGACCTTATTTGAGGAAAAATGACAAAAGGTTCTATTCCACAGAGCCACCTGGGTATTAGCAACATCAGAAATGTTATGTCAACAGAGGAACTTTAGGAAGTCCAAACTAGAATGTAAATGAGCGATGATTATACTCTGGTATCAGCTACAGATGAGGATAGGGCGAACAAAGCGCTGGAGGGATCGGCCCCAATGTATAATCAGTCGATTGAATTTGGCCTGAGAATGTTGTATACTATCCCATTTGCTAAGGTGTTAAGTCGTTGGAACATATTTACAACCTTGTTGATTCCCAGCGCTTGGCATTTGATTGTCGCTGTGATTTCTCTATTGAGGTTTTGTCGTTTTTGTTTTAACTTTGATATTCTGACAACTGTTTTTTCTTTAGTAAGTTGTGGGAGTAATGGGTCAACCCGGGGTTGGTACAGGTTGCAAACTCAATTGAGTCTGACTGGAGGTTTCATTACAAGGAGTCCACCTATAGGGTTGGATGCACAAGTATTTCTTTGTGGAATTCACAAACAAAGGTTTGGTGTCGACGCTCCCTAGGGCCGACGGGACACCTTTGCTTGGGGAGAAGTCTTCAACTCCTTCCTGTCATTTTCGTTTCATGCGGTCAGTTGGTAGCTATTGCAAATCTACTCAAAGGATGATTTGTATTGATTCCTTGGTGAATGATCAAATGCTATTGTTAGTAGGCTTGCTGATTGGTGAGAACAGGAAAATCAGTAGACCCTTCTTAATCGAAAGGATGAAAACTGACTAGGTCGGCGTTCTGGATTTTGTGGATGACACTTTGTTGAAAGAAATCACGACTGATAAGGACCCGGGAGTCAAGGACCCTTCGAAAGGGGCCGACAAAGTATCTGAGACCTAACCAAGGCTTGTGTCCCTTCTGACAAAGAGGAGGAGGACCATACTGCATGGGTCTCCAGCAGGGGGAGAACATAGAGGAGATGAGGGAATTGGGAATACGTACCCTTGACTAGGACTGTGCGTGGTTTGGGTTAAATTGAAAAATTGAACCAAACCAAACCAAAATTTTCAGTTTGGTTCAATTTTTCTTTTTAAAAAAATTAACTTCGGGTTGAACCGAACCGAACTGGATATGTTTGGTTCGGTTTCGGTTTTAAAAAAGAAAACTTGGTTCGGTTCGGGTTGAACCGAACCAAGTAAATGGATGATTTTCAAAAAAAAAAACACTAAGTACATAGCACAGCAGAGAGTGAGAGAGAGCACGAGCAAAGCGGTCGCAGAGTAGAGTAAGATGCAATCTCATTCGCCTAGCATCGTAGAGCAATCTCTGTCTCTCTTTGCTTTGCTCCTCTTCCTTCCCTTCGTTCGCCGTCTTCGCCTCTGCCTCCTCTTTGTGGTAGTCGTGTGCAGCAGCCGGTAAGGGCCTTTTCTTCTTCTCCAACGATAGCCAAAAAGTGAGAAATCCTAAAACTCCTACCCGTCTCCTCTCTGTCTCTCCCTCCTCTCCTCCTCTTCTTCTCCATCTCCTCGTTTCTCTGCACAACAATTGCTGAAGTAAGGGCTTTTTCTTTTTGCTTTTTTTTTTTTCTCATTTTAGGGTTTTTGCTTCTAGCACTTGATTTGCTTTCTAACACTTGATTTGCTCTGAAATTGGTTTGGTTTTTGTTGTAGCAACATCATTAGGGTTTATTTGGGTTTTCTTCTAGCACTTGATTTGCTCTGAAATTGGGTCGTTAAATTCTCTGCTAATGTGGGGGTTTCTGATTTCTGATTGATTTTGAATTGCATGTTGATTGCAGGTAATGGTTTTGATAGAATTAATTTCGAAATTATAGAGCAAGTTATTTTCTGGGTTTGAAATTTTTAGTCTTTCTATGGGTGAATCTATTTTGTGTTAGGGGGTGTTATTTTAAAGCTTGGTTCTTGTTCAGATGCCTCATTTATGTTCTGCAAGGGAGATAAGAGGTTTTTAAAACAAATAAGTGTTGACATGGTTCGATGGTCTTATATTTACATAGAGAATTTTTAGTGGTGATATGTAATGGTCTTAAACTGGTTATTGTGGTCTTAATCTCAAATGTTAAGTTGGGAATGTCGCTCTGAATGGACACAAAAAGCTGATACTGTAATGACCTGTGAAGGATATGGTTTGGATTGATATTAGACGGCAAGTGCATTTCTTCAACAATATTGTTGACTTACTTGGTATCCCTTCAAAATATATTCTCTTCCATTCATTGCTGAATATGTTTTTACAATCTTAGTGCTGTGTTTAAGATGGTTGGCTATTATATCTCTGAATCTTTTATGAGTTTCCTCAGGGCACAAGTGGATGGCCTTTATCATATCTTAAGAATTCAAACTTATCTCAGTGCATACATGATAGGACTGATTTCATGGTTGCAACATGGCTGTGGTTTTCTGTTAACCTCTTAGTTGCTATTCACTCAACTTCTTAAGTTAATATTGTGTTGCATGTTTGTTCTTCCTTTGTACATGTCACAAACAATAAAGGCCAACAATTGTATTTGCAAAAATTTTCAACCTTTTAATAATTGTTTGATTTTGATTTTATTGTAGACCATCATTTGCAAATTGAATGTCGTCTTCAATGGCTGACCATGAGGTTGAAATGGCAGCAGCTTCAGCAGTGTTGTGCTTTAATAATTCATTTTCTTTACTTTCACTTATGTAATTTGTTTCCAAATGTATGATGATGTTTGGAAAACAACCAGCAGCCACAGCAGTGATGTGCTTAGAATGCAGGCAGTTGAACTTGAGCACAATTAAGGCATTTTCCTCTTGTTGCTGGGACCTTGAATTATATGTTCAGACAGTTGGGAGAAGTATTTTCCTCTTGCTGTTGGGAGAAGCTTGTTTGGTCATTTGAGATAAACATTTTCCTCAAACTCGTGTTATAATTTGTGTTACAATGTATCTAAATTGCTGGCATTTCTATTGTGACCATGGGTGCCATTTTAAATATCTAATGTATCTAATTTGTGTTACAATTTGTTTCCAATTACATTAGTTATATTATGTTTTCAGAAGAGATGCTAGTCATTCTTTTACCATCTCTTTTGTTCTTACCTCACTTCATTCTTCCCGTTCCCTAGTCTTCTACTCTACCAAGAGATTATCTCTGTTCAAGAACACTATTTCTTAATAGTATTTATTTTGAATAATTTGGAGAAAATTAATACCCTTGTTTATTTGCAAATGGCAACTGGAAATAATATTAAAAAAAAATAAACACCCTTTTACCATTTAAATAATTAAGGTCAACAATCAAAAAAAAGAATGAAGCAGCATCATTTCCATTTTCAGCATGGTATGCCTATTGCCTTCATAGCCTTGTCATACTCAGCTTTGAGCTCTGCAACTTTGTCAAGATAAGGCTTCTTCTCCTACAATAATCACACAAGGATTTTAAATAATCTTCTTCTACAATAATCACACAAGGATTTTAAATAAGCCAAAAAAATATATAAATCTCGTGCAACTATAGTCTATATTCAACTATATTCAATTATATTTGAATTTTGATTATGCACCAAATGTAAAAGATCTATATGGAGTGATATGCAACAAATTCAAAAAGGCTCATGGAGTGATATGCAACAACTTTTAAAAAGGAAAAAATTTTATTTTGAATAATACAATTTTAATTTTAATTTTATAAAAAATTTGGTTTGAACCAAACCAAACCAAATCAAACCGATTTATTTCGGTTCGATTCTGTTTGAACCGAAATAAATTCGGTTCAATTTTCGGTTTGGTTTTTTTAAAAATTCAGTTTTCGGTTTTCGGTTTGGTTTAGTGACCAAATCGAACCGAACCGTTGACACTCCTACCCTTGACCATGTCTAAACGTCTCGGGCCTAAGTTGCCTGAGCCAAGTGGGACTGACTAACTATCATTTGCCAATGAAGAGGGCGTTCCCATGCCAAAGATACCTGAGGTAGGGAGATCCAAAGAGGCTCTATCCCTTGTTGTTAAGGCGAAGCTACCAAAGAGGACAGGGGCTCGATCTGTATTGGTGGAAGAAATGTCTAAACTGTCGTGCGCTGTCCCATTGTGGCCTTCTTGTAAAGGAAAATGTAAGGTGCCCAATGGGACTGCTATCCCTCCTTCTATCCCTATTCGGTTCTTTTATGGTGACAAGGGATCAAAGGAGAAGGGAGCAGTTGCTATCAGTGTGGGAGACAGGCAGTATAGTTACATGGACTTAGCCGAGGTAGAGAAAATAGTTGATCAGCTCGATTTTCATCGTTGCGACTTGGAGTTACATAAGATGTTCATGGAACAGGCTAACAGGGCTCTCAAGTCTCTCAACTTAATGGTATCATCCCTTGAACTCGTCCCGTTTTGTTTTTTCTTTACCATCGGTTGATTCGATTCTCCTTTTTGTAGATAATGGCCCTGGCAGAGTTCTACGAATGACGGAGGAAGCAGATGGTGGGACATTTGGAAGAGTGTACCGATCGGCTAAGCGCTCAGGTCTTGTAATTATAAGACGCTCTTGGTTAGAAGAAAGAAGATATGAAAGCAGAGGAGATGCTCAAGGTCTCACTCGGTAAAAAGGAGGAGAAGGTGATAAGCCTACGATTGGACTTAGATTATGCTGAGGTCATTGGAAGAAGTTGGATGCCGAGAAGAAGGCCCTTGAGTTATGCCTATGCACTGCCGAGATGCTATCTTGGTCGCGTGAGGAATCTTTCCAGGTAGCGAAATAGAGAGTAACTAACTCAGAAGAATCTTTAATTAGAAGTACTGATGCCTTTAGGGATTCCCAACGTGAACTACTGAGAGGCTGAAATGTACTGAAGAGATAATCCGTCAATTCGATTTAGATGGAGCCTTACCCCCGAACAGAAGGACCACTAGTAAGGAAACAATGGATCGGGGTATGATCTCAGTTGGGTTGATCGGTATTCCCACCGAACCGATGGCGGTTATTGCGAGGATTTTATTTTGGGAGACCCTGGTACTTCCCTCCATTCCCCCTAAGTTTGTGTAACTCTTGTGCCATTGTATCACTGTTAATTTTAATGAAAAATCTTTTCGTATCTTTGCGTTCGATATGTGTTAACAACTGGGGGTATAGGTTCGCCAGTCGCGTTTTATGATTCTAGACTTCTTGGCAATCTATCTAGGGGCACGTTGTCAGGCTCAACTGCGCTGGGAGATATTCTGACTTCTAAATAGACCACACTCGTTGAGGCTCGATCGAAGGATTGGGATAAGGATATCCTTCAAAGAAGTTCTCATCGGTGGGATGCGTCGATCGATAAGAAGCAAATGGTGAGATGGGCGATGTTGGTTCATTCGAAGGGTTAGGTTTCTTCCATAGGTTAGGGCGACATAGACCCGCTCAGAGAGCTAAACCCCTTAGATAGGTTGGGACAACATAGGCCTATTCAGAGAGTTAGATCCCTTTGGTAGATCAGGGCGACATATGCTCATTCGGAGAGTTAGATCCCTTCAGTAGATCAGAGTAAAATAGGTCCATTCAGAGAGTTAGATCCTTTTGGTAGATCAGGGTGACATAGACCCATTTAGGGATTTATATCCTATCGGTAGATTAGGATGACATAAACTCGTTCGGAGAGTTACATCCCATCGGTAGATCAGGATAATATAGACCCGTTCGAGGAGTTACATTCCATTGGTAGATTATAATGACATAGGTCTGTTCGGGGAGTTATATCCCTTATTGACGACATGCTTCGTTCGATAGGAGACAAATGATTGGAATGTAACACCGAGGGTTATATGATAGAATGTGAGACGATGAGGTATCATGCGCTCTAGTTATCAAATAAGAAAATACTAAAGCAACATTATGAAAACTTTAGAGAGAGACAAACGAGATGTACCCTGTCAATTATTTAGAGGTGATGCCAAGGGCTTCGGATCGCACGATAATGTTCTGATCCCGAGTGAGGTTCTGAACTTGACTTTCATGTGTTTCGTGCTGGGTGGGGCTTTTAGGGCATTCAGGCTTGGCTTGCCCAAGATAACATTGTAAAGTAAGGGAAGATTGATCACATTGAATATCGTGGTAGCCGTTGCATGGTATGATGGTGAGCCGAAAGTAACTATAAGTGAAATAATGCCCTCAGGGTATACCTCTTCACCTGAAAGCCCTTTGACCGGATCCACGTGGGGTTGAAGATGTGTGGGGCCAAAGCCTATCCGTTTGAAAGTATCTCAGTATAGGAGGTTACACCTTGCTCCCTAGTCAATGAAGATCCTCTTAACTTCATACCAACCAATCTTTGCGATGACAACAAAAGGGTCATGGCGATTCGGATCCACCCTAACTAAGTCTTCATCGATAAACCCAATTATAGGTCGTTTTCCCTTAGATTGTTCATTGGCATGAGTCGTTAGAACCTCTTGTAGATTAGGGAGACACATCTTGGGTAACTAAAAAATAGGTGCAATCAGATATTCAGTCTTACTTCTCCACAAATAGTCTTGAGGACCCAAGGTATCAGACAGAGGAAGAGACTCATGGAGGACACGCTCGCTGTGGACTTGGAGGATCACTCCATCTTTTCAGTTACCTGGTGTTTGAGCAACTGATCGGTTATCCAATCCATTTTATCATGGTAGAATATGTCGATCGGGGGAGGGCATATTCTGCCCCTCCATACCGATGAATTTTTGTAATCTTCCCCTACAGACTAGAAATTCTAGCTCGTCTTGAGCTTTTTGCAGTTGTTGGTGTTGTGATCGTAATCATAATGGAAGTAACAGTACTAGGTTCTGTCTTTTTTGAGATCATCTTCTGTAAGCTGGGGAGGCCATCGGATATATGGTTTGTCCTTGATCTAGAGCAAAACTTGACTAGGAGTGTCATTTAAAGGGGTGTAGATATTGAACCTCCGTGGAGGTGGAGGACCTAATCGATTCTTTTTTGGTGAAAACTGCCGGGGTGAACGGCTGCATTCTCTCTGGAACGAGTGGTTTCTATGTCGATCGAATGTTTTAGCATCCTCAGTCACGATGTACTTTTCGACACAAGCATAAAACTCTTGAATGATGGAAGGGGGTTCTTTGTGATCGGGGTTTCCATACCTTGAAGGGTGTAACCCAGTGAGCAACGCAACCAACACAATAAAATGGTCCAGAAATGGGAACTTAATCATTTCAATCTTGAACTTTTCCAAGAAATCTCTCAAGGGTTCATCATCTCTTTGCCGTAATGATAGTAGAGCGGTAGACTTTCTTTTAGCTTGTCGGCTATTTAAGTAGTGAGTTTTGAACTGCTATCAAAGTTGAGAGAAACCCTTGATGCTGAGCGAAGAGAGTGAATTGAACCATGTCAGTGCATTAACCTTGAGAGTAATAAGGAAAAGCTTGCACATAGCAGCATCCATCATATCCCTTGAGACCATAACTATCACGAAGTGGGCCGTGTGGTCACAGGGGTTGGTCATCCCATCATATCTTTCTATGGGAGGCAAGAGTACATCACAGGACATCGATTCTAATACGACTTTCGGATTGAAGGGTGTTACATTAGTGGGATAGAGGGAGGCTTGGTCTCCTCATGCATTGGCTCGTTTGAGCTCATCAGCGACAAGTTGTTCGATTTGTCTCCTCAAGTCTTTGGGAACGTGGCGAGAGGTTGTCGAGGACTCGTAATTCAGAGGCGGCATTTGTCTTCCTGGGCGCACGTGCCCGGATCCTCCTAAGGAAGACTGGCCTTCGAGCCTGATGGTGCGACTATGCCCTTCTAACTGTCTACTTATATTCTAAATCCCGGACTCTAGTCTCTCCATCTGAGGTTGATTAACCTGTTCTGGGGATATTGGCGCAGGAGGTTTGAGTGGACATTCGTGAGCCACAGGGTGTGGAACATGTTTTGGGCATGAGGGTTGAGAGTGAGCGGCTTGATCATCGGCAGTGGATAGGTGCTGTAGGGAGGGCGGCATCGGTCAAGGTAGCAGTATGCCCATCTATGGCGGATACCACCCTCGAGATGGCTCTAGTTCTCCTCTTAGGAGACATGACTATTTGGTGATTTGGAGAGTTTTATTGGAGTCGCGCTAGTCTGTTTCCACAGATGAAGCCAATCTGTTGGAAGTGGATTTCGATTTCACAGATTCTGACTACTTTTGACTCGAACAGCTGGATGCTGAAGTGGTTTGAGATCTACAAAACACCGCCGAAGGATACTCCAGCATGGGAGGTTTCGACGCTCAAGTCAAAAAGAACGACTTTCAATAGAATAGAAAGCAGACTGAGAGTTAGAAAAAGAGATAGAGAGAGAGCTGGTTTCCCTGTAATTTATGTATCAAGTGTGGGGATTTCAGAGAGCGTCCTTGGGTTTCGGTGTACTGGAGGTTTATATGCACGAACACCACAAGAGCTGTGTGTATTCAAAGTGTCACAACTTTAGTTTCCTTATCTGAGAGTATGAGAATCTAGGAATCTGATAGTCAAATATTCTATATGATTCATAATATTTATCGTTTAGGAAGTTCAGTGGTATTGGGAGATCTCTTCCCTTATCGATCAGGATCTAAAGGCTTTCTTCCTTATCCAGGAGATACGGTTTGTGTCGAACTAGAAAATAAGGGATCAATGTGATGTTTTAGTCAAATATCACCTTTATCTAATGCGATCGATTCCTTAGGAAGCACTTGGTCGTCGAAGAAAAAGGGGCATCGGTTTAGTTTTGCTGAATGCTTCTAAATGTCAATTGGCTCGCCCTTACCGAAGGATCAATTAGGATAATGCCGATGGCACTCTCATTGTATGTTGGGCTGTATCCGCCTTTCGGGGAGTTAACCCTGGTCTGTTGACACGTCTAGGCGTACTAGCCTCTTTGAACCATTGCCTTTGTAGAATTGAACACTTTTCATATTGGACCTTTTGGACTGACTCCCATCACATATAATTTCTAAAAATACTAAAATTTACATCTCAAAATTTAATATAATGCATAGGGCTGTGTATCACTCATCGAGTCGTTAGTTTTCAATTTAATATTTATTCAATTGAAAATATTAAAAATAAATTTAGAAAAGTAAAATTGTAAAGTTTTTTTTTTTATGTTTAATCTCTTTAAATCTTAAAAAACATTTCTAAAAAATATTAAAAGATAATCAAAGTATGCTTAAAAAAATTTTCCTTATAAAGAAAGTCAATGAACATATTTAACAAATATAACTTATATATATTTTTTAAAATAATTTTACCGAATATTGAATTAATTTAGAATTTAAAATTTAAAAAGTTTCAAATTTAAGAAAAGTGTAATGTATGATTAGATAGAGAGAGAAAGAGAAAGAAAATAAGAAGGGGTTTGAGAGACATTTATTGAAATAACTAGTTAGTGCCCCACGCAAATGTGTAGGGAGTCCACAAAATATAGATTATATTTTTCTGCTGCATAAATATTTGTTAGATTTATAATTAACTCAATATCTAAACTAAATTGTTGTTTAAATTAATAAAAAATATGATATATATTAGCGATAAAAAAACAGAGTTTAATCACTGGAGTTCTAAAAAAGATTAACGATTGAGGTAAAAAAAAAAAGATAATAAGTGGTGTAAAAAGGTAACAGAAATAGAGGGATGACAATTCTTAGAGAAAAAAAAAAAGAAGAAGAAGAAGAAAACTTATGTTAAAGCAAAAGAAAAAAAAACAAAGGACTAAGGAGGAAAAAGGGTAAAAAAAAAATTGTGATTTAAAAATACATCCATGAAACAAAAGAAAAAATAAAAGGGAAAAATCTATGTTCAAAAAGGCGAAAGATTAAAGTGAAAAAAAAAATATGTCAAAAAAATAGTAAGAAACTGAATGGAAAAGTGAGATAAAAAAAAAAGAAGAGAAAAGTTAATGTTTAAAAACGACGAATGAATTTAAACAATAAATTTTAAGTTATATCTTTTTTATAATAAAAAAATTATATAAAAAATGAGATAAAAAATATTAAAAAGAATATAAAATTTTAAAAAATTAAAATTAATTAAAAAATATTAAAAAATGAATATAAAATCAAAAGACTCTTATCTCATTTTACATAATAAAAAAATTATATTTTTAAAATCAAAAATTTTTTAATATTATTAAAAACATTATATTATTTTAGTATAGATATTAAAAAATAATATTATTTTAATATAATAATAAAATATGTATCAAAATATTATATTTTATTATATTATAGCAAATGTGCAGGGTGCCCACAAGATATAGATTATATTTTTTCACTGTATAAATATTTATTAGATTTATAATTAATTCAATATTCAAATTAAATTATTTTTTAAATTAATGAAAAATATGATGTATATTAGTGATAAAAAAACAGAGTTTAATCCCCGAAATTCTAAAAAGGATTAACAATTGAGGTAAAAAAAAATAATAAGTAGAATAAAAAGATAATAAAAAATAAGGGATAACATTCATAGAGAAAAAAAGGAGAAAACTTATGTTAAAGTAAAAAAAAAAAAAAAGAGGAAGAAGGAGGAAAAAAGGGTAAAAAAATAAAAAATTGTGATCTAAAAATATACCGTGAAACTAAAAGAAAAAAAAAAGAGAAAAATCTATGTTCAAAAAAGGTGAAGGATTAAAGTGAAAAAAACTAGGTCAAAAAAATAGTAAGAAACTGAATAGGGATGTGAGATAAAAAAAAAAGAAAAAGAAAAGTTAATGTTTAAAAACAACAAATGACTTTAAACAATAAATTTTAAATTATATCTTTTTCATAATAAAAAAATGAGATAAAAAATATTAAAAAAATATATAAAAATTTTAAAAATTTTAAAGTAATTAAAAAAATATTTAAAAAATTAATATAAAATCAAAAGATTTTGATCTCATTTTACATAATAAAAAAAATTATATTTTTAAAATCAAAATTTTTTTAATATCATTAAAAAATTATATATTTTAATATAGATATTACAAAATAAAATTATTTTAATATAAAAAAATTAGTATTAAAATATTATATAATATTATTTAAATATAATATAATATTATTCTAATGTTATATTAATATAAAATATAAATAATTATATTATTTTAATATTAAAATATAAATTATAAAGTCTATACAAAAAGATATAAAATATTATTTTATAAAATATTCATATAATATTAAATTTAATCAAAATTTTCGGTTATATAAAATGAGATTAAACTCTTTTGATTTTATATTCTTTTTTAAATATTTTTAAATGACTTGTAGAAGTTTTTAAAAAATTTTTTGTTCTTTCTAATATTTTTATCTCATTTTTATATATTATTTTTATTATAAAATGTATATAACTTAAAATTTATTATTTATAATGTAATTTTGTAGTTTATTGATTTTATAATAACATTTTAATTTTTTAATGATTTTCTAAATTTTTATTTAATTTGTTAATTTATAAAATTAAAATTACATTATAGATATAATTTTTATATCTAAAATATATTATTTATTTTATATATATTATTTAATTTTACATTATTTATTATGATACAAAGAACTGTAATGTTACCAATTTTATACAAATTTTTAAAAGAATATTAAAAATATATTAAAAATATTAAAAAATGACATCAAAATGTTAAAAGAATATAATTTTTTTTTCAAATTTAAAATTATTAAAATAATATCAAAATCTTTTGATTTTATATTTTTTTAATATTTTTTATTGACTTTTTAATATTTTTTTTAAATTTTATATTATAGATGTCTTTATGTTTTAAAAAATATTTTTTAATACTTTTATATTATAGATGTTTTAATAATATAGATGCTTTTTAATAACAACTTTTAATTTTTTAATTTTTAATTGATATGAAAAAATGGTCAAAACTTAATAAATTAACAAATTAAATAATAAATAATAAAATCAATAAAAAATTAAAATAATTTGATAAAATTAATAAATTAAAATAATTTGATAAAATTAATAAATTAAAATAAATTACATTATAAATAAGAAATTCAAAATTATATCCCTTTTATAATAAGAAATTATATAAAAATCATACAACAACAACCTGTGCCTTAATCCTAAAATTTGGGATCGACCATTTAAGAAACAAATATAAAATGATTAAAAAAAAAACCAACACACACATAAAATTCAAATACATTTTACAATACGAAAAGTGATGATTTAAGTTATTTTAATTCTTCTATACCATTTATTTCTATTTGAAATCATCTCTTCAGTTACCCCCTTAACTATCATATCTTTGTGAATACATTGCATCCAGATTTTTAATGGTCTACCTCATCGTTTTACTAAATTTTCTATATTTAAACTCTCGATTCTCCTAACTGGTACATCTTTGGGTTTTCGTTGTACATGACCAAACCATCTCAAATGATATTCTTGCATCTTATCTACAATTGAGCTGACTCTTAATTTACTGCGTATCTATTCATTTCTAATTCTATCTTTTTTAATTTTACCACACATCGACCTTAACATTCTTATCTCAGTTACAATCATTTTCTGCTTTTTCTTTTATTTAATTGTCCAACATTCAGTGCCATATAGTAATGCAGGTCTTACCGTCATTCTATAAAACTTCCCTTTCAGATAGAGTGGCATCATGCGATCGTCAAAAACTCCAGATGCTCTTCTCCACTCATCCAACCTGTTTGCATCCTATAATTTACATCCTCATCTATATTGCAGTCATTTTGGATAATGGACCCAAGATATCTAAAACGTTCGTTTTTTGTTACATTCTGTCCTTCTAACTTAATTGTTTTTTCATCATTCCGATGACTATCACTGAATGTGCATTTCATATACTCCGTTTTAGATCTGCTCAATTTAAATCGTTTAAATTCTAACGTGTCCCTCCATAACTCCAATTTAGTACTAATGCCCTCTTTAGTCTCATTTACCAACACTATATCATCTGCAAAGAGGATACACCATGGTATTTCATGTTGGATATTTTTGGTGACTTCATCTATCACTATTGCAAACAGAATTGGACTTAATGCTGATCCCTGGTGGAATCCAATGTTTATTGGAAAGCTAACACTTACCCCCCACAAGTTCTTATATTTGTGACAACTCTATCATACATATCTTTAATAAGATTGATATATCTGATGGAAATCCCCTTTTTCATTAACGCCCACCATAATATATCTCTTGGCACCCTATCATATGCTTTTTCTAGATCAATAAACACCATATGTAAGTTTTTCTTCTGTACTCTAAATGTCTCCATCAGATTTCTCAGTAAGTGAATTGATTCGATAGTGAATCTTACTAACATAAATTTAAATTGATTCTGAGACATGCTTATCTCCAATCTCAATCTATGTTCAATTACTCTTTCCCACAACTTCATATATAACTTATAAGTTTAATTCCCTTATAATTAGAGCAGTCTTGTATATCCCATTTATTTTTATATAATGGTACAATTGTACTCTCTCTCTCTCTATGCTTTAGGCATTTTCTTGGTTTGCCAAATTTTGTTAAAAAGATCTGTTAATATTACTATCCCGACCTCCCCTAAGCATTTTCATACCTCAATAGGGATGTCATCGGGCCTAACGCTTTATTATTCTTCATTTTCTTTAAAGTTTCATCTATTTCATGAGAACAAATCTTATGTTTGAAATCCCTATTGATCTCTTCCACAAGTATGGTAATATTGCCAATGTCTTTTGTACCCTCCGCATTGAACAGGTTATCAAAATAATCCCTCCAACGTTTTCTTATATCCTCATCCCTCACAAGTATACTATTAGTCTCACTCTTGATACACCTAACACTATTTAAATCTTTTCTCTTTCTCTCCCTTAATTTGACAATTCTGTAAATCTCTTTCTCACTATCCTTAGTTTCTAACTTCTTATATAATTCATTATATACCTTATTTTTTGATTGTTGGATAATCTTTTTTACTTTTTTCTTTGTATTTTTGTATAATTCAAATGTCTCATTATTTCTCCTATTTTAAAGATTTCTATAACACTCACGTTTTGTTCGTATAACAGTTTGGACTTCCTCACTCCACCACCATGACTCCTTGCTTATTGGAGCCCACCCTCTAGATACACTAAGAACCTCCCTATCTATATTTTTAATGTTATTAGATATTTTTACCCACATAGTTTCTGAATTATCATTAACCGACCAAGTTGATTCTTGTATTAATTTTTCTCTAAAGATTATTACTTTTTTTTCTTTCAATTTCCACCACTTAATTTTTGGTTCTACCAACGGACGATATTCCTTTTACCTTTTAAGCACACGCACATCTACAACTAAAAGTCTATGTTGAGTTGTTACACTCTCCTCCGGTATAACCTTACAATCTTTACAAATCATTTTGTCGCTCCTCCTAATTAGAAAGAAATCTATTTGGCTAGCAATCAATCAACTCCTATATGTAACTATGTGCGACTCTCTTTTCTTAAAAAAAATGTTTACGAGTATCAAATCAAATGCTATAACAAACTTTATAATGGTTTCTCCCATCTCATTCCTACTACCAAAACCAAAGTTACCATGTACAGTTTCAAATCTTTCGTTATTCTTCCCTACATGTCCATTAAGATCTCCTCCAATAAATAATTTCTCTATATTAGGTATAGTCTGTATAAATTCATCCAAATTTTTCAAAAATTATTTTTTACTAATTGCATCTATACCTACGTGAGGTGCATATACGCTGACTATGTTAATTATATTTTTTCCATTAACTATTTTAATAAGTAAAATTCTATCTCCTTTTCTTTTAATCTCCATTATATTCTCTTGTAAATCTTTATGAACAATTATTCATACACCATTTCTAGTTCTATCTCTACCTGTGTACCAAAATTTATATTCATACGATTCAATTATTCTAGCCTTATCCCCTACCCACTTAGTTTCTTATAGACACATAATTTTAATCTTTTTTCTATTCATTACTTCCCATATATCCCCTAACTTACTAGTTAAGGATCCTATATTTCAAGTACCTAGGCAAATTCTATCTTCATTGTCTCTCATTTTTGTATTCACACAATAAATTTTTACGTCGACTGACAAGAGCAATAAAACAAACTAAATTAATGATAAATTAAATTCTACTAAAAATTTTAATTAAAGAAAAATAAAGAATGTCAAAAAACAATAATGTCGAAAACAATAATAATAAAAAATTTTACTAAAGAAATATAAAGAATATTAAAAGATAATAATGTTGAAAATAATAATACCAAAATTAATTTTAAAAGTAAAATAATTTTTATTTGTCGACAAAAGTTTTTACGCTGGCTGTTAGCCTACCGCAACCCTACTCCTTTACCCAGACTTGGAACCGGCCGTGGTGGAGTTTTTTAAAAAATAATAATAATAATAATCAAAATGTCCCGAGGACAATTAAAAACCTATACACAAGAGCAATCGAAAGAAACGTACAAAATAAACATACTACAAGACCACAACTCAAATTCATTAGAAGAACAAACTCAAATAGAACTCAAATAGGTGCACAACTCAAATGAAACTCAAATAAAACTCAAAACAGCAAGAACCTATGGCAAGAACATACAACAAGAATGAACTTCAAATAAAACTCAAATAGGTGCACAACTCAAGTAAAACTCATATAAAACAGCAATAACATACAGCAAGAGTATCGGTGAACAATGTATGAAAATAAACCTTAAATAAAACTCAAATACAACAAATGACTGAACAGATCTTGAATGTAGCAGAAATTGAACAGCAAAATTCAAAAAATAGACTACAACAAAGGAAATAAATAGGACAAGAAATGAAAAAAATAATAAAACAACAATGCGTGACTGAATAATAAACTCAAGTAGAAACAGAATAGCAACAAGAAACAGCAAGAACAGTAATCAAGAGAGATGGTGTAGACTGAATTGCTCAAAGAGAACTTAAACTTAAGAACAGATTTTAAATGACTGACCTGTTCGTAGCAGCAAAATATAATTTTGAACTCACCAGTAGCAAGACAGCATAATAGCAACTTGGTTAGATCTGGATTCACTTGAATAGAACAGCAGAACGACAACAATTTGACAAAAGGCTCAAGAATAACAGAACAGTAGGTTGACAGAATTGAAGGCTCCCTGAGATAAACAAAGCCACAGAAGAACAGAATAGCAGAACAAAGGAAATCAAAGGAAAACCCATAAGTTTTTTTACTCCCAGAGCAGCTCACAACTTGCAGTCAATGAAATCCAAAAAATTAAGAAATCAGGGGATTAATTGAATTCTGGATTTGCAGCAATCAAATGGATAGAAGATCAAGCAAGGCTCTTGAATGGAGAGAGAAAGAGCCACTCCTTTATACTTTACGGAGATTCTGAAAGGCATAAAATACCAAAGGTGGAGTACCAAAAATACTAGATCAAGATCATCAAGAAACCTCCTTTATACTTCGTCAAACCCACAAATCAAAACCCTAATAAATTCTAAAACTGTTTCAAGAATGAGAAAACACCCAAATCAGAAAAACTCTTAAAAATGTAAAATGTGAAATTGTCCAGATTCAAGGAATAAAGAGTGAGTTTTAGAATCGAAACATCGTTAAAAATGTAGAATGTGAAATCTAGGGAGTGCTAGAGATCAAATTTGGGCAAAATTGAATCGTTGAATATATAAAAATCATATTAAAAAATATTAAAAAAATTTAAAATTTAAAAAAAAATTAAAAGTAATTAAAAAATATAAAAATACAAAATCAAAAGATTTTGATCTCATTTTATATAATAAAAATAATTACATTTTTAAAATCAATTTTTTTAATTATTTTAAAAAAATATAATATTTTAATATGAATATTAAAAAATTATATTAATTTAATATTAAAAAATATTATAAGTATTTAATTATTATATTATATTATATAAATCTAAAATAATATTATTTTAATGTTATATTAATATAAAATATTAAAAAATTGTCTTATTCTAAGATTAAAATATACATTACAAAGTTTTTATAAAAAGAATATGAATTGTTATTTTATAAAATGTTAAAATAATGTTAAATTTACTAAATATTTTGATTATATAAATTGAGATCAAATTCTTTTGATTTTATATTTTTTTATAATATTTTTTAGTGACTTTTAAAAGTTCTTGGAAAATTTTATATTCTTTTTAATATCTTTTGATATCATTCTTTGAATATATTTGTCTCTATTTTACTTTGACAAAAATTTTTATACTAGTTGTCAGGCTACCACAACCCTACTCCTTTATTTAGATTTGGGACCGGTTGTGGATGAGCTATTTTTTTATAATAATAATAATAATAAAACCAATCTTATATACTCCAAAATGTCCCAAGAACAATCGAAAACCTAAAGTCAAGAGCCATAAAAAAGAAACATGCAAAATAAATATAATTTGACAAATACAAGAGACTCAAGAATAAGAACTCAGTGAAATTTTGAAGAACCTACTTGAAACTGAAACACTCAATACTTAAATACAAGAATAAGAACTCAAAACCTAGATACAAGAGACATCTAAAATGAATTAGTAAATTATTAATCCCACTCAAACAAGAATATAACACAATGAATATACAACAAGATCAAATATATATAACCCAGATGGGTATAACCTAACTCAAGCAATAACAAAACAAAACAAAGACAGAATATCAACAGCAAGAAATAACATAGACAAAAATGTGTAATTAGACAGTAAGAATAACAGCGATTATTATGGAACAAAAACTCAAACAGAAATATAGTATTAATTTATCCAAAGATAAACTCAACAAGAACAGAAAATTATTCGAAGATACAAAGACAGCGAGACAGAAGATAACATAGACAGCAAGAATAACAAATGCAGAGGATAGATAGCACTTCAATAGACAACAAGAATAACAGCAGATCGTTATAGACAAAACTCAAATATAAACAGAGTAGCAGTTTATCTAAAAACAAAACATCAAGAATAAGAGATAAATTTTAGCCCTCAACTCATCAAATGGGACCAAAATAAAGAAGTAAAGCATGACTACAATAATGACATGATATTGAAAGCCTATCATGATTCTTGTATTGGTTGAACATTCTGAAAACTTACCGACATCTAAAATAACGGCAACATAGATGGAGATGTAAATTATATGATTCAAACGGATTGGATGATATGGAGAAGAGCATCTGGAGTTCTTTGCGATCGCATAATACCACTCTCTTTGAAAGGAAAATTTTATAGAACGATAATAAGACATGTATTATTATATGGTGCCGAATGTTTAGCCATTAAACAAAAATAAGAGCAAAAAATGGTTGTAATTGAGATGAAAATGGTAAGATAGATGTGTGGTAAAACAAGAAAAGATAGGATTAAAAATAAAGAGATACACAGTAAATTAAGAGTCAGCTTAATTGTGGATAAGATATAAGAGTATTGCTTGAGGTGGTTTGAGTATATACAACAAAGATCCAAAAATGCACCAATTGGGAGAATTGAGATATTAAATATAGAAAATTTAGTAAAACAACTAAATAGATCATTAAAAATATGAATGCAATGTATTCGTAAAAATATGATAGCTAAGCGGTTAATTGAAGAAAAGATTTCGGACAGAAATGAATGGCGTAGAAGAATTAAAGAAAGTTAAATCATCACTTTTCGTATTATATATGTATTTGGATAGTGTGTGTGCATTTTTTTTAGTCATCTTATATTTGTCTCTCAAACGGCTGATCTCAAATTTTGGGATTAAGGTTCAGATTATTATTATTGTTGTATCAATTTTTGTATATATTATTTTTATTATAAAAAAGGATCTAACATTAAAATTTATTATTTATAATGTAATTTATTGATTTAAAAAAAAAACTTGAATTTCTTATTAATTTTATCAATTTTTATTTAGTTTGTTAATTTATTAAATGAAAATTAAATTATAGATATAATTTTTACATTTTGAATACATTATTTATTATATATATATTATTTAATTTAATATTATTTACGATAATATAATGAATTGTAATTCTAATTTTGAAAGAATAATAATTATATCTTTTATAAAAATTTTCTAATTTATATTTTGTTACTAAAATAGTATAATTTCTTAATATTTTATATTAATATAAAATTAAGATAAAGTTATATTATATTTATATAATTTAATATTATATTTTAACACCAATTTTATTTTTTAATATTAAAATACTAAACTTTTTTAATATTTATATAAATATAATATAAATTTTAAAAAATATTTAAAAACTTCTGATTTTTTAAAAAATAATTTTTTTGGTTATACAAACTGAGATCAAAATCTTTTTATATTTTTTGTTTTTTAAAATATTTTTTAATGACCTCTAACACTTTTTTTTTTTTAATTTTACATTCTTTTTTATATTTTTATATCATTTTTATATATTTTTTTATTATAAAAAAGGATATAACTTAAAATTTATTATTTAGGAAGTAATTATTTTTATTTATTTATTTTATAAAATTTTTTTAATTTTTAAAATCAAAAGAATTTAATCTGATTTTATATAATCAAAAGATTTTATTAAATTTAATATTATTTTAATATTTAATAAAATAATAATTTATATTCTTTTTTAAAAAAATTTCTAATTTAATTTTTAATATATATCAAAATAATATATTTTTTTAACATTTGAATTAAATAATATCATTCTTTGAAATATATTAAAAAAACTTTGATTTAAAAAATATAATTTTTTATTATATAAAATGATATCAAAATCTTTTGATTTTTTATTTTTTTAATATCTTTTAATGACTTCTAAATGTTTTTTATTAATTTTATATTCTTTTTTAATATTTTTATCTCATTTTTTATTTTTTATTATGAAAATGATATAATTTAAAATTTATTGTTTATAAGATAATTTATTTAATTAAATGAATTTATAAAATCATTTTATTTTCTTATTGATTTTATAAATTTTTATTTAATTTGTTATTTTATTAAGTTTTGAGTCAAAATTTTTTCTCCTTATCTTATTCATCTTTTTCTAAATATTTTACATCAATATAAAATTAAAATAAAGTTATATTATATTTATATAATATACTATTATATTTTAATGCCAATATTATTTTTTGTATTAAAATAGTAAACTTTTTTAATATTTATATTAAAATAATATAATTTTTTAAAATATTTAAAAACTCTTGATTTTCAAAAAATAATTTTTTTGGTTATATAGAATGACATCAAAATCTTGTGGTATTTGTTTCTTTTTTAAATATTTTTTAATGACTTTAAAACTTTATTTTTAAATTTTAAATTCTTTTTTATATTTTTATGTCATTTTTAATTTTTAAAATCAAAAGAATTTGATCTCATTTTATATAATCAAAAGATTTTATTAAATTTAATATTATTTTAACATTTGATAAAATAATATTTTATAATTTTTATAAAGACATTCTAGTTTATCTTTTTAATTTTAAAATAATATAATTTCTTACCATTTTATATTAATATAACATTAAAATAATATTATATTATATTTATATAATTTATCTTTTTAATATTAAAATAATATAATTTTTTAATATTTGAATTAAATAATATATTATTTTAAAAAATATTAAAAAAATTTTGATTTTAAAAATATAATTTATATGTATAAAATGAGATCACATTTTGATATTAATGAAATAAAAATTTTAAAAATTGTTATTAAAAAACATCTATAATATTAAAACATATATAATATAAAAATATTAAGAAATGTTTTCTCAAATATAAAAACATCTATAATATAATATTTTTAAAAAATTTAAAAAGTCATTAAAAATATTAAAAAAAGAGTGGAAGGACTGAAATGAAAAAAAGGGTTTTAAAATTTTTTTAAAAAAAAATAAAAAAAAAAAAAGGCAAAAAAATGTGGAAGAACTGAAATGAAAAAAAAAAATGGACAAGACAAATGTGGAAGGATTGAAATGAAAAAAAAACAAAAGATGATGTGGCAAAAAATAGTGGACGACCAACCAGGGACGTCCGAAAAGAAAGGAATAGTGTGGCATGAACTATAGTGCCTTCGATGCTTTATATATATGGGTAATATTGTGAAGAAATTACCTTTAATAGATTTTAAGAGGTGAGAGAGAGGAGAGAGATAACATGGTTTGACTGATATTTGTGGAAATAATATGTTGACAGAATTGCAATCGAGGGACTTTAAGAGAGAAAAGGGAGCAAATCAATCTAATTCCTTAACTAAATAGCATTTAATTCGTCCACAAAATAACGAAATAACTAAAATCATTCAACTGATTATCTATTTAACTATAATTAGTATTTTTATGTCTTTTTTACTTTAATTAAATAAAAAGGTAGTCGTTAGTTGATATCAATAGTAATAAATAATATAAGAAATCTCAACATAGGTAGCAAAATTTGACCATGAATGCATAACTAATTGTTTTAAGCTGCGGCCAAAACAAGATTAGAAAAGTAGTTTGAAAAAAAAAAAAGAATCATTTGTCCAACTAATTGGGTATCATCTTTTATGCCTCGCATATAAAAACTACCGAATAGTATTGTAGGTCAAAATTGTTTTATTTTTAAATAATTTTTTTTATATGTAAATTAACCAGTATTCGAAATCATATTTCAATTAATCCGATTTTAGTTTTATCAGATTCAATTTAGAAAAGCTCTCTCAATGTAGTTTAGAATCAATGACACCACTAAAGATAGCTTGCTTCGTGTTAGAGAATGTATTAAAGTCAAACACAAGCAAAACTCTCTCATACATGTGTAATAGCCATTTGAATAAGCTGCAAACTAATTACTAGTTTCCTAACTCCCACTTAACAGCCTACCTGATGGTAACTAAACTGTAACTAGATTAGGATTAGTTAAGGGTTGTTAGGAAGGTTGTTGAAGCTATTCCTAAAAATACATATAAGGGTAATAAGCCTAATATAGAAGACAACAATAAAGGTTTTGGTTCTTCTCTAATCTCCCTCACTTTTCTCCGTGTCTTCTTCTTCTTCTTCTCTCTCTCTCTCTCTCTTACTTCTTCCTCTCTTTCTTTCTTTCTTTTCTCCAAAACTTAGAACTTATTTCATCTTCCAGAAGTATAAGTGCCATATCAAGCTCAGCTAGGAGGGTCGTGACAAAATTTGACATCAAAGCCATCATTATTGATTATACAATCAAAATGGTGGACAGAACTCGATTTAAAGCTATTAACAGATAGTTAAAGAAACAAGAAATACGAATGCAAGAGTTAGCTATAGAAATCAAAGAGAATTATATAGAGACGAAAAGAAAATTTGAAGAACAACAAAAAGACATGAAGCAAAAGTTTGATGAACAAATCCAGAGATTAGAGGCTCTTATAAACAATCTAGAGACCATAATAGGTAGTCTAGTTAGAATGGCAGTCAAAGACATGGTTGAAAAATACCATAATAATAGGTCTTTTAAATCACTTATCCTGCCAACACCAATATACATGAGAGCAATGACTGAAAATGGTTTACAATGGGCCAAGAAAGATTGGAACAACGTGCAAACATGCCAAATCCACCAAGATTCAAGTTGCCCATATTCATTGGTGAAAATCCCAGAATATGGAACAAATTCTTCACAATTTACCAAATACCAACTACTCATGGGTAGACACTGTAGAGATGTACTTGGATGGAAAGGCTAAGGTATGGTTTCAAGGATTAAAGATGGTCAAAAATGAAATGGGATAGGAGGAATTTTCCAGACTTCTATGCTAGCAATTTGAAGCAAAAGGCATTCGAGATGAGGTGGAAGATTTCAACAAATTGCAACAACATGATTCAATGGTGGAATACCAAGAGAAGTTTGAGGAACTCTGGGACATCATGTTCCAAAAGAATCAAAACTATCTGAATCTTATTTCATTTCCAGCTTTATTAGTAGAGTGAAAGAAGAAATTAAACCAATATTGAGAATGCTGAAACCTACCTCCTTGTTCCAAGCATTCAAAATTGCCATGTTACAAGAGCAATCTTTGGAACTGGCTAAAGTTAAAAGAGTAGGATCAAACAAATGTAGGGATCAAACAGAAGGTAAGGAAGGGGTGAAAAGTATAGAAAAATGGTAAATCATACTTTACTCCGATTGAAAATCACATACTTTTCCAATATTGAAAAAATATCCACTTATCCCCCGTGTTTTTAAAAAGTCTGGCAAGTAGACGGAATTAAACAGACATTAAGGAAATTATGAAGCATGCACGAGTATTTGTGTCAACAGATCAACATGTAATTTTTCCTCTCAAAATTGTCCACAATTCAAATTGGAGTCTAACTACAAGAACATTAATGTTACAACTCCCTTGTAACAAAGTAAGACAGGACATGAGTGACGAGCTGTGAAGATAGTATCTCTTCTTCAAATATTGAATCATTCATTGAAGATCTATGAATGTAGTATCTTATACCTAGATTTATTTTTGTTCATATCATAAATTATACCCTGATTTGAGGGTTTGAGGATTTAATGTGTTATTTATTTTATTTTATTTTTTGTTCTTAATTCGATTCATAGATTATGTGGGGTTTTGGGATTTAATCTTTTTTTGTAATATCCAGATCTGTTTGAATCATCCATTTTAGTTGTATCTATCATCTATTTATCCATTTTAGTTACATTTGCCAGATATGTTTCCATTCCCTTTATCATGTGGAGTTTTGAGTTTGAGTTTTAATATACGTTTTATCAAACAAATCAGAATATCTTTTTCAAACACCACAGATGAAGGATCAAGAGAACCCAGATTGTAATATTGAAGGTGAAATACAACCTAGAGAGGGGGTGAATAGGTTATATAGCAATTTTTTTAAGGTTTAAAAGATTGTGTAGCTAGTAATAAAAGAAACCGGAATTGGAAATAGAAAAAAAAAAAGAGCACAAAAGGTAGATAGAAATGAAGGAAGAATAAAAGACAAAACACTCAAAGTTTTTATAGTGGTTTCACCAAATCCGTTGTACATCCACTCCCAGGCACCTCCTTGATTTTTCACTATTTTCTCTAAAATAGTACAACTATAAACTTGCTTGTAGGTGCAAGTTAAACTTGTACAAGTGTTTCTCACAAAACATTTCTCAATCTCACAGGTTGTCTTTCTCTCTCTAAACCCTGGACCCGGTAAACACACCTGGATCACTGACCTTTTTGTATAAAAGAGAGAATGCTACAAAGGTGAAGCTTGTATCTTCTAATGTAACAGAGATGAAGCTCACAAAATAAATTTTTGTAAAAGATTGTAAAATAGAGTATTACAATAAAAGCTCTTCAATCTTGTTTTAAAGATGTAATGCTTTATATTTATATTCTCTTTTACTCCAGTCATCTTGAGCATCCAAAGAGCTGTTGTGGTTGGTAAGATTTGAACATTTCTCATTAATGGCTCAAGCAGATTCATTTAATGCTCATAACCACCTGGTTGCTTTTCTGTAGAAATAAACGTTAAAAACAATGTGTTGACTAGAATGAGTGTTCTGCTGACCATATTTCTTCACAATTTACATCTTCTTAGTTTGGTCCACGATGTCACATTTTGATGTCTCTTGGTATTTAGCAATTCTAGAAACTTAGTTGATTATATTGCATTTGATGTGTCTTGTTAGTCTGAAACTTTATAAATTTAGTCAACCATTATATGAATTATTAGAAGACTAATATGTCGGGTTAGAAGACTAAGTTTTGAATTTTGTCATGTTCCTATCGACTATATTTAGTCAGTAGTCGACAATTGTTCTATCCTAGACATTAGTTCTCTATGGAATTTTGATATTCCTTGGGTGCAGACTAGATTTAAACATGTAACTACTATAATCTTCATTTGGTTGAAGGGGTTATATCATTAGTCAACTATAGTGTATTTTAAGCTGTTAAGGGCAGATTTATTTTAAGCATATGTCAACTAACTTGATTCTTTTAGTGGAAAGGATTGATACGATAATCGACTCTAGAGAGTGTTAAGCTTTTACATGTTGACTAACCTTGATAGTGTGTTGACTAATTTTTTTGCTTTAGTCAGAAGCATTAGTTTCTTAGTCAACTATCTTATGTTTAATATTAATCTTGTTTTGACTAATTTTTCTTGCTTAATCGAAAGTATAAAAACAGTAGTTAACTACAATGTGTTTTAGGCATTCAAGTGCAGACTAGATCTTAGTATGTGTCGACCAATATATTATGGTTAACATTCTTCTTTAGTTACTCGACTAAAATTGTCTCTTTTATTCTTACGTCTTTGGTTGACATCTCCTAGGTGTCAGTCGATAGTTTTGTCAAAAACCAGAAAAATTTTTTAAGTGTGAAGGTCAATAGTCGACAATCCTTTTTGATTAGTTGACTAGGCTACTTGTGGTTCATAAAGTATTAGTCGACTGATATATGTGTTTGTCGACAGTTTTGTAAATTTTCTAAATCTGAGAACTTTTTGTTGACAGCTTTAAAAATTAGTCAACTACTTTATGGTGTATTACAAAATTTTGTCAACTAAATTGATGAACTTGTTGACAGCTTGTGCTTCTACAGAGGTTCTTAATTGACTAGATTTAAAGACTAGTCGACTATGTGAAGGCAGTAGTTGATTGATGTGGGAGTTCAGTTAACTAAAGTACATGTTAGTGACTAAAAATGCCAATTTTAGATGTGGTCTGCTGAAATTTATGTAATAATCGACTATGTGAGAGCAACAGGCGACTATCATGTAGCGTATACGCAAAGATATATATAATAGTCAACTAAGTATGTGTGATAACTGAAGCATTACATGAGGTTCTTATTTCCTTAGTAAATATCATTTAAGTAAATACCCATTTGGATTCAATAAAAATATTTCAAAACCTAAATCCTTAAGGATAAAAAGTCAACTTTCCCATCAAATAATAAAATCTCAGTTTTGATTTTTGAATGAGTTTTGTTCGAATGGTTTATAACTAATTCATACATGGAGAACAAATACCACCATTTTTTATTCTCATTTTTTCGATATTTTAAATATTTATATTTTCAAATAATTAGTCTTCGGTGGATTTGTCAATCCTGGGTTTTCAACATTCTAAGTGCCTTATTTCCTATCCAACTTACTTGTTTGAGTAGCACCATGATCTAAATTAAGTTTGCTTAATTTTACTCATCATTTGCTCATTTTTGCTTATTATCAAATTTAATTTTGCTCATCATCAAAATATATTTTGGCAACAGAAGGTGTGATTATGGCAAATTGGGTATCCTAAAAATAGTAAATTCTGAAAAACCTTCTAAGAGATTGTTATACTTTGTGTGTGAAAGAAATGAATATGAGTTTTTTTTGCATGGTGTTAGTTGATAAATAGAGAAAGAGAAAGGGTTCATAAGTATAGCAATAGAACAAATATAATGGATAGGTAAACATGAAATATAGATAGTTCATTTGAGAGTCCAAATGTAGATGGTGCAATACCTGAAGATGGATTAAATTTTGCATGGATGCATCTGTGGAAAGAAATATGAGATTTATCAAGAGTTTTATAGTTGTCTCCATCGTAGTGGCTATTATATTGTTTGTAATTTGTTGTGCGAAGTGTAGATTTAACTGCGCTTGTAATTTGAATGTAAGTTGTCTTTTGTTAATGTTGCTTGTAATTTGTTATCAAGACTTTTTTGCTGTATCTTTTGTTGAATTTTAAATGCAAGTTTAGCATAATTATTAGTAAAGATATGTTTTGAAAATAACCAAAGTAAACATGCTTTGATGAGTAAATATTGTTAACAAATTAGCTTTCGATGATGACAAAAATAAGGAAAATTTAAGTAGAAAATAAGTTTGGAGATAATGAAAAATAATATGAAATTAGACTAAAAAATAATCATCCAAACTGTCGATCCATAGAAACAAGCGTGGCTGACCAGGTTATACGATCGATCGTGCATTAGGTATGGTTAACCAGCCCACGCAGGCAACCCTCAAAGTGCAGTCGACCAAGTGATTTTTGTAAGAGACATGGTCACCTTTTTTCCTTCACAACACTCTCTTTCTTTCTCTGCCACATGTCATTCTCAATAATATTGAATTTTCAACAAAACTCACTCTCACATCTTAACACCCCCTATCTCTCCATGTGCACAATACACTAAGTTTAATTTCTCTTTTTTAAATCATCTCTCTAAAATACTATCTCTCTTTCTAAACATTTACCCATTTACCACCTTTCTTAAATATTCTCTCTCTATAAAAAAACTTATCACTGATAGCTATCTCACAACTCAAAGCCATTCTCTACCCACGATTGACCCGTCAATGTCATTCGGTCGACCTGTCCTCTCTTGTGGATGACCCATGTTGTACTTTTAGCCGACCGTGAGCATATGCAGTGCTTGAGCGACTGCTAACCGTGAGCACATGCAGTGCTTGAGCAACTGACCGCATGCTCAAGTGACCAGCCCACTAAGCTCAAGCAGGCAATCGTGAGCATAAGAGACCAACCCGCTATGCTCCAGCGATCGACCGCTAACATGAGCAGTCGACGAGCTCTACTTGAGTAGCTGATTGCAGGCTCAAGCAATCAACTATTGAGCCATTGAGCCTCAAGTGTTTTAGGGTTTAAAAAACAATAACATTTTAAGAGGGGGTATAATGGTCATTTCATGTTGCCCCATTACGTCTCCGTTAATTTTGAAATATTTTATACACTTGTCATACTTCTAAAAAATACAAGGGGTTAAGTGGATTTTTTTTTTTTTTTACCATAGGGGAAGTATGTGATTTTCAGTTAAATCACAGAAGAAAAAAGTATAATTTACCCATAAAAAACCAGCTGTTAACTATAAGCAAAATGTCATAAGGAAAATGGGTGGCAACTAGGAGTTGATACTGAAAGTAAGATAACTAGATTGTCACCATAGGAGCTTTAGTTTAGGAGGGCCAACAATTTTTGTTTCAAATGTGGAGACAAGTTTGTATCTGAACATCAATGAAGACTCAAACACTTGAATGTAATAATAGCAGCTGAAGAAGAACCAGAACTAGAGGAACTAAATGGAAAAGCTGTAGAGGTATCCATCTGTGCCCTTTCTAACACTCTTAATTGAAAAACTATAGCTTTAAAAGGGAAATTATATGGAGTGGTTGTGACTATTCTAGTGGACATAGGAAGTTCCCATAATTTTCGTAGTCAAAATTTGGCAGAAGAATTTAAACTGCAAGCAGAACAAGATGAACCATTGCAAATCACACTTTCAGATGGTAGTCAAGTGTGAAACTGCACTAAAGTTAGAAGTGTTAGATGGAGTATATAGTGCTATAGTTTTACATTTGACCTAAGAGTCATTAGTTTAAGAGGATTGGATGTCATTTTGGGAGTGGACTAGATATATAACTTCAGTCCTATAACCTTTGATTTTAAACTCTACATATCAAACTGGCTGGTAAGGAAGGGGAAGTTGTGTTAGTTGGTAAAGCATAAGACTTTAAAATGAAGTTGATTTGTGGAAAGGACACTATAAAGTTTAGGAGGCAACAATTAAAGAATTGTAACTTACTTTCTATGAGTGTAAATGAAAGCTCAGAACAAACCTTGCAACCCATCTTTACACTACTTAAACAATTTAATGAAGTCTTTGCACAACCAATTCTTTCCCACATGTAAGATCTCATGATCATTCCATACCACTAAAACCTAATGCCTAACCCTTCAAATTGAGACCATATAGGTATCCACACTCTCAAAAGGCTGAGATTGAGAGATAAGTTCAAGAAATGTCGAGCCAAGGCATTGTTAGGCATAGTAGAAGTCCCTTTGCATCACCTATGCTGCTAGTGAAAAAGAAGGATGATACAAGGAGGTTTTGCGTAGACTATAACACACTTAATAACCTCATACTGAAGGACAAATATCCAATTCCAAATATTGATAATCTATTAGATGAGCTCCATGGATCTAAGCTGTTTTCCAATGTAGATTTGAGGTGTGGGAATCATCAAATAAGAGTCAAACATCAAGATGTACACATGACTACATTTCTAACTCACCATAGCAATTTTGAGTTCTTGGTGATTCCTTTTAGCCTAACCAATGCTCCTGCAACATTCCAATCCCTTATGAATCACATTTTTTAGCCTTATCTCAGAAGATTTGTACTAGTAATTTTCAATGACATACTAGTGTACAGTTCTGATCTTCATGCACATATTCAACACCTGAAGGAAGTGTTTCTATTACTTAAACAAAACAAATTCTTTGCCAAACTATCCAAATATACAGTTGCACAAAATCAAGTGGAGTACTTAAGGCCACATAGTGTTAGAAGAAGGGGTCAAGATGGATCCCCAAAAGACAGACTGCATCACCTGATGACCCCAACTTCTGTCAAGGCTCTTGGAAGCTTCCTGGGTTTAACAGGATACTATAGAAGATTTATCAAAAGCTATGGACTCATAGCCAAACCTCTTAATAATCTCCTTAAGGACAAATATCATTGGAATGAGGATGTAGACAAGGCCTTCCAACATCTGAAAACTGCAATGAGCACGACACTTGTTATGAGGTTTTTTGATTTTTCTAAACCTTTTATCATAAAGATTGATGCTTGCTCCAAAGGATGGGGCAGTTTTGATACAGGAAGGGCAACCTATTGCCTACCTAAGTAAAGCTTAGGACCAAGAAAACAAGGACTTCTATATACGAGAAAGAGCTCTTGGTAGTAGTCATGATAGTCACCAAATAGAAGCATTATTTAGTTGGATATCATTTTATTATAAAAACTGATCATCAAAGTTTAAAATACCTCTTAGAGCAAAAGTTAATTTACTCTTCTCAGCACAAATGGCTCACTAAATTATTGGGACTAGACTATGAGATTTAATATAAAAGAGGGGTAGAAAATAATGTTGTAGATGCTCTATCAAGATAGGAGGAAATAACAGAAGATCAAGATCAAGGGACTGTAATGACCATATCAATAATTTAGCGACATTGGTTAAGGGAAGTAAGTTAGAGCTATGAAGGAGATGAAATATGCTAAATTTTGATAGCTCAATTAGTAGTTGACCTTGACAGCAAGAAGGACTATCAACTTTAGGAAAGAATATTGAAGTACAGGAGGAAGATATATGTGGGAAATGGTTCCCAACTTAGAACATGAATCATACAACATATGCATAGTTTAGCTATGGGTGGACACTTTGGGCAGAAAAGCACTTGACACAAGGTAAAGACTACATTTTTCTGGCCTTCTTTGAAGACAATAGTAGCCAAATTTGTGTAGGAATGTGATATATGTCAACGAAATAAATATGAAAATAGCCCGTACCCAGGACTACTGCAACCATTGTTGATTCTCTCTCAAACTTGGACACAAATCAACTAGGATTTTATTAAGGGATTACCTGAGCCTCAAGGTTGTAATACCATCATGGTAGTGATTGATCAACTCACTAAATTTAGCAATCTTATCGCATTACAACACCCCTTTGCTCCTGTGAAATAGCATAATTATTTATCGATGTGTATTCAAACTTCCTATCCTACCTAACTCAAATGTATTAGAGAGAGATAAAATCTTCACATGTCTCTTTTGGCAAGACTTGTTTAGATTGTTAGGGGTATAATTAAACTTAAATAGTGCATATCATCTATAGTCTAATGGATAAAGTGAAAGATTAAATCATTGTTTGGAGTGCTATTTGAGATGTATGACAGCTGACAGACCAGGAATGTGGGAGCAGTGGTTGAGTTTGATTGAGTGGTGGTATAACTCCAACTTTCACTCTAGTATCAAGATGACTCCTTTCGAAGCATTATATAGTTATCAACCTAGATCTCTGCCTTTTGGACCATGCTTAGACACTCCTAATCTAGCAGCTATAGGATTTGTTAAAGGCAGACAATCTATGTTGCAAATACTTCATGATCACCTATAAAAGGCTCAAAATATATGAAGGTGAATGCTAAACGCAAGAGGCTTGAATGGGAATTGGAAGTATCGGATCTAGTGCACTTGAAACTTCAACCCCATAGGTAGTAGTCTATGGAAGTTAGAAGACAACTCTAGCTATCTTCAAAACTCTATGGCCCATTCTAGTGATAGCAAGGGCAGGTAAGGTAGTATACAGGTTACAGCTTCCTCCAGGTTTAAAGATTTACCCAGTGTTCCACATTTCTTTACTGAAGAAGAAGTTGGATGCAGCTTAAGAAGCCATGTCTACTCTACCCTTGATTGGAATAGACAAACAAGCTGTCGTTGAGCTAGAAGCAATCCTTAAAAGAATCGGGTAATAATAAGAGATAATAGGCTAGTTACACAATGGCTGATAAGATGGATTAACCTTAGTCCTGAAGAATCCACTTGGGAAGACATGAGTTTTATAAAAGCTCAGTTTCCAACCTTTAATCCTTGAGAATAGGGATAAAATGAAAAGGGAGGGTGTTGTAACAACCATTTGAATAAGTTGTAAACTAACGGCTAGTTTCCCAATTGACACTCAACAACCTAACTGATGGTAATTAAAACATAGCTAGATTAAGATTAGTTAAGGGTTGTTAGGATAGTTGTTGAAACTATTCTTGAATGTACATATAAGGGAAATAAGCCCAGTACAGAAGACATGAATAAAGAATTTGGTTCTTCTCTAATCATTGTCTATTTTCTCTGTGTCTTCTTCTTCTTCTTCTCCTCTCTCTCTCTCTCACACACACTTCTTCCACTCTTCTTTCTTTCTTTTCTCTGAAACTCAGAACTTACTTCATCTTCCAGAGGTATAAGTGCTATGCTAAGCTCAACTAGGAGGGTCATGACAACAAGATAGAGGCTCCGATTGGTCACCCATTGCTCCTGGCCAAAGAAAACAAAAAAGGGTTCTGATGCTTCTTGTGTAATTCGTAATTTTAAACTATATAGTCTTCTAAAGAGTGTGAACCTTCATTTGCATTCCTTGATGTGGTTGGAGGGTAAAAAGTATGAAAAATGATATAGAGATAATTTCAATAAAATATTAAAAGCTAAAATCACAAATAATTCCATCAATTTTACATTTTATTTCTTAATGATATTTTTTATTCTAATTACAATTTATTATTTTTTAAAGAACTTTTGAGATTTCTATGTATCAGCTTAGTGAATGACGTTAAGATTCCATATTTGACTTTTGTCTTTGTTTTATCATGAGAATCTAAATTTGACTTCTAAATTGTGTATGCGACTCCAATTTTCCCTATTTCTTTATTCCGTTGAAAATTCAAAACATTTGTAATAATTATCATTTTTCGCTAAATGCTTCTAGGTTCCAACTTTTGATAACTGTTTATTAAGGTGATATTTGATTAATGGGAATAGATATCAAGAATTAGATTAAAATTCCATATGAGTTGTTTGGATTAATGAAATGTAAATAGAGGTTTGAAAATGAAATTTTCAAAATAAGGGATTTGTGAAATCCAAGTAAAAAATATAAATTTTGTAAAATTCATACCAAAATTTTGTATTCTAATTCTGATTTCAATTCTTAAATGTGAACCAAACGTCTCCTAAATTTGTCACTCCCACGTTTCACATTTTATTTTTAAATGAATCTTCTCTTCTCCTATCTATATGAAAGATATTTTTGTTTTTATAGAGAGGTTAAAAAAAAAAAGGAAAAGACTTGATGCATGCGACAATCAAGTGGATGTAATCCAAAATTTGCCCAATTATGAGGTCATTTGGCTTTTATTTTAAAAATTCTAAAAGATAATTGATTATAATAAAAGTTTACGTGTTATTTGATAAAACATCATAAAATATAAGAAATTATTTTTTAACTATTATTAAACTTTATCATTATTCAACAAATCTAAAACCAAAAATATATATATATATACATTCATCAAATCTCAAATGTATTTTTTACATTTAGGACTGCCGATCGAGTTTTTTGAGACGAGTTTTACAAAACTCAGACTTGATTCGTTTGAAATTTTATTGGTCCAAATCCGAGCCCAGCTCTAGAAAACTCGAAAAATTGAGACTCAAGTTATGTTCAAAAAATTAAAAGGGTCTCAGATTTATTTCGGGTCAGTCTTGATGTCAAATTATAAATTTCATTCTTTATGTTTTAACTAAATTTATAGTATAATAAATACCAAATAAAAATATGTTAATCATTCAAAATAAAATACAAAACAAATACTATCAACCCAATTAAAAATTACATACTATTATGAAAATTAACAACAATAATGACGTGAAAGATTAAAAACATATATCAAGAATAAAATATTAAAGTAATCAAAATCATGATTAAAATACCATGATATTTGATTTTAAACGGATTAAACCTATAACGGGCCGAGTTCACTATTATCCGGACTCGGCCCGTAATAAAAAATGACATAAATAATGAGCCCAAACTCGGCCCTTTGCTAAATTGAATTGAGCTCGGGTTGACATGGCCCAATTGCCGATCTTACTTGCATTTACCTATTACACAGAGCACTTGTTGATTAAGATCATAAGGTTATCCGCTTCGTTCTGGGGATTAATCAAGAATTACTCAAATGATAAATGGCCGAGTGGTTTCTCTTGCAACTTGGGAATCATTTAGGACATCCAAGCCCTCATCCAGAACAAGATTTCCTTATCAAAGCATAACTTTATCACAAGGCAGTAATTTTATTATTATTATTATTTTTTTTATTTTTTTGCTTATATAGAATGTGCATGGGTGGTTTAGATTAATTTCAACAATAGATTTAAATCAAATCAGATTTGATCGATCTTATAAAATTTAAAACCAAATTGAACCACTAACATTGGCCAAATCGACTAAACCTAACTATATAAGATTGGGTTGGTTCAATTTGGTATAATGTTTTTTTATTTGAAAAATTTTGTGATATAATTTTTATCGTAAATTTTTCAACAATTAATAATTTAGTAACTTCATTCAAAAAAAGTAAAATAGAATTTTCAAATAATAAAAATTTAGTTGTTAAAAAAAAAATAATGAACTAGGTTATATATATATATATTTTTTTTCTTAAAGACTATGGGAAGTTAGTTTAAGTGCCGATGATTGATGGCCAATGCAAATAATAAGGTTGATGGCTGAGATAAGACAGTCCATAGTTGTTATTAATTGATATTAATATTTGGTTATCTAATGATAACGGTTATTATTTATACATAAAATGCCTAAAACAAGTTTACGTTAATTAGATTTGTTTTATTTTTTAAATTTTTTATATAATTACTATATATTGAAATACATATTAAAATAATGAAACAAATCATATAATATCCATCCCTTTATAAAAAAAAAGACAATTTTTTTAACTATTTAAAAAGAAGATAATGAATTAATCCAAAAATATATCATAAAAATAATTCAAATAATCCTTATCTTACAAAAAAAAAAAAAAAAATCCTAAACTAGAGAGAAATAGAAAAATGGAAAGTTTGGTGCTTTTTTTTTTTTTTTTATATATATAAAGAGATATAACAAAACGAGATCGAATTGAGAAAAATAGAATAGAAGTGAGAAATTTCTATCGCTTGAGCTGTCTTCAATGACCGGTACTTGTTTTCATTAATGCAAAATACAAAAAATATTAAAAAATAAAAATATATCCAAAAATAGTTTTAGAATGGATAGTTGATTATTATCGGTCGGAATTCCATTAGTTGCCACTTATTCACCAAACATATATATATATATATTTGTTGTTAAAAGGTCAGTAACCAAAAACATCCCATAATAGCTGTATTAGATACCGCTTTTACTTTTTGTCCCAAAAGGGACAGTTAATGATTATATTTTCTTCTTAATTCGATGATTTCAAGTTCAAATCATAATATAATAATAAAAAAAAAGATACCTCTTACTTTAACAGGATATTTTCATGCTCCATGTGGTCATTCTATTAAATGCAATGTTTGCAAATCATATTCCAATGACAAGTATTAAATGATACACAGATCGTGTAGATCGATTTAGAAAGTAAAAGGGTTGAAATTAAATTCAATTGAAATTAAATGAGATTTTTAACCAAAAAAGAAGTTATTAATATTTATAAAAATAGTTAAAAAGGTTTGAACACTGCGCGATATCATTTGATGTTAAGTTGGAGGCAGGCCAAATTTATAGGATGATCTTTGGGTCGATTGAGTTAGGCTCAGTATTTTCCCTTAGTACCTCCCACGTGCAATCGGCCTTATTATACTTGGATTCAGTAGCATATGCATGGTTTACTATTAATATGACTCTCTCGCTATAAATAGCGAGTAAGAGGGTTAAATTTTTTAATAAAGTTTTTATTTTAAAATTTAAAAATAAAAAAATTATATTAAGATGATCTTATTTAAATTGAATCAGACAATATTCAAAATAACATTAATCAAAATACAGTTTCGGTTAGTTATATTAAAAAAAAATTAATATGAATCTCTACAAGGAAGAAAAATTAGTTAATATTTCATATTTCTATTTCTCTTATAAAATGCACTTATAATAAAAAATTTGATAACCAAGATGATTGAATAACTATTTCATTAATTCTGTTACATTGAATTAGAGATTTGTCCAAAAATATAGTAATATATATATATATATTTTTCTTTATAAGGAGATACAAGGGTTGAGGCTCTCTTTATAATGTGCTGGCAGCCAATTTTAATTCAAACAAACCAATGGGGATGAATGAAAACCAGGATTTGGAGTTCCCCTGGTTTTTGGACTCCTAATTTGCTGCCTATGAATTACTGCTCAATTTTCACTAGTTTTGGTTTTGGGTCCTTTTCCAAGTTACGCAGTTGCCTAACTGTCTAACAGCAGTACCACTGTTGTCGCATAAAAATGTTTCCTCCGGCCATCAGCGCGCTCTAGCTCTCCTTCGTCCGATCAACCTCTCTCTCTCTCTCTCGCTCTCTTCTCGAAATCAAACCCCCCATTCGATGCTTCATTTCACTCACCTCTCTATGGAATGCTCGAAAAGGCGGCATTTTTAATTTTCCAAAAGTCCATCCCTGGAAATTTTACCAAAATAATATTTTTTTTATTTAAAATTAAATAAATAATTTTTTTTCTTAAATCAATGATATCAGGATTTCAGACCGTGATATTTATTATTCATAATGATTTTTTTTTTAAAAAAATTGATATCATACTTAAGAATCGCGACATTATATTTTCTTTTATATTTATCTTTTTTCATAGTAAATAAAAGAAAAAATACCTTTATATGATATTTGATATCGTGATTCTATAAAATGAGTGTCTTTGAGATCGTGATATTAAATTTTTTTATTTTTATAAAATTATTATGAATAATGAATCTTATGATTTGAAATTACATCGTTGATTTTGGAAAAAAAAAATATTATTTATTTAATTTTAAATAAAATAAAAACACCGTCCATCCCTTCCCTCTCTCTACATATATATTGTAATAAGCAGTGAATTACTTCACAGTTCACACAACTGTAGGTGGAGAGACAGGATGCAACACTGGTCACAAAAGAAGAATTAAAAAATAGAGAGAGAGAGAGAGAGAGAGAGAGAGAGAGAGGAATCAAACGGCGTTGGAGAAAAATTTGGTGGTGGGACGGTGTGGTTGTAAGAAATGTCGGAATCAGAGGGAAAAGGGAAAAGAAAAGAACGATCATCAACTCCACCTCCGCCCGACCATCTTCGGTGCGCTCGATCGGATGGCAAGCTCTGGCGATGCCGGAGCCACAAATTAGAAGACAGCAAGTATTGTCAAAAACACTTTGAAACTTATAACAAATCTAGGGTTTCTACTGGAACCCCACCCAAACGCGGAAGAGGGAGGACTAAGACCAAGTCTTCCGCTTTTCGGAAGAAACGAAATACTAATGAAGAAGATGATGAGGTAAAGGTGAAAACTAAGGAGGAAGAAGAGGACGATAATGTGGTTGTTGAAGAGAAGGAGGTGAAGAAGAGGAAGGTGGTTAGGGTTTCTGGTGGAGGAGGAATTGTTTCTGGGAGGAGGAAGAAAGGAGGTCTTAAGAAAGTGAAGACAGAGGAGAATGATGAAGATGGTGGCGAGGGTTTGGAAGTTGATGATATGGTAGAGGATATTGAGAAGATGAGTAGTGATGGTGAAGAAGAAGAGGTGCAGGGTAAGGAAAATGGAAAGGAGAAGGAGACAAGTGAAGTGGACGAAGAAGAAGAAGGAGATGAAAATGGAGAAAGAAAGGTAAAGGGTTCAGAGGACGAGGGAGGCAATGAAATTCGGAACAAGAAGGTGAAGGAACAAGACAATGAAAATGGAAAACAAAAGCGCAAGGAAAATGGGAAAACGGAGGTCAAGAGTTCTAATGAAGAAGATGGTGATGAAAATGAAAAGAATAATTTGAAGAGCTCAGAGGAAGCAATGAGTTTGGGTGAAAGTGTAGAAACAGAAGGGACTGAATCAGGGAGGGCTGCACGGAGGCGGAAGCGGGAAAGAAAAGCTGTGGAAGATGGAGATGGTGTTGGAACTCCTAAGGGTCCCAATAAGAGGACCTATATCAATGTAAGCTGACCCTCCTAGTTTCCTGGTTCATTTCTCTCTTTTTGACCATGTTATTCGATTACATCTCATTTTCCTTCTCTGAATTAAATGAAAACAGTCTACAGATGGTTTGTGTCAAATGTGCCATCAGTGTATGATGAGTGGTCAGAGACGGGATACATGGACGGTTATTCGGTGCCAGAACTGTTCAAAGCGATATTGTATAACTTGCATTGAGAAATGGTAAGTGTTCATGTTTTTATTGATTTCCTTGAGTTGTTTGAAAGTGCCTACTAAGTGCTGGATGTGAAAGGAAGGTTTTGACTTGCACAATATTGTGTCCCAAAGTGAAAATTTAGTAGCTCTTTTGTTATGCATAGAGCCAAACATAGCCCTTCTCAAGGGAACGACTTTGTGAGCTTAACTTGCTTATCTGGATATCCAACATATCTGTACTCAAACCGACTTAAATCTGAACTACGATTTAGATTGTCTCACTGAAATTGGATTTCTGTGTATGATTTCCTTTTCGGTGACTCTTGATATGTGTTTCACTCTCATATCTAGAAATGAGCAGCACCTTGTTTAGGTCTACAAGACTTTGGATACGCATGATACGATAGTGTAAAAGTACATTATGTAACTTGGTCATGACATTTAATGTGTTGTGGGGTATGCTGTGTATATATCTGTGCTTCTTAGCTCTTGATGAATGGTTGGTTTTCCTGATCTAATCTTAGCCAGTTCTTTCTTAGTAAACTCCTTTACAACATGCAATGGCTCATCAATGTACCTGGGCCATTTTGGATTTGATCTTATTTAAGAGCATTGATTGCAACTTCTGTAGCAATAATAGGTTTATTCTTGGTTCTTTATGCAATTCTCTACCCCACCATCAAGTGTACTTCCTCGATTGTGGACTACATATCAAAGTACGTCATCTGGGCTTTTTGATCATTGAAGAAGAAAATATATCTCCATTTCTGTTTGTTCCTTTATCCTCGGCTTTGATGTTTTGATGGTTTTTGGTTTAATGAATTCTTGTGTTAACTGCCTGCGTAAATTTATTTTATTTTTATTTACTTATCTTTTATTCTAAAGAACTCCACCACGGCTGATCCCAAGCCCTGATAAAGGAGTAGGGTTGCGGTAGGCTGATAGCCAGCGTAAAAGCTTTTGTCAAATTAAAAATGGGAGACAAATTTACTTATCTTTTATTCTACCTTAGGTATCCCCTACTTTCAAGGGAAGCAGTTGCTGCAGCATGTCCCTTCTGCCGTAAAAACTGCAACTGCAAGGCATGTTTGCGAAGCAAAGCACTGCTTAAGGTTGGTTCAGTGCAATGGCTTTTACTTCAGCCTTTTCATCTTGTTGTTGTTTAACCAGTATCTTGTTTGTTACCATCAACTTTTGTAGGACACTGAAGAACTGCAATTATCTGACGATGAAAAGATTCGTTATTCCAAGTACCTGCTGGAGTTGCTACTTCCATTTCTGAGGCAATTTCACCATGAACAAAACTTAGAAAAGGAGATTGAAGCTAATATTCGGGGTAAGACCTGATGTGAATACCATATGCACATAACAGTGATGTTGTTCTAAATTAGGGAATGCATCACTTAGGATGCATCCAGTTGTGCAAGTTTCCCTTCTTGGTTTGTTCTGTTTGTACGTTTAGTGCTGGCTACTGGCCTAGTTGCTGACTGTTGTCTTCTTATCGTTTGACAATAGACTTGTAATAAACTATTTCATGTGGGGAAAGCAATATGATGTTCATGATTACAAAGATATAGCCCGGGGAAACTATCATAGATTGTTAGGCTTGCTTACTGCCTAATTTTGAAGATGAGTCTAGAATTGAGAGAGATGAATATAGTTACATACGCGATCTGAATAGGATCCAAATAAATTGTTATTTTCTTGTTTGTTATACAGGAGTTGAACCTTCTGAATCCGAAGTAGAAAGAGCAGGTTGTGCCAAAAATGAGCGTGTATACTGGTATGCTTGTTTTCTTTTGGTATTTTGTAAATCATTCTATGATTTACTAAATTTGTCTAACAATTCCCATGCAATTTGTACCAGTGACAGATGCAGAACTTCTATTGTTGATTTCCATAGAAATTGTCAAAATTGTGCATATGATCTTTGCCTTACTTGCTGCCGGGAGCTTCGTGAAAGATCTCTGAGTGCAGGTATTGGAGAAACAGCTAGCCAATGTTGTGACGGAGGGAATAAATTAGATACAAAGAAAACTATGTCTTTGCCTTCTAGTTCTGAAGATCATGTTGGACCTCTATCCGTGTGGGAAGTCATGGGAGATGGTGTGATTCCATGTCCACCTGAGGAAAAAGGAGGTTGTGGGCGAGGCATCTTAGAGCTGAGGTGTATGTTTGGAGATGGTTGGATTTCAGATTTGATGGCAAAGGTGGAACAATTAGTCAATGTGCCAACACATGCTGCTGTTCCTCAGACCTCCATGAGATGTTACTCTTGTTTCAATTCTAATCTTGACAAGGATGCTGATAACAAGAATTTAAGGAAAGCAGCGTCCCGAGTGGATTCTGGTGACAACTATTTGTTCTGTCCTTCTGCCAGTGAGATCCAAAATGGGGATCTGGAGCACTTCCAGAGACACTGGATCAAGGGTGAGCCTGTAATTGTGAGAAATGTTCTTGAACTCACATCTGGCATAAGCTGGGAGCCCATGGTTATGTGGCGTGCCTTCCGTGAGATAACATTTAACAAGGTTAAGGGATCAAATGTGGATGTGACGGCAATTGATTGCTTTGATTGGTTTGAAGTAAGTGTTTGGTGTGATATAAGCTTGTGCTATATTTTTGGTGAACGTGTACTTATGTTTGGTTTTTATCGCTGCTTCATATATGCTATATTTATGGTCAGGACTAACCTTGACGTCCTGCTTCTTGAGAAGTGCAGGGTTGGAAGTTGGCTATTTCTAGTTAACAAATGCTTGTTACTTCCTTTCTATTCTACCCTGGGTTTTATTAATGATATTCTTGTGCATTGTGTACTTACAGGTTGTAATTAATATCCACCAATTTTTTCAAGGATATACTGAAGGTCGGGTACATCGTAATGGTTGGCCTGAGATGCTCAAATTGAAAGATTGGCCTCCAGCTAATTTATTTGAAGAGCGCTTGCCTCGACATGGCGCAGAATTTATTTGTGCTTTGCCATATAAAGAATACACACATCCTCGTGCTGGTATCCTTAATATTGCTTCAAAGTTGCCTGAAGGGGTAGTGAAGCCTGACCTGGGGCCCAAAACATATATAGCTTATGGATTTCCTGAAGAGCTGGGTCGTGGAGATTCTGTTACCAAGCTTCATTGTGACATGTCAGATGCGGTATGCAATCTCATTCAACTTATATGGTCTAATTGTTTATACTAGGGGTGTGATTGTTTTTCCATTTTAAAGCGACTTGGAACTGGTTCAATGTATGTAGATGTTTTGAATCCTACTGAAGAAAGAAATGAAGAGAAACTTACTAAGTAAGCCTTAAGTGTCTATTTACAGAACTTAGCACTTCAATGACTGTATAGATAAGTAAAGTCCTATTCTGTTTTGAAAAGGAAATGGATATTGCGATATTTAGCGAGCAAAAAAAGGGGAAGTTTGATGTGCTCAATATTGCATGTCAAGCTACATTCTAAAATTGATTTTGCTACATACAAAAATGTAGTCTTGGATAGAAAAGTGAAACTACCAAGTATTAACCACGTCTACACTTATTTTAGATATGCATGCAAGATACACATGCTGATAAATATTGATCTTGAATGTTGATCAGTATTTAAGTTTACGCGTAAGTTAATGCATCGTTCTGAATTTATCTTTTAATGCTTATCAGTTTTCCTTTTTGTTGAGAATCTTCTGCTTCCTTCAAAACCTGCAGAAAATATTCTGAAAGAGTGAGACATTTATTCTCTAGGTACCCATTTCGGTGATGTCATTTGTCCATGTGTGTAAAAATTAGTGAGACATTTAAGATGGTGAACTAGGAAATGTTTTGCTTTTGAGAAGGGAGCTAGGTAGATAAAAGTCATACTTTGTATGGAGCATCGAAGTTAATAGTCCTTAGTTTTGGCCATACGGAGAATTTTCAAAAGCTGCTTTATAGTCTGGTATTCTGGTGTGGTGTTTTCATTCATCTCCTTATGTTTGAGGATTCTCTTTGTATGTTTCTTTTATGCTGCCAGGTGAATGTTCTAACGCATACTGCTGAGGTGATCCATAAATCTCCAATTCGTGATAAAATAGCCAAATTGAAGAAAGAGTATGCTGCAGATGCTGATGGCGCTTCATCTTCAATTGAGAAAGTTAATATTGCTGCTCCTTCATCTTCTATTGATGAGCTTTCAATGATTACATCTAAAGAGTTTGGACTAGATGCCACTGCTAGTCATATTGAGCCCAAATGCAGTGTTGCCAACTTTGAAGGTCAGACCGAAGTAGCTGATGGGCCTTTAGGTGTCAATGTCAAAGTTGATGGGAGTGACGCTGTTAGGTCTTCAGATATTGGTAGACAAAGAAATGTTGAGAAAGATGGAAAATTGGATAAATTGCCTGAAACTTATAAATTACCATTAAAAGAGAAGATTGATACTGATGTGGTGTATACAAGAAGAAAGGATACTGGGGGAAGAAAAGCTGCTCTAGCTGGAAAGAAGAAAGGAATGAGATCACATGCTGGTCTTGATTTAAAGTCAAAAAAAATAATAGCCGGGACAGCTGTTGCTACTGAATCTGAGAATGGGGAGCAAAGAATCGTGGGAACAAAAAAGACAGCTAAGGGCAGCTCTGTTTCTAGTGCTATGAATCGCTCCCTTAATCAAATGCAAGGGAATGGTGATCTTCCTGTTGGTCAAGCTGTTGTATCACAAGAGGAGTTGGATGGAGTAGTGATATCTGAGGGTGGTGCTCTCTGGGATATTTTTCGGAGAGAAGATGTTCCCAAGCTTCAAGAATATCTAATGAAGCATTTCAGGGATTTTAGGCATCTGGAGTGTAATCCTGTGGAGCAGGTAATGAGTAATACTTCTGGATATACATCTGTTAGATTGAGTAAAATATGAGCGCTGTTTGTTTTAATATCATGAGCTTTAAAAATTGGCATATATTACCTGTTGTTTTTGAAAGGGAGCTTAGGCCTGCCCAATGTTATTTCATAGGATTTGGAATGTACTCTTTTTACTTTTTATTTTATTTTTCTGGCAGAAATTGGTACTTGGCAACTGCTGGATAGAAGTATTTCATTCCTTATACTGAACATTCACATTTAGCAACAAGATTCTACAAATGATTTTATTTTATTTTTTTGAATGGGGTGGTTGTAAAAGGGAAGGGGGGGCATGGAGGTTTGAACTCTTGCTAATGTTGAGGGTGAAGCCCCCTAGTAGGCCTAATTGTTTGACTCTGAGCATCTGTTGATAGATTTTAGGAACTAAGTTCCTATGTGTATTTGTTGCCATGTTGTGATATCTAGTATCTTTTCATGATGTAGGTTGTTCACCCGATACATGATCAAATATTTTACCTGAATTCTTATCACAAAAAGAGGCTGAACGATGAATTTGGTTAGTGTAAACATTTGACATTTTTATGCTATTTTCTTATATTATTCATATTTCATGCTTTCTCATTACTTAGTCCCCTTCTTGGCAAATAGGAGTTGAAGCATGGACATTCGTGCAAAAACTTGGTGAGGCAGTTTTTATTCCTGCTGGATGTCCTCATCAAGTTAGAAATCTCAAGGTTAGTCAAAATTCTCTTGTTTGGTGTTTGTTTTGATTCAGATTTATTAAGCCTTGTTATGCCTATATATTGTTTGGTGTTTGTTTTGATGCAGATTTATTAGGCCTTGTTATGCCTATGTATAGAAAAATTATCTTTTTTACAATTATCTGGAGAGCAAATAGTTACTCTTTTCTTAGTTCTATTTATTGAATGGCCTGTGATTTTTGTGTTTCTAATCAAATTAAGGATGTGTTGAATCTTCAAAAATGCAAACGGGCATGCAGACATCCTTCACTTTTACATAATTCAAATTTCACCACAAAAATACTTAATTCTTATGCTAACCTTGACTGTTCACATTCAGTTTCGTGAAAACAAAGGACAAAAGTAAAAAATATTGGTACTTCTGTAGGTCTGCTATGCTATTTTGAGTATCTATTATTCTGTTACTAAACTGATCTTGGCATGCTTGAGATGTATTAACACAAAATATTATAAACAAATCTCTCTAGAAGATACATAGATGGAATTTGAAGTCAACTCACAAATTTACACAGAGGATATTATAAGTCTATTTTAAAGAAAGTCTTGGGTCAATTAAAGTTGATGTTATTGCAGGAGTATGTGTATTCATGCATGCACACTCCTGTAGCATAGGCATTGAAAATCTGGCATAACACAACAATTTTGATGAGAAAAATTGCTGAGTTGAGTTGGGAGAACTCCATCCTGAATCTGCTGGGGAGGTTCGGATGGCTGCTTGGTTACTTCATTTTCTCTTTGTTTCCTGCACTTAATACTAGTAAGGGATATCATGGAGGTGCCACTTACTTGAATCAGTCACTCTTATTGTCAGATGTTATGAATAAATTGGATAGGTGCTCATAATCAAGTTTCTATGGTGTTTCACTATGTTTAGGGCTCCTGAGGATTAGTTGCTTAAACCTGAGGTCTGTCCAGTATTGCAATGTCAAAAACAAATTGTTTCATATTTTTATTTGTGGCAGTTGAGGTTCCTCCTTATGCATGTGAATAGCCATACTTAAGCACCCACTCAACAGACATAAGAGAGAGTAGGCTATGACTATTTGATAAATCTTGGTAAATGATCGGCAGATGCTTTCACTCCTCTCCTCTTTTGTTGGTGCAGTCATGCATAAAGGTTGCGATGGACTTTGTCTCTCCAGAAAATATCCAAGAATGCATCCGTTTGACTGAGGAATTTCGTTCACTTCCACAAGATCATAGGTCCAAGGAAGACAAGCTGGAGGTATTTTATCCCAGTTTTTTATATCATGTTTTGCCACTTTACCTCGTATATCAAGCTGCTTGGTGTTGTCAAAAGAGTGCTCTAATGGCACATTTTCAACTAGATGCTCGTAGCTTAATTTTTTCCAATTATTTTGGAGACCTAATGGAATTTCCCCATTGAAAATTAAATTGCTAATGTAAAATATTTGGTTTCTCAACCTAAAGTAGTCTGTATCTGTCTTCCATTAACTTCTTGAGGATATCCATTCTATGAAGCAATGGACATGATAGGGCACAACACAAAGATTGTCACACAACACAATAAGAAGCCTTAGTCCCAAATCCATTCAACTCTGTTGAGTGCCGTCTGACTGGTTAAATTAGAAGTTAAACATATCGTGTTTGAATACTAATATAATTTTCTTAGGTTTTTCCTTTAGTTGTTGGAGCACCCTGGACTTGTATGCTAATGTTTTATCTAATGGGTCATTAAGCAGTCTTCTCTAAACATGTCCAAACCATTTTAATATATTTGTTCTCATTCTATTTTTTATCGAAGCTACTGCTAAATTTACTCTAACATATGCATTCCTAATTCTATCTGTTCTTGTTACTTCACTCATCTGGCTTAACATTTCTCATCTCATCTATACGTAGAATATGTACGTTGATTATTAGTAGGCTTACGGAAAGCACTGTAGGCCTTATTATGGTTTTGTAAAACTTTTCTCTTAAATTAAGCTATTCTGCAGGCCTTATTAGGGCTTTGTAAAACTTTCTCTTAAATTAAGCTATTGTGACAACAAATTTATAAAGAATTTTACATTTTAAGTTATAAAGTGTTCATAATGTTTCATGTCTAAAGACCTGTCTAACATGAATAATGGCATGGAGAGGGCTTATTTCTAGAAGTATAGGTGAAATATAGATCCCTTCCATAATGAAACAGGAAAAGCACGAGTGCTTGTGGATGTTTCTCATGTGATAAAGAGGTGTATGATTCACCATTGTGGTGATTAAACATATTCAGTTCTTTCTTATATTACATGAACCGTGTCTTACCTTAAAAGTTAAAATCTTTTGCTTTGAGTACTAATGCAATTGCTTACCTGGAATTTCTATTGTGTGACAGGTTAAGAAAATGTCTCTTTATGCTATTAAGCAAGCCATGAAGGTTCTAACAAGTCCCAAAGGTAATCTGTTCATTGCTTTACACATGCAAGCAATGGTGGTCATTTTAATTGATTTGTGTGTTCGACTTTTTTTTTTTTTAATTTATTTTTTTCATCTATGAATTATTTTGCAAACGTGACATCGTAATGAGAAAGAGGTGATTGTTTAATTATTGTTTTTGTTGTGTGATAAGTTTCAGTTCTCGTGGTTATAGTAATTAGTGGTCATGATAGGATAAATATTGTTAAAGTATCGAGATTAAGTTTGATATTTGGGATAGAAGGCCTAGGTTGTTGTATCGAGATTAAGTTTGATGGTGTTTACTGAATGGACCAACTGGTGATTATTACCAGATATGGGAAACAAGCTTTATTATTATTATTATTATTATTAGGTTTGGGGCTGGGGAACTAGTATGTGAGTCAACTAAAGGCTTGCCCCAGTATTTATGGTTCTGGGGGATTGGATTTTCGGGAGAGGTAAACTGTATGCAGTCTTTTCCTTTGCTTCCTCCCAATGATCGTGGAGCAATTTTGCTGCTGCCACGTCACCCTCTACTTTGTAACGGAGTAAAACATAACCTTGCCCTCCAATCATTGTGCTATTTTTCCATCTTTTTAATTGGTAAGATCTCTCTCTTGTTTGGATCAGTTAGCAATAATTATGTCCCACTGCAATATTGAACTTACATTCCACCTTTGCTCCACCTCCCCTAAATCTCCTTTTATTTCTACCTGCCTCAAGATAAGCCGGCCTGCTTGTGTGTTTCAATAAAATGTGGGTCTAGGGTTTGTGTTACTCATTTGTATACAAAGGCATAACCTGTTCTGTGCTTCCTAGCTCTAGCAAGAGACATTTTCATACTTCCCAGGTGGATTCAACTGTCCAGTTATATATTGGTTTTCTTTGTTGGTAGCAACTGTTGTACTACCCTGTATGGATGTCTGTTATAGGGACAAGAGCATTTGTGTTCACCACTTTAACTGGCAGTGTGTCCGATAATTTGCTTGTGGTGTATTAATTTTTGCTCTTATCTTTCAGGAAAAAAGAGCAACGAAGATGAGGCTAGGCAGGATGAAGAGCTATTCTTGAGCACTGGTCATCGGTCAGATAGTCCATCACCATCTATTGCAGAGTCGGAATGAATGCTTAGGTTCTTATTGTGGGCTAGAGACGTTACCTTCTTGACATGAACTTTTTGTAAATCCAACCCTGTAGTTCACTAATGATTGTTTCGGGACCACATTATCTATACTTGTACTAGAATCCTCATGTATAGATTTGCTCACCTGTTCCACACATTGATTGCTGTTGCTGGTGAGTTAAGAGCAATTTTTGGCCAAGACTTGATATCGTTTTAAAATGAAAATTGCAAGATCAGCAAATGTTCCTCACATGTTTCTTTGGCTTAAAGGTTGATGTTCAAATGCCTTGAGCATTTTGTAGATCAAATGGCTTTTAACAGCTTCAAAACTTTGCATGGGTTTTGTGCTTATTCGAGATCATCATTCTTATATTAGATTTATTAGTCCTGTAAGGATAGATGATATTGTTAAATATTTGAACTCACGATGATATGCTCTCTTGGCAATATTTAAGAAATTCTGTCAAGTCTATACCAAGTGGGCGTGTTTTATGAACAGGTTTAGACGGTCATCAAATTTCTTAAAAAAGTTTTGTATTTCTTAAAAAGTTTTGAATTTAAAACTTAAAAATAAAAAAGATTATGTTAGGAAAGATTCTGTTTGGAGAGTTATTTTTTAAATAGGGTTTTTATAGATGCTCAAACAGTATTAATCAGAATATAGTTTTGGATGCGAGAAAAAAAAAATGAGTACATTTAAAATTAGAAGGTAGGGAGTGAGGAGGCTTTAAACTTGTGATATTCTCCAAATACCCTTGAAATACCATTAAATTATATTAATTGTCGCCTTCATGTTATTTTCCCAAAATGCTTTTTTGTTTTTCTAAGGTAAAATTGGTTTTATTCATACTGCTTGGTGTGGCTGTATATGAATTATTTTACTGTATTTAAATATAATTCACTACTTCAACAAACCCTTAAAAATAATATTTGAAGTAAACAATCAACAAACAGAGGTTGGGAAAGCATGCGAAAAGTATTATAAAATACAGAGAAAAGAGAAAAAATTTAGAGAGAGTGAGAGTAGTTTATTTATCTATATCTACGTTTACAAATGAGGTTGTGAAGTCTATATATAAGCAATTATAAAAAGTCACCCACATTAAATACAATTTGTTGGAAGTATTTTTGAGATAACTTTCCTTTCTGACTCGAATGGGAAGTCTGAGCCGATATACTCGTCTAGTCTCCTCGGATGGAAAACCTGCAAAAACTCCACCGAGACTGACCCGGTGGGGGGACTCCAATGCTCAAGTCAGGAAGGGTAATAACAAAAGGAAAACTGAATTCAGCCGAGAGGAATATGGCCCTGGTGGCCTCTGTCATGTGATGTATCGGTCGAGTGGATATCGGAACCCCGTGCGTGTGTATAGTATGTATGCATATTGCACAGTAAGCAGTGTGTATGTCGAATGTGTGAAGCCATGTGATGCAATATAAAAGCATACATATAGAGTCATACCTTTGATCGTGTGTAGAATCGGTATAAAAACTGTACCTCTGGTGGAATATGTTTGGGTATGAAACCCATCTCTGAATGATGTATAGAACTGACTACCGAGTCATTTAGAATTGAGCATGGAGCCCTATCTTCGTTGATGTATGAAATTGGGTATAGAACCCTACCTTCGTTGATGTATAGAATTGTCGCCCTCTGGTGCGTAAAACTGAATCTCCTCTTGAGAGTTGTCTATACTCTGTATTTATAATCTTCACAAAGGTGTAGAAAACCCTAATTTCATTTTGTTTGAAGTCTTTCAAGATGGTTATGATTGTAATTAGAAACTTCTAAAAGATTTAGACTTTCTCAAGAAATATGAAAAGATTTGACCTTGATGGTGATTGTCTTTCTCATCGGATAACCATGTATGATTTGTGAGACCTATTAAATAAGGTACCATCACAGTCAATCCAAAAGCCAAAAAACATTCAAGAAACCAAAGGCCAAGAGTCATTTATCAAAATAACATATTGGAAACTTGAATGGATACCAACAATAATTCATAATATTTATAACACTCCTCATTGGATATTCATTGTATAAAGAATATACCTTGTTAAAATTTTATTAGAGAAAAATTCAATGGGACAAAAACCCTAATGAATGAAATAGAGTACATCTTTTCTTATACATGTGCTTTTATATTATGCTTTCTCTGTTAAAAACATTACTTAATATGTAACTCTGACTATGCGGTGCTGAACTTCTGTACTCCCATTTCCTGAATTTAATAAAATAATCCTCAATTTATATATATATATATATATAGAAAATATTCAATTTTATTGATTTTCGATTTTGAGGTTTTAAAATTTAATTTTTGGTATATTTTAAATACCGTTTCTGGGATTTATAAAATAAAGTTAGTATAAATATATATATATATATATATGTAAATAATTTTTTATTTATTAATTTATTTATTTACTCAATTAGCTATTTATAAAATCTATTTATATAAAAATATATATATATAAATAATAATAATAATAATAATAATAATAATAATAATAATAATAATAATAATGAAAAAAAAAATCAAAAATCGAATTAGGGCTCAAAAGCCCTAATTCTCTCTTTTCTATCTCTCTTCCTCTTTTTCTCTCCGCCTCTCCATCTTCCCGCGGCCATCCACCGCTGCCATCGCCGCTGTCGCAGCTCCTCTCTCCGTTACGCAAGGTGGTCCCTCCACCACCGTCATCGTCTTTCCCTCCCTCACTGTTTCTCTCTATCTCTCTCCTTCTCTCTCTCGGCTTCTCTCTCTCACCGCGAGTCTCTCTCTCTCTCTCCCTCTCGCGGGTTCTCCGCCGCTCGCCGCCGTACACCACCATCACCGCCGTCTCTCTCTGTCGCGCTATCTCTCTGTCCCTCTCTGTTTCGCTCTCACTCACTGTCTCTCAGTCTCCCTGTCTCTCTCCCTACGTGCGCGTCGCGCGCGACAGTTCCTTGCGCGAGCGACAGTTCCTTACGCGCGCGACTGCTCGTGCGACTGCCCCCCCTCCTGTGCGCGCGCCAGCGCGTGGCTGTCCTGCACCGCCGACTGCAGCGCGCGACAGCCCTTGCCCCAGCGCGCGGCTGCTGTGCTGCCTCCCTGCTCGCGCGCCTTCCGCCACCTGCGGAAGCCCCAGCTGAAAGCCCTAAGTCGACTGTGCTGTGTTCACTGCATAGGTAAGATCAAACCCTAACCCTAATTCTAGGGTTTCAAACTTTCTTAGGAAATTTGGTTTAGATTACTGAAATTACCTTAAATTGGGAGTTTTGCAGGTCTGAAAATGTATTGAGGAGACGATTTGGCGAAGGTTACGAACTACGAGAACAACCTTAGGTGAGGGATCTTCAATCCCTTAAATAATTTAAATCGATTTGGTTGAATTTAGGTAGAAATTATATAAACATATATCCTGAAATGTATTGGACGCGAAAGAAATGTGTTTCCCCTAAGGGTTTGTATGAAATTGTTGGAGTTAGGTCTAGGATTTGATGTAAACTGGACTGCGAAGCATGTTAGAAATGTCGTAGGTAGCATTAGAGTTTTATTTGATCGATTTGTGTATTTGTCCTTGGGGTATGAATTGGAATTGATGGGAATTAAATTAAAATTTTGTAATTTGAGAGAAAAATTGGTAAAATCGTGGAATATTATAAATTTAAAGTCGTCGGTGATTGAAATGATCTTAGGTTGATGAAATGAAAGTTTAGGGAAGTAATTGTGCAAATTTAAGCTCTTTTAAATAGAAGGGAAATTTGAAAACCCTTTAATAGGGCTTTAATTGATGATTATCCGTATTGATTGGTCTAAGTTGACCTTTGGAGACTCGAGGGGAGTCCTTTTGATTTGATTTCAGAAACAGGGAGTGGATACCCTCCCTAGAGGTGAGTGAGACCCTAATCTCTTGCATGAAATAGTGCAAATTTGATTTTACCGTGTTTTTAAACAAAACATGTTTTGATATGCATTGATTCGATGTGTGGTATTAAATCTCAAACCTGTTTTGTGATTATTGGAGTGTCGTAAACTTATGATTTCTATGAGTATGCATCCATGTTTGAAATGAAATGAAATTGTGCCATGATTTGAGAAATGGAATGTTTTCTATACTACTATTGCATCGGTTGTTGATTTGAAATGATTTTGATGAAATGTATTTGGCACACGGATTTGAAATGTTTTGATGAACTGTGAGGGTACCGGGATGCCCACTTGTGATGAGATTACTATGATGATGACTTGATTGATTCCGTAGCTACGAAGGGCATTTGTAGAGGCATGGGTTGCCCGGATACGCTTTGGCCAGAGGTATCTGCAAACGTCGTGATTGTGATATGTATGGGCCCGGTTGAACCAGGTATTGGGGAGGCCCGTCAGAATAGGCGGTCTAGTACCGGGAGTTGCTTGTACATGATTGTGATGTTCCGTATGGGCCCAGTTGAACCGAAAGGGGAGGTCTGTCAGAATAGGCGGTCTAGCACTGGGAGTTGCTTGTACGAGCCAACATCGGGGTAGAGAGCATCTTTTGAAACACTTTGCATAACAAAACCCCCGATGCGCCTGTCCTTGGTCACGGTTGACCTTTGCTAGGATTATTTTCGGCTTGCTCTATGATATACTTGATTTTTAAAATGGATGCATATATGTGTGATATCGTGTGATCGATTAAATGAATTTCATTTTACTAAACAAATCATGATTTACTGCAAAATTTGAATTATTGTTTACGAATGATATTATTTGACACTCCAATGTTCACCTACACTATTAGTACTTGAGATTAATCCCCTTACTCACTGGGTATCTTCCCTGATACTCACCCCTCTCATTTCCCTCCTCAGACAGGATTATTGTGATAGGGCGACGTATTTGGCTCGAAGACTTGATAGATCGTTGGCGGATTGGGTGATTCAGGAAGGTGGGATCTTAAGTTTAAATTGAAAGATGAATTATGTATTTTATTGTCAACCCTGCGTGGTCTTGTTGAGGTCCGTAGTTGACCGTGTATATATTTTGGGATGACTGTATAATTTTTGGACTTTTGTTTGTGAAACTCTCATTTCACTTGCATTGAGGCATTTGTAACTATTTAAAGTGTTAACTTGGGAATTTGTAATATATTTGTATAAATTTAGGCCCGTTCGGTGTGGCGGCTGCTCATGCTCCAGTTAGGCATGACAGTAGAGGTCTGTGGTTAGGTTTGTTGATATATTTTTATAGCCTTGCGTTGTTCTGGATGTCGGCTATGGGAGTTGTTGGTTTTGGAGAGGCCGGGATGACCATTTGTTTTATTTTACAGGATGATTTTGAAATTCACAGGTTTAACAGGTTATTTGTACATGGGAGACCTCCAATTTATGGGGAGGTTCTGCCCGATTTTTTGTAGAAATACAGCCGACATCCAGGGCAACGGACGACTGTTCACGATTCCCGGTTCGGGGCGTGACATAATATCTTTAATATATCGCATTTCAATCTTATGAATCAACTTCTTAAATATTGTATTAGATAATATTTTTGTGAATAAATTTATAGGATTTTTGTTAGATTGAATTTTTTATATGTCAATATCTCTAATTTATAGTAGATCATGAGTGAAAAATAATTTTGGGGAGATGTTTCTTCCTATCACCTTGGATGTATCCACTTTTTAGTTGGGTTATGCAAATTGCATTATCTTTATGAAGTATCATTGGAGTCTTCTTGTTTATTAACAAACCGTATAATTCTTGAATATGATTAGTCATTGACCTGAACTATACATATTCATGATTTGTCTCATGAATTGTGATTATTTCAACATGATTTGATGAAATAGTAGTTATAGTCTGCTTCATAGATTTCCAAGATATTGCTATGTTATCATATGTGAATATATAATCTGTTTGAGATCTAGTTTTGTGTGGATCGGATAAGTATCTTGCACTTGCATATCTAATTAATTATGTATTTGATTCATAAGGATAAAATAGATCTATATAAATCGTTTCTTGGAAATTTCAAAAAATATGTTTAATTCCATTCTTAAGTCTTCTGGTTGGAGCAGAACTTTGTGCAGCGAAAACTTCTTTTTTGTTATGCAGAGTCATCTACATTTACAAATGAGGTTGTGGGGCCTATATGTAGACAATTAAAATAAGTATGAAGAGTCACCTGTCACGCCCCGAACCGGGAATCGTGAACAACCGCCCGTTGCCCTGGATACCGGCTGTATTTCTATAAAAAATCGGGCAGAACCTCTCCATAAATCGGAGGTCTCCAATGTACAATTAAACCTGTATACCTGTATAAATTAAAATCATCATGTAAATTAAACCAATGGCCATCCCGGCCTCTCCAAAACAATCCACCAAATCTCACAACCGACATCCAGACAACACAAGGCTGACAAATCACCAACAGTCCTAGCTACAGACCTCTACTGTCATGCCCAACTAGAGCATGAACAGCCGCCACACCGAGCGGGCCTAAATTTATACAAATATATTACAAATTCCCAAGTTAACACTTTAAATAGTTACAAATGTCTCAATGCAAGTGAAATGAGAGTTTCACAAACAAAAGTCCAAAAATTATACAGTCATCCCAAAATATGTATACGGTCAACTACGGACCTCAATATCAAGACCACGCAGGGTCGACATAAAGTACGAAATTCATATTTTTAATTAAAACTTAATCTCACCGTCATAAACACCAATCCACCAACAAGCTATCATACCTCTAGAGCCAAATGCGTCGCCCTAGCACCATAATCCTGTCTGGGGAGGGAAAGAGGAGGGGTGAGTACTCAGGGAAGAATACTCAGTGAGTGAGTGGGTCAATATAATCGTCTAATATGGGGTGTGAAATTGGAGTGTCAAAGCATAAGTATTGCAAATCATATTTCAAATCATCATGCTTTTCATTTCAATAATATATCATTAACACGCATTATCAAATCAAATATGTATCCAAAGCACTGTCAATAAAATCATAGAGCTGCCAGCCAAAAATGTCCTGGCAGAGGTCTACCTCGACCTATGACAGGCATACCGGGGGTGTTATATGCGAATTTATTTAAAGTGCTCTCTACTCCGGCGTTGGTGACGGACCTCGTCCAGGTGCTAGACTTGGAGAGAGTATCCAAATCCTCCCCCTTTAGGGTTTAACCTGGCTAGTACCGTGTCGTAAATATAATCTTAACAACTCGTGGGATACCCCAGGCCTAGGCATATCCGGACGCCACCCAAGCGCCTCTCACGGTGTCCTTCGTAGCTACGGAACAATACATACCATAGCCCTCAAGGCCAAAATCAATATCATATCAAACATGTGCCGTAAATCAGGTTTACAAACCAAATGCAACATATAGCATAAAATGACACATTTTACATTTCAACCACATGGATGCATATTTTCATAATTCAACAAATTTTTAGACACTCCATCGGTTTACAAAAGTCAGTTCCAAAACCAGTCAAAACATTTCAAGCACACGATAAATCATACTCATTTATCAAACTGTTGTAAAACCGGGTTTACATATTAAACGAAAATATTGAAATAAATCTCACTCACTATATACGGGAGGGTCAATCACTCCCTACAATGCACAAGTGTCGAAATCGTACTCCCCTCGATCGGTCTCCAAGCAAGTCACTTCAATTATAACACATCACATATTTCTCACACCTCGACCTCAATTATACATCCATGTACATTCACAGCATCACACAAATTATGCACATTTTTCAGCCCATATACACTTGCATATACTCACAATTCAATCAAATGAAATCTTACTCGATCCTCGATTGACATTTTCTAATACAAAGCCATAATTATGTCATCAATTTCCATTTTCTCTAATTTTTTGTACAAACCTCAATTCTGCAATTTATGAATACACTCTAATGTCATCAATTGCATTTCATTTATAAATAAGTAACACATTGAAAATCAAGTCTAATGAAATCCTAAAAATCATTCAATATCGGAATTTACCATAAAATAATAAATCTTCTCCCAAAATATAAATTCCTTGAAAAATCATAAACTTTCCGATTCTCATCCTAATGTTTCAAAGTCTATATCATTTTCAACGTAATGAAGTCTATTTTCATAATACAGGGATTGTATTTGCATTACCTATATGCAAAATAACTTATAATGTAAAAGAATGCATCAATCTTTAAGCTCAAATCCCAATTTCCCACTATTTTCATGCATACATTAAATTAAACTTCAAGAGAATTATTCTAATTAACTTAAAAAAGTTCTAATTTCATCAAACACGTTTCTTTCATATTAATCCGCCTAAATTCATATAGAATTTAGATGTAACCCTAGAAATCAAATATAAATTTTCAGGAAAATACATTCTCTTCAAATTCCACACATTTTCAAGACATATATAAAACTCTCATACTAGATTCGGCCTAACTCATTCAATAATTTAAGAGATAGTATTTCTCTTACCTAGGGTTTCACAATTTGCAACTCTAGCGTCCGTGCGCCATTCGATTCATTCCAAGACCTGCAATGTCTCCAAATTAAAGAAAATTTTAGCAATTAGACTTAATCACTATGGAAATCAAAACCCTAGAACTAAGATTTAACTCAGTCCTTACCTGCACACAGAAGGAATCGTAGCTCAGCCTAGGGTTTCTGACAGAGGCTGTCGATTTGGGTTCTGCAAGAGTGGCAGAAGGCACGCGAGCGTGCGAGCAGTGAAGGAGCGCTGCAGTCGCACGTGCAGGAGCAGGAGCAGGAGCAGGAGCTGTCGCATGCGCAGGGGCTAGCGCGCGCTGGAGCTATCGCGCGCTGCATGGGCGCGCAAGGCTGTCGCGTGCTGGCGCACGCGCAAGAGGGGGTCGTCGTGCGCTGGCACGCGCAGGGAGAGAGAGAGAGAGAGAGAGAGAGAGAGAGAGAGAACTCACGGGAGGGAGAGCGAGATAGCGCGATAGAGAGAGATCGCGTGATAGAGAGAGGGAAACAGAGAGTGAGGGAGAGAATACGAGACAGAACCGAGAGGAAAAAATAGAGAGGGATGATCGGTGGGGGTGGTGGTACGTGCGGTGGCTGTGGGTGGCTGAGGAAGGCGAGAGAGATCGCGAATGGGAGAGAGCAGGGAGTGAGAGAACCAGTGAGAGAGAGAGAACCGAGAGAGAGTGAGACGGTGGGGTGGTTGCGGTTGCAGTGGCGGTGGCGGAGGAGGGCAGCGGCGGCCGCAGGGCGGAGGCGCGAGGAAGCCGCGGGAGAGAGGAAGTAGAGAGAGGGAGAGAGGAGTGAGATTAGGGCTTTTAGCCCTAATCGAATTTTGGGGGAGGGGGCCAAAACGCTGCGTTTTGGCTCCCTTCTCCTTTTTTTTATTTTTTATTTTTTATTTTTTTATAAATTAATAAATAAATAAATAAATAATTATCAATATATATATTATTATATCCACTTTTCTTTAGCGTATAAATTTCATAGAAATGAGATTTACTGCGAATTACGGATGCATCATTTTAAAATATACCAAAAATTCATGTTTAATACCCCAAAATCGAAAATCAATATAAAATTTAAAATTTTTCTATATCTATATATATATATATATATAAACGGAGGAAATATTTTTATTAATTTCAAGTACAGGAGTACAATACGGACACCGTAGTGTCGGTGTTACATCACCCATATTAAATACAATTAATTCAAAAGCGAAAAGACACTCAAGAAGCCAAAAGTCAAGAGTCATACATCAAAATCACATATTGAAAACTTGAATGGACATGCACAATAATTCATAATATTTATAACAAAAAGAAAATATTATTGTCTTTTTGTTGCATTGTAATAGAATCTCCCTCTCTTTGTGGAAACTAAACATAAAGGGATTACTAATTCGTGATGCAATTAAACCACGTCCACCCATCCTCCTCCCCTGTTTCATTAATTAATAAAAAATCCCCTATTTTGGAAATTCCACCTTTAGAGCCTGTGTTTGTATCAAAACTCCGCTTACGTGCTCGTTTGATAGGACTTTTTTTTTTTATTTCTCTTCTCCTTATAAAGAAAAACTTTATCAAACGTTTTATTTTCTCTTTAAAAATAATTTATTTTTTATGAATAAAAACTTTAAAAACTGTTTTTAAGTAAAAGCTTCTTGGAGGAGCTTTTACTTCTCTTTTCTTTTTTCCTAAAATCAAATATTTTTTTTATTCCTTTTATATCCCCACTTAAAGGATATTAAATTTCAAATATGTCCATATCATAAATTCATTTACCCTCATGTCCTCTTTTTTTTTTAATTTTTAATTTTTAATTTTAAATTTTAATTTTTTACTTTTAACTTTATTTAAAAGTTATGAAATAAGTTCGTTTTTAAAATTAAAATTATCAAACAATTTTTAACTTTTTTTTTTTAAAAACTCTTAATTTTTGATTCTTCTTTTAAAGATAAAAGAAGTCAAAAATAAGGCCTACCAAACGGACACTAAGAATCTTCTAAAACCATGGTTTTGCACCGACTTCTTAATATTAATGTTAATATTTTCGTTCTTGAAATATTTTCGATCAACGAGTTAAATTAATTAATATTTATATAAAAATTATTAAACTTTTTATAATTACAAATTTTTTATGTTTAATTCATTATTTGTTTATTTAATTACAATTTTGATTTTTTATATTATTTATTTTATAATTAATAATTGTTTAATAATTATATATTTCCAAATAATCTTATTGGATTGCATAAAGTTTACCCAAGAAAGAGCCATTGCAAATTTAATGGAGAGGCTGGTAAAGTCGTTTGTGTGACCTAAAACCAAGAAAAAAGAAGATTGCAAGCACACTAATAAACTTGTTTGTTTTGTCAATACAAGAAATATATAGAGGAAGAAGGAAAGGAATAGAAATTTACCTTGAGTTTGTGTCGAGTTTGGGACCGGAGTTCACCTACTTGTTAGGATCAATGGTCTCGTGGGGTTCATTTGATAGGGTTTGTGGTTCTGTGGGCTTGCGGAATTGAAATTAACTGAAGTCCACCCACTTGTCATGTAAACAGCCATATGTGAAGCACATATATTAACTCCATTATATTTATATATATATGTATGTTAGAGGTAGGTCAGGCTCCATAGATACCGACTCTGTTGACTCGAATGAACTATGTAGTCGATTGCCAATTTTGAGGTGATTATCCTGTGAAAGACTGTCGAAGATACTCTGGTGGGAAGAGATTCTGACATTCAAGTCAATAAGTGGTTTTCGAAAAGAGAAGAAACAGACTTAGAAAGAGAATTCGGGGTGCTTTTGTGTGCTCCCACTGAGAGGGGAAAGAGGGACTTACCTGGACAATCCAGTTGACGATGTATTTATAACCTACCTATGTGAGTCCTGTGTGCCATTGGGATGTTGAAACACTAACTTCCTTATGGAAGTGTCCCCAGACTTGTGGGTATTGTGTCATAGGATTCTCAAAAACCATGAAACCTTATCGATTTGGAAAGTTTAGATCGTTGAGGAGATCTTTTACCTTATTGATTACGATTGTAGATCTTCTTTCTACTAACGTAAAATTCTCCCTGCGTTTATAGGAGAGACAAATATTACCTCAGGGGATCCGGTGGTCTGCGCAGAGCACCGTGGAGTGATCAATCTTAATACCAAGCAGTTGGCTACCGAAAGGGATGTGATCGGTAGGTACCAAGAAGGTTTATAACGAGTTGTGGGCCTGACTAACCTAGGCCCTACATAATTTGGTCCATGTATCATCACTTGCCCCATACTTTTTATGTCGCTTCAAAGAAGAGGCGTAAGGAGTAAGTAGAGAGCCGTTTCCTAGAAGGACGTGGAGGAGTAAATATTAATAACTGCTGAATAAATGACTTCCGAAATAAATGTTTCATGGGAGTTTGAAGAACTTTGAATTCCCCATTTATTGCGCAAGCTTTTCGTTGGGCCATTTCACCTACTCAAGATTGCGGAGATCATAGCTTCTCAGCTATAAATAGGAGATGGAGGATCACCCAATCGCATCAGAGTGATGTGGAATACGCCTCAGAACGATTTTGTGATTTTTTTTTTGGTTGAAAGTTCATGTCCTGAGCATGGGTTTTGAGTTACAAAACTTAGCAGTTTAGAGAATTTTCGCTGATATCAGATTTCATCATATCCAGAACTGCTGATGTGAGATTTCATCACATTGTGAAGGACTTCGTTAGGGTTCATGGGTTCTGGCTTTGGGCAAGGAGAGACCTCCACTCTGAATGAAAGCTCTCTTCTCGAGGTCAGAATCATCGTCTGACATAAGATGCAGTAGATGGCTAGGTTATTTCCTTGGTATTTCCTCGGGTCGGGCAATGGGAGGTGGCTAGATACACCAATCTTGTCCATACTTGGCCATCTCCCACCTTCTACAAAGTCCTTTCAAGCTTTTGCTGGAATTAGTTTGTAGTTTTTCCCTCTTTAGTCATCACTGTTAACGGGCTATGGAGCTTCTTCTGGTTTTTAGTTTGCATCCAGTTAGCTTTCTATCGTAGGACTCATATATATCTCTTGTGATGTAACTTAGTCCGATTTAAGGACTTGTAAATTTTCCTTTTGAATTGTAATCGACTGTGTACTATGATATGTATCCAGTGTATTGAAATAAAAGAAAGGTTTTTGTTACTTACTTGTCGATCTTGCCTTCGAATGATCATCTCATTTGTTAGTAGTCTATCAATGTGAATGATGAGCACTTAATCATCGAGTAAATAACCTATCCAGTGGGACTTGATCAATCGGTAAGCTTAATCGTTAGGCACGGAGCACCACTACCTTTACGCAGTGCTGTTGATGGAGTGGATTTTCCCGCGTTGGGGTTTCTTTTCCTTTCCTTTTCGTCGTGGCATTCGCTAGGGTGTTTAACCAGGTGAGAGAGTTGTGCTTATCTGAGTAGTGGTTTTCCTCGTATTAACCCTGTGTTCATTTGAGAGAAGGGGTTATATTTGTCCATTCAGGGAGATAAATTCGTAATGATAGACACCATTCGGGAGGATTGGGCGATGTTTGCCCATTTGGGGAGATGAATTGCTAATCGTTAGGTTCCATTCAGGAGGACTGTTCGGGGAGATAAATCCCTAATCGTTGGGCTAAGGAGTACTCTTTGGGGAAATAAATCCCTAATCGTTGGGCTCCATTTAGCAGGAGTGTTCAGGGATATAAATCCTTAATCATTGGGTTCCGTTCGGGAGGAGAGCATATTGGTCGGTGAGAGAGTTAACATAATGAGATCGAGGGGTGCAAATGTCTTACCTAACGTGGGTAGGCATGGAATAGAATGTTGTTCCTTGAGAGAGTGGCAATCATCACTAATCATAGGTTCGTAGGTTTTCGGAATTCCAAGCCTTTGACATAAACGAGCTGTCTAGGCAGCTGAGACAATATGTCCCCGGTTGAACTTTTGAACGTATTTGATAGGGGCTTTCTCAATTGGGTGCTAATTTTTCGTCTGGTTAAGAGGGTCCAGTGGCCTCCACTCTCCTTAGCATTAGGTCACTGGGTCTGAACGTTCTGCCCCAAACTCGCTGTTGTAATATCGTGCCATCTGCTATTGATAGGCTTCCATTCGAACGGACATGTTCTCTCATATCTTGGGGAGTAAATCTAGTCATTTGTGCAGTGCTAGCTCATTCTGCTCGGGCTCATGTAGGTCTACTCGGAGAGAATGGATGCCAATTTCCATCGGTATTACTGCTTCACAGCCATCAGTCAAACTGAGCGAGGTTTCTCTTGTTGCCTTTCGGGGCGTTATTCGGTATGTCCAAAGATTACTCTAGAGTCCATTTACCCAGCTACCCTTGACTTCATCTAGAGTGGCCTTCAGTCCTTACATGATAGTTTTGTTCATGACCTCGGTGAGGCCATTTCTTTGGGGATATGCGACGGTTGTAAAGCAATATTGAATTTGAAACCTTCTATAGAAGTCTTGGAAGCTCTTTTTGTCAAACTGTTTGCCATTATCAGTAATGAGACACGATGTATGCCAAATCTCGTGAAGATTGACATCCATATGAAGCTTTATATCTTTCCGGTAGTTATTTGGGCTAGCGGTTCGGTTACTACCCACTTAGTGAAGTAGTCAATGGTCACTACTAGGAACTTTTGTTGTCCGGTAGCTGGCGGGAATGACCCAAGGATGTATATCCCCCATTGTGTGAATAACTATGGGCTTGTTATCAGATTGAGTTCGGTAAAGGGCTTGCAAGACACTGATGAAAAGCGCTGACACTTGTCGCACCTTTTAATGTAGCTGTCTACATCAACTTTCATGGTAGGCCAGTAGTACCCTTGTCGAAGAGTCTTGTTCACTTGGTTTCAAGTGCCTAGGTGGTTACCACATATCTCTTCATAGATTTCTCTGAGCACGTATTTTCCCTCCTTTGGTGTTAGGGACTTTAAGTACGGATGGGTGTAGGACTTCTTGTAGAGTTCTCCATTGATAATGGTGTTATGAGCAGCTTTACTCCTTAGTGTAACTACCTCAACGGGGGAGGTTGATAGTTGTTCATGTTTCAAATAAGCTTTTATGGGATCTTTCCAACTCGATGAGGTGTTTGCTGATAAGATTTGTTTGGGCTCATCGATGCTCGAGTACGGTAGGCTTTTTATATAGACCATTCGGCTGGTCACTACCAAGTCAGAGATGGTTAATTTCGAGAGGGCGTTGGCTCGTGCATTCTTCGATCAGGGGATCTATTATCCACATAGTCTAGCTTGTTTATCGCTTCCCGCAGCTTGGTCAAATACTTCGCCATTTTTGGGTCCTTTGTCTCGTAGACTCCTGTAATTTATTTCATGACCAACTGACTGCTGTTGAAGACATGCACATTTTGGGCTCCCAATGATGTGGCTATTCATAACCTAGACATGAGGCCTTTATACTCACCTTGATTGTTCATCGCCCAAAAGTCAAAATGGAGAGCATATTTGGCTTTGACGTTATTTGGTCCTACGAGGAGAGTCCGGGTCCACTTCCTAAGGAATTCGATAACCCATATATATGGATGGTCTATTCGGGTGACAAGGGTTCTTCTTAGTCATTAGTGAGGGCCTGTTCAGTGAGCGATGGGAGTATACATTCGAATATGAAGTTGGCGAGGGCTTGGCCTTTTACTATGGGTCTCGGTTGGTTCTCGATGTTGAATTCACCCAGCTCAATGCTCCACTTAACTAGTCGGCCTGAGATGTCCCTCTTTTATTGGATCTGCTTTAAAGGCTGGTTAGTCAACATTACGATAGTCTGAGTTTGGAAATAAGACCGGAGATGTTTAATGGTTATGACTAGGGCAAAGGCCATCTTTTCGGTAGGCCGATAGTTGACCTCAACTTCTTGGAGTATGTGGCTCACATAGTATATTGGTTTTTGTGCAGCGGACTCTTGCCTCACAAGGACAGAGCAGAGGGCTCGATTAGAGATAGAGAGCTAAAGATAAAGTTTCTCACTGAAGATAGGTTAAGAGAGGAGTAGAGGTGATATGAGATACTCTTTGGGCCGTTCGAACACTGTTTGGCATTTCGCCATCCATGCAAAATTTTGGGACTTTTTTAGAGCATCGTAAAAGAGCTTTTATTTTTCCCCTACTTTTAACATGAACCAGTTTAGGGCCACAATCTTCCCCATAAGACGCTGCATCTCTTTAATTGTCCTAGGCGTCGTTATGTCTAAGATGACTTGTATCTTTTCCTAATTCATTTCAATTCCCTTGTTGGTGATTACGAAGCCGAGGAACTTTCTAGAAGTGATTTAGAGGGTGCACTTGGCTGGTTTAGTCTCATGTTATAACATTCTAATGTCTGGAATATTTCTTCTAGGTCTGCGACATGGTTCTTGGGCTCAGTGCTATGGCCTAGTTGGTCGTTTACATAGGCCTCCATGTTTCTGTCGAGCTGATCACTGAAAACTTTGTGGACCAACTGTTTGAAGGTCGCACCAGTATTCTTGAGGCCGAACAACATCACTTTGTAACAGTAGTGCCAAATTTTGTGATAAAACTGATCTTTTCCTCATCCTTAGGGGCCATGCGTATCTGGTTATGTTCGGAGTATACATCTATGAAAGTTAAGAGCTGGTGGCCCGACGAGTTATCCACTAACTTGTCATTATTCGGGAGCAAATAGCAGTCCTTGGGACACGCCTTGTTGAGGTCGATAAAGTTTACATACATCCTCTACTAGCTGTTGGCCTTCTTTACCATAACCACGTAAGCTAGCCACTCCGGGTAATTCACCTCACGAATAAATCCTGCCGTTAGTAGCTTCTGGACTTCCTCTTGTATTGCACTTTGATACTCCAGTGCAATACTATTTTCTTTTCCTTGACCAGTTTACGTGTATCGTCCATAGTCAATCTATGAACCATAATCGATGGGTGAATACCGGACATATCTTCTGGGGATCATGTGAAGACTTTGGAGTGTCGATGGAGGTAGTCCACAATTGCATTTCAGAGGGTCGTTGTTAGGTGGGCACCTACTTGAACCATCTGGCCCGGTGTATTCGTAATGGAAATTCGGAGTACTTCTTCTCCAGATTGGGGTTTAGACTAGTGCTGGGCTGCATCTCTAAGCTCAAGAGTATCTATTGAAAATACTTCTCTTCCTTCTTCAACATCGAAAGCAGTTGGCAGGCCAGTTTTGCCATGAAGTATTGCTACTCCCAATGTTGTTTTGAATTTGATCTTCATGTGTCTAGTGCTTGGCAATGCTTCGAGGTCGTCTAGACTGGGTTAGCCGAAAATTTTGTTATAGGGAGATGGGTGTCTTATCACATAAAAAATGGTCTTGGTAGTAGTGTGATGAGGGGGTGTTCTTAAAGTCACGACAAACAAGATAATATCTTCTGGTTGCAAATGCTCATTAGTAAATCCCCTTATGGGCGTTGGGGAGCTGGAGATGAGATGAAGCGAAACCCATTCGCCCATTCGCTAAAAAGCATTCCAAAAGAGGAGGTCTTGGTCTACTTCCTGATCGACGAACACTCTTTTGACAACGTAAAACCCTATTCCTGTGGTGATGACTAGTGGGTCATTTCGATTTGCATCAAGCCCTATTAAATCGGCGTCATCAATACCGATAGTCGGTCTCTTTCTTTTAGTCGATGCCATGGTCGTAAAATAGTGAAGGTGATAGTAAGAACCCAAAAAATCAGTATGTTTTCCACAGACAGCGCCAATCTGTTGGAGGTGGGTTAAGCTCCACAGATACCAACTCTGCTGACTCGAATGAACTAAATAGTCGGCTACTAATCTTAAGGTGATTATCTTACAAAAGACTTCCAGAGGGTGCTCCAGTGAAGAAGATTTCGACACACAAGTTAGTAAGCGATTTTTGGAAAGAGAAGAAACAGATTGAAAAGGAGAATCTAGGGTGCTTTTGTGTGCTCTCACTGAGAGGGGAAAGAGGGACTTACCTGGGTGGTCCGATTGACGATATATTCATAACCTACTTGATAACCTACTTGTACGAGTCCCATATGCCATTGGGATGCTTAAACCCTAACTTCCTTATGGAGGTGTCCCCAGACTTGTAGGTGTCATGTTGTAGGATTCTTTAAGACCATGAAATCTTATTGATTTGAAAAGTCCAGATCATTGAGGAGATCCTTTTCCTTATTGCTTACAACTATAGATCTTCTTTTTATTAATGTAAAATTCTCCCTGCATTTATAGGATAGATGAATATTACCTCAGCGGATCAGGTGGTCTACGCAGAGCACTATGGAGTGCTCAATCTTAATACCAAGCAGTTGGCTATCGAAAGGGATGTGATCAACAGGTACTAAGAAGGTTTATTAATGAGTTGTGGGCCGGACTAACATGGGCCCTACATAATTTGGGCCATGTATCATCAATATATATATATATATATATATATATATAGTTAAACTTTGCACAGTGAAATTCTAGTTAGGAAAGAGTAATTGCAAATCTATTGGAGAAGGATTCTATCCGTTAAATTAGATTTGCAGTGTAAAACAATATTTTCAAGCATAGCGAAAAGGAATTAAGGAAAGATTGAGGCAAATGGAAAAATATAAATTCATTTGAAACTGAGAGTACAATGAGTTTGTGAGAGATCTTTAAGTATCAGTTGGGAGAGGTGAAACAACTTGTTTTTATGAAGTGATGCAAAGTAGAAAAAATATTTCTACTGTGGGTGAGTGGTTGTCACAAGTGAGCTTTGAAAGTACATCTTTTGAGTTACTGATCCGATGTAAACAAAGGGTTCAACTATATTTATAGGGTCTGACAAAAAATCTCATTTAAGAGAAACTCAGCGCTACATGAAACCAAGAATCCTATTCCCGATTTTACTACAATTGTAACTTGTGTCGGTAAGAATCATTTACATTTTGATCTTTCATATTCTATTTTTGTGATTATTTCTTATTTTTACAATGGCATCTTTATCACATTCTTTTGCACTTTACATCTTGTGAGAGACTAGTTTCTATAAATTATTGTTCCCTACAATTGCAAGTTTGCCTCAATGGTCTCTACATTGATAATGTGATAATCACATTCTTTGGCAAGTTCGCTATCAAAAAGGTGGTACCTATTCTTGCATGATTATCGTATTATCCATTGTGCCTCTATTTTGGAGGGAGGCAATCATGTAGAGACAAAAAGTTTCCCTTACTATGACAAGCAATACCTATCAAACCATTCATATGATGATAGAAGAAGAAAACAAAATATGGCTCCTGTCCATAGCTTATATTCAACCTTACCACTAGCACAAAGAAACCTTTTGGGAAGAGACTTATAGCTATGCTCTTTAAGTCCATCTCCTTTGGTTTTTACTGGGAGACTTCAATGACATAGCATACCAAGAAGAAACTACCAATCACAAAGCCAAAATGAAGAAAAGAGGAGACTGATTTTGAAGACAATGGAACAAATGTAGCTTAATGGACTTTGGTGTCTTTGGCCCCAAATTCACATGGACAAGAAGAGTGGGGGGAATAATCACAGTCCAAGAAAGGTTAGAAAAAATCCTAGTAGACCACCAAGCATGCACCTCCTTTCCTAAGCTTAGAAGCTTCAACTTACCAAGAACTCATGGGGATCAAAATCCTATCATGTTATAGACTGCTGTGACTCACCCGCCCCCCAAAGACTCCAAACCTTTCAGATTTGAATCTGCTTGGATATCCATCCCCAATTCAAGGAAGTCTTTAACCAAGCTTAGCTTACAGTAGACTCCCTCCCTCAAGCAACAAAAAATCACTACAGATAAATTAAAGATATGGAATAAAAAAGTCTTTGGAAACATTTTTTTGAGGAAAAGAAGATTGGAGGCAAGACTCAGAGGCATCCAAACTTATGAAAATCTCTATCATCCTAGCTTTCTCAATCTAGACATTGAACTCCTTAAAGACTACCACAACACTTTGGCTCAAGAGGCAATGTTGTGGTACCAAAAGTCCAAAATTCAATGGATATGTGAGGGAGATAAAAACACCAAGTACTATCATGCAACTACTAAAATGAGAAGAAACAATAACAAAATTGCTTGCCACAAAATTGAAGGAGAATAGACTCATGATCAAATAAAGCTACAAAACCATGTCCTTGACTACTTCTCCACTCTCTTTACAAGCAAACCAGTCACCCCCTTAAGTCCAAGGTACTGCAGGTATCAAAAAAAGTTTCTTCAGAAGAGCACCAGTACCTAATTAGAGAAGTCACAAATAAAGAGGTGAAAATTGCTGTTTTCTCCATGAAAGGTCTTAAGGTCCCTAGTCTGGATGGCATTCAAACCATCTTCTTTCAGCATAGATGGGACACAGTTAAGAATGCCACTTGTATCTTTGTTAGAGAGGCCTTCAAAGATGGTTTCTTTCAGCTGGAAATTGCTAGAGCTCATATTGTCTTGATTCTCAAGATAAAAAAACCTGAAAGTGCTAAAGATTTTAGACCAATCAGTCTCCTAAACACCTCATACAAAATTCATACTAAGGTGATTGTAGACAGACTTAGGCTTATCCTCCAAAAGATCATTGGAATGCAACAGTCCAGTTTTTTGCCAAATAAAGGCACAATAGATAATGTGATAATCACACAAAAGGTAATACACTCCATTTGCAATTCAAGAAGTAGAAGACACAAAATGGTGCTGAAAGTAGATTTGCAGAAGGCCTTTGACAGCCTTAGTTGGAGTTTTTTGGGCCAAGTTCTCTTGGACTTCAACCTGATTACATCTCTCATTAGATTGATCATGTTTTCTATCACAAACTCTGAAATTTCAGTCCTAGGGAATGGAGGGGCCCTCCTCTACTAGAAAACATGTCAAGGGATTAAGCAAGGAGATATTCTTTCTCCCTACTTGTTCATCCTTGCAATGGAAAGACTTTTTTATATGATTAAGGATTGAGTTAGAGAAGGAGTTTGGACCCCCATAAAGCCAGCTAGAAAAGGCCTTATAGTCTCCTATTTCTTTTTTTCTAATGAGCTAATGCTTTTTGTAGAAACAAACTACCAAAACATATCCACCATCCTTAGCTACCTTTAGGAATTCCGCAATTAGAGTGGTCTAAAAATCAACCCCTCCAAGCCCAAACTTTGGCTCTCTCCTAAAGCTTATCTGGCCTTGAAGAGGGCCTTAGCAAATGCAAGCTGCTTCGGCCTAACTAATGATCTCAAAACTTATTTGGGGGTCCCCTCATCCATAAAAGAATAGAAAATAACACCTTCAATTTCATTGAGGAAAAAATCCAGTTGAAGCTCTCTTCATAGAAGTTGAAGCATCTCAATATAGATGGAAGGGCAACCCTCATCAAATCAGTCCTTGGTGTGGCCACTACTTCCCAAAAAAAGTGTGCAAGAATTTAAACACAAGGACTTCCAATAGGGAGACACTCCAGGCAAGAGGAAGATCCATCCTACCAAATGGGACAATGCCTGCAGGAGAAGAAATGAAGGAGGCTTTGGGCTAAGAAGCACTAGGGGAAACAACATTGCTCTCCTCTCCAAGCTTACCTGGAGAATTGTTAAAAATGAAAACTCCTTTGGTGTCAAGTCTTACGTAGCAAGTATTTCTCCAATGAGGATTTCTTCCTCCACTCTAAGAAGCCCACCTGTTCCCCAGTTTGGAGAGGCATCATCAGGAGCAAAACCAACCTTTAGCAGGGGATCAAATAGAGACTAGGAGATGGCCACACTATAAGCTTTTGGCATGACCATTTGGTGGGGGAGGACAAGCTAAGAAACCATGTTCTCACTTAAGTAAATCAAGCCTCTGAAGATCCCTAAGTTAGCCATTTCCTCTCCAACTCAGGAGATTAGAATCTTATTGAGCTCAACAAAATAAATCTAGAGCAAAAAATGAAGAAATTAGAGCCACTCTGGTCCCCTTATATAGAGGAGATCCTGACTCCTTTTGTTAGAAAGCCACTGCAGATGGTAGCTTCATAGTCTCTTTAGCTTATAGGCTCCTGTTGAGTAGACCAATCTCCCTCCACATGCAGGAGTGCACTTGGAATTGGATATGAAAAACCCCTTGCCTTGAAAAAATCAAAATGTTCATCTGTCTTGTTGCTCAGGAAAAAATTCTCACTAACTCAGAGAGAGCCAGAAGAAGGACCACTACAAACCCTTCTTGTGCTATTTGCAAAATCTTTACAGAGACAACTATACACACACTCAGAGATTGTAGCTGGAGCAAAAAAGTTTGGTCCAAAGTTGCTCGTTTCCTCGATGGGAATTCCCATTTCACCTCCTCCTCAGTCAGCATTTGGTTGAAACATAACTGCTCCCTCACACTTTAGTAGCCTCTCTCGGTGTAGAACTTTCACTGCTACTATATGGTACATTTGGAAAGCTAGGTGTAGTTTCATTTTTGAAAAATTTATCCCTTTTGCAAGCCAAACTGCAATTCAGGCCTTAAGATTTGCTAAAGATATGTCCCTAACTACTGATGTCAACAGTAGCCCTCCTACTTATCTTTCCATTTCGATGACATGGTCCCCTCCTGCCAAGAACATGTTCAAGCTCAATATTGATGGTTTAGTCAAGAGTAATTCTAGAAGAGCTAGAAACTCTTTTGGAAAATGGATCATTGGCTTCTCCATGAATGTGGGCACCACAAATAGTCTCATTATAGAATTTTGGGGACTGAGGAAAGGTTTAAAGTTGGCAATTGAAAACAACCTCAGGGACCTCATAATATAGATGGACTTTGCCACTTTAGTCACTTTTCTCAGTAAAGGTGTCCCCAATACTCATCCCTATCTCCTTGTGATCAAGGATTGCATGAAGCTTATGGACACCATTAGAGCAACCATTGTTAAACATACCTTCAGAGAGGGCAACCGCTATGCAGACCACTTGGCTAGATTGGATCACTCGAACCCCTTGGCTTACATGTTCACTCCCTCCCCCCATCTAGTTTGCTTCACCTCTTGCATGAAGATGAAGTTGGTCTTCCTGTTGTAACATTTGATCTTGGCCCAGGCTTGCTTGTTTCTTTTGTTTTTCCTTTCCTATACCAAAAAAAAGGCAGTTAAGTTTGAGGCGGAGATTCCTTGTGGTCATGTCCATGGTAAGAAAAGAATCTAGAGTCTTCTCTCTCTCTCTCTCTCTCTATGTAACATGGAAGGAGGCGGCTATTATAGGGTACTATTCTAAGGGTTATCAATAAGGGGAGAAGCGAGTGAATTAGATATTGTCCGACCATGGAGAAGTAAATAATCGGAGTATGATGTGTATTATTCCTATAAGAAGTATATAATCCACATAAAGAAGTAAAATTAGTGAACCATGATCAGAGTGAAAAACAAATAAAGATGGATCAGCTAAACTATCAAAAATCCATATTTCAAAAGAAATGATCTAAAGATCAAATCAAACACAAGGCACCTTTTTCTGGCCATGGAGAGCTCATTTCAAACATTCCTGGTGGTTGTTGCTTGTATATTTCTTCAAAGATCAAACCATGGAGAAAGGCATTTTTTGTTTAATGGTCCATTGGCGAACAAGAGTATAGCCAATATCATTCTTATGGTACTTGGTTGAATCACTAGAGAGAATGTTTAAACATAGTCTATACCATCAATTTGACGATTCCCTTGTGCAACTAAATGAGTCTTGAGACGTTTTGGTGTCCCATCAGGTTTGAGTTTTGAATTGAACACCCAATGTGAGCTAATAACATGCATAGATTTTTTCTTTCTTGGTTTAAATTCATAGAATACTCTTCTTCTTCTAATCTCATTCTAGTTGGAACATTGTCTTCTTTTTTCTTAATTCTCCTCAAAATCTCTATTTTTTGCTCTCTTAATTGAATGTAAACTCTGTCTCTGGTTTTGTCTTCAACTGTATTAACCATTCTGGTGATTGATTGAGAACTCTTCCTTTCCTTGTGTTCTTGCGTGCCTAGAAATCTCTTCTTTGTGCCCAGTTCTTGGCTTGAATTTGAATTCTGTGCATGCTTGCATATTCGTGTGAATTGCAACATAATATATTTGGCATGATGGGCTGGACTACATGTGGAGATTGGACTTGATTGTGGTTTGAGAGTGTAGTGGGCTCGAATCAATTGGATTTGAACATTGATATTTGAATGTGTTAACCAATTAGCCCAATTATCTCCTATGTTGGGGGGGACAAAATTTGGTAAAAGATTTGGCCCTCTTTCAATTAGAATATATTTATTTATTTATTTATTTATTTTCATAACACAAAACTTGTGGAGCTTGAAACCACCTTTTTTTTTGGTACATATTGAGATTCGAACCCGACCCAATTATAAGGGGGGAGGGGGAGGTGCAACTTGAGTTGAAGCTCATTAGCTGAAACCACCTTTTCAACACTGTTTGAATGAGGTCAACCAGAGTTTACTAGCTCAAGATGTGATTTTCCAAAATTGACTCATCCGAGACCTAATTTCAACTTTGATTTTTCTCATTTAAAAACTGAATCTAGAAAATTGATCAATTAGAAATTTATAGTGCTATTTTTAGTATTGTGAAATTCCAAGGGGATAGCCTAGTGGTCACAATCCTTCTTTTCTAACCCGGTGTTCTTGAGTTCAAATCTTGATGTAACAAAAAAAAGTGCTATTTTTAGTTTTTCCAACAATATAATAATCATCTAAATCTGACAATTGTAATTCAAATTATGAATTTTTGAAATTATATTAAAAATACACATTAAGTATGGTAAAATAAGTCCAAAACATAAGCCCAAAATGAACTTATCATCCAATAGGCCTTCTGATTTGTTGGCTCGACGAGAATTTTGAATGGTTGCATCAACATTGCTTGTATACGTCTCGTGCGGATTATCATTTCTGGCTATGTTCGAAAAATTAATTAGCATCTTCAAATACAAATGAGCTAGAAGCATTACGTGCTCAAAATGGGCTAGAATTTTGTCCGTTCAGGTTACATGCTATAGTCTTCTTGCATCTGAGAGACATCCGGTGACTATGGCTTTATTAATTGCTAGACTGGCTATGGACTCGGTGACATGATAACAAATCTATGACTGAAGGAATCAGCGATTGTGATTGAGACAACTGTGAATGGCCTACTTCGGCGATAATGAAAGTAGAATAGATACTGAATTCGAAGACAGAAACATATCATTGATGCTGAATCAAGTTTGTGATAGTGATGAAATATGTAACTCATGATGACTGAAATCAAAGAATGGTTCTTGACGATAAATTGAACATCGACGGTGGAATTGGGAACGACTGAAAACGATGAATAAAGCGAATGACGATAGTGGTTAAAATGAATGGTGATGAAATTAAAGGGCTAAATTCGAAAACATGGTTTTGGCCAGGAATCGAACAGTGATGTCTGGAGATGAAATCGAAGAATTATGAAATCTGATGCTGATAGAAGAGGAACTCATGGATAATAGTGATGTTGAAGACTTAAATCTTCGATAGTGAAATCACAAATGAACAAAGATTGTGAATCAAAATGGCTAATTATGAAATTCGATGTGAGTGGCTGAATATGAAAATAGAGGCTTGGGTTTAAGGTTCAACGAGCTTTGGCTATTTGATCTAGCCTCGGTTTGATTCTGTTGGTAAATATGCCATGAATGAGAGGCTTTTTACCTTAAGTAAATTTTTAATTTAAATTAAATTGAGATAATGGGATAACTCTTGTTATTTCTTAACTATCCATCTCCCCATAGATCTCTCCTATTCTCTTTACACTTCCAACACGAGTTAGTTATCTACAAGAGTGTATTTGAGAGATTACATTATAATTACGTACATAGTTGAGAGAGAATATTAAGAGCAATTGAGAATTGCTTTGAGAGACTAAGTGAGAGACATTCTCTAGAGTGAGAAAACCATTGAGGGTTTGGAGACATTTTGAGTAGGAATGTTCTCCCATCATTGAGTTCAACATATTGTGGATTGAGGCATCTGATTTAGTGTTGGCGGTTCGATATCACGATCACCATCCCAATCAAGAGTTTTTGTTTGAGGGTTTGCAGTCGCGGATTTTTGGAAATCTACACATTGAGTTACTTATCTCGAAATTCCGATTTATTTAATTTTTTATGATTTTACACGCTTCCACTACTATAAGATGCTTGAGAATAAATTTAACATTGATATCAAAGCATGTTTAGATTTATTTAAAAAAATTTTCAAAATTTTTAAGTATAAAATGTGTAGGGTAAAAATTTAGGGTCTGGATCATGAATAAATTTTGTGAATCCGATGATACCATGAGATTACTCATGACCCATAAATCACGAATATGATTTTTATTGAATTTTTTGAGCATGTTTAAGCCATGAAATGTCCGATTGAAGCTTTTTGACCATGGGATAGTGGAAGCTATTATTTGAGATAATGATGTGATCTTGATCCCCAGGCCTACTGTGTGAGACCCGAGGCCCATTACATAGGCCCACTAGTACTCTTATTACTTTCGGTTACTTTTTGAAGTTTTGGTTCAATGTATACTACTTTAGTCTACTTACCAATGGTCTGAATGATAATGAAGTTTGCGGGACAAATCTAGAAAAGCGACTGAATTGAGATGGATAGATTCTAGTAGGGAAAAGGAAGGCCAATCGACATTATATTATTGTATTGTATTAACCAGTCGACCTATTATATTTATTCACGTTGGGATTCAAAACATAATAGTGAATACATAGTCAAGCAACAATCTGAGGATCACTTTCAACGAGGAAAGTGGCTCGATAGATGTAATGCGTAGAGTTTGGGGTACAACGAATTCTTTTCATACTGATAGTGGCTTCTCAATCATCTTAACAGGTGTATCGAGAAGTCTTTACTTGAAAATATATATGCCGATCGCTCGACGTCCAATCTTATATGAAAATTCAGTAGGGTGATGTGGTAAATCACATAAATTATGATCTTGTCACAAACATAAAATACCCTCATATGCAAGTAGGAGATATTAGTAAATATGTCCATGGGGGACTTTTTGCCTCAAGTAAAATTTTAATTTAAATTAAATTGAGATAATGGGATAACTCTCATTATCTCTTAACTACCCATCTCCCCATAGATCTCTCCCACTCTTTGTACACTTCTAACGTGAGTTAATTATGTACAAGAGTGTATTTGAGAGATTACATTATAATTATGTATATGGTTGAGAGAGAATATTAAGAGAATTTAAAAATTGTTTTTAGAGACTAAGGGAGAGACACATTCTCTAGATGAGAAAACCATTGAGTGTTTGGAGAAATTTCAAGTAGGAAATCTTCTCCCATCATTGAGTTTATCGGATTGTGGAATGAGGCGTCATGACATGGTGTTAGTGGTTCAATATCGTGATAACCATTCCGACCGAGTGTTTTTGTTCGAGAGTTTGTAGTCACGGATTTTTGGAAACCTACACATCGAGATACTTATCTTGAAATTCCAATCTATTTAATTTTTTATGATTTTACATGCTTCCGTTGCTATAAGATACATGAGAATAAATCAAACCGATTCCACATAGCAAATCTCTTCTGAGAGAAAGCTACACCAAGCCGTGACTATTTTTCTTAGAGCTCTCTCTCTCTCTCTCTCTCTCTGTAATTGGTTGAGTTCTCTGTATGGCATGTGAACCATACATAGCCATATTTGTGGGTATGGAAGACGAAGAATTCTTTAGCAGATCAGGTAGTGGTCTTCAGAACACGAGTAGATATAGCTTAAGCCGATTAAGTCATCACAATAGGAAGTTTCAAGAGAACGTTTATATAGATTAAAGGAGAAAGTCTAGAATGGGCTAATTTATGGAAGTCAAATTCAAGAAAGTATGGATGGATATAGTATAGAAGGAACCAAAGAGGCCCTTAAGCATTCTTTGTGGCTTTATAATTCTAGGTGTTATACAAAGGGTAATGGGTCTAGCAGAAGTGACGGTACAACAACCATGGAGGTCTTATCTGGTATAATAAGAAGGCATGGTGTTGTTTATAAGAAAGAGATGTTCATGGCAAAATCTATACTTGAATCGTGGTCATCAATTGCTTCAACAACCATCGGTATCTAGAATTGTTGGAATCATTATTCAGGAAGGAAAAAAAATAATGCCATTAATAAAAGAAGACCAGAATCCATGAAGTCCCATAGAGAAGATTGAGACTTAGCCTTGGAGATTCAATCAACCCAGACGATATAACCTTCATGCGCAATTCGTTGAAATCCAATCGGAAGAAATTGGAAGTTTAACCTTCTTAGGATAGATGAATAAGTTCACAATCACCAGCGATTGGCCAAAAACGAAGATTTTCTCAAAAGTGGCAAAGATTGGGAGGGTGAAAAGATGGCCACTGACTTCAATGATGGGAGTTTTGATTGTTGGGCTGGTCACTCCTTAGTTGGAGTTGCCCAAACCCTTGTAAGCCCACTTCTTTAATGAAAGGGGAAAATTGGTCAAGCATTTAGAATAGGGTTTCCTTTTTCTTTTCTTTGATGTGTACGGCTTCTAGTATATGAAACAAGAAAGAAAAAAAGGTAGTAGGCTGCTGCTTGTCATGAGAAGAAAAAGGGCAATGGAGAGCAGAGAAAAAGGGTGATTGAAGATAGAAGAAGGCAAAGGAAATTTGGGGTTTTATTTACAGCTTATTTGCTTGGTGGATTTTACCTCATATTAATTTAAAAGCTTGGTGAGATTTCTCCTTTTTCTTCCATCTTCTCATATTACATACTTTATATGTTAGAGCGTGTAACCTTTGTATTGATTGGAACATAGATCTGTGATTATAGGCAGATTATATGTTGTTTTCTAGTTATACTAGAGTGTGACCCTTGTGCTGTACCCTTTGTTGCATAGTGGATTTTATACTGGACTAGATCCCGTGGTTTTTCCCCTTATTTTGATTGGTTTTCTATGTAAAAATCCTTGGTGTTGTGGTTGCTTACTTGTTATTATTTTTCTGCATTATTTTGTTATTGAGATAGGTTTATTTGTTACAATGGCTGAGAAAAATAATACAGTTGTTACAAGTAGCTTGAGAAAAATATTGTTGTGGTTCAATAAGTTATTAGCTTCACAGGTATTGGTTTGAGTAAATTATACAGGGGAATTGCTGTCTGTTTTTCCCCAACAAAGTGGTATCAGAGCTTGGGTTTATATTGTGGTGTGACAATGGCTAAAAGTAATACAAGTAAAATAGTGTCTTTGAATGGAGCAAATTACTATATTTAGAAAGAAAAGATAGAAGACATATTAATTGCTAAAAAACAGCACTTATTATTATATTCTACTATAAAACTTGATGACAAAACTGAAGATCAATGGGATTTATTGTATCAGCAAGTATGTGCTATCGTTAAAGAGTGGGTTGACGATAATGTTTTCAACCATATTTCGGGAATGACACATGCCGACACTATATGAGAGATATTTGAGAAGTCATCTGGCATATCATCTGGAAGTAATAAATTGTTTTTGATCAAACAACTTGTGAGTTTGAAATATAAAGATGGTACTCTAATGGTAGATTATCAAAATGAGTTTAAAGGCATTGTAAACAAGTTAGCTACTATGGGAATTACAATTGGGGATGAAATGTAAGGGTTGTTACTTTTTAGCTCATTGTTAGATTCATGGGAAATGTTCAGGACCTTAGTGGTTAATTCAGCTCCTGATGGCATATTGACAATGGATTTGGCTACATCCTTCACTCTGAATGAAGAGACAAGAAGGAATGGACAAGGTAGCTCTTATCAAGTGGAAATTTTTGTTACAGAGAGCAGGGGGAGAAGTAATAGTAGAGGTCATTCACATAGAGGCAAGAGTAGAAGCAATTCTATAGGCAAGTATGCTAATCTGTAGTGTCATCATTATGACAAAAAGGGACATATAAAAAGAAACTGCTGGAAGCTAAGAAAGAAAGGGAAATGAGAAGAAAAATAACAGTACCAAGTTTGAAAAGGAAGAAGGAATTACGGTTATAGTTGAAGATCTTCTCCTTATTAGTGAAGATAGTAGCCAATGTGGTGTGTCATGAGTCTAGCTGTGTTATTGATAGTGGTGCTACCATCCATGCTACTTATCGCAAAGAGCTTTTCACATCATTTACACTATGTGACCTTGGGATTGTAAAGATGAGGAATAATGGTCGTGCGAAGATAGCGGGTATTGGAGACATTTGCTTAAAGACTGGTAGCGGCACACAATTGATACTTAGAGGTGTGAGGTATATCCTTGACTTATGACTTAAAATCATTTCTATAAGCAAGCTCGATGATCATAGTTTTTGTAATACAATCTTCAATGGTCAGTGGAAATTGACAAATGAAAATTTGATGGTGGCAAGAGGTAAATGGTATCTTACCTTGTATTATATGCAAGCCAAACTTTGTAGTGATGTGATTTCAGTGCCAGAAAATGATGAAATTGTTGACTTGTGGCATAAAAGGATTAGTCATGTGAGTGAGAAAGGTATGACTGAATTAACAAAGAAAAATCTTCTCTTTGGTTTGAGAAGTGTAGATTTAAGGAGGTGTGAGTATTGTTTGGCAATGAAGCAAAGAAGAATAAGTTTTAAAAATCATCATGAGTATTCTAGAAAATCAGAAATACTTAAACTGGTGTATTTTGATTTATGTGGTCCTATGCAGACAAGGACTCACGGTGGTGCATTATACTTTTTGATGTTTATTAATGACCACTCAAGAAAGTTTTAGGCTTATCTTTTGAGATCAAAGGATTAAGTGTTAGATGTTTTCAAGTAGTTTCAAGCTTCTGTTAAGAGAGAGACAGGAAAGAAATTGAAGTGTATTCATACTAATAATGGTGGTGAGTACATGATCCATTTGACGAGTATTGCAGACAACACGGTATTAGACACTAGAAAACTCCTTCGAAAACTCCACAGTTGAATGACTTGATAGAGAAGATGAACAGGACATTGGTGAAGAGAGTGAGATGCTTACTTTCATATGCTAAGTTACCAAAAACTTTTTAGGGTGAGGTTATAAATATCGCTGTTCATGTTATTAATCTCTTACCTTGTGTTCCTTTGTGTGGTAATGTGCCAAACAGAGTATGGTCGGGCAAAGTTGTCACTTATGATCACTTGCGAGTATTTGGTTGCAAAGTTTTCATACATATACTAGGTGATGAAAGGTACAAGCTTGATACAAAGACACATCAGTATATGTTCTTAGGATATGGACACGACGAGTTTGGCTATAAATTGTATGATCCTATTGAGAGGAAGATTGTAAGAAGTAGAGATATAGTGTTTGTGGAGGATCAGATTATTGAAGACATTGACAAGGTAGAGAAGACAATATCATAGTCTCAAAACTCATTGATTGACTTAGGCTTAGTGCCTTTGGTTACTACACGGTACAAGTGGAAAATGAAGTTCAAAACAACTAGCAAGATGGACGTGATACATGTAACACCGAAAATTCGGTGTTAGAATTTTCAATAAATTCTTTTATGTAATTCCAAAAGGATTTGGAATTGTATTGGTTATGATGCATTGAAAAAAGTTGTATGAATCTCTTTTTGATAAATTCTTATAATACATAGAGAGGGTTGATATATTTTATTTTGTTACTGGGTTGATATATTGGATCCCTATTACAGACCTTCTGAGAGTATGAGTTGGTATATCGATATATCTAGTGCATTGGGTTGATATATTAGATCCCTGTTATAGACCTTCTGAGAGTATGATTTTGTATATCGATATATCTAGTGCATTGGGCTGATATATTAGATCCCTGTTATAGACCTTCTGAGAGTATGATTTTGTATATCGATATGTCTAGTGTATCGGGTTGATATATTTGATCCTTGTTACAAACTTTCTATGAGTGTGAACATGTATATCGATATATTTGGTACTTTGAGTTGATACATTTGAACTTTGTCTGAGAGTAGGTTATCGTATATCGATATATCCCAATTAATGTATCGACATATTTAGTACCCTAAGTTGATATACATAGGACTTTATATCGATATATGAAGTCTCTCTTATAGCCCTTTTGAGACTATGATTTAGTATATCGATATGTCCCAATTAATGTGTTGATATATGTAGTACCTTGGGTCGATATACACCAAACTTTGTATCAATATGTGTAAACTCTATCATAACCTTTTGGAGACCATAATTGTGTGTATCGATATATCATATACTATGTATTCACACAAAATGGTGGAAAAGACAATAAATCCAATCAAAACTCTTGATTAATAAGAGGCAAATTGGTAAAAGCTCTCCCCACTACCATGTAATAATTAAACACAAACTCTCTTTCATTTCTCTCCTATTTTCTCACGTCCAAATCTCTCTCTCTCTCTCTCTCCCCCTTTCCTTCCCTTCTTGAAATCGATCAAAACCCATTCAAACCCATAGATCTAAGCTTTTGAATCCTCAAGCAAGCATTTATAAGATCAAACCTAGAGAGTGAACTAGGTTTTTTAATGAGAGAAAACCTAGGGTTTGGTGGTATCTCAACTTGGGAATGAAATTGGTGACACAAACAAAGGTAATATTTCTCTCTCATCTTGCATTTGAGTTTATTTTACTTATTCTTAAGATATGGGTTGAGATTTGAAGAATGTGAATTTGGGATTTAACCCTAGGGTTTAAGAACATTGAAATTTAGAGAAATTTACAAATAGTAACGACATATAGTTACAATCGGCGCATGATTGATGAAATTAGAATATAAATTTATGGATTTTGGAAATCTAGGGTTTGTGATGTGTTGGAGAAAACCCATTTAACCCTAACCCTACAAATGATTGAATGATAAATTAGGATTGTTGACTTAGGTTTAAGCCAATTTGAACACAAGGAAGGATTATCAGTTAAGTGAACTTCATTGTGGATTGAAATTAAGAGTGTATACCCTCTCGAAAAGGTGAGTGGATATATGTTTATGATTTTAAGTGAGAAAATGTTTTACAATAATTTTATAAATGTTTTAAAAAATTAATTTTCAAATTGTCTTATGATTGTGGAATGTCCCAAAAGGGAATCTGGATTGAAATATGCATCCATGTGTTTGGATTAAAAATGATGTGCCATATTTATTAATTTATGTTGAACATGATTGAATTGAACTCATAAATGAAGAAATTGTTTGGATGGTCGATGACACATTGAGTATATGTTATGATGATTACGAAATGGTGCTATGTGCATGATTAATTGCTATAGTCATTCTCTCCATGGATTGATCTGACGGGATGATGTGGTTGGACGTTTATTTGGTTGAGGAGGTAGCTGCGCTCGAGAGGCGCCTCCAAAGACCTCCCTTTAGACTAGCTTGGTTGCACCCCAGGGGAGATTCGAGCCAAAACCAAGGTTGGGGGTAATGTTTGTGGTTGAAATAATGAAAACCGCTTGGCGGTTTCACCATTGGTCAGGACCAAACCTTTGGTAGAAAGATTTTTGGCAATCCCATGATTTTTGGAAAAACATATTGTGATAATTGGATGCATATAAATTGTATAATATGATTTATTGAAATCTTGTTTAAATCCAATGTTGGATGACCAACCATGTTTTCTTTGGTTACGATTGTATGATTTTGAGATAATTATTTGACATATCCACAGTCATCTCTCATTATTTTCATTATTCACTCACTGGGTATAAATTATACCCACCCATTCTAATTTCATTTTTAAAGAGGAAGTTTAGTTGACAATCATGGTCACTTAGAACTGGATTTGGGAAGACAACTGTCAGGGATTTGCTTTTAATATAGATCTCGTTTTGATTTTTGAGGTACTGATAGTTAGACATAGGAGGATACTTTGTATAAAACTTATTTGGGAACTATTTAAACTTCTATTTTGAGTGTACTTAGACTTATTTTTATTTCAACTTCATTGAGGACCCTTATTTTTCTCCTTTATGAATTTCACTTGGGAATTGTTGAAAATGACTTTGGTTTCTATCTCTTGAAGTGATATTTTACTTTATTTTATGGATTGGATGAAATTTGAAGGGTCAGGTTGGCCTATGGTTTTGTTGGAAGTTGTGAAAGCCTTGTAGGCAAATTGGTGATTGATACTTGTTGGAACTTTGGAATGTTTTGCGGTGTCTTGGAATACGGGGTGGGACTCATATGTATTTAAAGGTAGCACGGCAGTTGTCACGTGCTAGGTCTTGCAAGTCAGGGCATGACAGTACAAATACTTGAGAATATATTGAGAGAGCTGATATTCAACCACAGGTTGCAGAATTTAAATCGGTAATTCCACTAAGAATTTCCTCTAGAAATAGACAATCTTCAAAAAGATATCCCATTAATAAGTATGTGATGTTGACTGACTGGGGAGAGCCTGAGTGCTTTGAAGAAGCCATAGAAGAGGAGCACAAGGAAGATTGGAAGAAAGCTATTCAAGAAGAAATGGACTCTTTGTAGGAAAATCACACATTTGAGCTAGTAAAGTTACCTAAGGGCCAAAAAGCTCTTAAAAACAAGTGAGTGTACAAAATAAAGTCAGAGGAGCATGGTTCATGTCTAAGGTATAAGGCCAGATTGGTTATGAAAGGGTTTACTCAAAGGAAAGGGTTAGTCTTTGAGGAGATATTTGCTCTGGTTGTGAAAATGTTATCTATTAGAGTTGTTCTTGACTTGGCTGCTAGTCTTGATTTGGAGGTTAAGCAGTTGGATGTGAAAATAGCATTTCTTCATTGTGATCTTGAAGAAGAAATCTATATGGATCAACCGGAAGGATTCAAGGTGAAAGGCAAAGAGAAATATGTGTGCAAATTGAAGAAAGTCTTTACGGCTTAAAACAAACACCTAGGCAATGGTACAAGAAGTTTGAAGGGGTTATAACAAAACAAGACTAACGAAAAATTACATCTGATCATTGCGTATTTGTTCAAAAATTCTTTCAGGTTGATTTTATCATTTTATTGCTTTATGTGGATGATATTTTGATTGTTGGCAGGAACGTCTCTAGAATTGGAGACTTGAAGAAAGAGTTAAGCAATTCTTTTGCTATGAAAGACTTGAGGCCAACAACTCAAATTCTTGGTATGAGGATATATAGGGACAGAAATGCTAGAAGGTTGTACATGCCACAAGAAAGGTATATTGAGAAGATTCTAAAGTGGTTCAACATAGAATCAAAAAAAAAAAAAAAAAGAGGTTCAATATGGACAAAGCCAAAGTGGTTGGTTTTCCACTTGCTTCTCATTTCAAGTTGAGTACTAGTCAGTGTTCTACTACCGATGAGTAGAAGAAAGAGATACAGAGAGTTCCATATGCTTCAATAGTAGGTAGTTTGATGTATGCAATGGTTTGTACAAGACCAGATATTGTTTATGCTGCTAGTGCGGTGAGTTGACTTCTCTCAAATCCAGGAAGAGAACATTGAGAGGCAGTGAAGTGGATAATGCGGTATCTTCGAGTCACTTCAAGTTACAAAATTTGTTTTGTGTGTTAGTGGGTTATACTAATGCAGACATGGCCAGAGATATTGATTCTCGCAAGTCTATTTCTGGATATTTGATCATCTTTGCAGGGAGAGCTATGTTTTGACAGTCAAGACTATAGAAATATGTTGCACTTTCTACTACTAAGTCAGAGTTTATTGCTGCTATCGAAGCTCGCAAAGAGCTGTTGTGGATGAGAAAGTTCGTAGAGGAACTTGGGTTTAAATAACAATCTTTTGTGCTGCATTGTGATAACCAGAATGCTATTCATTTGGGTAAGAACTTCTCCTTCCATGCTAGATCAAAGCATATTGATGTTCATTACCATTGGATTAGAGATGTGCTGAATCAGAAGATAGTACAGTTTGAAAAGATTCATACTAATGATAATGGTTTTGATATGTTAACGAAGAGACTTCCTAAGGAGAAACTTGATACTTGTAAGAAGTGTGCGGGTTTGTTAGAGCCCTCCAAGTAAATCGTGAGAGGGAGATTGTTGGGTTGGTCACTCCTTAGTTGGAGTGACCCAAGCCCTTGTAAGCCCACTTCTTGAATGAATTGGGCAAATTGGCATTTAGAATAGTGTTTCCTTTTTCTTTTCTTTGATGTGCATGACTTCTAGTGTGTGAAACAAGAAAAGAAAAAAGGCAGCAGGCTGCTGCTTGTTGTGAGAAGAAAAAGGGTGACGGAGAGTAGACAAAAAGGGTGACCAAAGTTGGAAGAAGGCAAAGGAAATTTGGGGTTTTGTTCACAGCCTATTTGCTTGGTGATTTCTACTTCATATTGCTCCAAAAACTTGGTGAGATCTCTCCTTTTTCTTCCATCTTCTCATATCACATGCTTTATATGCTAGTGTGTGTAATCTTTGTGTTGATTGGAATATAGATCTATGGTTATAGATAGATTATATGGTGTTCTCTGGTTATATTAGAGGCCACATAAAAATCCTTGGTGATGTGGTTGCTTACTTGCTGTTATTTTTTTGCATTATTTTGTTGTTAAGATGAGTTTATTTGTTATATCATTGTGAGTTTTCATTGATAAATAGTTTGGAAAAAATGCTGTTGTGGTTCAATAAGTTGATGGCTTTAGAGGAATTGGTTTGGGTAAATTATACAGGGGAATTGCTTTCTGTTTTTCCCCAACACCGGTGGATGCCAGATCCAAGAAGAGAAATATGAATGGTGTTTGAAAGAAGGATTGCAGGTGGAACAAAGAGTAAAGCTCTTTAGAGGAGGGAAAACGGCTATTTAATACAAATTGACAAAGGAGAGACTGAGACGACGTGTGTCTGTAGTTATCACATGGGAAAAGGGAAATTTTGGCTAGTGGTAACATGTTAATTACAAAGGGGGCAATGTGTTGGCACTAAAATTTGGAAAACAACCGGGCAGGGCCAACTAGCAGAATTTTTAACAAAAGGATAAGAACGAATGCTAACAATGTTAAGTTCTTGGTGCTTAAACTTTGATCCTTCATGAGTTCATGAAGTATGAAAGGAATGTCTCCCGCTTATTGAAACATTTTTTTTTTCTCCTGCAAATTTATGTCTTTAGGCCTAGTTTTATTTGATTTCAGCAGGTTTTGGTGCTCTTCTTAGATCAAAATAGAGTTTGTAATTCTCTTGGATTTCTCACCTTTCTCGTTGCAAGCTCATTAATAAAATTATTTTTTCTATTTATTATTATTTTTTGGTACAAGGAAATACAACAAAATAGAATTCAACCGAAAAAAAAAAGATGAAAGTAGAAAGATTCTAGCATTTGAGTTGTGCTAGAGACAAACACTTTTTGGATTATAATATTGTTATCTCCTACTCCACTGTAAGTCTATTAATAGGAGCGTTTTGGATTATTTTGATAATTCATAGTCAACAAACACTTTCTATATTAACGTAATCATTTAAAAAAGATGGAATCATAGGATTATCAAATCGATCAGGTTAAGATTAATTGACATTGATTAATTAATATGTGGGTTAGTCTAGATTGACTCAATAGTATATAACAAACACAAGAATATTTGCTCCTTTTCCGTCCCCTCTTATAAACAGAAAATTTTAAAAATAAAAAGAGAGACTTCTACTATTATTCATTGGGCATCCAAAACTACAAATTTTTTATTAAAAGGAAACCAGATGGTCTTGTGAAACTAAAATAAGGCAGAAAAGCAGAAGAATAATTTGCGAGGCCAAGACAATTTAATGTAAGAAACTTCTATACTAGTAGTTATGAACCACCACTTAAGAAATCGTCGACCCTTGCGTTGGCTGCCTTGGACAAGAACTTCATGCAAATAGGAGGAGTCACGCCAAACAAAGCAAGAAGAGAACTTGGTAAAGTCCATATTCCATCCCCACAAATCAATCCTGAAGCAACAGCTGGTGCAAAATTATCAGCATCCTTCTTGTTCAGCTTTCTCCATGTGAACAATATCAAGCTCCCAACGCACATGTCGATTGCAAAGTATGGTCCGAGGTAGAATGGTATTGCCACTGCCATTGGAAGAGGAATGTACTGTGCTATCTTCTTGCCCGACAAGTCTCTGATGAAGTTGATGGCAATGGCTCCACCAAAGAATACATAGCAAAGTGTGAGGCAGTGGCTAGGCAGAGTTGAGAACCCCTCAACCCCCAATATGGCCATATTGCGGTAAACTATGGCGTATGGTGCAGGGTACTCTGACCCTGGTATGCCTATTTTGGGAAAAGCTTTGTAGAAGAGCCAGAACACACAAGGGCCGACAATGCAACCCATCATGGTGCCAATAACTTGACTGATAAACATGGATAGTGGAGAAGCTAAGGTCAAGTAACCGGTTTTGAAATCTTGCATAAGGTCAGCTGCTGTGGAGACCACGTTCATCATCACTCCGCATGCTGCTAGGCCTGCAAGGACACCACCATTTGCAGCACCAGCCCACCCCCCAATAACAAAAATTGCGATCTTTCCATAGTTGGATGCAAGAGACCAGTCGGTAAGACCACAACCATATGCATTGCAGAAGGCTAGTACTGGAGCAATGATGTAAATGACAAGAATATAGTACCACTTGAGTTGGTAGAAGATGTGAGGCACTGATATGCAAGAAATGACAGCAATGGTGACATAGCCAGCAACTGCAAACCATGCAGGAATTTGGTCTTTCAGAAAGAATTGAATCCGACGCTGTTCATCATGGGAAAGATCTTGTGAGACTTCAGGAGTGGACTGGTTAGCAACTGGGAGAGCCATGCCTTTGTATTTAGCCTGGTATTGTTTCCACAACCCAATCAAAGTGCCACCAAGTACTTTGACAAAGCTGTACACACCATCCCCAAGGATCGTCGCAATGGCAATAAAAACCTAAACAGGTAAACGAACCGATTTACAACAAATGCCAATATTTGATTACTTTATATCGACAGTAAATGTAAATTATGGAGCAATCTATTTAGAAAAATAGCAGAAGGCATCAAATAGGAAAGCAAGAAGGCATACTTTGTAACCTTGAAGACCATGTAAACTGCTTTCACTAATATCTGCAGGGTACCAATGACCTCTTCTGTCCCAAATGAGGGGCCACATGACACCCCATGAAAGAACTCCTCCCACAAGCAAAGATATGTTGATCAAATAAGGACATATCATTCCGACACCAACGTAGGTAGCAGAAAAGTCAAAATAGAACCTGATTTTCCACCAAGGACAAGTTTAGAAAGTTGGAAACAGAGCTCATTATATCTCAAAGCAAAAAGTGAAGGAATACTTCTGTTCAAAGGCTTTAAGCCCAAAAAAAGGGAAGCTATTAAATCCGCAATTGTCCCCGCCTGTCCAGAACCACTGGAAGAAACCCCATAGGAAGCTAAAGGAGAAGAACTTTCCCAATACTTTCACTTGTTTTCTACAAAGAAAGGATAGTTGTGACATAAAGACGAAATGGATCAGAAACCGAAAAGGAATAACACAGAATGCGTGAAATTGAAAACCTCACTTGGCTAGCTTGGCTCCTTGAGGAGTGTGGAAACTGTTAATCAAAAGTGCAGTTGCCGTCCCACTTGGGTAAGTCAATTTGAAATCTACAACCATAATCTGCACCAAGCAAGCCACAGTCAAACATAACAGTGACTTTAAATGCAGCATAATAGCCATGTAGTTTGCTATTTAATGCATAATTTATGAACAGACAGATGGCTAAGGTGGTAGTTGCCCAAGTGGACGGTACAAATACTAAATAATCTTGTAGCCCTGAATCCGGTTAAAAAAGTACACCATAGGATCTCTGTCATTATGAAAGGTATTGCGATTGCTTGGCACTTTGATGAGCCTGTGGCGGCAAACTTGCCTCAAAAGTAGTTATTATGGTTGAAACCGGATGTTCATATTGAGTGGAGACCCTTATGGTAATGCCAGAGGAGTAACAGAGCAACCACCACTATTTTTCATGTTTACTTCGAGGACAAAGGGATCGTATATTACCTTACGAAGAGGAACCACGGAGAAAAGGCCAAGAAAGCTAACAATAAAGAGAAATCCAATTATCCATCCTAGAGAAGGGTTTTTAATGTTTTGTGCATCATTGGCTGATGGGGCTTGGTCGGCAATAACTCCACTCATTGCAAAAAGGTAACTACCAAAGCCTCCTGTTTGTTGGACAAAACAGTTCATCAAAAAGTAAATAGTGGAGCTAAAATTGAATCAAGAGAAACAGACAGCAGACTTTTGAATGTTAACGTTGCTTAGTTATCCATTTGTGATGCACATTGGGAATTGTTCAATACAAGTGGGTGCATGACAACTTCTGTAGAAGAAAAAGATTTCAACTTTCACACACGCACAGAGTCCGCACTTGAAGAGCAAAGGCATTTCAACTTGAACCCACGAATTAGCATTCATTGCTTTTTTCTAGATTCATATGGGTATTATCTTTTAAAATTGTCATAGGTACTGATACTTGCGTTGATACTTGTGACCGTTGGACCGTCACTTAAGATTACAATTATTTGAGTACCAAGGATTCTAGAATGACCCTCTCATGGTTGCTGTTTGGGAGGGTTTGTCTCGTCAGGCTAAGTCCTAACAATGCTTAGGCTCTCCCATTTCTCATCCAAAAATTGGATTCTAAGCCAACTCTTAATAGGCAGCCCTGTTCATTTTAATGTTGCTTTAGATCTCTTTTAAACCAGTTTACATGTTTTAGTAAGGATTAAAATTGAACACCACAAATCAATATAATTAGTTATGATTCATTAATCAAATGGTAACCAGGACAGTGGAAGGACTCTTAGATGGCAAAACACTGAGAACAAAGAAAAAAAGTGGAACAATTTTCAGAGAGAGAGAGAGAGAGGGAGAGAGAGAGTGGGTATTTATTTAAAATAAATAAAGTGGAAAGATGACATAAAATTTCTCATTTTCCATTTTTTTATATTCTTTTTCAGTTTGAATCTTCTTTGCATTAATGCTGAAAGATAATATATTTCCTTTTTCTATTTTGGGATAGAGTCTTCTCATTTTCCGTCATTTATGGCGTTTCAGTTTGAGAAATTGATATCCCCAAATCACAATTACCATGTAACATTCAAAGGAATAATATATATATATATATATATATCTCATAAAAAGCAATGTAAGATTAATACTAATAACCATATGTTTAAAGAAAATAAAATAGTTCATCAGTTACCTTTTAATGTAAGTGCATCAACCTTGGAAAGACAACCAGAATCATGGCAGAAAGATTTCACTTACACATTCCGTCTCAGTGTAGCCTTGTATATTTTATTTCATTCTATATGTCCAGATCATATATTACTATATTTTTCCAAAATATATTTATTCCAAAAATGTCTTCACAAATTAGTAAATATATTATTATTATTATTATTATTATTATTATTATTCTTATTGGTGAAGGGTGTGATTATAAATGCACAATATTCTAATTTATTCCGGCTACCTAAATATGTGGACTCAATGAAGGTAATAGACAAATGCAACGTAAAGTCTTTAATAATATCTGAACCTCCAACACCTTTATTTATATCCAAATAAGAAAAAATGCATTTATTCTTACTTATAAATAAAAAAAAAAATCATTAGAAATTGATCTGTTAAATACACCATTTTAGGGTTTTTTTTTTTAAAAAAATTAATTAGGAAATCAAAATCATTCAGCATAATTGTTCAAATATTTAATTCAGTAGAATGCTGATTTATCATTGTAACTATTTTTTTTTATTGAAATCCAATTTATTAAAATCAGCAAAAAAAAAAAAAAATCAATTATTCTAATCCCTATCAATAATCATATAATTAATAACTTCATTTAGCAAGGAAGAAGCAACCATCAGTACCATCTCGTCGAATATTATTACAATCTTACAAGTATGAATTGAGTTATGATTTTGATGTGTGGGGTTGGTGATCTTCAACAATCTTATGAATATGAATATATATATATATAAAAGAGAAATATCTGAAAAGAAGGGGGGGGAGAGAGAGAGAGAGAGAGAGAGAGAGAGAGAGAACAGACCGCTGAAAGTGATGCCGGAAGCAGCAACAACACAAGTCTGGATGACTGTGTTTTCTTGTCTGGTGAAAGGCTGTTTGAGCAATCCGGTTTTTTCCAGCAACTTGGACCAGGTCTTCACGAAGAAAAACCCTAGAAGTCCGGCAGATACATTGAGCGAAGGAATAATACCGGTGGTGAGATTGAGTTTCATGACGATGAAACTGAAGAGAATCGACAAAACAAAGCTGACGAAGATCGATCTTATCGTCAGTTGCTTATGCCATGGTGGAACTTCTACGCTTTCGAAAATTCTCTCCACCGATTCCTCTTCTTGTTCCTTCACGATGATGTCGTCATTTTTCTTCTTGTCTCTCACATCTTCCCCGGAATCCATTCCTCTTTCTCTCTCTCTCTCTCTATAGATGACAAGATGGAATCTAGGCACTCTGAGGTTCTTGTAAAACGTTGTGCTCCGATTCCTCTCCTATATGTTGATGTCTAAACGTACTCTCTCTCTCTCTCTATCTATCTCTACATATATATTTATATGCATATATATTCTTGCATGTTTTGTGGGTGTGTAGTATGTTATCGTCCCTTCTTTTCAATTTTCGTGATAATTATTTTTCCTATAGTCGTACTTTATAGAGTTTTTTGAACTGCGTTCACACCGAACAACATTCCAATTCGGTTCATTTCAAGATCTCGGATATTGATTTTGATTTTGATTTTGATTTTATCTATGATTAGCAAAGATATTTTTTCTTCTTTCAATTTGCTATTTTATGAAAATTATTACCATTTATAGAATTCTTTAAACCCACCCTTTAAAATTCCTGTGAACCATTCACATTTGTTACGTTTCCAATTCATTGTTCACAATTCTTAAACAACTTATAATAATTGAATTCTAACATTTTGAAAATTATAATAATATTTTCGAATAATTTATGTATCATGGCTTTCACATTTCATTTAGGAAGATTCTTTTTTGCCAGCTAATTATATTAAATGCCAGAATAGAGCTGTGAACCTATTCCAAACATAACATTCAAATGAATTTAACCTTAATAATTGTGTCTTCTCAAAAAAAAAAAAAATATTATATTTATTTGAGAGATGAGTCAATTTATGATGCACAGAAATTTCTCAATACCAACGTTTTCTAGTTTTGAAAACATTTCTCATTTTCAAAATATTTTTGAAAGGTTTCAACACACTAAATTAATTAATAATTACACAAAAATTCTTATATTTTTTATATTTATACTTTTTTCACATTTAATAAATTATTTGTTTATTTAATTATACTTTTATTTTTTATATTATTTTTATAATTAAAAATTATGTACTTTTTCATATTTAATAAAATAGTTAATATTTACATAAAAACTCATATTTTTATATTTACGCATTTGATCACGTTTTTGGTTTTCTCTATTTTTACAAAGTGTCATTTTTTCGTATCATTTTTTGTTTGTTTTATTTTTTTTTTCATTTCTGTGGAACCTAGGAGCCAATTATGGATTTTTCTTTTCTTAATAAAAAAATCTGATTGTCATTTTTATTTTATTTTCCACCAAATGCAAATAAGCACCTCCTGTTGGCTATTAATGGCTTAGTCTATTTCTATTCATATGCAGCAGTAATGGTAAATTCAATTGAGAAGTTGCTATCCATTTCTAGGTAACTCCATGAAGTTTTGGTTGCCTCTTAGGATATATAGTAAGGAAGGAAAATTTTAAAGGAAAAATTACATGGGTTATATTTTACGAAATAAATATTATTCTCATAATATTTCACATTTTCCTTATAAGATGAATAAATATTGCCTTTTCTCCTTCAAAATGCCATTTTTTTTGAGTTTTTTCTTTCTTTTTTTTAAAAAAATTCAAATTTAGTTTTTCTATTTTTTTAAAAATATAATATAAATTTTCTCTTCCTAAATATATCGATTTTTAAGTTTTCTGCCTCTAAAAATATTAAATTTATTTTTTTCTCTAAAGATAGTCATTGATTTTCCCACTCTAAGAAAATTTCAACTTAATTTACTTTTTCTTTCTTTATACACATTGATTTCAATTTTTCTCTCTGAAAGAAATAAAATTTAGTTTTTTCCCCTAAAAATAAGCACATTAATTTTTTTTTTTAAATCAATACTGTTCATATTTTTCCCTCTAAATACATTGAATTTGAATTTTATTACTTTAAAGTATCAAACTTGGTATTTTTTCTCTCTACAGGTTAACACATTAATTTTCTTTCTTTTAAAAATAATTTAATTAACATTTTCTTTCTTTATTCACATGAATTTTAAACTTTCTCTATAAATATAAAATTAGTTTCTCTCTCTAAAATTAAATATATTTTCTTTATGTAAAAAAAATCAATTTATTTAACATTTTCTCTATGCAAACAAATTGATTTTAATTTTTCCTCACTAAAAATATCAAATTTGGATTTTCTCCTTTTTTTTTTTTTTTGGTGTGCTAGCGGTAGGCAAAGCTTACTTAAGAAACGCAATGAATTTTGCCAACACCGAGTCGATCATATTCTAAGGAGTGGATTCATCCTCGAGTCTACTTAAAATAATAAACACTTAAACCAAGGTCCTAAAGCTATATTTGCTGTATAGTCCGTACTAAAATTTATTTCATGGTAGATATGGTAAATTCGACCCTCCCAATCTAACTGTTGTAACATTGGATAAGTTTGGATAGTGATGATAACTTTAAATAGGCTATTTATTTATTTTATATATATATTTTGTAAAGTGTGGGAGAAATAATTAATTTGTTATAAATGTAAATTTTTATCATTTGAGCTGTTTAGGAACTCATTAAACACTAGGTTGGTAAAGTTTGATTTGTGTTCGGTGTCAACACTTACACCAACATGAACACGTTGAATAAACGAGTCTGTGTCGACACAACCTATTCGTCTGTATTGACACAAGAAAAGTTTCATGAGATTCATGTTGTCACACCCTGACTCTCGAGTCAAGCATGTAACAATCGTTACGTTATCCTGATATACGTGCAATCCGTACCCGTATATCGAGATAACATAAGACATTCATCGATATCCATTTATTCTCAAAATAATTCAACAATTCAAATTAAACAAGTATGCATTCGTTTCACAACCAAAGGGATAGTTGCGGTCCATCTTTGCTCAAAACATACATGCATTGGGCCAACCCGGCCATTCAAATCCAAACAAATCCATAGATTTTAAAACAAGTCCCTACTCAAGGGATCCATATCAAATTTCCACCAAAATAATTCTCAAGAAAAATCCAAGGAAAGAAAAAGAAAGGTCCTTATTTTTATGCATACAAACCAGAATCAAATTACAAATCCATATAAATATAGTATAAAATAGATTTTCAAAATAATTACACATTGTATCTCTACTTGGATCTACTAATACCTCAAATTAAAAGAGAACTATTACTCGAAGAAATCCAATAAAATAAGTTTCTTCAAATTATCTTAAGTGATCACAAGTTTCAATTAAGCTTCCACTATAAAAATGAAAGTAGGAGAGGCGAGTATATATTATACCCAGTGATTGATATATAAGTTGTATAAAAATAAGATTTAGTATAGTGAATATATAAAATGCATAATTATTTCAAACCATCGAGTCATTCTCAAATTCATTCAATGAAAATAATTTCAAGCCATTATTTCCAAATCCATCATAATTCATAATCATCATAATTAAATCTTATATGCATCCAACTATTTTGCGTTTTCAAATATAGGGCAACCTAAAATCTTTGTTCCCAACAAAAGTTTACCATGACTTAGGGTGAGACCATCAAAGGTTCTAGAAATTTTCATTTAAAAATATCCCCATCCTTGGCGTTGGTTATGGTGTTCGTTGATATTGTAACCAACTGTCCCATATCCCTTTAGGCGGCAAGTTATTTGATCAATAATGTACCGTCGGCTCGCCTACATACCATGGTCTATTAATTCCCCTCACACCCCCGACGGTTCTTGTAGTGGAGGGGAAATGACTAGTCATTTTTCGGAGTTTAGGCTCTCCTTCTCAGTTACCACACCATGCACCATTTCACAAAATTCATCATTCCAATTCATATGCCATCAATTTAACAATTGTCCAATAGTAGTCATCAAGCCAATATATTCTTCATCAATAAATCAACATGACACATTTGTTAATCCAAAGCATATAGAATGCAAAGAAGTTCAAAATTCAACTTTTGAGATATTCTACGCACACTAAAACATATAAATCCAAATTTCAAAAATCATTTAAAAAATTCAATAAAACATTTTTCTTATTTAAATACAAATATGAAATCACTTATCTTTTAGGAGGGTAATCACTTACCTTTTAAGAGGGTAATCACTTACCTTTTTTGGATTCTAATCGATTATTCTAAATTAATAACTATAAATTCAATATTAAATCATGTCAATTTCTAGGGTTTATAAGTTTTTCTCAACTTAGCACAATCTCTAATTTCTCCAATCTAAGAATGTATATTGTAATTCCACCATATACTTTTCTTTTACATTTATATAAAATTTTCATTCAATTTTTTCCAATTTTCACCATTTTCAAACTCTAGAATTTTGATCTCCAACAAAACTCATCAAATCTCAATAATAAATTTCAATCTAGTAATGGGTAAGTTAAATCCAAGTTCAGGGAGAGAAGATTATCTTAATTTTGTGGTTAGATTGAGTCTTGAATGTTGGGTTTCAAAAACCCTAGCTTTTCTCCCATTCGAGCAAGCCCTAACTTTTCCTTCAAATTATCTTGATCTAAGAGTTTGATTGAGGATTTGAAAGTTTTATGGAGTGGAATAACTAATAGTATTAGTGATTTTTGAGTGTGAAATTGAGAGAGAGAGCGTGAGGAGAGGGAGGATGTAGAGATAGAACCGAGACTTGAGAGAAATAAACGAGAGAGAGGGAGAATGAGTTAAGACTTTATTCAAGCCTATTTTAATGAAATTGTCAATTACCATCTTGCGCTTCTTGTGTTAAGAGTTTGAGTTGGATTGGGTTATCTTTTTTGATCATTTTTTATCTTAAATAATTGAAGTTCAAAGGGGTAAGTCGACTTGCACTTTGGGCAAGACGACTTGTAAACACAAAATTTATATAGACAAGTGACTTGTTTGGGGACAAGTAGACTTAAAATTTAGAATTGCAAGCCTCGAGTCGACCCAAGCACTGGACAAGTCACCTTGTGAATTCAATATCTCATAGACTTGTTTTGCAACCTTACTAAGTCGCCTTACCTAACTACACAAATCAACCCAACACAACCAAGACTTAGAATCCTAGTCTGCACACTTATAGAGGCGACTTGCCAATGCACAAGGCGACCGGTACCATCACAAGTCAACCCAACACTAACACAAGTAGCATCGTCCCTCCATTTCTTAAGCATGAGGCAACCCAACAAGGGCATGAGTCGACTTATCCCTTTACATTTCAAACCCACAAGTCAACCCAATTACAAAATCCATATCTATAAGCCAACCCAATCATAACATAAGTCCACTAACCTCTCACAAACTCTATAACCATAAGCCAACTCAACCATAACATAAGTCCACTTACCTCTCACAAACTCTATAACCATAAACCAACCCAACCACTAAAAATCTCTCATTCATGTATCCAAGGAGATTTAATTCCAAGCACTCCAAGTTCCCAAAAAGACTTTACACCATCAAGTTATTCAATACCTTTGTGAATTATATGGGAAAATAAATTAAAAATTCAATTACAATCGTTTTCTCTCGATATTTTGACAAAAACATTGAAAGTTTAATGAAATTTCTTTAATACTGAATTTTCGGTATTATAACACTTATCCCCCTAAAAATAAATTTCGTCCTTAAAATTTAAACATAAAATCAGACATCAAATAAATAGGGTTATTGTCTCCACATAGCATCCTCGGGTTTCTCACTAAAGTAAGCGATATAATGATTTTCTCGATTCAGAACATTATCTATACCATCACCAAAGGCATCATCAATAGCCACAAAGATTTTAGAAAGACTAAAAATCTCAATTTAGTTATCTTGGTTATTTTGACCTACTATACACAAGAATGTCATATAAGTACACCATAAAATTTATGATCTCAACACACCAAATATGAACTTCCCTTTAGTAGGTGGTCTAAGTTCTTGCCTGCTTGTGTTTCGATACTCCTGGAACTATTATATCCATACGAAAATTTCCAATTTCTATTTTCTTCCATTCACTTCCAACCACATTGTCAAATCCAGTTCGACCTCCACCAAAACCATCCTTGGAAACAACATAAATAGAAACCATCAAGAATCAATATAATCCCAATTACCAACATTCTTCATTTGGTGGATGTTATGATATCTATGAATGATTTGTTTTAACTCAATTATTGGTATTTTTCATCAAAACCATTCAAAACTATTTAGAATTCTAAATCCAACTATTTATAATATTCTATCCTATAACAGTGTATCAACTAAAAATCAGTACCCCACCAAAGGCATATGATCTCAATGAAAACTTAATTAACTTAAATGCGAAAACATCTATGGTTGGAACCAAGGAGATAAAAACAGAGATAACATGTGAGAAAATCCCTATACTCTGAGGCAAAAAGAAAGATGAAAGCATCTACCCAACAAGGAAATAAAAGAACCAAGCAAACCAAGTGCCTAGAAGTCATCAATTTCCTCAGAAGGCAATGTTTCCATGATTGCACTGCCATCAATGTTATAACTAAACTAATATCAATCAATCCACATTTAAATAATAAAATCATAGAAGTTCCAATGGTCACAAACAAACCCTCCATAAATCGAAACCATATGAATATGACATAGAAATAATATAATCAATAAAAGCAAGTCCTAAACAACTGTAGATCTTCTCAAGGTATTGGCCTACAAAATCTCTCTAACATCAATTATTTTGTCTAAAGTAATATTAACCTACTTAACAAAATAAGAGATCATCTAAAAAATTTAGAAAGAGAGGGCTGACTATAACATACTTAGTGAGTGGTGTGCAATGGTATATTGAACATAAATGAGGGGTGAGGGTGGTTGTGCTAAACATACATGTCAAAATATATTCCAAGGCAAAAAATAATGCCATTTGCATGAAAGGAGTTTAGATCAAATCTGCCATGACTCATAAATTCTAAATCAATAAACAATTGAAATTTTTTTTCAATAATTCTTGGAATTTGCCAAAAATTGCTTTTCTACTAATGGCCATTGGTAGAATCCGTGAAGAGGTTTTTCATAATTTTTCAAAAAATATCCCCCTTTCCTTGGTGTTGGCTCAGAATTCCGTGGGGTACCACTATGTTATTATGGGAACAACTTGAGAAGGCTCTCCATCTTGCATACCACCAAGCTAAATTTTTAAACTAGTCTTTACCATACTGCCTCGATGGCTCTGGTCCGTGGCAAGACTTAGATTATAGTCATTTTTCTTATCGATGTATCATGTTACAAAAATTTCATTTCAGAATTCAATATAACAAGCTATTTGTAGGGAATTGAAATTCCACAATTCACAATTACCATTCTATTGTAACATGATTCAAAACAGTTCAAAGATCAATACTAGAGTTATGGATTTATTAATATTTCAATTTGAGCGCACCATAATTACGAAACATTTTAAAATCGTTTCAAAATTCATTTCAAAATTCATTTCACAAATCATAATTGAAATCATTTTCCCATTCATACTCAACATAATTATCCATTCATCTCCCCCTATAGGGAAGTCAACCTAACTCTCAACAAGTTGACCTAAGTATCTCTAAATTTAGGAACAAGTCGACTCAAAACTTTAATGAGCTGACCATATGTGAGTAATATCTGTATGTCCAGAAAAAGAAAATCAAATAGCAAGTCAACCAATCTCAATCAAGGTATATAGTCATCACTAACACCATGACCTACCATAAGTCATCGAAATCACATCTCCCAACTTCACTATTATGCAATATCACCAATGTGTCTCCCGATTTAATCATGTATACTTAATCACATAATATTTACAAGACATTTCTAAATCATCAAATCCAAGTTCAAGGGAATTTATCTGTAACTACATCTGGATTGTGCTGAGCATCTTTATTCGTCATCGCACTGATCCTTGTTTGACTCCCTATTTGTGGATGTTGGGTTGGAGCAACCACCGTGTTGCTCTCAGTCCCCGTCTATGGTGTAACATTAAGGGAAGAAGTGGGGATGTTGACTTGACCACCCATGGATCCACTAGGGTGATCTCTGCTTAATTGGCTTCCCCGTCCTAACTCCAGGCAAATATTACAGAAATAGCCCTCCTTTCCTCATCGATAACATCTCTTAAGTGCTCAGTAGAATCCAAAATGGTACTTTCTGCAGTGCTTGCACTGACCTTCTTGTTTCCCACTGAGTTACTCCCAAAGGCGGCATAAAATGTGGGGGATCCAAAATTGGATAGTCGTTAGTTTTGTGAGGTGCCAACAAATCCAGTGACTAAGACTCCACCTTAGGAGCCCATGCTCCTATTTTGTTTTGAACTTTGGCTCGGTGGAAGTTTGGATTTTCTCTTCTTCTTCTGCCCTTCTCTAATCCTTTCCTTTTCCTCAAATATTTTCTCGGTCCTTTGTGTCAATTCTGAAACATCTTTATAAGTGTGGGCTAAGGTCATAGGCATCTTCTCCCTTATATTTATATTTAGCCCGATCTAAACTTAGCACACAAGATTTCTTCAGACTTGAGGAACTCTGGGACATATCTAGACAACTTCCTAAACTCTGCCTCATATTCGTTCACCATTTTGTTTTCTTGTACTAGCTTGAAAAATTCTTTTCATTTTTGGTCTCTATAGGAGTGGGTGTAATGCTTCTTGTTAGATTCCTTAAGGGATTCATTCCAAGTCAGAGGAAAAGAAAGCTTAGAAGGAGAAGCCAGTGAGGGAGCTGAAGTTTGATATGGAGCTTACAACTGAGCTCCATAAGTATTCCACCACTGCATCACCTGCTAGAGGGCGGCTAAGGGAGAAGGGGGAATCCCGTTTAAAGGAGCCAGGTGCGTCATTGTTAGAGGAGGCATATGTGAAGGCGGCCTCAGGTTGGGAAGGAGGAGTACGAAGAATCTCACTCAGGTTTCTCATTCTTTCTTTAAGAAGTATAGCTCCTACAAAAGAAGATCTAAACTTAACGAATGCAATACGAATTAAGTTATGTGCTTAACTCCCTAAAAATAATATTCATAATTTCCTAGGACCCAATTAAAATGTTTGAGAAACTTTTCAAACGTTTTAACATATTTTCAAATCGAAAATCTAGACTCTGATGCCAATAAAGTTGTCATAACCCGACCCTCGAGTTGAGCACGCGACAACCGTCACATTACCCTAACATATGTGTTATTCCTACCCGTACACCGAGATAGCGCAAAGTATTCATCGATATCCATTATTTTTCAAAATAATTCAATAATTCAAATTAAACAAGCATGCATTTATTTCACAACCAAAGGACTATCCCGGTCCATCCTTACTCAAAACATACATGCATTGGGCCAATCTAGCTGTTCAAATCCAAACAAATCCATAGATTTTAAAAAAAATCCCTACTGAAGGGATCCATACCAAATTTCCACCAAAATAATTGTCAAGGAAAATCCAAGGAAATAAAAAGAGAGATCCTCATTTTTTGGAATACAAACCATAGTCAAATTTCAAATCCATATAAATATAGTACAAAATATATTTTCAAAATAATTACACATTGTGCCTCCACTTGGGTTAGTCAAATTTCAAATCCATATGAATATAGTACAAAATATATTTTCAAAATAATTACACATTGTGCCTCCACTTGGGTCTACTAATACTTCAAATCAAAAGAGAACTATTATTTGAAGAAATCCAGCAAAATAAGCTTCTTCAAATTACCCTAAGCATCCACAAGTCTCAATTAAGCTTTCTCTATAAAAATGAAAGTAGGAAGGATAAATATATATTATACCCGGTGAGTGATATACAAGTTGTACAAAAATAAAATTTTATGTTGTGGATATATCAAATGCATAATTATTTCAAACCATCGAGTCGTTCTCAAATTCATTCAATGAAAATAATTTCAAGTCATTGTTTCCAAATCTATCATAATTCACAATTATCATAATTCAATCTTATATGCATCCAACTATTTTGTATTTTCAAATATGGGGCAACCTAAAATCTTTGTTCCCAATAAAGGTCTATCACGACCATGGGTGAGACCGCCAAGGTTTCCAAAATTTTTTGTTTAAAAATGCCCCCATCCTTCTTGTTGGTTATGATGTTCATTGGTGGTGCAACCAACTATCCCATACCCTTTAGATGGTAAATTATTCGACCAATTATGTACCATCGCGTTCGGTTACATACCATGGTTTATTAATCTCTACCACACACCCGACGGTATATGTCGTGGAGGGGAAATGCCTAGTCATTTTTCGGGGTGCAGTCTCTTCCTATAGTAACCATACCATGCAGCATTTTACAAAATTCATCATTCCAATTCATGTGCCATCGATTTAACAATTGTCCAATAATAGTCATCAAGACAATATATTCATCCTCAATAAATCAGCATGACATATTTGTTAATCCAAAGCATATAGGATGTATAGGAGTTCAAAATTCAACCTTTGGGATATTTCATACACACTAAAGTATATAAATCTAAATTTCAAAAATCGTTTAGAAAATTCAATAAAATCAATTTTCTTATTTAAGTACAAGTATGGAATCACTCACCTTTTGAGAAGGTGATCACTCCCAATTCATAATCAATTCCAATGTAATCTCTTCTCAGATTCCATTCAATTATCTTAAATCAATAACTACAAATTCAATGTTAAATCGTGTCTATTTTTAGGGTTTATAAGTTTTTCCCAACTTAGCAGAAACCCTAATTTCTCCAATCCAAGAATGTATGCTCTAATACCACCATTTACATGTCATTTACATCTATATAAATTTTCATTCAATTTTCTCAATTTTCAACATTTTCTAACCCTAGGGTTTTGATCTTCAACTAACCTTCTCAATTCTCAATAATAAATTTTAGTCTAATAATGAAGAAGCTAAATCCAAGTTTATGGAGAGAAGATTACCTTAATTTTGTAGTTGGATTGAGTTTTGAATGTTGGGTTTTAGAAACTCTAATTTTTCTCCCATTTGAGCAAACCCTAAATTTTCCTCCAAATTATCTCAATCTAAGGGTTTGATTGAGGGTTTGGGAGTTTTATGGAGTGGGTCTAGAGATAATATGAGTGATTTTGAGTAAGAGATTGAGAGAGAGAGAGTGTGTGAGGAGAGGGAGGACGCAGAGAGAGAGTTGAGACTCGAGAGAGGGAGAATGAGTTAAGGCTTTATTCAAGCCTATTTTGTAAAATGGTCAATTACCATCTTGCCTTTCTTGTGTTAAGAGTTTGAGTTGGGTTGGGCTGTCCTTTTTGGTCATTTTGCATCTCAAACAGTTGAAGTTCGAATAGGCAGGTTAACTTGCACTTTGGGCAAGGCAACTTGTAAACACAAAATTTACATAAACAATGTGACTTGTTTGGGGACAAGTTAACCTAAAAATTCAGAATTCCAAGTCTCAAGTCGATCCAAGCACTGGACAAGTCGCTTTGTGAATTCAATGCCTCAGAGATGCACTGGACAAGTCGCCTTGTGAATTCAATGCCTCAGAGACTTGTTCTGCAACCTTACCAAGTTGCCTTACCTAGCTGCACAAATCAACCTAACACAACCAAGGCTCAGAATCCTAGTCTGCACACTCACAGAGGCAACTTGCCAATGCACAAGGCAACTAGTACCATCCAACTTAACATACAAGTCAACTCAACACTAACACAAGTACCCTTGTTCCTGTATTTCTTAAGCATGAGGCGACCCAACAAGGACATGAGTCGACTTATCCCTTTATATTTCACACCCACAAGCCAACCCAATCATAACATAAGTCCACTTGCCTCTCACAAACTCCATAACCATAAACCAGCCCAACCATAACTCAAATCCACTTACCTCTCACAAACTCCATAACCATAAACCAACCCAACCACTAAAAATCTCTAATTTATACATCCAAGGAGATTTGAATTCAAGCACTCCAAGTTCCCAAAAAAGACTTTATGCTACCAAACTATTCAATACCTTTGTAAATTATATGGGAGAATAAATTAAAAATTCAATTACAATTGTTTTCTCCCGGTATTTTTACAAAAAACATTGTAAGCTCAATGAAATTTCTCTAACACCGAATTTTCAGTGTTACACATGTCGACACAACCTATTCGTCAATGTTGACACAAGAAAGTTTCATGAGATTCATGTTGACTCAATCTTAAATTTGTCGACGCAAAACCTCCATATGTCGATACAACCTTAATTGTGTTCGACATAGAGCGCGAACACTGAGTGTTGGCACAACTCTATTTATGTCGACCAGTCTAGTGTTGGATAGGTTTCGAAACAACCCTATTTGTGTCGACACAAACACGAACACTGGACACCAACACTCTTGTGCCGACACAACCCTATTTGAGTCGACACCAATACCCCACATGGAACTTCTCGATACTGACAAGAACTTCCAGCTACTTTCTATTTGGCTGTCGACAATTGCAAATTCTTGTCGATATTTGTCTTCTTGGTATTACTTTATCGACAATTGCAAATTCTTGTTGACATTTGTCTTCTCGATATTACCTTCTTGGCACTTGCCTTGCAAATTTTTGTCGACACTTACTAATTCTTGTCGACAATATCCAACTTATTCCACTAGTGTCAATACAAGTTTTGTTTCTCTTTCTACCAGTGTCAACACAAGTTTTGTCTCTCTTTGATAGTCGACACTTATAAAATTTTTGTCAACAACATCTATGAATTATTGGTTTCGGTCGACACTTGCAAATTTCTATCGACAAATTCTTTAAATTTCAAATTTTAGTTGACACTTGCATCCCTTGAAAATTTTAGTCGACACTAGTACCCCTTGAGATTTGAACCTGTCAACAAATTCCTTAAATTCCAAGTTCTCTAAATTTTAGTCAACACATGCAACCATTGAGAATTAAACTCTTGAACTCCAAGTCCTCCAAAAAGTGTTCCACCACGAAATCACTTAAACACTTTAATTTTATATTACACTAATTATATTATATTCCATATTGTTGAATATTCTAAATTTTTAATATTTCTAATTTATTTCTTATAAATTATATTTTTATTTTCACATTCTCTTGCTTATCAACGAACAGATCTTCCTTAGACAAAATAAAGTTTAAGTACTTAAACTATTTAAGATGACCTTCACAACACCTAAAAGGGCATATTTGACCTTGGAGTATAAGAGGGCTATTGAGTAAATAATGGGTTTGTGGATAAAGCGGAGATAAGACTCTAGAACTCTCGACACCCAAATTTCATCCCTTCTCTCACTCTTTTCCCTTTCAGCTCACACTTTCTCTCTCCCTCTCTCTCCTTACTTTCAGTAGAGATCAACCATATACCATAAAAAACCCACACTCTAGAGACACTAGACCATTAACTCCATCCCTAGAAAGTTAGATTTGGTGAGAGATTTGAGATTTTCTAGTGAGAGAAAACCTGAGGTTTAATGGTAGCTTGGCTTGACATGAAATTAGTGACACAAATTTAGGGACTGGACAAAGCTGAGCAGGCAGGATCCTTGTTGTGGATAAATCTGGGAGTGACTACCCTTCTTAACATAGTGAGTGGTTGCATGCTTATGGTTTTAAGTAAAAAAATGTTTTGTAATGATTTTATAAATGTTTTGAAAATTGATATTCAAATTGTTTTATGATTGTGGAGTGTCCCAAAAGGGAGTTTAGAATGAAATATGCATCTATGTGTTGAATTAAAAATAATGCACCATGTTTATCGGGTTATGTTAAACATGATTGGATTGGACCGATGTATTGAGAAATTGTTTGAATGATGTTGGCACATTGATTATTTGATGTGATATTTGCAAAATGGTGCATGTTGCATGATTATTGGCCATAGTCATTCCCTCCACGGTGTGGAACCCGACAGGGCGATGTGGTTGGACGTTTATTTGATGAGGAGGTAACTATGCTCGAGAGGTGTCTCTAAAGTCTTCCCTTCAGACTAGCCCGGTAGCTCCCCAGTGGAGGCTCAAGCCAACGCCAAGGTTGGGGTATTTTGTGAGATAGAAATACATGAAAACCCTTGATGGTTTCACTCTTGGTCGCAGTAAACCATTATCGAGAACTATGATTTTGGCAACCCTATGGTTTGAAAAACTTATGGAAATATCTAGATGCATATGACTTGTTTTATATCATCTGTTAAAATTTTGTTTGGAAATCTGATGTTGCCGATAAACCTTGATTTCTATGTTTGCGATCATATATTTTTCTTTTTTTTAGAAAATTATTTGATATGTCCACAATCATTTCTCATTTATTGTCATAATATATTATATACTCACTGTGTATAGTATATACTCAACCCTCCTACTTTCATCTTTATGGAGGAAGCTTAGTGTAGACTTGTAGTTGTCTAGCATCAGACTTGGGGAGATCGCCTTCACAGACCTCTTTTGGTATAGATTTCTTTTTAAGGCATTAATAAATAGATCCATGGTGGATATTTTTTGAATAAAACTTTTTTAAACTTGTATTTTAATCTTGGTCGGAATTATTTATTCTACATTGAGGACCTCCACTTTTCTTGTTATGAAATTTACTTTGAAATTGTTTCAAATGATTTGGATTCCTACCCCTTGAGTGGGGACTTGTGTATCATGAATTTGATGATCTTGAATGGTCGGGCTAGCCTATGGTTTTAGTTGGATTATTGAATGCCTTGCAGTACCATGGAGCACGGGGTTGAGTTCATATGTGTTTCAAGGTAGCGTGGCTGTTGTCACGTGTTAGGACTACGGGTCAGGACGTGAAAATTCAATTGGTATCAGAGCCTAGGTTTTCGATTTGGGAATGCGTTAAAATGTTTGAAAGGTTTTTTAAATATTTTAAAGGTCCTCAATGTTTTTCAAATTATTTTGAAAAGGCTTGATGTTTAAATTATTCTAAATAATTTTAAAAGCCTTATATGGATCCTAGGCATATTATTTTTTTTTTTTTGGGTTAAGCATTTAGCCTTTTTCCTAGTCTTATGTGCTAAACATAGTTCTCTTTTATAAAACTATAGCTCCATAAAGAAGGATCAGGAACCCGAATGAGATTCCTCCTACCCCACCTTCTCAACCCGAGGCTACATCATCTTTACATGCGCCTCCTCTGATATCAACACACTTGACTCCTCCAATCGGGATTTTTCTCCTCCTATAGCTACCCTCTAGTAGGTGATAGAGTGGTGGAACACCTACAAAGCATAGTTTCAGGCTCTACATCAAGTCTCAGTTCCTCCGCTGGTTCCTCCTTTAATGTCGGCCATTGCACTAAGTGTTCCGATGGCACCACCTTCTTCTTCGGTTGTTGTTTCAATTGATTACCTTACCATTGAGTTGTCAAAGCTTATCAAAGAGGTGAGACAACTTGGATGTGAGACGTTCTCAAGCATGTGTGATGCCTCAATGGCCAAAGATTGAATTGGCCAAATTCAAGAAACCATCATCGATATAAGGTTCGATGACAAGATGAAGTTGTGGGTGGCCGTAAAACTATAAGACAAGGATGCACAAACCTAGTGAGAGAATGTAAAGGGCAGGACTTCTACTCTTCCTATTTAGGGAGAATACCTTAAGGCTGTACTACACCCGATTCTATAGAGACCAAAAGAGGGAAGGGTTTTTCAAGCTAACGCAAGGGAATAGGATGGTAAAGGAATATGAGACTGAGCTAGGAGAGCTAGCTACATATGTTCTAGAGTTTGTGAACTCCGAGGAGTCCTTGTGCATGAAGTTTGAAATAGGATTGAATTTAAGTATAAGGGAGAAATTGTTGATAACGAAAGGACATACATTTCAGGATGTGTTGGAATTGGCTTTTAGGGCTCAGAAGATGGTGATTAAGAGGGGAAAGGTTAGGAAAAGTCATAGCAAGAAGAGAGCCCGAGTTCACTTTGGGTCAAGGCTTTAAAAAGAGCAGGCACAAGAACTCTTATGGTGGAATTTCAGTTTTTGGGTCTGTTGGCTCTCCGAGAGGCTAACAAATCTTCAAGTTTGGCACTTCCACCTCTAGTGCCATGTCTAGGAGCAAATCAATAGGGCCAAAAAAAGAACCATGCTGGAATTGCAAGAAGCACCACCCCGGACCATGTCCCGAGCCTTCGAAGTGTTACCAATATGGGAATGTGGGGCCCTTTTGCAATATTTTCCCTGAATTGGGTTTAGGCAGACCTGCAGGTCAGATAAGTCGTGGTCACTCGAGTGGTCCTTGAAGTGGTTCACTCAATGTCCCTATACCATCGGCCAGTTTCGCTCTAAGAACAGGTACCAAGGGCAACACGGTTGCTACCCTTCCTCAACATCCTCAACAAAGGAATCAAATGAGGATCTATGCAATGACAAATGAGGAAGCTCAAAATAATCCTAACGTAGTCACAGGTAACTTCTCATAATTTGATGATTTAGAAATTTTGGGTGCAAATGCTATGTGATTATGATTCGATTTAAAGGGATTTTAATGATATTGCATAATAATAAAGTTGAGAGAGATGATTTTGATGTTTTATGATAGTTCATGGTGGTAAAGATTACAATATACTTGAATTGACTATGGTTGAATCTGTCAAACACTTCAATTTCTGACAATTACTCTTAGGGGTTGACTTGTTGAGGTGTTAAGTCAGCTTGTTATGGGATTTAGCAATGCACAAGTCGACTCGTTGAGAGCTAGGTCTATTTGTGGACCACCCAGGTCGACTTGTGAATGTCCCAGGTCGACTTCTAATTCTGTAGAGTTTGGGTTCTAGGAATCGCTTTGTTTGAGTCAACTTGTTTTGCTCCCTAGTAGACTCATAGTCTCCTAAATAGACTTCCTAAGTCGACTTACTCTATTCTCAAGTCGACTTATCCTCTCCCTTAGCCAAGTTAGGTCGACTTGTTTATATCGTGTTCAGTCTTAATGATTATCCTAGGTTTTAAGAAACTTCAACCAATTAATTCTAACTATTTAATAGTTCTCATTCATAGGTAGGATAAAAATTTTTGGTGTTGACGTCCGTATAATGATGATATGGGATCTAATAATTCTTTTGTGAGCATGAGATTTGCTCGATATTCAGATAGGCCATTGACTATACTTGAAGAGGATTTATTGGTTATCACTCCCTTGGGAGATCAGTTGGTTAGAAATACTGTGTACAAGAGTTGTGAAGTGAAGGTAGGTGAAGTGGTTCTTGAGGCAAATCTGATTCTGCTAGATATGATGGATTTTGATGTCATTCTGGGTATGAATTGGCTACACCTCCATCGAGCATCCGTGGTTTGCTTCACCAAAGAGGTAGAGTTTCAGATTGTGTTTGCCAGTGAACGATGTATTCTACCGAGTTGTGTGATCTCGGCAATAGAAATGCAGAGGTTGGTGCATAAGGGGTGTGAAACCTACTTGGTCCATATTATTAACACCGTGGTGGAAAGTTCGAACTTGGATGATGTTCTTATGGTGAATGAATTTCCTAATGTCTTCTAAGAAGAGTTGCCCCTCCTGTTCGGGAATTCGATTTCGCTATTGATTTGGTTCCCAGCACCGCTCCAAATCTCAATCCCTCATTATAAAATGACACCTACAGAGTTAAAGGAACTAAAGGTGCAATTCTAAGAATTATTAGAGAAAGGATTCATCCAACAAAGTACCTCACCATGGGGTGCTTCAGTTTTATTCGTAAAGAAGAAAGACGGTATCCTCTGATTGTGCATATATTATCAGTAACTCAATAAAGTCATAATCAAGAACAAGTACCCTCTTCCAAAGGTTGATGATCTCTTCGATAAACTTCAAGGGGTTTCAGTGTTTTTGAAAATAGATCTGAGGTCAGGATATCATCATTTGAGAATCAAGGAGGACGATATCCACAAAACTGCATTTAAAACACGGCATAGGCACTATGAGTTTTTGGTGATGTCCTTCGGTTTGACGAATGCTCCTGCAGCTTTCATTAACCTTATGAACCGAGTCTTTCACTCCTACCTTGACAAGTTTGTTATAATCTTCATGGATGATATCTTGGTATATTCCAAGAGCGATGAGGAGCATTCCAAACATCATCGGATTGTGTTGCAAACTCTTAGGGAAAAGTAGTTGTATGCCAAGTCCAAGTGTGAGTTTTGGTTAAAGAAGATTGGCTTCTTGGTGCACATTGTATCCGAAGATGGTATATTTGTAGATCCAAAGAAGGTTGAGGCAATCCTGAAGTGGGAGCAACCCAAAAATGTCACCGAGATGAGAAATTTCCTCGGATTGGTAGGACATTACCAAAAATTTATCAAGGGATTCTCTAACATTGTAGCCCATTGTCTAACTTGACTTGGAAGGGAGTCAAATTTGAATAGAGTGACAAATGTGAAAGAAGTTTTTAAGAACTTAAAAAAAGACTCACATTTGCACCTATCCTTGCCCTCTCCACTAGCGGTAGTGAGTATGTGGTGTATAGCGATGCCAACAAGCAAGGATTTGGATGCATGCTAATGCTGGGGGATAGGGTGATTGCTTATATCTCTTGCCAATTGAAGAAATATGAGTTGAATTATTCCACTTACAATCTAGAGTTAGCCGCAATTGTCTTCGCTTTAAAGATTTGGCGGCATTACTTGTATGGGATGACATGCCGAGTCTTCACCAACCATAAAAGCCTCAAATATTTGCTCACTTAGAAAGAACTCAACTTGAGGCAACGAAAATGGCTAAAGTTGATCAAAGACTATGATCTGGTGATTGATTATCACCTAAGAAAAGCTAATGTGGTTGCGGATACACTGAGCCACAAGTCTTCTTCCTCAGGCCTGGCGACTCTTGAGAGTTTTTACCTGTCTTGTTTGGTCAGACTCTAGCTTTTGGTGTTGAGCTAGCCCATGATGACCAAGGTGCACTTTTGGCCAAGTTCAAGGTACGACCTATCTTGGTGGATCATAACTAAGAGCTTCAAGCTACCGATGAAGAGTTGGCCATTTCATCAGGCACTATTTCACAAATCTCATAACATACATCAAAATATTCCAAAATAGTTCAAACATTTATCAAATCATGAATTCAATACCAACACGTTCAATATAAACCAACATACAAGGCACATTATTTCAATTTCATACTTGGATGCATATTTTATTTCAAACTCCCTTTCGGGACATTCCACAATCATAAACTAATTTACAAACTAATTTTAAAAAACATTTGTAAGAATCAAGTAAAAACATTTTCTCATTTAAATCATAAACATGCACCCACTCACTTCTTGTGAGGATAACCACTCTCAATCCACAATCTAATTCAAGGCAAATCCTTTCTAATCCTTCAATTGTCTCAACCTAAGGCAACAGATACAAATTTATCGCTTAATCACAAACTAACACTAGCAAAAATCAATATTCTCCATATAACCCAAACTCTAATTTTCCAAAATTCACCAATCCATTATCTAATTTCATCAAACCACATCATCTACTTAGGAAAATAATTTTCCTATCAAGTTTTTTTCCAAATTTTAACATTAAATATACCTTAGGTCTAAATCTCTAAACTTTATTCTTTCAATCTAAATATAAAGTTTATATACAAGTAAAATGTACTCAAATTTAAGATGAAGTCAGGAAAAATACCTTATTTGAGTCACCAATTTTGCCTCAAAATTGTACCACCACAAACCCTAATTTTTCTCTCTCTACCAAAATCTCAAAAATTATATAAAACATCAACACAATTATAAATAACTTAAATATATGTTGGGAAAGTGTTATTACCTTGATTTGATACACTAATCTCATCCAAGACCCAAACTTTTCAAAACCCTAGATTTTCTCTCTCTACAATTTCATAAAATTTTCACTAGGGTTTTGTTCTAGAATTGATGTTTGGGTGTTTGGAAACTTCAACAATTGATTTTGGTGTTGTTTTGATAATTTCTAGGGAGGGAGAGAGAGAGTTAAGAGGGGGTGAGAAAATGTGAGAGGGTGAGGGTGAGTAGGGGAGAAAGAAAAAAAAAAGTGGGTGGAGTCTTGGGGTCTCGAGTAAAGAAAGAGAGAAAGCGGGAGGGAATAGGAAGAGAAAATAAAAAATAAAAAATAAAAGGGAGTGGGGAAAGGGGTTTTGACTTTTCTATCCTCCTCTTTTTTTTTTCTCGATTTGACAATTTCTAACCCCTAAAAATAAATTTTGTCCTCAAAATTTAAAGACAAATCATACCTCAAAGAGATAGGGTATTGCTTTTTCATAGTATTCTTGGATTCCCAAGTTTTTTCTTTGACCCGATCACTTTTCCATTGGACTTTAACAATAAGAACTTGTATGTTTTGCAATTTCTTGATTTGGTGATCAAGGATAGCTAAGGGTTAGACTTTGAAGCTCAAGTCTTCCCTTATTTTAATCGAAGGAGTCTCTAAAATATGCAAAGAATCGAACAAATATTTCTTCAACATAAAGACATGGAAGAGATCGTGGATTCTCTCAAATTCCAGTGGCAACTCTAATTGCTAGGCTACTTTGCCAATCCTTTCAAGGATCTTGAAGGGGCCAATGTAGCAAGGATTCAACTTCCCTCATTTCTGGAACCGAATTACTCCCTTCCAAGGTGAGATTTTCAAAAACACCATGTCCCCTACTTTGAATTCCAAAGGCTATTTCCTTTTATTACCATAACTCTTTTGTCGATCTTGGACCGCCTTCATTCTTTCTCAGATTATCTTTACTTTCTCTATGGTTGCTTCAATTAATTCAACATTTTCAATCTTTTTCTATCCTACCTCATCCCAACATAATGGAGTTTGACACTTTCTTTTGAATAGAACCTCATAAGGTGGTATCCCAATGCTAACTTGGTAGCTATTGTTATGTGCGAATTCAATTAGTGGGAAATGCCTATCCCAACTTCCTTGGAAGTCCATCACACATGCCCTAAGCATGTCTTCCAAGGTCTGAATCATGCGCTTTGATTGTCAATCGGTTTGAGGATGGAAGGCGGTATTAAACTTCAACTTAGTCTCTAAAGACTCTTCTAGTTTTGGCCAAAACCACGAGGTGAATCTAGGATCATGGTCTGACACAATAGATACTGGAACACCGTGGAGTCTCACGATCTCATCAATGTAGAGTTTGGCTAATTTCTCTAAGGAGTAGGTGTTCTGAATCGGTAAAAAGCAAATTGACTTGGTGAGCCGGTCCACAATCACCTAAATGGCGTCATGTTGGCTCGGAGTATTTGGCAAACCAACTACAAAATCTATGGTGATATGTTCCCACTTCCATTTGGGAATCGATAAATGTTAGGGATACAGGTGGGTTTCTGATGTTTAACTTTGACTTGTTGGCACTTAGCTACAAACTCGACTATTTCTCATTTTAACCCTAACTATCAATAAGTCTCATTGATGGTACAGTATATTTTTATACTCCCAGGATGCATCGCATACGTTGAGGAATGTGTTTCCTCAAGAATAGTCTTTCGTGTCTCATCATATTTGGGAACACAAATCCGTTTTTCATACACAACCATTCTGTCATCCCGAATTCTGAATTCACTATTTTCTTCCTTGTGAACTTTCTCCATTACCCCTTTCAACTCTTCGTCGTTAGCATGAAGCTCCTGAATACGATCCACCAGGGTAGGTCTCACTTCAAACTTGGCTAAATGTGTACCTTGGTCATCATGGGTTAGCTTAACACCAAGAGCTCGAAATCCGACCAAACAAGACAAGTAAGAACTCCCAGGAGACGTTGAGTTAGAGGAAAAAGATTTGTGGCTTAATGCATCTGCGACCACATTAGCTTTCTTGGGGTGGTAGTCTATCACTAGATTGTAATCTTTGATCAACTCTGGCCACCTTCATTGCCTTATGTTAAGTTCTTTCTGTGTGAGCAAATATTTGAGACTTTTGTAGTTGGTGAAGATTTAACACGTCATTCCATACAAATAATGTCGTCAAATCTTCAAAGCAAAGATAATTACGACCAACTCCAAGTCATGAGTGGATAATTTAACTCGTGTTTCTTCAATTGGCGAGAGTCATACGGAATCATCTTATCCCCTTGCATTAACATACATCCCAATCCTTGCTTGCGAGTATCGCTGTACATCACATAGTCACCACTGCTAGTGGGAAGGGTAAAGATAGGTGCAGATGTGAGCCTCTTTTTGAACTCTTGAAAACTCTCTTCATATTTGTCACCCCACTCAAATTTGACTCCCTTTCGAGTCAAGTTGGACAATGGAGCTGCAATATTGGAGAATCCTTAGACAAACCTCCGGTATAACCTTGCCAATCGGATGAAACTCCTTACCTTGGTGACATTCTTAGGTTGCTCCCACTTCAATATGGCTTCCACTTTCTTTGAATCAACAAATATCTCATCCTCAGATACTACATGCCCTAAAAAACCGATCTTCCTTAATTAAAACTCACACTTAGAGAACTTAGCATACAAGTCCTTCTCCTAAAGCATTTGCAACACTATTTAGAGATACTTGAATGCTCATCATCATTCTTAAAATATAGCAAGATGTCATCAATGAAGACTATGACGGACTTATCAAAATAGGAGTGGACAATCCAATTCATCAACTCCATGAAGGCGGTGGGAGCATTGGTCAACCCAAAAGGCATTACTAGGAAGTCATAGTGGCCATACTATGTTCTAAACGTAGTCTTATGAATGTCATCCCCTTTTATCCTCAACTGGTCGTACCCCAACCTCCAGTCTATCTTTGAGAATACCGAAACACTTTGGAGTTGATCAAATAAATCATTAATCCATGGAAATGGGTATTTGTTCTTAGTGGTCACCTTATTGAGTTGGTAGCTATGCACAACCGGAGGGTGCTATCCTCCTTCTTCACAAAGAAGACCGGAGCTCCTCAAGGTGAGGTACTTGGGCAGATAAACCCTTTCTCTAATAATTCTTGGAATTGCACCTTTAGTTTATTCAACTCTACGGGTGCCATTATATATGGAGGGATTGAGATTGGAGTGGCATTGAGAACCAATTTAATGGTGAAGTCAAATTCTCGAATCTGAGGCAAACCTGGTAATTTTTTTGACAAGACATCCGGAAATTCCTTCACCACCGGAATATCATCCAAGTTTGGACTTTCCATTATGGTGTCCATAATATGTGCCAACTAGGTTTCACAACCCTTATGTACCAATCTACGAGCTTCCATTGTCGAGATTACACAACTTGATAACACCCATCGTTTGCCGGCAAACACAAGTGTTGGTCACCACGGTCTCCGGAACTTTACTTCCTTGGTGAAGCAATCTACAAATGCCCGGTGGCGGTGTAGCCAATCTATACCCATAATGATATCAAAGTCCACCATATCTAGTGGAATCAGATCTACCTCAAGAGCCACTTTACCCACCTTCACTTTACAACCCTTATAGATCGTATTCCTAACCAATAGCTCCCCTAAGGGAGTGATAATCAACAACTCTTCCTCAAGCAAAGTCAAATGCCTATCGGAATACCTAGCGAATACCGTGATCACAAATAAATTGTTAGAACCCATATCAATAAGCACACAGGCATCATCACTAATGATTTTTACCATACCTAAAATATAAACCATCAAATAATGATTAGTTTATGCACAAAACACATACTTCATATATGATTCTCTTATAACATCTTATCATACCACACAATCATGGATATATCATATATTTTTCCTATAATAGGATTTACAATTCTACATATGATTTTACCATCATGTAACAACATAATCATCTCCATGCCTCTCCACATGGAACTTAAATTCAAATTGGCCCTTAAATTTACTTCTAACATACCAAATCATCAATATGCTTCAATATAAAATCATATAATACTTATATTATATTTTAAGTCACCGAGTCCAAGTTTAAAGGGATGTACTTGTGACTACATCCAAATTGTTCTACGCCTCCTCATTAGTCATTGCGTAGATTCTTGTTTGAGTTCTTGGTTGGGGACGTTGAGGAGGAGCGGCCATCGTGTCGTTCCCGATCCCCGTCTGTGGAACATCACTTGCCAATGGTGTAAGGGCGTTTGATTGACCACTCCTTGAACCACTCGGGCGGTCTCGATTCAAATGGCCTCCATGTTCGCTTAGGCCCAATTCGGGATAAGTATTGCAAAAATATCCTGCCTTCCCACATTGGTAACATTTTGGAGGCTCGGTACATGGTCCGGAATGAAATCTCTTGCAATTCCTACAAGGCTCTTTCCTTGACCCCTTTAACTTGCTCTTAAATTTGACACTAGAAGTGGGAGCACCAAACTTTGATGGTTGTTGGCCTTTTGGAGAGCTAATGGACTTTGTAATGGAGACACTACCGTAGGAACCCACGCTCTTATTTTTTGTGGAGTTTTGGCCCGATGTGAACTCGGGCCTTCTCTTCTTGCCATGACCATCTCTAACCCTTCTCCTCTCAATTATCATCTTCTCAGCCCTCAAGGCCAATTCCAAAATATCTTGAAATGTATATCCCTTTGTTATCAAAATATTCTTCCTTATGTTTAAATTCAACCTCGATTCAAACTTCGAACAGAGAGACTCCTTGGAGTTCACAAACTCCAAAACATATGTAGCTGACTCCCTTAATTCGTTCTCATATTTTGCCACTATCCTGTTCCTTGGGTTAGCTTGAAAAATTATTCCCTCTTTTGGTCCCTATGGAATCAGGTATAGTATTTTTCTTCAAAAGCCTTAAGGAATTCTCTCTAAATAGGAGGAGAAGAAGTCTTACCCTTTACATTCTCCCATCAAGTCCTTGCACCCTTATCCAATAGCTTCATTGCCACCCACAACTTCATCTCGTCATCCAATCTCATGTCAGTGATGGTCTCCTGAACTTGACCAATCTAATTCTTGGCCACTGAGGTATCGCATATGCCTGAGAACATCTTATATTCGAGTTGGCTCGCCTCTTTGATTAGTTTTGACAACTCTATGATAGGGTAGTTGGTTAAAGCAACAACCGGAAGAGGAGGTGGTGCTATCGGGCACTCGGTGTGACAGTAAGAGTAGGTGGAGATGGAACTGGTGCTTGAGGTGGCTCTTGTAAATGGACACCATATGTGTTCCACCACTCCATCATCTATTGGAGGGTGGCTAATGGAGGAGTAGGGATCTCGATTGGGAGAGTTGGGAGTTTCGGTGTAGGAGAAGGCGCATGTAAAAACAATGCGGTCTCAGATTGAAGAGGTAGAATAGGAGAAATCTCATTCGGGATCCTCATTCTTCTTCAAGGAGGCATAATTGTACAAAAAGAATGAACTATGCTTAGCACACAAGACTAAATAAAGGATTAAATACCTAACCCCCTAAAAATAAACTCAGTTTCTTAGAATCCATAGGAGGCACTTTAAAATCTTTTGAAAACACTTTGAATACCAAATCTTTAAAATAATTTGAAAAATAATTGAAGACCTTTGAAAATATTTGAAAACTTCTCAAACTTTTATAAAAGCAAGAACTTAAACTCTGATACAAATAAAATAGTCACACCCCAACTCTTGGATCAAGTACACATAAACCGTTGCATTATCCTAGAATATAGGTGAGCCTAGCCCGTATACCAAAGTACCGCAATATATTTATCGATATCCATTCATTTTTCAAAATAATCCAATAATTCCAAACAAGTCAACATACATTCAAACATACAAACAAAGACCAGCCTAGTCCGTCCTTATTCAAATGCATATATAAGGCCAACCCGCCCATCTATAAATCTAATCACATGTACAAGGCCAACCCGGCTATTCAAATTGAATTTCCAATTCATTACAAACCATTTCATGAACCAACCAAAAAAGTTCCTATTCAACGGATTCATATCAATCTTCATCAAACACAATTTTCAAATAATTTCGAAGAAATAAAAGGAGGTCCTCAATTAAAGTATATAAAATCATATCCAAATTGTAACACCGACACTGCGGTGTTCGTACTACTGTACTTCTATTCATGAAATATATAAATATTCCTCAGTCTATATATATATATATATATAGAAAAATTTTATTTCATATTGATTTTCGATTTTAGGGTTTTTAATTCAAATTTTTAATATATTCAAAAGTATCCGTATTTCCGATTCGAAATGTGAAGCAAGTATAAAAATAAATTTCATTTATTAAATTATTTATTCCCTCTTTTATTTATTTATAAATCTGTTCTTATAAATATCTAATAATAATAATAATAATAATAACAATAATAATAATAATAATAATAATATAAAAAAAAAAACAAAACAAAAATCGAATTAGGGCTTAATGCCTTAATTCTCCTTCTCTCTCCTTCTCTTCTCTCCCCGCCTCTTCCTCTCCCGCACAACCCTTCGCCTTCCCGCCCTGCCGCCGTCGCAACCGATCGCCTCCACCATCGTCTCCTTCCTCCACCATCTCCATCCCTTTTACTGATTTCTCTCTCTCTTTCTTTCTCTCTCTACCACTCTCTGTCTCTCTTTTTCCTTCGCACTCTCTCTCTCTCCCGCGAACCGCGAGTCTCTCTTCTTCTCCTCCGCCGCCCACGCCACCGCAAGTGGCGGTTCTTCCTCTCCATTTCTCTCTCTCTATTTCTCTCACTACCTGCTCTCTCTCTTGCGATTTCTCTTCGAATCGCTCTCATTCACTCACTATTTCTCTCACTCTCTATCGCAATCTCTCTCTCTCTCTCTCTCTCCCTGTGTGTGCGACTGCAGCACGCGACAGCCCCCCTACGCGCGCGACTGCAGCATGCGACAGCCCCTGCACGCCCGACTGCAGCGCGCGATAGCTCCCGCGCGCGCGGTTACAGTGCTTCTTCCCTGCTCGCACGCTCGTGCGCCTTGTTTCCCCTAAGCTGAGAGTGCTCCTGCAATCTTTGCAAGAGCCCCAAACTGATAGCAACAGGATCTCAAAAACCCTAGGCTGCCTACAAACTCCATTCTCTGTAGGTAAGGGCTGAGTTCAGAATTTTAGTTCTAGGGTTTCGATCTCGTTTGATGTTAGGCTAAATTACTAAACTTTACATCAGTTTAATAGTGTTGCAGGGTTTGGACTAAATCGAACAGCGCACAAAAGCTGGGTCTGCGATCCAAAAACCCTTGGTGAGGTAAAATGTTGATTTCTTTGATAAATTGAGTGAATCTAGGATAGAGAGATCTTTATATGTTTATGATGTATTTAGATTTGATTTGAATGCATTTCTGAAGATCTATAATTAAATGTTAGGATTAAGTTTAGGCATTTACGTAAATTAGGCCGTTTGATATGGAAGAAGCATGCTAATGAATAATAGAATCGAATTGAGTTGATTTGAATGGTTTCTAGAGTTTAATTCGAAATATGCATGAAAGTATTTGGATCTAGGGTTGGAGCTTAAGGATAGATGCATTGTTTTACATTATAGGTTGTTTTGCATATAGGTAATTCAAATACGATCTTCGTATTTTGAAACTAGACTTTTATACGTTGAAAATGATATATGGGTTGAGACATTTGGATGAGAATCGAAAAGTTTATGATTTTTCAAAGAATTTCTATTTTGGGAGAAGATTTATTATTTTATGATTATTTTCGACCTTGAATAATCTTTAGGGTTGCATTAGACTTGACTTTCAATGTGTTACTTATTTAAAAAATGAAATGCAATTGATGACATTAGAGTATATTCATAAATTGAAGAATTGAGATTTGTACAAAATTAGAAAAAATGGATAAACCCTAAAAATATTTAGAAATTGATGACGTAATTGTGATTGTGTATTAGGAAAGATTAACTGAGAATCGAGTAAGATTTCATTTGATTGAATGGTGAGTATATGCATGGGCTGAAAGGTGTGGTGTTGTTGGTTGAGTATAATGAAATGTTATTGTATGCTTAAATCACCTTAAAGGTCAAGGAGAATGGTTGAAAGTGTGCAGAATTTTTATGATGCAATGGTGAATTTACATGGATATATATTTGAGATCAAGGTGTGAGGAATATATGTATGTGTATGTATGATCAATGTATGTATATTATATTTGTATGTTGAATGAGAAAATTTAATAAAGAATTATGAATGAGGGTATGCGTATATGCATTGATCGAGAGTATTAATGAGATTTGGAAATGAGTGACAATGTGAATTTTAAGATATATTTTGATGTACCAAAGTGTTATGAAAAATATGAAATGGAAAGGAATGTGTAAGGACATGTGTACCTTTGGAAATTTTGAAGTGATTGAATAGTTTTGGTGATTTAAAATGGGAATGGTGTATATAACCCATTGGAAGCCTAGTTGAGATACTCTAGACTTAATCCTAAGTGAAGAATTTGTAAAAAAATAAAATGTAATATTGAACTTGTCAAAGGCATGATACTTACATATATATATTACATTTTTGTCATCGTAGTGATACATTGATTGATCAAACGAGGAGAACTCTTTCTGCTTGTCGTGGAGCATTTTAGGGAGTGATGTACCCTCTTGTATACTGTGAGTGATGTATCCATGTGGTTGAAATGTATAATGTGCCATTTTACGCTATATGTTGCATTTGGTTTGCGAACCTGATTTACGGCATATTCTTGATACGATATTGATTTTGGTCTTGATATTGTTCCGTAGCTACGAAGAACACCGTGAGAGGCGCTTGGGTGGCGTCCAGATATGCTTAGACCTGGGGTATCCCACGAGTTGCCCCGGTGTGCCTATCATAGGTCGAGGTAGAGCTCTGTATGGTTCTTTCAATTTTTTTTTTTTTTTTTGCAGTGAGGTTCTTTACATATTTTTTTTAGAACCAAATTTTTTCTTTTTATTGCATCCAGGTTCTTTTTTTTTTTTTCATTCAAGTCCGTCATCTTTTTTATTTTGACATGGATTTTTTCATTCAAGTCCTTTTTCTTTTTATTTTTAAATCTATTTTTTCATTCGGATCCTTTCTGTCTTTATTTTTTTATTTACATATCTATATAATTTTTATCCATTTTTTTGCATCAAGGTCCTTCCCATATTTTTTTCTAGAACCCAATTTTTTGTTTGCATCTTGGTCCTTTTTTTCCATTCAAGTCCTCTTCTTTTAGAAAATTTTTTTTGTTCGTTTGTATCCTTTTTTGATTTTTTTTATCTATATATTTTATATATCTATATTTAATATAAAATAAAAACGCTCAAAGGTGTGGTCGTCCCATACTTTTTCTTTTTCCATTCAAGTTTTTTTTTTCCATTCAAATCATTTTTCTTTTTTGACTTTTTTTTTTTGTTCGGATCCTTTCTCTTTTTTTTTTTTACCTGAATTTATTTTTCTCTTAAATCCTTTTTTTATTTGAATATAGGCTTTTTCCCTTCTGTTTTTTTGGCCCCACTTTTATAAATATAAAAGAAAAAGAGAAAAATGTTTTAGTTGTCCTATATTTTTGGGACCCTTTTTTTTTCATTCATTTTTTTTCTATTCAAATCCTTCCTCTTTTTTGACCTTTCTTTTTATTTTTTTTATCAGGTTTTGTTTTCGTTTAGTTCTTTCATTTTTTTGGATATAGGTTTTCCCCTTTTTTTTGTCTCACTTGTTGACCATAGTTTTTTTCTCATTCATGTACTTCCTCTTTTTTTTTTTAAATATGTTTTTTTTGTTCGGGTTCTTTCTCTTTTTTTTTAAACCCTTTTTTCATTTAGGTCATTCTTTTTTTTTTGACATAGTTTTTTCCCTTTTATATATTTTTTTTTGCCCCACTTGTCCTTGGCGTGCTCATATAGTCACCCCTTTAGTTTTAGACCACAGTATTTTTTTTGGGACCTTCCTTTCTTTATCCAATTTTTTTTTCATCTAGTCCCTACCTCTTTTTTATTTTTTCACTGGATTTTTTCCCTTAAATCCTTCGTTTTTTGGACATAGATTTTTTCCCTTTTTTTGGCTCCACTTATCCATTTAGATACTTGTTTTTTTTTCTGATCCAGCTTTTTTTTTTGCTGAATCCTTCGTCCTTTTTGAATATAGGTTTTTTCTTTTTTTTTTTTACCCTACGAGTTATCATCTATTTATTTTTAGACCATGGTTTTTTTTTCAATGAAGTCCTTGTTCTTTTTATTTTTGACCCTTTTTACCTTTTATTTTTTACCTGTATTTTCTTAAGTCTTTCATTTTTCGGGACATAGGTTTCTTCCATTTTTTGGCCCCATTTGTCCATTCATTTCCTGCTCTTTTTTTTTTTTTGGGGACTCAATCTTTTTTCTTTTTTTCATTTGAATCTTTCGTTTTTTTTTTAATATAGATTTTTCCCTTTTCTTGGCCCTGTGGATTGTCATCTACTTATTTTTAGACCATAATTTTTTTTTAATTCAAGTTTTTACACTTTTTATTTTTGACCCCTTTTTCTTAAATTATTGTCTTTTTTAACATAGATTTTTTTCTTTTTATTTTTTTACTTTACGGATCGTCATTTCTTTATTTTTATTACTTTTTTACTCCACTTATTACATTTTTTTAATCTCATTCGTTAGTTTTTTTTAAAACTCTAGTAGTTAGTCTCATTTTTTTCCTGTTGCTAATATATGTCGTATTTTTCATTAATTTTGATGATAATTTAATTTAAATATTAAGTTAATTATAATTCTAACAAGTGTTTGAATAATGAAAAAATAATATAATCTACATCTTGTGGGCACCCTTTAATAACTCAGATCATGTCCGTCTTCTTTTTTTGATATAGTTTTTTCATTCGGATCATTTCTCTTTTTATTTTCAGACCCAGTTGTTTTATTCGGGTTCTTTCTCTTTTAGTTTTTTATCTATATATCTATATATTTTTTATCCATTTTTTTTACGTCGAGGTCCTTCTCATATTTTTTCTAGACCCCAATTGTTTTTTTGGCATCCAAGTCCTTTTTTTCGTTTAAGTCCATCTTCTTTTTTTCTTACCCGTTCTTTTTCATTCGTGTCCTTTTTTTTATTTTTTTTAGTTATATAGTCTATATATCTATATGTAATATAAAATAAAAACGCTCAAGAGTGTGATCGTCCCATACTTTTTTTTTCATTCAAATCCTTTCTTTTTTTTTTTGATCTTTTTTTTTCGTTCGGATCCTTTTTCTTTTTATTTTTTACCTGAATTTGTTTTTCATTTAAATTTTTTGTTTTCGGGGACAAGTTTTTCTCCTTCTGTATTTTTTGCTCCACTTGTATAAATATAAAAGAAAAAGGGTGAAGGGTTTAGGTCGTCCCATATTTTTGGGACCCAATTTTTTTTTTCATTCAGATTATTTTTTTTCCTATTTAAATCCTTTATCTTTTTTGACCCTTTTTTATTTGGATTCTTTCTCTTTTTATTTTTTTATCCAGTTTTGTTTTTCACTTAGTTTCTTCATTTTTCTGGACATAGGCTTTTCCCTTTTTGTTTTTGTTTTTTTTTTCTTTTTGGTCTCATTTGTTGACTATAGTTTTTTTCTCGTTCATGTCCTTTTTAATTTTTTTTTAAACCTGTTTTTTCATTCGAGTTCTTTTTTATTATTTTTTTTTACCATTTTTTTCATTTAGGTCATTCTTTCTTTTGACATAGTTTTTTCCCTTTTTTTTTGCCTCACTTGTCCATGGCACGCTCATGTGGTTGCCCATTTATTTTTAGACTATAGTTTTTTCTTTTTAATCAAGACCTTCCTTTTTTATCCATTTTTTTTATCCAGTCCCTTCCTATTTTTATTTTTTTATTGGATTTTTTTCCTTAAATCTTTTATTTTTTTAGACATAGAATTTTTCCCCTTTTTAGGCCCACTTATCCTTTCAGGTCATTGTTCTTTTTTCTGACCCGGTTTTTTTTTTTTTTTTTTTTTTTTGCTTAAATCTTTCGTCTTTTTTGAATATAGGTTTTTCCCCTTTTGTTTTTCTTTTGTCCTATGAATTATCATCTCTTTATTTTTATACCATCATTTTTTCCTTTAAAGTCATTGTTCTTTTTATTTTGACCCTTTTTCTTTTTATTTTTTTTTATCTCTTTTTATCTTTAGTCCTTCCTTTTTCAAGACATAGGTTTCTTGTCTTTTCTTGGCCCCACTTGTCTATTCATATCCTGCTCCTTTTTTGGACCTGATCTTTTTTTTTTATTTAAATTTTTCTTTTTTTTAATATAGGTTTTTCATTTTTTTGGACCCGTAGATTGTCATCTATTTATTTTTAGACCATAGTTTTTTTTTTAATTCAAGTTTTTACTCTTTTATTTTTGATCTCTTTTTTCTTAAATTATTGTCTTGTTTAACATAGATTTTTCTCCTTTTATTTTTTTACTCTACGAATTATTATCTTTTTATTTCTATTGCTTTTTTACTTCACTTATTATCTTTTTTAACCTCATTCGTTAGTCTTTTTTAAAATTCCAATAGTTAGCCTCTTTTTTTTTTCCTATTACTAATATATGTCATATTTTTCATTAATTTAGACAATAATTTAATTTAGATATTGAGTTAATTATAGATCTAACAAGTATTTGAACAATGAAAAAAATACAATCCATATCTTGTGGGCACCCTTTGATAGCTATGACGAAAAAAAAAACTAATGAGTGTGGTCGTTCTCTTACGTAACTAACATGTGATCTCTCTATAAAAAAGTTAAAAATTTGTCTGAGTCTGTACATGTCTCTACTTTATATTTGTTTGTCATTTTCCTCTGCCGTTTTACTTTTAAGATTTAGATATCCCTTCGAGACTTTGGAACTGACCATGTTTAGATAATATAAGTATCAAAGGTAAGATTGATCCGAATTGTTTTGTTTTTAAAATTTAAAAACTTTTAAATCTGTTAAAAGAGATTTTAAAATTGTCGAAATAATATATTACACCAAAATTTTAATATTTTGGATTGTTCTATCCATAATTTAATAACTACATTATAAATCTGATTCATTATAATTGCTTTTAACTATTTTATTACGTCACACACACCTAGCAATCCGCAGTGTGTTGCTAGTTGATAATAATGTGTAACTTAAAACAAATCATCTGGGTAATATGGAAATTATCCCATACCACCATCCCCACACTAACACATTAGACTAACCAATAGTATAGCAACCTTTTAACAAATAAAGTAACTTGGTTTAGTTCCAACAAAAATATTCAAGGAAAAATAAAATAAAATAAAATAAGTGGAAACAACAAGAATAACAATGTTGTTATTTATTCTCATCCTTAACACAAAAGCTTACCCCTTTAGTTACATGAAAAGGATAGATTAAGCCTAGAGTAGAGGCAACAGGTAGGCTCCCACTTCTGAGCTTAAGCTAATTCGGTGACAACCTCTGGCACCAAATGGCACCGCGGTAGGCACCGCTTTCAGGTAACTTGACATTTGTTGTTGGAAAGCAGAGTGGATGGCTGCATAAGCCGTCTTTGGCAAGCGAATAATGACTGTGCATAATTGAAAATATGCTGGGTGGTATGTTCAAATTTTGGTCAGCATTTTGTCCCAAGTCCGTAAATTTTAGGACATTACGTGTTCCACCTACCCATACGAAGCTTAGAAAGCCATTTGATCCGGATGGGGTTGGGACGCAATAGAAGAAAAATCTACCATGCTTTTGAGTAGTTTGTGAGACTAGAGACTCTGCAGCCTGACCCAACCCAAGCAACCCCGCTGTTCTATCAAAGAGCCCATAATTGTATTGGTCACAACCAAGAAGGAAGCCATCATTATGCATCCAGTATTGCTAAAGTTAGTCTTTCTTTGGCTAGGAAGCCTTTCGTGATTGAGTCATCACCATATCCAACACCATAGACATGTTTAAGATGCACAACCTATTTGAATGCGTCGTGAACATTGGGCTGAGGAATAAGATATATTGGCTCGTAGATGAAGATGGCGTGAATATGGGCTCGTCTTGATCATAACCTTGGCCCGTGCAACGGCTCATATTGGGTCCAAGTAAGGTCACTTCCGGTGTCAAACACCAGTGCCAGTTCGTTGCCTCATGAACCTTAATATTGGCGTTTTCCTATTTTTAAAATATTTTTTTGTTTCTGAAATATTTCAATACATTAAATTAATTAATATTTACGTAAAAATTCTTATATTTTTTATATTTACAAACTTTTCTATGTTTAATGACTCAATGGTGGAGTCTCTCCATTGTGTTCTGGAGGTCCGGAATTCGAATCAGTCTCCTTGAAAAAAAAAAAAAGTAAGGGGAAGGCTGCCTAGGTATTCCCTTTCCCAAAACCCACAATGTGGGAGTTTCGACGCTGGATACGCCATTTCTATGTTTAATAAATTATTTTTTATTTAATTATAATTTTTATTTTATGTTATTTTTCTTATAATTAATAATTACATATTTTATTATTTAAAATTTTTATTATAAAAAATGACAATTCTATTATTTTTATAAAATAATAAATATTTACATAAAATTATTATATTTTTTATATTTACATGTTTGATCATGTTTTTATTTCTTGTATTCTTATAAAATGTCATTTCTTATGTGTTTCAATTTTTTTCCCCGACTCATTTTTTGGATTTTGTTCATTTTTTTTCCGGTGCATGTACCAATTGGCAGGCCCAACTTTGCAGGGAAACCAGTAGCAGAAGCTTGTAAATTATCCTGGGCCATAGAGTGAATTGACTTTGCCCAAAAAGTAAAACATCTTGGTCCAACCAGCAACTGGTCTTGAATAAGGATCTTTGTAAAGGCCATATGGGAGGATGGCCCATTCTTGTGAGCTACTTTCAAACGCTTTTGCTTCGTGTGACCTGAAATCAATTGAAGTGTTAGCTATATTGGTGCTTGTAAAATCCACTAAAGTAATTGTTATATATTTATTTCTCAGACATGAGCCATCCCACTGTCATCTCCTATCAGATGACTAGAGTGAGGGTGAGAGTGTTATAGGCATAATGATTATGGTTGATGAGATATCAAATAAAATAGAAGTGGAAGTACTTGATAATCCATTTTTTTTAAACTTTCGGCATCTTTTAAGTAACATTGTCTAGAGTTAGGGTGGGAAAACTAGCATGGCCAGTTCGTAGTATTTCCGATCTTTAAAAGGAAAAACATCAAACAATAAAATAATTTATTTCATGCTAAATGGGCAAACTGTGCTTTTAAAAATATACCTACAGAAATTAGGGATGAATTTGGAGGAAATTCTGCTGCTCTAGGGATGAAAGTTTAGGCATGGGTACTTTCTTATTTATTTATTTTTTTTTCTTTGGTACATAGTGAGACTCGAATTCGAGTCTATTACAAGGAGGGAATGGTATCACTTGAACTGAAACTCATCGCCAAGCATGGGTATTTTTGTTGTTAATTTTAGGGTTGAATACATGAATGATTTTAATTAAATTTTTGTGATTGTTTTCTGGTTTTAGAAATAATTTATTATTTTATTTATTATATCAGTGAAGAATTTATGGATAAATTTGTTTCCAAAAATTTTGAAATGTTCGTCGTGTTCAGAATGAATTTAGTGATAAATTTTTTTTTGGTAATTTATTTTTCTAAATTTATAAATCTGTACAATCAAATATATAAATTATCAAATTTATTTCTAAAAGCATAGAAACACACACATATATTCAAATATTTATAAATGTCAAATATCCTAATAATGTCAGGATAAAAGAGAGACCGCTGAAGGAGTGACATACGGAAGAGAAGTATCTACTGCACGAGTAGGAGAACGAGCGAAGGAGTAGGAGGCAGCCATGGTGTCAAAGAATCAAAATTAATGAGCTGCTGAAATATGAGAGACATCCGTTCAAGTGTCTGGGCCCTCCCAATCTGCTGAGAATCTCAATATAACCTCATTTCTTTCATTTCTTGCTCCATCCGTTGCATTTTTTCCTTGAGTGTCGTGTTCTGAACCTCCATCTGTGGACACCACCTTAGGATCAAAAAGCGAGGACTCGAGGATGAAGCTCTAGAGGGTCGAGCTGGGTAGTCAATGTACAAATGTGCCAAATTCCCGGAGCCCCTTAATTCTATTGTTGTGGGCCTAAATCCACGCCTCCATATCATTCAACAGACGTTGAGGACCATCAACACTAGAATTGTCACTGTCATGATCTTGATTTATCGTGATCTGGTCATGCTTTTTGTATAAAAAAATAGTAAAAATCAATGGGAGATTGAGAATAGAAAATAACAAATAGCTTATTTTAATTAATTTGTTCACGTTAATAAAAAATTCAGTCAAAAATCCGGTTGCGTAATGGCAAACTACAGTGCAATTTTTTGATGCCCAGATATATTCTTTTTATATATCAAACTCGTATCTTGTTCCATTAATATCTACGTACACACATTTCATAACAATCAGTTTCTTTCATAACTCAAATTGATTATTTAATACAAAGAATTTGATTCATTACCAAATCAACACATAATTGAAGTCATTAATTTCGCATGCACGTTATTTTCCAAACATATTTCATATATCTTTTCATGGATATTTTTCTGCGCATACATATTCTTCATAATAATTGGTGCCATAGGTTTAAATTGACCATTCAACAACAAAAATTAATTCTTTACCAATTCAACACATAATTGAAGTGATAATTTCTTCATACACATTATTTTTTATATATATTTCAAATTTCATAAATATTTCAAAATTCATACACACATTAATTCATATTTTTTATACACTTTTTTCTGCACAAACATATTTTTCATAAAAACTATATAAACCCTAATTTGTATAACAAATTTCAAGTACAATAGATGCATACCTTAATTTCTTAAACTCTTTGAATCGAACGAAATTAATCTCAACAATAATGAAAAAAATAAGTGAGGGAGGAGATAGACATGCCTGAGGGAGACGTGGAAGTAAAAGAATGAAAATATTAGAGGAGGAAAGAGACAAAAAAAGGGAATGCGAAAATCAATTTTGTCTATAAATAACGACGAATATAGATACGAAAATATGTTGTGGACCATGTAGTTGGTCTTCTAGGGACGAATCATTGTTTCATCGCAAAATTTATCTCTAAAAACATCCCAAAAGTCATCCCTTAGTTTCCACTTTTGAGATGAAAGCCTCGTCATCCCTAAATTAGTCGCTACTTGTGATAACATAGATTTTCTGGTCATTTGCAGTGAATTTAGGGATGAACTACTTGGGGATTTGATTTCAACCCACTGGACTAGGTGGGTATATAGTCTTGTCCTACTAGTTGGGAAGAATTTTTTGTCACTAACCTGCCTGGTGAATTTGTGACGAGTTTATTCGCTTATTACAATGAAAATGTATTTTCATCGTTACCAAAAAAAAAAAAAAAAAAAAAAAGCCCTCTTCTGTAATCTCCATACCTAAAGCAAGCCATGTGTGATTACAGTGATTCAAATCGGTAGATTTGTACATGAGTAGTAAGTAATTCGGAAGCCCTTTGACAAAGGAAGTATTAATGGTAAAGTGAGGTTGAATTGATATTTTAGTTGATAAATTATTTGGTTTAAAAGTCATATAAAAGGAAAGTCAATAGAGATATAGCTCTTCCTTAGAAAATAATTTTTGCCTTAAGAAATACTTTTCCAAACTAATGCCAAATAACCCGTGGGCCCTATTTCTCTCTCTTTTTTTTTTTTTTTTTTTTTTTCTTTTTGTTGTAGAAGAATTCAAAATTGGGATGGAAAGTTACGTTTTGCCCTTGGGGACCTATCTCTCTTACCTCAAACTTTTCTTCTTTTTAAAGGATAATCCATGGGAGTATAAATCGATGTGGATGTGGATGTTGTAATTGAAGCCACACACTACAAGCAGGACCAATCAAGTTTAGGCTATATCAACACTCCGGGATAGGAATTTGTCTTGAAAGAGAGAGGATACTATTCATTGGTCTTCACATCACACCTTAAATGATTGATAGAAACAATTTGTTTTGTTTCATTTTTTTTTTCTGCAATATAGATTGTCCTTATACATATTGCAAAAACTATATTAAATATCTTCTTGATATTTATTATTATTATTTTTAGAATAGTGGTTTCAGTTATTATTAGACATGTGTATTAACCTACGATCTACGTGTGCTAGAAAATCACGCAAGTTTATTTGATTTAAGTTGTGAGCCGGTGCAAAAGAGTGCAAGAAGCCTGTTAGAATTTAATTCATGTATTCACCCTCAGATAAATTTATTATAACTAAATGTTTAAAACTTTAATCATTAATTAATACATGTTGGATAAATTTATTGAAATATAAAAAAGTAATGGTTGAGATTCCAATCTAGTAAAAGAAAACATCAGTAGAATACATAATTGGACTGCTATTATTTTGGGATTTTTTGAATTTTATAATATATTGAGTGTGTATTTGCGTATTTGGTGGGTATAACTAAAGAAAATTAGATTAGGTTATATTATAGTACAGTTCTATGTTTGTTATTACATTTACTAGTTTTGGTAAAAGAATTAATTCATTTCAAATAAACATAAAGATTTTTTAAAATAAATTATCGATATTCGATAATCACGTTGATCACGTTGATTTCGACTAAATCTAATTCAAGTCTTGTTGATAACAGTGTCTAACTATTGAAACAACTAGATATTGATAAACAGGGAAATGTATGAAACCAAATTAGCATTGATCTTCTCCCGGTAATCAAATATACTTTGGAAACTATAATTAAAAAAAAAAAAAAAAATCTAAGCCTTCACTCAAAATAGGGTATTAATTTTGAATGTAGTTGCAACGTAACGCTTTATTTCAATAAATGTGGGTGTCAACCGAGTATAAATAGAATTTTATCAAGTTCACAATAAATGTTCAATTGCTCAAATTATGTTAGAATTTTATCAAGTCCCATATCTCTTTTTAATGCTCAATTGCTCAAATTAGTTTATCTCAGAGCCGAAATTGACTTGATTCACGGGTCAAGGAAAAATAGCTGTCCACATTACACTCAGTTTATAAACTTCAAACACCCCCCATCAAATCATATAACCTTTTTTTCCAATATGTTGTCTCTATTTTTAATCTTCAAAGTGAATGACATTTGATGTTTAGAATATAAGATTTATTTTTTAGATAGTTACAAATAACTTACTTGTTTTCTAAATTATTTTATGTGGTTTAAAACTCATTAATTTATCCATTTTAGAAAAGTTTCCACCCTAACATGACTTCAAACCAAGTACAATTGACTCTTGTACGAGGAAATCCAATCATAAGAGAGTCCTGGCTAGGTTTCCCCATGAAAAATAGTTTTTTTTTTTTTTTGAATTTTAATGTCAAATTTTATTAACCTAAATATGGAAAATTTTATGAATTTAAAAAAGAAAAAATCTGTAATTTTCATTCGAACATTATTTTAAGAAATATTATAAAGAAAATGAAATAAAATGGTCTCCAGATTAAGAGTCTCTCCACAAAGCAAGTACCCAAACACCACATCATAAAGCAACCATCCATACACCACCCATATGCCGGTCAACACGGCCGAATTGATGCTTGCCTCATCTCCTACCTGTATTCTAGGGTATTAAAGTGATTAGAGTAATTAAAGCTTAATTACAGATTAACTTATTATAATCTCAGTTGAACTCGTCTTATGGTGTTAAAAAATAATAATATTAAAAAGAAGAAAACAAAAGAAATCTTTCCTCTGGTGAGAGAGCTCAACTCGTAGCTCCATACTCGAGCATCATTTTTTAACTTTGATCTGTTAAAGAGCAGATTAAGCAAAAGAATGGTTCAAACACGAGTTGATCATTGCTTTAGGAAAAGAGCAAAGCTCAAACTTATCCAACACAGCACCCCCGCTTCTTTTATTACATACCCATAGCTCCATTTCAATCTTACTTTTAAGTGCAGACAACATTTTGGACTAACAGCACCCTCCCTCCGTTTATTACATACCCATAGCTACATTTCATCCTTACTTTAAGTGCAGACAACATTTTGGACCAACTTCTCTTATGACCTTAGCTATACTTCAATCGCAAGCTCCAGGACCAAACCCTAGTCGGCCTCCGGCAACATCATAGACAACTTCGTACTTTTGCTGCTGGTAATTTCCAAATATGGCAATGTGGTCATCATCACTATTGCCGGCAAAAGCGAGGCAATATTGAGTTGCACTGACGACTACGAGGATTCCCTCCGCGACGATGTCCACATTAACATTATTGCCAAATAAGAAAGTTATTTTTGGTATGTTCACAGTGCCATATCCACTTAGGTCATAACACGTGTCAAATAACTGAGGCGGTGGCGATGTTGTCGGGTAATTTGACATTTGTTGTTGGAAAGCAGAGCGAAGGGCTGCATAAGCTGTCTTCGGCAAGCGAGTGATGACGGTACCTGAGTCAATTATAGATCCTTTGCTTGAAAATAGGCTTGGTGGTAAGTTCAAATTTTGACCACCTACACTAATGTCTACAATGTCTATGTAATAAAATGATGGGTGATTGGCATTTTGTCCTAAGTTCGTGAATTTTAGGGAATTAGAGTTTCCACTGCTCGATCCAAAGCTAAAAAATCCGGTCGATCCAGATAAGGTTGGAAGGCAATAGAAGAAGAAGCTACCGTACTTTTGAGCAGTTTGTGAAACTAGGGATTCTGGGGCCCGGCCCAACCCGAGCAACCCGGCAGTTCTCCCAAAAAGCCCATGATTGTATTGACCACATCCAAAGAGAAAGCCATCCAGTGCATCCGAAGATGTCAAAGTTAGCCATCCAGTTGCATTGCAGGAAATGAGAGGGTTATTTTAAATGATATAAGATACTGTACATTATTTTTAAAAATAAATGTATTATTTTAAAAAAATTATTAATTTTTCACTATTAAATTTGAAATTTTCTTCATTATTTTTGTTTAAAATTTGTCGGTATATATATATATTTATATTATGATATTTTTCATACACCATTTGGAATATTGGAAAAATTTTTAAGACATTAGAAAATCTCGACCCGCTCATCGGTTATCATCATTTTAATGCTATTACTATTATTACTTTTTCACTATATTTGGTAAATTAAAAACTTTGAATATTGCATTTGGGAAAAAAAAAAAAAAACCACCCTGATATTTTCATTGAAACTATTTTTTTGTTGTGAAAATAATTTTTCCTTTTAGAAATATATGTGTTTTACGAAAAATAACGACAACTTGAGTCTTAATCCCAAAACTTGGAGTTGGTCGTTTGAGAGACAAATAAAAAAAATAATAATAGTAATAATGATAAAATAAAAATATAATTAAAAAGAAAACATAATACAAAAAATAATGAGTTAACTTATTTTAATTCTCCTATACTACTCGATCCTGTCTGAAATTATTTTTTCAATTAATCCTTTAATTATCATATTTTTGCGAATACATTACATTTAGATTTTTAACGGTATAATTCGTTGTTTCATCAAATCTCCTATATTTAAACTATAGGTTCTCTTAACTGCTGCGTTTTTGGATTTTTGTTGCATAAACTCAAATCATCTCAATCGATATTCTCGTATCTTTTCCACAATTGAATTCACCCTCAATTTAATGCATAACTCTTCATTTCTAATTTTATTTTTCTTAATTTTACCACATATCCATTTTAATATTTTTATCTCAATTACAGCCATTTTTTACTCTTGTTGCTATTTAATGGCCTAATATTCGATACCATATAGTAGTGCAAGTCTTACTATCATTATATAAAACTTTCTTTTCAGGTATAATGGCATCTTGCGATCACAAAGAACTTCAGATACCCTTTTTCATTTCATCCAACCCGCTTGTATTCTATAGTTTACATTCTCATCTATATTGTCATTATTTTGGATAATGCATCCGAGATATCTAAAACAATTACTTTTTGGTATGTCCTATCATTCTAACTAATCGTTTCTTCATCATTCTGATGATTATAACTAAACGAGTACTTCATGTATTTCGTTTTAAATCGGCTCAATCTGAATCCTTTGAATTCTAGTGTATCCCTTCATAACTCCAATTTAACACTAATACTCTCTTTAATTTCATTTATCAATACTATATCATCTGTAAAGAGTATACACCATGGTATTTCATCTTGAATACTCTTTGTGACTTCATCTAGCACTATTACAAATAAGATTGGACTTAAAGCTGATCCTTGATAGAGTCCAATGTTTATTGGAAAATTATCACTTATCCCCCCGTAAGTTCTTACATTGGTAACAGTTCCATCATACATATCATTGATGAGATCTATGTATCTAATGGAAATCTATTTTTTCATCAACATCCATCACAATATGTCTCTTGGAAGTCTATCATATGTTTTTTCTAGTTCAATAAATATCATATGTGGGTTTCTTTTCTATGCCCTAAACGTCTTCATCAAATGTCTTAGTAAGTGGATTGTTTCGGTGATAGATTTTCTTGGTATAAATCCAAATTGATTCAGAGATATTTTTATCTCCGATCTCAATGTATACTCAATCACTCTCTCCCATAATTTCATAATATAATTCATAAGTTTAATCCATCTATAATTGGAGTAGTCTTGTATATCCCCTTTATTCTTATATAATGGTATAAGTGTACTCTCTCTCTATATTTTGGGCATTTTCTTGATTTGTTAAATTTTATTAAAAAGATTCATTAATATTGCTATCTCGACCTCCCCAAACATTTCCAAATATATGTGTTTTATAATTATTAAAAAAATTTATGGCTATTTCCTATTTCAAATTAATTTGGGAAATTAAATTATATTAAATTAGGGATTTGGTGCTATGACCCTACTGAATTGAAATCAATAGTTCCTTTCTATTTTCGGAATCTGTCTACGGCTAACAGTGAAGGTCTTGGTAATATTGTTTATCTTATTCCTTATACGAAACACAACTGCCCAACTTGCTCTCTCCTATATCTCACATGGATGTAGGGCATGCTCTATTTGCTATGAGATATTTTAAGGCTCTTGGGGTAGATGGTTATCAAGCGGGATTTTATCAGAAAAATTGGTAAGTACTTGGAAAGGATTTGATTAAGTTTGTCAAAAGAGTTTTTGAGTTGGACTTCTTTAATGCTATGGTTAATGAAATGCCAATTGTGTTGATTCTCAAAGTACAAATGCCTTTTTATGGAGTTTCAACTAATTAGCCTTTGTAATGTATCTGTAAAAGTGATTTACACTGACTGCATCTCTTAATTAAAATCTTAAATTCGACTCGCAACTTGAATATGAAATAAACTATGTTGGAAGAGTAGCCCCCTTAAATGGACTACTGTAAGTTTCGAATCGGATTAATCAGAATATAATTTCAGATACTGATTGATATAATACAAAAAAAAGTGATTTACACGTTGTTGGTGGTTCCTATCAGTATAAAAAATATACTTTTTCTGGCAATATATATTTTTTTAACCGTTTCCAACATTTTATAAGCATCGTTAAAGGGCATAGCGACAAAAGATTAAACATTAGACAAAATGTCAGGAAAAATTGGTAGAGAATCTTCTTGAATTTTGTAGATAAACATCAAGATCTTGCCGACATTTATTTACACATAAATGTCAGCAAATACAATATGACATGTCAACATTTCGGAGCTGAAATGTTGGCAAATCTATGTTTACTTGCCGTTGTTTATCTTTAGAAATGTTAACAAAGGTTATGCTTTTCTAAATATATGGTTAGTTTATGTTTGTTGCCAAAATAAGCTGTAAAACCCAATCATGTTTATTACATTATTATCAACCACAATATCAAATATTGAATAACACAGTATGAATAATCTAGAGGGTGAATAGGTTATTTTTAATACTTTTAGATTTTTCTAAGTTTTGAAGGGAGAAAGAGAGATTGCACACACTAAATTTTTTCACCAATAGCTTTCTATAGGTACTAATATATCTCACATGTTTCACTCAAACACTTTAATGCCGAGACTAAAAGAATCTTTTTTTTTGTCCTTTTATAGTTTAAGAATAGGTGTCAGCGATAAAACTTTAACTTTGGTGTATCATTAAAGCACGCAAATTAATAATACAATAAAAAGAATTTTTGCTCACAGTTTGTTATTTGATCTTTGTTGCTCAATCATTGTTGTATTTCTCCTACTTAAGTAAAAGTGTTGTATTTATAGAAAGTTTGCCAAAGAGCCTTTGGGAAGAACTTGAATACTCATTTAACGCTTCACAGAATTAACCATTTACTTCATTTATTACTTGACTACCTTTTGCAAAACTAGCTATTACATAGAACAAGTCGACTTGTTACTTTCACAAGTCGACTTGTTCTTCAATCTTGCACAAGTTAGTCTTAGTTTAGATCGATTTGTTCTTACTTACGTCGACTTGAGCTTTTTAGTACATAGACTTCCAGGACATCTAGCTCAAGTAGGGTAACTTATGTACTCTTCAAGTCGATTCGTGTTAGGCGGAGTTGAAATTTTCCTTGTGGAGGTTGACTTGTTTACTTCTGAGGCTGACTTAGAGTGAGAGTGAGAATGGATATAACACCTTATGTCATCTCCTATCAGATGACTTAGAATGAGAGTATTATAGGCATAATGCTTATGGTTGATGAGATATCAAATAAATAGAAGTGGAAGTACTTGATTTTGGGGAATTCAACACTACTTTTTTCTTTTAACCTTTCAGTATCTTTTAAATAACATCGTCTAGAGTTGGGGTGGAAAAACCAACATGGCTACCTCTAAAAGGAAAACATCAAATAATAAAATAATTTATCTCCCGCTAAATGGACAGACTTGTGCTTTAAAAAATACCTACAAAAATTAGGGACAAATTTAGTGGAAATTCCATTGCTTTAGGTATGAATTTTTGGGCGGAAAAAAGTTTATTTCTAAAAGCCGTGTTAAAAATCGTGGAGACCAATAATATTTTTTATCTCTATATTTAACGACAAATAAGTACAATCATAGCAAATTCATCCTTCTGTCAAGAAGTTAGGGATGAAAGTTTAAGTATGGATACTTTCATTGCTAATTTTAGGGTTGAATACAGGAATGAATTTAATTGAATTTTCTTGGTTATTTTCTGATTTTAGGAATGACTTAATAAATTTATTTATTATATCAATGACAAATTTAAGAATAAATTTGTTTTTGGAAATTTAAAATTTTAATGGATTGGTTGTATTTTTATTAGGTATCAGTGGATTGTTTCATGAAAGAAGTGGAATTTCGGAAACTGGGGTGTCCGACATTTGTCTTTGCTGGTAAGCATCGGGTGTTGTCAAACTACGTGATTTCAACTCTTAATGCACGAAGACTAATATGCAAAGGATTAGAGGTTTACTTAGCCCACATTATTGACACTATGGTGGAGAGTCCTAACTTGAATGATATACCCGTAGTGAATGGGTTTATGGACATTTTTGCAAAAGAGTTGCCCAAGTTACTACCGGTTCAAGAGTTTGACTTTGCCATAAATCTGGTTCCCAACACCACACCAATTTCTATCCCTCCATATTGAATGGCACCCGTGGAGTTGAAAGAGTTGAGGGTTCAACTCCAAGAGCTATTAAACAAGGGGTTTATTCAACTGAGTACCTTATCTTGGGGTACTCTGGTTTTATTCTTAAAGAAGAAGGATGACATTCTCTGATTATGCATAGATTACCGGCAACTTAACAAGGTGACCATAAAAAATAAATACCCTTTGCTGAAAATTGATAACTTGTACGATCAACTCCAAGGGGATAGTGTCTTTTCGAAAATTGATTTGAGATCGGGTTATCACTAATTGAGGATCAATAGTGATGATACCACGTTAGGACGCGATATGAGAACTATGAGTTTCTGGTGATACCCTTCGGATTGATGAATGCTCTTACAACTTTCATGGATCTCATAAACCGAGTGTTTCATCCTTATCTCAACAAATTTGTCATAATATTCATTAGTGACATCTTGGTTTATTTCAAGAATGATAAAGAGCACTTCGAGCATCTCCAGATTATAATGCAAACTTTTAGAAAGAATGAGTTATATGTCAAGTTCTCCAAGTGCGAGTTTTGGCTAAACGAGATTGGCTTTTTGGAACATGTGGTTTTCGAGGATGGAATTTTTGTAGACTCGAGGAAGGTAGAGGCAATTTTGAAGTAGGAACAATCCAAGAATGTCATCGAAGTAAGATGTTTCCTCAGATAAGTAGGTTACTACTGGAGATTCATAGAGGGATTCTCGAAAATAGTGGCTCCAATATCTAATTTGACTTGAAAGGGAGTTAAATTAGAATGGGATGAAAAGTGCAAATGTAGTTTCCAAGAGTTTAAGAGAAGATTGACATCTTCTCCCATTCTTGCCCTCTTTACTAGTGGCAGTGGCAATTATATGGTTTATAGTAATGTCAGCAAACAAGGGTTATGGTGTGTGTTGATGTAAGGCGATAGAGTAATTGCTTATTCCTTTCGCTAGCGAAAAAAGCACGAGATGAACTATCCCACCCATGGCTCGAAGCTAGCTGCCATTGTCTTTGTCTTGAAAATTTGGTGACATTATTTATATGGGAACATGTGCAAAATCTTCACCGACCACAAAAGTTTGAAATACTTGCTTATGTAAAAAGAGATCAATTTGAGACAACAGATGTTGTTAGAATTGATCAAAAATTATGATCTGGTGATAGATTATCACCCCGAGAATGCAAATGTAATTGTAGATATATTGAGTCGAAAGTCATCATTTAGTTCAGTATCCCAAGAGAGTTCTTACCTCTATTGTCTAGTTAGACTCCGAGCACTTAGAGTCGAGTTGGCCAAGAACAACTATAGTGTACTTGTGGCCAAATTTATGGTAAGGCCTACCTTAGTGGATCGTTTTTGGGAGTTTCAAGCGATTGACGAGGAATTGAAAGGTATAGTTAAGAAGATCCACAAAGGGGGAGATAGTGAGTTCCAGATTTGGGAGGATGGGATTGTGATCTATTGGAGACGAATTAGTGTCCCAAAATATGAAAAATATTTAGAAGGTCATACTTGAAGAGATATATTTCTTGGCCTACATCATGTATTCGAGAAGTACCAAGATGTACCGAACCATCAAGGAGTTATATTAGTGGTCTAGGTTGAAGAGAGAAATAGCCGAATTTGTAGCTAGATGTCTAGTATACCAAAAAGTCAAAGTTGAGCACCAGAAGCCAGCCGGTGTCCTCCAGCCACTACTAATTCCTGAATAGAAGTGAGAACACATCACTATGGAATTTGTGGTGGGTTTACCATGTACTCCGAGCCTTCACAATGCCATTTGGGTAATTATGGACTGTCTCACTAAGCCAACTCACTTCTTGCCGATTCAAAACTCTTATCCCATGGAGGGGTTAGCCAAGTTGTACATCAATGAGATTATGAGGTTTCATAGCGTCCCGGTGTCTATTGTATCAAACCATGATCCGCAATTCACTTCTCAATTTTGGCCTAAGTTGAAAGCTGTTTTGGGGACTAAGTTAAAATTTAGTATAGCTTTTCATCCCCAAGTGAATGGACAGTCAGAACGCACTATTCAGACCTTAGAAGACATATTTAGAGCATGTGTTATGGATTTCTAAGATAGTTAGGATCAACATCTCTCATTGATCGAATTTGCATATAATAATAGTTGTCAAACTAGTATTGAAATGTCACCCTATGAAGCTCTCTACAGAAGGAAATGAAGGATACCATTATATTGGGATGACGTTGGTGAGAGAAAAATTGAAAGCGTTGAGTTGATTAAGACCACCAAGAAAAATGTGAGAATGATTTGTGAAAGAATGAAGCTTAAGATCAATAAACAAGTTACGCTGACAAGAGGAGAAAGCCCTTGGAATTTAAAGTATGAGATATGATATTTTTGAAGGTATCTCCTTAGAAGAGTATAATTCGGTTCTAGAAACGAAAAAAATTGAACCCTTCAAGATCTTTGAAAGAATTGGAAAGATAGCCTACCGGCTTGAATTATCACCGAAATTACAAAAGATCCATAATGTTTTTCACGTTTTAATGTTGAAAAAATACTTGCCGAATCCCTCACATGTGTTAAAAGCTTATCTGATAGAGTTGAATCAAGACTTGAGTCTCAAGGTACAACCAATGAGGATCCTTGATTGACAACTCAAGCAATTGAGAAATGAACAAATCCCCATAGTCAAGGTGTTATGAAGAAGCAATCAAGTGGAAAAAGGAAACCTAAGAGATCAAAGAGTCGATACGAAAACATCCTTACCTCTTTAATGTACAATTTTTTTAAAAAAAAAAATTAAGGACAAAATTTCTTTTTTAGGGAGTTAAGTGTTGTAAAACCCAGGAAAAAAAACAATTAAACAAACAAATAACAAACAAAGAGAGAGAGAGAGAGAGAGAGAGAGAAATGAAAAGAAAAAGGAAAAGTCAAAATTCCCCACCCACTTATTCTCTCCCCCTCTCCCCCCTCACTCACGCCCTCACTCACTCACTCTCCCTCTCGTCCCTCTCTCTTCCTTCTCTCTTTTCTCTCTCAGCTTTCTTCCTCTTGTCTACAAAACCCTAGATTCAGTATATTTAGCATACGATTTTCAGATGGAGACCCAAATTGAGGTAAGAACAACCCCAACCCTGATTTTCTCCCTCTCGATTGAATCTCTTTCTGGGTTTGTTTTAAACTATGTGTTCCATTTATAATATTGTTGATATTTAGGTTATTTTAGCTTCCTTCTTTTATCTTTGTTTAGGTTTATTAAGAATAAGAGAGAGATTCACTCATTTCACGAATAGGATTTTATGGCTAATTGAAGTAATGAGAGTGGGATTTGGTGTGTTCGTTTTGGGGTTTTTCTTCCTAGTTTGGTAAATATGTGATGTTGTTATTGAAATTGGGTTAAACCATGTAGAGTAGTTATACTATGCTCTTCTGAATGTTGTTAGGGTTCGTAGTAAAATGGGAGAAATACCGAAATTTTGATATCCGTTGTGTGTGTTGAGAAAAATGGGATTTTTGGGTTTTAGGGAAGAAGGATTCAAATAAGTTCATGTAATAATATTGGCAAGTTTCTAATCAGTAGTTTTCAATGTTTTTAGGGTTTATTAGGAATGAAAGAAATAAGCACTTTTGAATTCCTTCTTATATGGTGATAAATTTATGATTTTTTCTCGTTCAACACGTTCGAGGTTATCAATTTTGTTGTTGTAATATTAGGGAGATGGAACCCTCTTTAGTAGGGAAACCCAGACTTCAAAATTGTTTTTTTCTACTAGAAAGCCTGCATCTATTTCTTCATTGCATTTTTCTTTTCATAAACTTGGATATATATTTGTGTTAAGCAACTTGCTGTTGCATAATTTAAGTTGTGTAGGATTTAATCCTAATAACAATAAGATATGGCTCATATGCATATTGATAGAGTTTTGTTTACACTTGTGGAATGAAAGGGGGTGAGAATTTAAGAGTTGTTTTGGAAAGTGGTTACAAATGGAATTGGTGTTTAATATCTTAGATTAAAGCATTCGGAATCAAAAGAGAAAATATAATTTGTTTGGTTTTGAATTGAGAGTAATTACTCTCCCAAGAGATGAATAGACAGATCATTTTGATTTTAAATGAGAAAAATAGTTTTTAAATTCTTTTTATAAATTATGGTTAAATGATTTTTACAAATATCTGTGATGGTGGGATATCCCAAAATTAGAGTTTGTAATATATATGCATCATATGTGTTTATGAATGAATTTGTGTCATATTTTGTTGGAAATTGTATCAATGAGTATAGTGATATGGTTTATTAATCCATTTGTTGAAATCATGACATATTGAATGATATTGAAATATTTGTGAAATGATGGTGTATGTGATGTAAATGGTTATGATCATTCCCTCCACGAAGGTGCCCTTTGGTATGTCATGGTTGGGGTTTACTGGCAAAGGATGGTAGATGCGGCCTATAGGGCCTATGTCGTACTATCTGGTTGCACTATCGATAAGGTACAAGTCAACCTCAAGGAATGTGGAGTAATGTTATGTAACAAACAGATTGAAAACCCTTGGCGGGCTTCCACCCAAGTTCGACCAAACTTCAGGTAGAAATGTTTTTTTTTTAGAGAGACCCCATGATCTTTGAAAAATATGAGCTTGTGAATGTATCTATCTTTTAATTATATAGATTATTTGAAACAACAATTGATGAATTGTTTGAAATTATGATTTTGATATTTCCACACTTACTCTTCATTTACTATCATAATCATATCAATGCACTCCACTCACTAAATATTTTTATACTCACTTTTTTTTGTTTTAATTTTTTAGATGAAGTTTAGATTTAGAAATCTAGCTAATCCTTGAACCCAAGTTAGCTTTTGGGGAGCGTCCTACTTTCGGAAACAAATCTTACTTTGGTTGAGATTTTGGATAAATTAGTTAGATCCATCGGAAAAATGTATATATTTATATATTTTTTTTGGAATTGTAATTAAAACTCTATTTTGTCAACCCATTTGGATTACCGACTTTGAATTGTATTTGAATCCTTTATGTTTTCTTTCACTAAATTTTCTTTTTAACTTGTAAAAATTTTATTAAATTTAGAATGGTCGGATTGACCATATGCGTGCTTTTGAGACAGAATGGGACCGAGTTAATCTTTTGGATTTTTGTTAAGTTGTTTTAGAAGTGGATGAATTTTGATGGAACCTTTGTGCTATCCCGATATATAGATAGGGTTTACCCGTACTCCGGGGTAACGCAACAATTGTTGCGGTACCCGAATTGAAGGTCGGGGCATGACATATATTAACATCAAGTTCCTAGTTGTCAAGAAAATGATTCAGAGTAAACAGTTTTCTATATAGCATGTTAGTACAAACTCCATGATTACGCGCTTACTAAGAGATTGTCACCCAAAAAAATTTATGAGCACACTGCTCATATGGGTATCATGTCATTTCAAGATATTTAATTTTAGTGAGAGTTTATGATTTTAGATGATCATCTAATATAGACAATTTTTAGTTATTTTAGTTTAAGGTCATTTTCCGTGTAAATAAAGATACAGTTTTGGATCACACTTTGATATTAAGTATAGTATGATCTCAATATAGAAGATCGGTTAAATATAGACACATTAATGGTCACACTGCAAAATATTTCCATATTATACATTTATATTATGATCCATATTATTCAGTTATATCGTTTTATATGACTATTGACGTGTTGAATTATGAAAAAAATGTAACAAAAGCCACATTGATTCTAAGTTGGTATGATTGATGGACGAAATTGATTGGAAATATATTTCAGTAATGATAGAAAAGTTGAGTTCATTCAATTATATCGCAATTATATAATTATAAAGTTTTACATATAACCGAAGTGGAAGATTGTTAGATCATTAATCTAACATTAGGTTTATATGTAAAATAATTATATAATGCATATTATCATTTAAGGTAAATTTATATGAAAGTGATTTGCTTCGCTTGGAAATTTGGTACTTTGGGTTTAATGTATCTTATAGTATATGGAAATAAATAAATATATAAATACTAATGGACATTTACTATTTATGATAGATTAAATAGAAAATATCGAAAGGTGATTTAAGGATAGGTTACGTAAGTTGAAGAGATAGATTTAAAAGTGAAAGTCACATTATAACTATAAAAGAGTTATGGTCCCCAGATCAATGTCTTTTGATACTCCCATTATATAGAAAAAATTTATGAGGATGTATTTAACCTGGAAAGCTGAACCCAGAATTCTGCCCATACCAGAATTTCATTCAATTGTGTCTTTGGCTATGAAATCAGGTATTCTTCTATCTGATCTAAATTTCAATTCAGTTATTAAATTTAAATTTTAATGATTTAACATGATATTTAATATAGTTTTGCATTAAAGTTAATTTTAGACCAGCGGGGGGTCGAGGGTCTAGATAAATCATGGAAGCTTAAATAGTGAACGACCTTATTCAAAGTGTGAATAAATAATGATGAACGACCTTCAAAGAACTCTACGTTATTTTCTCTCAGACGCCACATTCGATATTTTTCCTTTAAAACTAAACATATTAATTTTTTTAAAAAAAAATAAACTTAATTCATATTTTCTCTCTAATCATATCAATTTAAGTGATATCTCTGAAAATATGAAGTGAAGCTTTCTTACACTAAAACTAAACAAATTAATTTTCCCCCTCTCAAAAAAAAAAATCACATTTTCTCTCTCTAAATATATTGATTTTAAGTTTTCTTTCTCTAAAAATAATAAGTTAACTTTTTGTCCTTTAAATCTAAACACATTACTTTTCTTGCTCTAATAAATTTCATTTAATTCACATTTTCATTCTCCAAATACATTAATTTTAACTTTTTTATCTCTAAGAATACTAAATTTAGTTTCTCTCTCTAAATATAAGCTTGTTAATTTTCAGTCTGCAAATAATAAAAATAATAATAATAACTTATCTTAACTCTTGTCACTCTAAATACATAAATTTTTAATTTTCTCTCTCAAAAAATAAATTTAATTTTCTTTCTATAAAACTAAATATATATTTTTCTCTCTATAAAAATGAATTCAATTCATATTTTTTTTCTCTAAATATATTTATTTTGAGTTTTTTCTCATTAAAAAAATCAAATTTTCTTTCTAAAATTAAATACGCTAATTTTTCTTTAAAAAAAATTATTTAAAATTTTCCCTCTATAAATAATTAGTTTTGAGAGATTAAAATTTCTTCTACTTTTTCATGGTTACGTCTCTCCGGAGTAACAGTTACCCCCCCCCCCTCCAAAAAAAACCTTGAGGTAAAATTCCATGAAAATTTAGGGAGGGGAGAGAATTGATATTCTAGATGTCTTTAAAAGGAGCAAAAAATAAAAAATAAAAAATTCAAAGGTAATTTTTCATCATTTTTCCCTAATATCATATATGTTCTTAGGTTTTACTTTTACTTCTTTTTTTTTTGGGTATCTTAATATAACTTTCTTTATGGATAACCAACCAAACCTTTTTTTTTTCAATCTTTACCCCCCCCCCCAAAGGGGAGAGAAAACAACTAAATTTGGGGGTATATGAGAGCAGTAGGCCAAAGAGAAATAGTAATATTTTCTTAAAATGTGATCTAGTAGGTAAGATTTTGTTGCAATCTGTGACAATTATATTTGATAAATCATTTCAAGAGACTTTCATTTTTTCATTAAACATAATTTGCACCAATGCCTATATCTAGTTGGTTGAATGGTTGGATACTGATATCCTTTAAACATCTTGGATTCGAATAGAAAATAGGTGCACAGATAAAGATTTGCTTATTAAGAGTCTAACCTGATCTGAACCAATCAAATACCAGTGGTTTTTAACCAATAAAATAAAATAAACATAATTCGCATGTTTCTTTATTAAACATGGTTACTATTATCACTATAAACTTTTTTTTTTAGGTTAATTTTGTTCTTTATATCATATCTTCGAGTTTCAGTTCCTGACTTTAAAAACAGATGATCTTACCAAACTGAATTTGAATTTATAATTTCACTATATTTCTTAATGATATATATATATATATATACACACACTTTAATTTTCAAAACTATTACCATAAAATTATATCATTTCATTTAATTTCTAGCATTACTTAAATCTGGTACAAAATGCTTATAAAAAATTAATTAATTCAACAATCAATTAATATACATATTACAATAAGTTTATCATAACAACTCTACATAGCATAAATTCATAAACGTAATACTATCAATATAAATGAATAAAATAATGAATTCAAAATTCCTATATTGAATCAATTATAAAAACATGTTAAGATAATCTTAAAATAACAACTAATGAATCCGTATAAAATGAATTTATAGACCTATTTCAATAATTCTACACAAAATAATTGAATTTAACAATTCCATATGATATAGGATCAATCAATAAACATATTAAAGCAAGTCTATTATAACAAATCAATCTAATATAAATCTATAATCCTATTAGAATAAATCCAAAATTAGAATTTTAAGATCTTTTACAAATTTAAGGGAAGAGCAAAATGCGATGCAATGGAGACCAGAATTAAGGGCAATTATGCAAGTCATCATTCAAAAATATACATACCATTAAGATATAGAATGTAAAAGAAAATAAGAAATCTAAATATATATATATATATATATATATATTCCTAAGAGTCTAGCCCTCAATGATACATAAGAGATTTTTGCACTTAAACGGGCATTCAGAACTACTATTGCTTCGGATACAAGAAGACCAGACCAGTTCTAGAGGAATCTAAAGTAAAATAGAAAAAGCAGAGGAATAATTTGTAACCCAAACAAAGACTATCCAATGACTACTTACGAGCCGCCATTTAAGAAAGTATCAACCCTTGAATTTGTTCCCCTGGACAAGAACTTCATGCAAATAGGAGGATTCACACCAAACAAAGCAAGAACAGCACTTGGCAAAGTCCATATTCCATCTCCACAAATCAATCCCGAAGCAACAGCCGGTCCGAAAGCATCGGCGTTCTTCTTGTTTAGCATTGTCCATACGAACAATATCAAGCTTCCAACACACATGTCGATGGTAAAGTACGACCCAAGGTAGAATGGTATAGCCATTGCCATAGGGATAGGAATGTATTGTGCTCTCTTCTTGCCCACAATATCTCTGAGGAAGTTGATGGCCATGGCTCCAGCGAAGAACACATAGCAGAGTGTCAGACAGTGGCTTGGCAATGCTGAGAAACCCTCAACCCCCAGAATAGCCATGTTGCGGTATACTATGGCAAATGGTGCAGGGTACTCTGACCCGGTTGTGCCCAGATCATGATAAGCCTTATAGAAGAGCCAGAACACGCAAGGTGAGATAATGCAACCCATTGCAGTGCCAATAATTTGGCTGACAAACATGGAGCGTGGAGAAGACAAGGTCATGTAACCGGTTTTGAAATCTTGCATAAGATCAGATGCTGTGGATACAATGTTCATCATCACCCCACATGCTGCTAGGCCTGCGAGGACACCACCATGTGCCGCACCAGCCCATCCCCCAATGGTGAAAATGGCAAGCTTTCCGTAGGTCGATACAAGTGACCAGTCAGTGAGACCACAACCGTAGGCATTGCAGAACGCTAGTACTGGGGCAAAGACGTAAATGACAAGAATGTAGTACCACTTGAGCTGGTGGAATATGTGAGGCACCGTTATGCAAGAGATGATGGCAATGGTAACATAGCCAGCAACTGCAAACCATGCTGGGATTTGGTCTTTCAGAAAAACTGTAGTCCGCCGCTGATCATCATAGGAAATGGCTGCTTGGACAGCAGGGGTGGGTTGGTTAGCAACTGGGAGAATTAAGCCTTTGTTTTTTGCCTGGTATTGTTTCCACAACCCAATTAAAGTGCGACCAAGGACTTTGACAAAGTTGTACAGGCCATCGCCAAGGATCATCGCAATGGCAATAAAAACCTAAACAGGCCAAGAAAACAATTTATAACAAATATGAACATTTTATCACTTGATATTACAAGCAAATTTAAATTATGGAGCAATCTATAATTGCAGAAGGCATCAAATATGAAATCAAGGAGAGGAAGCATACCTTGTAACCCTGAAGGCCATTGAAACTGGATTCTTTCAAATCTGCAGGGTACCAATCACCTCTTCTGTCCCAAATGAGGGGCCACATGATACCCCAGGAAAGAATTCCTCCGATGAGCACAGATATGTTGATCAGATAAGGACAGATCATTCCAACACCAACGTAAGTAGTAGAAAAGTCGAAATAGAACCTGGTTTTCCAACAAAGACAATGTTACATTTCATTAGTAGCTAATAAAAATGAAGCACAACATCTGATAAACTTGACAATAATGCATATTGGAAAAGAGCTCATTAAATTGAATGACTACAAGAATAATCCTTTAATGGAACAGGAAAGAAGAAATCAAGTAAACGCCTTCTCTTTATAGAATGAAATGGGTGGAAGACTAGCATTATTTCTCAAAGAAGTGAACAACTACTTACTTGTGTGCATAGGCTTTGAGGCCAAATGTAGGGAAGCTAACAAATCCACAGTCATCTCCTGCTGTGAAGAACCACTGGAAGAAACCCCATAGGAAGCTAAAGGAGAAGAACTTGAATAAAGCCCTAACTTGTTTTCTACAAAGAATGGGAAGTCAGTCACATAATGAGAAACGCAATGAACTTATCTTGTCAATCGTTAAATAAGAAGAAATAAACACAGAATGGATCAGAAACTGAAAAGCAATGCCTTACTTTGCTAGCTTGGCTCCTTGAGGAGTGTGGAAGCTGTTAATCAAATGTGCAGTTGCAGTCCCACTTGGATAAGTCAATTTGAAGTCTATAACCATAATCTGGAACACGTAACTGGTGTTATACTTAAAAGTCCAAACATAAAGTAGTAACACCATGGGACATGCTAGTTCGCAAATTGTCTAGAGAAAGCAGTCAATTTACAAGCAAAAATTGATTGATGTTGTATTCAGCGAGATGGATCCCTATCACGGATTGACTCCATTGGTATTAAAGTGTGGTAATCAAGCACAAGATATAACATGGGGCAGATGAAGAGCATGAGAGTGGAGGGTGGCATCGGTTAAAAGAGTTACGGAACAAGTTTAGAAAGATGACTACAGCTGTAAGTATTTTAAATTTAAGCAAAACAATGATTTCATCATTTCAAGTACAACATAATTGCCGTGGAGTACACTATTTATGCATAATTTCTGAGCTGATGGCTCAGTGCTGGTATTTACCTTCCGAAGAGGCACCACAGAGAAAAGGCCAAGAAAGCTAACAGTGAACAGAAATCCAATCATCCATCCTAGTGCCGGGTTTTTTATATTCTGTGGATCATTTGCTGTTGATGTCTGGTTGGCAATGGCTCCGCTCATTCCAAACATGTAACTACCAAAGCCTCCTGTTTGTCAAACTAGTTATTAGCAGAAAGTCCATCTACAAGACTAAGGGGTGGTAAAATGAAGCAAAGCAACAAATTCCAAATTACATTAGTAAACTAGAAAGAAATATACGACATACTTTTGAAAATTGAATCCAGATTGGCATTCCAAGATATTTACCAGATGGCTTATTGCATGGCCAGGGTTATTTTCATTGCACATAATGAAATTCTAGCAACAATGTGAAGTTAGTTTTATAAAACATGTGTGGAACTCCAGAACATGCATTTCTGACTAGCTAGCTTTCCCTCCACTCTTCACATTTTGGGAGGCTTTAATTATTTATTCCAGACACCCAAAAGACTCTCAATACAACATAGTAGCTCACTTTTTCTACCCTTAAGGATTCTACTTGTCAAAGTCTGGACACCATTAAAACTAAAAGTCAGACGAAGTAAAGTATATGACAATTTTTCTGGGGAGAAGATTGCGACTGATTTGGCCTCTTTGTATTGACTTTGTGATTTCAACTCTATTTTATTTTATTTTTTAAAAAAAATGATGCAAATTGTTTTTATTATTGTTTTCATTTGTCAATAATTTTTTTCTTCAAAAATCACATCTAACCCGTTCTCTACTCAAGCTTCACTTGCCAGCTCACGCCCTTTAAACGCCGGTCTGTCCTTATGTTTTCCCACATCTCATCCTAATTTTGGGTTCTAAGTAGGGGCGAAGTCAGAAATTTTTTTTGAAGAGCCATAATAAAATTTATAAAATAAAAATATATTAAAAATTCATATAATTTTAATTAAAAATATAAAAATATTAAACAAATTAAATAATTTATAAAAGTTGTACTCTATGTTTATTCACTGATTCAAGTTCATCTATAATCAATTCTAAGCTAAAAAATTAATAATTTCTTTTTTAATATAAGTAACTAAATTATTTGCAAAATACTCATCTACCATTTTGTTCCGCATCCTAATAAAAAAAATCAATCTATCACATTGATTGACAAGAAATTATGATATTTGTGGACTAGAAGACATTTGTTCTGCATCAATTCTGAATTGCTTTTGACTAGGAGAAAAATCATAATTTTCTAATATTTTGTTATTATTTGAATCGTCAGTAACCTTTTTTCTTAAAAAAGGAATGAATTATCTTTTTTCTCATAACTGATTTTTATCTATCTTTTTGAATTTCTAAACGAAAAAACAAATAAAATCAAAAGCTACCAAAGAAAAAAGGTCAAAAAAAAAGTTGAGTGAAAGAAAAACTCTATATTTTTATTAAATTAGTGTTAAAATTTTAATGGAAAGAGAGTCATTATATATAGATTTCAAACTTTAACTCTGACCATACACAGTATTTTATGACTATTGAGTTTACCAAAAATAGAGAATATCATATTTATCTAATATAATTGATAAAATATTTAACATATCTAAAATTATAAACACAAAATATCGTTATTATAGTACTCAACCTTTTTTTCCTTCTTGGGAGACAATTAATGGATAAACACAGAGAATAGAAATATTATTTTTAGAAAGATAAAAAAATAATAATATGTTTTTTTAAATTGTGTAATTTTAAATTTCAGGGTATTCTCCCACAAAACCGAATTATCAAATATAATATTATTTTGAACTTTTAAAATATAAAAATTTTTTTGTTTTAAATATTTGAAGAGGCCACAACTTTTTTTGGGTCACAAAGTTTAAAAAACAAAATTTTATGGAAAAAAAAAAATCTGAAGGAAGGGGGGGGGGCTTCACCCCAGATTCTAAGTCCACCCTTTCCGGCAATAATATGAGTATGATCACATGAAGTGTGCGCCCACTCATCATGCCATTACCAGCGCTATTCAATGATTTGATACATCATTAAATCTCGTTAGCTTGTTTTGGTTGAGGAAGAATGGTGGATAAGTAAACAGAGTCAATGAGAGAGAAAAATCAAAAACAATTAAATCTTTCTAATTTTGGTCATTAAGATTTTAAGCAATAGTGTTTTCACACCTTGGAAACTATGGCCCAATACTCAAATCACAATCAGGGACAGCTATTCAACAGCTCCAAAGAGAAAACTACTGCTAAAAAAGATAAAGAGATCTACTGGATCCATCCAATCTGTGTGACGGGTAAAACCATGTAGTCCTTCCATTTCATTAAAGCAATACAAACAATAAGAATAGGGTGAAATTATTAAAAGTAAATAAATAAATAAAGGGTGGAATTGGGTGATCAGGACCAAGGAGTGAGGCTATCTGTTAAAATGATAGGGACTGCCATTTCCAAAAGGCTGTATGTGACACCATTAAAGATGGGCCGGTCAGTCCCGTTCGGGACATCTGATAAAATTGAAACGGAAAATATTAGCATATCCCCCATGACAGGTTGACAGACACAAACCAAGAAATGATTGGGGGGAGGGGGTAAGATTCTTCAGGATTCTTTCAAACGGATATAAAAATTCCTTCAAACTTACCCCGAAGCAAAAAGAGAAAAAAAAAATTCAAACAGATATAGAAAGAAAACAGCCAAAATTTAATCTCTCTCTGGTGACGATGACGATGATGATATCCCACCTAAAAAAAATAACCTTATTCCTAGTAAAAATAATGATAGGATTGGGTCCACCCAAAATCATTATTTCTTGATAACTCCCAATACACTCGCATGGAATGGGCTGGCCCCACTTTAAAGCGACACCATTTTAATTTAAAATAAATAAAATTATCACTATATTAATCATATTTATATTAAAATTTTTAATAATTCCAGCTAGATTAATTTGACCTTTTCAATGAAGTAAGCATGACAAACCCACTTAACAAGATAACCACGGTTTTGTCCCTAAGGTCAAAAAAGGGAATTGAAAAACATAAATTGCTATTTTTTAATACTAAGAAATAAAAGGATTCTTTTCTCCTTTTCAAAATACAATAAGGATTCTATTTTCTTTTTTCTAAGATTCACAGTCTTCGCCAAGTGAGGGAAAAAATATCAAAAGAATTTGAATTTAAAATCATAATTACAAAGATTATAGAGTATATATCAGACATGATGAAATAAATTAAATAAATATATTATATCACAAGAATTAAAAAAAAAAAAAATCACTGTCTTTGCTAAGCTGAGTTCACAAAACTTAGTATTTTTAATAAAAAATTGATAAAATAAATAACGTACAAATCATCCAATTGAGTCCTACTAGTCTAAGTTTTTGTTCTAAATTAAATCTTAATTATCCAGAAATCAAATTTTTAAAGCAAAAAGTAGAATTATAGCCACTTGCCCATTAAAATCAGAGAGACCACCAAACTTAAACCAACCAAAGCTGAAACATCGCACGCAACGCAAAGCACCGTTGATTCCACCGTCCGATTCACGAGACAAAAATAGAGAGAGAGAGAGAGAGAGAACTGACCGCTGAACGCGATACCGTAAGCAGCAACAACACAAGTCTGAATAACAGTGTTCTCTTGTCTGGTGAAAGGTTGTTTGAGCAATCCGCAGTTTTCTATAATCTTGGTCCACAGCTTGACGAAGAAAAACCCCAGAAGTCCCGCGGCGACATTGAGGGAAGGAATAATACCGACGGTGAGATTGAGTTTCATGACGATGAAACTGAACAGAATCGACATTACAAAGCTGACTACGAACGATCTGACCGTCAATTGCTTTTGCCATGGAGGCACTTCTTTGCTTTCGAAAATTCTCTCCACTGATTTCTCTTCTGCTTCTTCCCTCTCCTCTTTATCATCGTCGTCCTTCTTTTTGTCTCTTACCTCTTCTCTGTTTCCATCAGCTTCTAACCCGTTGTCCATTCTCCTCTCTCTCTCCTCTCTGTCCATCTGGGATCTCTCTCTCTCTCTCTCTCTCCCCAACTGATTTGATTTTATCTCTCTATCTCTCTTTCTCTCTAGGAGGGATATGAATGAAAATTTTGCAAGGGCTTGACATGTATTTATGATACGTGAGTGCAATATGAGTCCTGTGTGGAGCCTGAAATGAAAATAAATTCACCCCGTACTTCACGTCGGATTTGTTTACCAATGAAAGTCAAGCTGAATAGTGAAATGTGAAGACCATTGGCTCAACTGGATTTTGGATTGAGTATTTTTAAATATCGGGGTTTGATTTTAGTTGAGAGTATCAGGCTTTCATGTGTATGAAGTATTCTCATTGAGAAATTCACCCTCCAAAAAAAGTCATTATAATAATCGATCTGGATTAATCAGGAAAAAGACCCGAATATCAGGCCGTGATAAAAAAAAAAAAAAAAAAAAAAGGAGTGTGAAGCGGATAGTGTGGGCCCGGGAGCGTGTTATTTTGATTGGTCGTTGTTGCTTCGAACTAATTCGGAGCTTTTGGATTTTGGACCAGATTCGGACCTCCGAATCCGATTTGAATTGGATTTCTTTTTCCACTTAAAAGTTTGAAATTGAAATTGGAAATTAGAAACCAAATTAACAACGATGTTTACCAATAAATTTTTTTAATTAAAAATGAAGTTGTTTCAATTTATTTTAATTAAACTTAAATTTTTCTAATTTTGGAAAAAGAATCTTTATTTACCGGTGTTTCTTTGCCAAAGTAGTTTGATCAATAAAAATAATAATTTTGAATTAACAAGAAATAGAAGACAATTTAAACAAAATTACTTATTTGCTGGTTAGCAATCCAATCCTTGTTATAGAGTTTCAAAACCATAAAAATATTAATATGTAATATTTCTTAATAAAGTGAAAAGATATTTTCTTTTAGAATATTTTCTAGACAAGTAAAAAAAAAAAAGAAGAAGAAGAAAAGGCATTAGTATATTTCCACTTTTTAGGTTTTTTTTAATAATTATTAAAATTTAGTATTTAGTTTTAAATTCAATAAAAAAGAAAAAAAAATTGTTGTGTAGGTCGCAATGCAGAATGATGGATTTTTGAAAATGGTTTCGGCTTTTCTAACTCCAGAGAGCCGATGATCCGCATGGGGTGTTTGGATGGGACTTATTTATTTATTTATTTATTTAACAAGGAATGCAATTAAGGAAAAAAATTGAGCCGTAAGTAAGGAACATAGGGTGTTTGGATGTATTGATAGTGTCCACCTAGGGGTAATTACTTTTAAATTTCAAAAGTAAAGGATAATGGGTAGAACTCATTACCCACTCTCTCCACTAACTACCCTCTGTCTCTCTTACCTATTTTCTCTCAAAAGACTCTTATTCTAAGAGAACTCCTACATGAAAATATATATCAAATACAAAGAAGAGAATTAACTTCTTTACTGAGAAGAGAATACCATTTTGAGAGTTAGAATAATTATTGAGTAGAATAATTATTCAGAGAGTTTTCCGATCAACGTTAAATCACCGGGTTTAAGGGTTGGTTCGTTGTGATATTGCGGTGATAGTTCGATTACGTGACTATCATCCTGACTTCGAGTGGTTCGTGTTCAGAGTTTGCAGTTCCGGAGATTTTCTATATCACTGTTTGAGGTATATCACAAACTCAAACTTTTACGGTTCTGAAATTTTATTTTATTACTTCCGCTGCGTGTATGAGTCACGTTGAATCTAACAATGGTATCAGAGCATGTTAGAAATTTTTCAAATAATTTTTTGGAATAAAATTTGGGTATAAAAATATAGGGTATAAAATTTGGGATTCGGATCACGGATGAGTTTCGTGAATCCAATTATACCACTGTGTTATCCAACTCACGTAAAACACGAAAATAAATTTTTCGTAATTTTTTGGGCACGTTTAGGCTATGAAAATTTCGGTTGAAGCATTCGGCCGTGAATAGTGACCGAACACTTCAACCTCAGATTTGGCGAGTTTTAGGTCAAATTGGTTCATAAAAATAGTAGATCTGTGTTTGCCTCTATTAGATCTACATTTTGGTATATATATTGCATGTATTTGATACCGGAAATTGAGATTTTCGGTTTGAGGGTCGGAGAAAATACACAGTTGCAGAATTCGGCGAGGAAGAAGAAGGCGCGTGCGTGACACGCGTGAGGAGGCGCGTGCCATGTAGCAGGGCGGGCGCGTGCATTTCACGCGCGAGAAAGGCGCGTCTATGTACAGCGCCCAGGCGCGTGCATCTCACGCGTGAGTAGGCGCGTGAGATATCGGGTCTGACCGTGGGTCAGACCCGAACCGGTTCATACCTGACCGAACCGGGGGGATCCAAACCGAGTTCCGGGTCCCGACCTAGACCTGCATCCGGATCCGGCCCAGAGGACGCGGGCGCGCGCGTACAGGCACGTTGCCCGCGCGCCCGCGCGTCAGGCGCGTCTGCGGATGCGCACCGAGCGCTTGCAGGCCCGTGCCTGACGCGCAGCGCATCCTGCACGCGCCCAGGCGCCTTTTCGGCGTGTGGGGGCGCGTGAGACGCGCCACCGTGAGCCTGGCGGCGTGTTAACCCTCCCGGCGGAGCATAGGTCATCTTAAAATTGGAATTTTCTGATTTTTTGAGGGTTTTGTGATAAAAAGTGACTAATTGTGGGTTTTTATGTACTGAATCCTATTCCGAATGGTGAGATGCAATCACAGATTGTGGTGTATGGTGTCTGTTGACTCATACGCTCGTCTTGCGATCTTTATTCGAGTCATTTTGGTTTTGGTGATTCGTAGGGTACATAAAATTGTGAACTAAGCATCAATATGTCACTAATGTCTCTTTTTTCTGTGTGATAGAGACATGGCTGCAACGAAAACTGTCGTTCTAAATCTCGTAAAGGGAGACAAGCTGAACGGTGACAACTATGATATTTGGCATCGGAAGGTTCAGTTTGTCTTCGAGGAACAAGAGCTCGGAGAAGTTCTTAAGAACGAGATGGTGGACCCCGGGGAGGGTACCACGGCACAAGCGCGACGGGATCAGGAGGTGTATCATGCTTGGAAAAAGAATGATGGCCAAGCGAGGGTGATCCTTCTTAGCAGCATGCACGATGAGCTGATTCTCATCTATGAGCAGTATCCTACTGCACAGTCGATCTGGCATGCTCTCCACTATGGCGCCCCATCAACTCCTAAGTTGAGGATGTTGACTTATAAATTCATCACTTATAAGAAAAAACACGATCATACTATGAAGTAGCATTTAATGCATATGTCGAGTATGATCGCCTCTCTGAAGAGTATGGGGGACCCGATGTCTGATAAGCTTCAAGTACTGGGTATGATCCAGTCTTTGCCTGACTCCTGGGATGTGGTTAAGACCTATCTCACACACACCAATAGTATTCGTACTTTCATAGACGTGAGTAGGCATTGTGAGCTCGAGGAGGAGCGTCAAGAGGTGGCTAGGTCTTCTTATGCTCATGCTAACATTGCGGAGTCGAGTAAGGGCTCCCGAGGAGTAAAGCGCAAGTGGCGCAAGCATGAGAAGAAGGCCAAGGGCCAAGGCAAGAAGAAGCAATCTGCTAAGACCGATGACAGAGGACAGAAATGCAAGAAGAAGGAGCTCGATAAGAGCAAGGTCCAATGCTACATGTGTGGCAAGACTGGGCATTTCGCACGTGAGTGTGGCGAGCAAAAGGTAAGTCCTTCTTCTTTATATGGTTTAAGTTACGTGTCATCTAGTGTGATGCTCGCTGACTCTTCTCCTTTGTGGATTGTAGACTCAGGAGCCACGGACCATGTAGCTCGCGATAGGAGTGCATACGTGGAATTCCGCCGTTTGAGTCCTCAGGCGAGGAGGCTATACGTGGGGAATGGAGCATTTATTGAAGTGAAAGGGATTGGCACTTGCAAGCTGTTGCTGCGAAGTGACCAAGTCTTATATCTTCATGACGTTTTGTATGCTCCTGAGATTAGGCGGAATCTAGTATCTGTCCGGTGTTTGGATTTGCTAGGATATTCTGTGTTTTTGGGAAACTCTAGAGTTTCCATTACCTATGACAGTTTTTTGATATGTTTCGGTTTGGTCCATGAGGGACTTTATATACTGGATATGATTTCATTTTATGAGATTTATTCTTCTTCTACTATTGCTTTTGCATCTGATAGTGCAGTGGATGATGTGAATGTATGGCATAGTAGACTTGGCCATATAGGGCAAGAGAGGATGACCCGGTTAGCTACGAGTGGCTTGTTGGGCCTGCTAACCAAGGTCCAGTTGCCCATGTGTGAGTTTTGCCTTGCAGGCAAAACCACTAGAAAACCATTTGGGAAAGCAATGAGAGCTGGGACTCCATGAATGTGAGAGCCCGAAACGGAGCAACGTATTTCATTACGTTCATAGACGACTATACGCGTTTCGGTTACGTCTACCTGATCTCGTACAAGTCTGAGGCACTAGAGTGTTTCAGGAGGTTTATCAGCAAGGTTGAAAATCAGTTAGACATGAGGGTGAAAACTCTCAGAACCGATCGAGGGCGCGAGTATCTGTCTGAGCAGTTCAAAGAGCTCTGTTTCGATAGAGGCATTACTAGACAGTTGACTATTCCTGCTACTCCTCAGCAGAACGGAGTAGCCGAGAGAAGAAATAGGACTCTGTTGGAGATGGTGAGGTCGATGATGGCGCAGGCCAACTTACCTATCTCCCATTGGGGGGATGCGTTGTTGACTGCAACCTATGTCCTTAACCGTGTTCCGACAAAGTCCGTAGTCAGCACCCTATACGAGCTTTGGACAGGGAGACAGCCTGACCTTAGCCACTTGAGGCCACGGGGTTGCGCCGCGTATGTTCATGATTCCTCGCATCAGTATGGCAAGTTAGACCCGCGAGAAAAGAAGTGTATCTTTATTAGATACTCTGAACAGTCCAAGGAACATGTGTTCCTAGGAGAACATACGGACGGCACTGTCACTGAGATAGAGTCTCGTGATGCCACTTTTCTCGAGAGTGATTTCCCTAAGAGAGGAGAAATCGATCGAGACTTCACCTTCTATGAGATGGATGAGCCTAGCGGCTCAGCCGAGCCCAGTGGCGGAACTTAAGAGCCAATTACGGATCTTTGTCCTAGTGGGAGCGGTCTATCTGAAGGTGTGGAGGCTCTCTCTCCTCGTAGGAGTACTCGAGGACATGTGCCTTGACGTCGTTTCCCGATTGAGGATGAGATCCTCATCGTGACTCCTGAGACTGATGAAGAGCCGAGAACTATACAGGAGGCTCTCGAGGGTTCGACAAATGACCATTGGTTACAGGCCTTGCACGAGGAAATGGAATCAATGAGAGTCAACGAAGTCTGGGAACTAGTTGACTTACCTGAGGATAGAAAGGCAATTGGGAACAAGTGGGTTCTCAAAATTAAAAGAAATGCCGACGGATCGATTGAGAGGTACAAAACCCGTCTGGTAGCCAAGGGTTACACGCAGACTAAGGGCATTGACTACGAGGAGACTTTCTCCCCAGTAGTCAAGTTTACTTCGATCCGTCTACTTTTGGCGATTGTCATTAGTTTGGATCTAGAGTTACACCAGATGGACATTAAGACCGCCTTCCTTAACGGGAGTCTGGATGAGGAGATCTATATGGAACAGCCCCTGGGTTCGTTCTAGTAGGTCAGGAGAACAAGGTCTGTCGACTTTGGAAGTCGATATACGGTCTGAAGCAGTCATCCAGGCGGTGGTACCTAAGATTTCACGAGGAGGTGATATCTTACGATTTTACGATGGTCGAGGAGGATCATTGTGTCTATCTAATTCGGTCCATTAACTCTTTTGTAATTCTGTCGTTGTATGTGGATGACATAATGTTGGCTGGGAACGACATTCAGTATTTAATGACCATCAAAGCGTGGTTGTCATCCAGCTTCGACATGAAAGACATGGGTGAAGCTGAGTTCATCCTCGGAGTTCAGATCCAGAGGGATCGCTCGAGAAAAATGTTAGTTCTTTCACAAGAGACCTACATTAAAAAAATTCTCAAGCGTTTTGGGATGAGTGATTGTAATCCCCTAGATACTCCGATCACCAAAGGTGAAGGTCTGAGCCTGGAAATGTATCCGAAAACTCAGGAAGAAGTAAGGGAAATACGTAAAGTACTTTACTCCAGTGCAGTGGGAAGTTTAATGCACGCAATGTTGTGTACTAGACCGGATATTTGTTATGCAGTTGGTCTGGTGAGTAGATATCAGGCAAATCCTGGAAGGGGTCACTGGAGAGCAGTGAAAAGGATTTTCCGATATTTAAAAGGAACTGCAAACTTCTCCTTGAGTTACGGGGGAGGTGATTTGCGCCTTGTAGGCTATTCAGACGCCGACTGGGGAGGCGATTTGGATAAGCGCAAATCGACATCAGGTTTTGCTTTCTTACTCAATGGCGGGGCCATCTCTTGGAGCAGTAAAAAGCAAACCTGTGTTGCTCTATCTACGATGGAGGCTGAGTTCGTGGCATGCTCAGTTACAGTTCAGGAGAGTGTTTGGCTCCGTAGACTACTTGATGACTTAGGGATTGTAGCGGATAGTGGGAGGCCAGTCATGATTTACTGTGATAATCAGGCCGCTATCGCTTACACACGAGACCCTAAGTTTCATAGTAGGACCAAACATATTGACACCAGATACCATTACGTTAGAGACATCATCGAGAAGGGTGAAGTGACCGTCAAGTATATTTTGACACACAGCATAGTGGCTGACCCCTTCACCAAACCCATTACTAGAGACTCCTTTCTAGGGCATAGAGAGTCATTGGGTTTGAGTATTTTCTGACATTTCTCAGTTTGTACTTATTGATGACATTGATACTTATTGATTTTCTATATATATGATTATAGTGCATTTTTCAGTCACTTTTGTGTTATATTTTCATTTAATGCACTTGCTTTCATTGTCATATATATATTTTGTGATGTGATAATAGATATGTCAGGTAGGCGAGGTCGACTCTCTCACACGAGTGACCACCTCCAACTCTGAGTGAACGGGGATGAGACGGCTTCTAGCTGTAAGAGGCTTTGAGAGTGGCCCTGCTAAAACATAAGTCATCCTGATACGTGTTCAGGATGAGGTCATATGCGATATGACCGACATGGACGTACCCACATCCATATAGCCTGTGAGTAGCCAGGTTTGAGATATCAGATATCACCTGCGTTTTGTGATATTATCTCTGGGGTACTCTCTATGAGATCTCTGGGTAAAGTCTTATGTGTAGACTGAGTCCCTATACCTGCACAGTGTTAGAGAAATCTGACATATGCCCCTTTTGAGAGATGGGAGAATAACACTGTGGCACGTGTTTCATACCACGTGTGAAAAGACGACTTGGAATAGTGGGAGCTATATTACTTGAGACATTAAATTGAAATTTATCCCCGAGCCCCACTGTGTGAGACCCGAGATCCATTGGGTGGGATCTCTTGTACTCTTATTACTTTCGGCTGTTTCTTGAGATTTTGATTCAGTGTTTGCTACTTTAGTCTGTTTACCGATGACCCGGAAGATAAATTGAGGTCTAAGGGACAGGTCTAGGAAAGCAGCTGAGTTGAGACCAATAGATTCGAGTTTGGGAAAGGAAGACCAATTGACACTGCTTCACCGTTTTGTATTCACCGACCAGTCTTTTATGTTCATCCATGTAGGGATTTGAACATAATAGTGAATACATAGTCGAGCGATATCTGGGGACTACCTTCGATGAGGAAAGTAGCTCGATGGATGAATTTGTCTTGGATCTGGGGTACTGCGAGTTTTTTCTTTTGATACTAACGGTGACTACTCGATCATCCTAACAGGTGTATCGAGAAATCTTTATTTGTAGGTGTACTCGCTAGTCGCACGACGTCCAACCCAGTATGAAAACCTAGTAGGGTGATATGGTAGATTACATGAGTTGTGATCTTTAGATGAATATATTTTGCCCTCGTGTGCAAGTGGGAGATATTGATAGTGCCCACGTAGGGGCAGTTACTTTTGAATTTCAAAAGTAAAGGGTAATGGGTAGAACCCATTACCCACTCTTTCCACTAACTACCCCCTCTCTCTCTTACCTATTTTCTCTCAAATGACTCTTATTCTAAGATGACTCCTACGTGAAAATATATATCAAATACAAAGAAGAGAATTAACTTCTTTACTGAGAAGAGAATACCATTTTGAGAGTTAGAATAATTATTGAGTAGAATAATTATTCAGAGGGTTTTCCGATTAACGTTAAATCATCGGGTTTAAGGGTTGGTTCGTTGTGATATTGCGGTGATAGTTCGATTACGTGACTATCATCCCGATTTCGAGTGGTTCGTGTTTAGAGTTTGCGGTTCTAGAGATTTTCTGCATCACCGTTTGAGGTATATCGCAAACTCAAACTTTTACGGTTTCGAAATTTTATTTTATTGCTTCCACTGCGTGTATGAGTCACATTGAAATCTAACAGGATGGGACTCTCGTTTTGTCGTTAAGTCCAAAATTGTTTGCCAAAAATTCAAAAAAAAAATAGGGAAATAATTCTCTCAAGTATTTTCTTAGTATTGAGATAGCTAGATCTTCTCATGGCATTTACTTTTCGTAACACAAATATGTTATGGATCTTCTTGTAGATTCTGGCCTCAGTGGTGTTTGTGTTGCTCATACACCTATGGAACAAAATCTCAAACTTACAGACTCTATTGAAGATTTGCTAGAAGATCCCTCTTCTTATCGTCGCTTGGTTGGCTATCTCTTTTATTTGCCTATTACTCAACTTGATATTACATTCGCCATTAATATTCTTAACCAGTTTATGTATCAACCTCATCAGCCGCACTTAGATGCTGCTCATTGGCTGCTTCGTTATTTAAAGGAAACTTTAGGTCAAGGTATTCTATTGTCTTCTTCCAGCCTAATAGAACTTATTGCTTTTTAGATTCTGATTGGGCAAGTTGTCCTCAAACCCATCGGTCAACCAGAGAATACTGCGTATTCCTTAGTCATAGTTTGATATATTGGAAAAGTAAAAAGCAACAGACTATATCACATTTGTCTGCTGAGACCGAATATCATGCCATGGCCACCATTACATGAAAAATCATTTGGTTTCGATCTTTACTTAGTGATCTTGGCATTTCTTTATCATCTGTCACTCCACTATATTGCAACAACCAAGTAGCATGTCATATTGTTGCTAATCCAATCTTTCATGAGCGTACCGAGCATCTTGAAATTGATTGTCACATTGTTCGTGAAAAGTCTAAAGTTGATATCATTCAACCACTTGTCATCTCTACTACAAATCAGCCCGCTGACATTTTTACCAAAACCTTAAGCAATGATCAGCTTTTGTTTCTTCAAAGCAAGCTGGGCATTATTGACCTTTATACATCAGCTTAAGGGGGAGTATTAGCAGAATTAAGCAAACAACATCAAATGAAGAGTTTGATTATTAAAATAAGATTTGATTTTATATATTTCCTTTCTCTTTCAGTTGCCTAATTGAGTTTTCCTTTTTTTATTTGATTCTCTTTCCCTTTCTATTACTTAATTGACTCCTTTGTATTCCATAAATATGTATATCAATTTTGTATATATACATATGTACCAAAATAAAGTAAATCAATGGAAATTCATTTCCTTTCACAATTAAATCTTATCAAAATTCAATCTTTTACCTAAAATTCTATCAATAAAATCACAACCGTTAAATCAATCACTGAACACTTCAAAATAAGAAAACTAATTACTAACACCCAAAACAGCAGAATCACAAGAAACCTTAAACATGGAATCAACGGAAAAAAATAAAAAAAAAAAAAAGAAAAATCTAAACTCACCTAAAATGGTAGCAACCAAGGCCATGCTTGACCCCATACTTAAACTCCCCCAACATAAGAACTCCCATGAGAGCAAGTCTAAACTCCAACCCCATGACTTTGCCCATTACACCATTGCCCAGCATAAGAATCCCATGTATAAAACCTGTACACACCAAAACCATGTCTTAAACCCTATCTTAAAGCAAGTAGGAGGTTTTCTAAAGTGGGTATTCATCTTTTTGAAAATAATAAAAGAAATAAGTGAAAGAAAGTGCACAAAAAGTGAAGGAAGCCATAAGAGTGCTATTCCACAAATCTACAATAATAGAGAATCAGCAACAGAGAATCAGCATCAAGGGAAAAGCACAAAAAAAGGTGCTATCCATAAAACTGCAACAATAGAGAATCAGCAAAATCCACAATCTGAACAAAAAATTCAAAATCCTAAATTAAGTCCTAAAAAATAAAAGCACTAAAGGAAGTTTTTCAAAACACACCAAAAAAGAATATCTACAACCATAAAATTTTCCTATTAGGTTCCCTCCAAACTAACCAAAACACATCTACAAGGAGCATCCTAATATCTATCCTTATTGTACAAACCTTGACACCACCCTAAGATCAGTAAATAGCTTGAAGTCACCCATTATATTTGTAAAAGAGAGTAAATCTTCCCTAATAATGAATGACTCCACACCACATGTAATGGTCCATAGATTCCTGCACTCTTTTCCAAAGAGAAAATCTATTTACTAAAATAATATCTCCTTTGGAGATTATCTTGTGTTATGTTCCTCCCCGAATAATATCTCCAAAGAGGACACTTGTCACGCCCCGAACCGGGATAGTAAACAGTCGCCCGTTAACTTGAATGCTGGCTGTATTTTTACAGAAAATCGGAAAAAACCTCTCCATAAATCAGAGGTCTCTCATGTACAAATAAACCTGTATATTAACATTTATCCTGTAAAATAAACAAATGGTCATCTCGGCCTCTCCAAAATCAACCAATCCCACAGCCGACATCCAGAACAACACAAGGCTTAAAAAAAAATACCAACAGTCCTAGCCATAGACCTCTACTGTCATGCCCAACCAGAGCATGAACAGCCACCACACCGAGTGGACCTAAATTTTATAAAATTTTCAACAATTTTTCTGAGTTACATTCAAATACTTATAATTGCCTCAATGCAAATGAAAAATGAGAATTTCTCAAATAATGTACATAAATTATACAGTCATCCCAAAATAAGTACACGGCCAACTACGGACCTCAATGTCAAGACCTCGTAGGGTCAAAAATAAATTACGAAATTCATCTTTTAAATTTAAACTTAGATCTCACCGTCGTGAATCACCCAAATCCACCAAAATCTCTAAAATCTGAAACATCGCTCCAACACAACAATAATCCTGTCTGAGGAAGGAAAGAAGGGTGAGTATCAAGGAAGATACACAGTGAGTGAGGGGATTAATCTCAAGTACAAATAGTGTAGGTGAACATTGGAGTGTCAAACAAAATTATTCGTAAACAATAACTCAAGTTTTGCTGTAAATCATGATACTGTTCAATATCAAAAAGTCATTTGGTCGATCACACGATATCATACATATATGCATCCATTTAAAATCAAGTATAACATAGAGCAAGCCGAAAGAATCCTGGCAAGGGTCAACCATGACCAAGGACAGGCGCATCGAGGGTTTTATTATGCATAAATGTTCAAAAGTCGCTCTCTACCCCGACATTGGCATATACAAGCAACTCTCAGTACTAGACCGCCTATATCTGATGAACCTCCCCTTTCGGTTCAACTGGGCCCATACGATACATCACAATCATGTACAAGCAACTCCCGGTGCTAGACTGCCTATACGTGACGGACCTCCCCAATACATGGTTCAACCGGGCCCATACATAACACAATCACGACGTTTACGGATACCTCTGGCCAAAGCATATCTGGGCAACCCGTGCCTCTACAAACACCCTTCGTAGCTACGGAATCATCACTGTCATCATCATAGTATCACAAGGGCACAACGTCCCACAGATAAGAATTATATCATCATATCATCTCATAACTAGTAGGCATCCAACCCACATAGTTCATCAAAACATTTCAAATCCATGTGCGAATACATTTCATCAAATCATTTTAAATCAACATAACAATGCAATGGTAAAATAGAAAACATTCTAGTTCTCAAATAATGACACAATATTAATTTATTTCAAACCATGGATGCATAGTCATAGAAAAAATAAATTTACGACACTCCAATAGTCACAAAATAGATTTGAGATTTAATATCACACGTGGAATCAATGCATATCAAAGCATGTCTTGTTTAAAAACACGAAAAAATCAGATTTTTACTATTTCATGCAAGAGATTAGGGTCCCACTCACAGTATACGGGAGGGTCAATCACTCCCTATAATGCACAACAACTGTCGAAACTGTGCTCCCCTCGATTGGTCTCCAAGCAGATCACTATAATTATAACACATCACATATGTCATGAATTGAAAAATTACTAAGTTAGTTAGCATTTTAACTAACCCTATATCTAGGCCAAAACTAGGGCATGCTAAATACTCTCTCAACTACGCGCATTTCATCTTCCTCTTTCTCCATCACCAACAACTTCAATATTCCATACATTCATTCCTCACAGTATCATCACCAAGCATACATGCCTCCCATTCCACCCTTTGCATACACAAAACAGTCTGCATACAAACATATTTATTCTTTATTAAATTTTCTCTTTCGACATACAAATATAATACACATACATTGGTCATACATACACATACATATATTCCTCACACCTCGACCTCAATTATATCCATGCACATTCACCATTGCACCACAAAAATTCTGCACACTTTCTACAATTCTCCTTGGCCTTTAAGGTGATTTTAGCACACAATAACATCTCATTATGCTCAACCAACAACACCACACTTTTCAGCTCATATACACTTGCATATACTCACAATTCAATCATATGAAATCTTACTCGATCCTCAATTGATCTTTCCTAATACACAATCACAATTATGTCATCAATTGCATTTCATTTATAAATAAATAATCAAATCCAAATCAAGCTTGATTCAATCCTAAAACCAATCAAAGTCAGAAATACGCTTAAAATAAATAAATTTCCTACGAAATGAAAAAATCTTTGAAAAATCATACACTTTTCAATTCTCATCCAATTTCTTCAAACCATATGTCATTTTCAAGGTATTGAAATCTATTTTCATAATATAGAAGTTGTATTTTATTTTTCTTATATGCAGGACAATTTATAATGAAAAGACTGCATCAATCCTTAAACTTAAATCCCAAATTTCCAACTATTCTCATGCATACATTAAATTAAACTTCAAGAGAACTATTCTAATTAACTCAACATGATTCTATCATCCGGAACAACCCAATTCATATAAAATTCTCTATTTAACCTAAACAATTACGTATAATGTCAGATAACGCATTCAAATCTAATCTAATATACATCCTAACATATACAATGCATTCTTACTCTAATTTACCCTAAATTCATCCAATGTATCGAAAGAATTTGTATTTTACCTCACCTAGGGTTTCTCGGTTCGTATCCCTAACGTCTGTGCGCCTACAACTTAGTTCGGAATTCGGCAATATCTCCAAACCAAAGTAGGGCTTAGCAATTAGACTAAATTACCAAGAAAATCGAAACCTAAAACTGATAATCGGAATTCAGCCTTTACCTATGCAGTGAATGACTGCAGATTCAGCCAAGGGTTTCTGAAGGCCCTATACTCCTATCTGTTTAGGGTTTCTACAAAGGTCGGAGAAGAACCCTTGACAGTAAGAGAACAGAGCCTGTAGTCGCACGTGCATGCGAGGGACAGAGGAAGGGGGCTCTGTTCTTCATGCGCGAGAGAGAGAGAAAGACAGAACTGAGAGACAGAGGGAGCAATGACCGAGAGGAAAAAGGAAGTGTTCGATTGAGAGAGAAAAATAGAGAGGGAGGGTGAGAAATCGTGGTTGAAAGAGAGTAGAGAAAGAGCGAAATAGAGAACGGGGAATAGAGAGTGAGAGATCAATAGAGGGACGGAGATGGTGGAGGGAATGAGTGGTGGTTGCGGCGGCGGAGGAAGAAGGCGGCGGCGGTGGTGAGTCGGGTGAGGGAGAGATTGAAAGAGAAGCCGAGAGAGAGGGAATCGTGAAGAGAGGGATACTGCGATCGATAGAGAGAGAGAAGGAGAAGAGGGAGAAAAAGGTGGTGTGTGGTGGCTGTGGGTGGCAGCCGACAGTGGCGGATGAGGAAAGACAGTCACGAGAAGGGGCGATCAGGTGGAGAAGATGAAGAGTTGCATGGGAGGAAGAGGGAGAAAGATGAAGAAGAATTAGAGCTTTTAGCCCTAATTCGATTTATTTATTTATTTATTTATTTATTTTTTATAAATTTATAATTATATAAATGAATAAATAATTAAATAAATAAATGAATAATTATATGTATATATATGTATATACATTTTTATACTCACTTACTCTACAAATCGTAGGAACGACATTTAGAATATACCAAAAATTAAATTTAAAAACCTCAAAATTGAAAATCAATAAAATTAAAAATTTCTCTCTATATATATAAACTGATGAATATTTTATTTAATTTCATGAACAGGAATACTAGTACGGATATCGCGATGTCGGTGTTACATTTTCTAACCCCCTAAAACAAGTTTCGTTCTCGAAACTAAAAGAAAACTATACAGTAAACAAATGGAGGTACTGTCTCCTTATAGCCTCTTCGGATTCCCAAGTCTCCTCCTCGACTTGGTCACTTCTCCACAAAACTCTGACCAATGAAACTTCCTTACTCCGCAGCTTTCTGACCTGCTGATCTAGAATAGCCATGGGCTGAACTGGAAGACTGAGGTCCTCTCGCAACTCAACAGGCGGAGGCTTAAGTACATGAGAAGGATCAGTTAGGTATTTCCTGAGTACCAAGACATAAAAGACGTCATGAATGCAGGATAGTTCATATGGCAACTCCAATCTGTATGCCACACTCCCGACCCTCTCAAGGATACGGAAGGGTCCAATATATCTAGGACTCAGCTTGCCCCGCTGCCTAAACCGTATAACTCCCTTCAAAGGAGATATCCTTAAGAAAACCATATTTCCCGTAGCAAACTCAAGAGGTCGCCGCCTACGATCGGCATATGCCTTCTGTCTGTCCTGAGCGGCTTTTATCTGCTCACAGACGACCTTAACCTTATCTTTCGTTTCCTCAATCAACTCAACGCTGCTGAGACGTCGCTCTCCAACCTTATCTCAGCAGATCGGGGTGCGGCACTTCCTGCCATACAGTGCCTCATATGGTGGCATCCCAATACTGGCCTGATAGCTATTATTATATGCAAATTCGACCAGTGGAAGGTGCCGATCCCAACTACCCCGGAAATCCATCACACATGCTCTCAGCATGTCCTCAAGGGTCTGAATGGTCCTCTCTGACTGACCATCTATGGATGATAGGCTGTGTTAAGACTCAACCTCGTGCCCATTATCTCCTGTAACTTGGGCCAAAATCTGGAAGTGAATCTCGGGTCCCTATCTGATACTATCGACACAGGAACACCATGCAGTCTGACTATCGTATCGATGTAAAGACTTGTCAAGGTCTCCAATGGATAGTCGCTGCGAATAGGAAGAGAATGTGCAGACTTGGTGAGTCGATCTACGATCACCCAAATAGCATCATGCCATGATGAAGTCCGCAGTGGTCCTGTCACAAAATCCATAGTATTGTGATTCCACTTCTACTCAGGAATGGATAACGGCTGCAATGTACCAGCCGGCTGCTGATGTTCGGCCTTCACCTGCTGGCAAACTAAACACCAAGCTACTAACTCTATAATCTCTCTCTTCATATCGAGTCACCGATAACTACCTCGGATAGTTCGGTACATTTTTGTACCTCCCAGATGCATAACGTAAGTGGAAAAAAAAATGAGCCTCCTCAAGAATAGCTCTCGGAAGATCGTTGTATGTGGGAATGCAAACCCGCTCTCGATATACTACTAGTCCGTCATCACAGACTCGGAACTCTCTGACATTACCTCTACAGATCCATCAAGAGTTCCTCGGAGCTCCTCATTTGCTCCCTATAACTCCCTAATATGGTCGAACAAGGGTCGGCTTCATTTCAAATCGAGCTAGTAGTACTGCTCGATCATCACTAGTCAAACTGACTCCTAATGCACGGAGTCCCATCAACAAAAGAGATAAGCACTCTCTATATACTGAATTTCTAACTAACTTCTCATCAAGAGAAGTGACATCTAGTAGCTATAACAACCTATCCGACTGTTGAGTGTAAGAAACTCTCACGTAAGAACAATCTGAACCAGCGTTAATAAAAACACAGTCATCGACATTAAATATTTTCATGGTACCCATGATACAAGAAATCAAAAGAGAGTCAATTTGAGATGCGCAAAAGATATATGTATATATCTATATATCAAAATAGTTAAGCCTCCAAGGCTTTAACTAACTATGTTCGTACATGTCATCATGGCATACATGATTTCAAAAAGAAGATCGAAATAGTTACGCTTCTAGAGCTTTAACTAATCATAGTGGGACATAATTATCATGATATACATGATCTCAAAAAGAAGAGTGCATAAAGGCTCCTAAATAATAGAATCCGTGGAAGTATCACCCATGATCACATCTGGGTTCGCTTAAGCGTCCTCCTGTGTCATAGCATATACGCGGGCCTGTGCCCTCGGCTGCTATCGCGAAGAGTCTAGTCCAATGTTGCTCCCCATTGTAGTCCGTGGAGCGGTGTATACTGAGTGTGCAGGTGCTCCCTGCTGACTCGTCCATGGTCCACTCATGTGTGTCTGTGACACCTGACCTCTGAAACCTAGGTCAGGACAAGAGCTACGAATATGTCCTTGCTTCCCATACTGGAAACATCTAGTGGGGGCTGCGCAAGCTCCAAAATGGCATCGGTCGCAATTGCAGCAGATTAGAAACTGTTGTATCGTGGAATGACTAGAGACAGTAGGGGCTGGTGCTCTAAACCCCTGGGGACGCGGTCTCTGTCTGAACTGTGCTGACCTAAAGTGAGAAGGGCCTCCCTGAAAATTGGAAGTCTTACCCTTCGTTGAGCCCTGACTCGTATGAGTCCTAGTCTTCCTCTTCTGGTGACTCTCCTTCTGTCTAGCCTCAAGTCGGACAATCTCTTCTACCCGATATACTGAATCAATCACCTCTGAAAGTGTAAAGGCAGGAGTCACAGTCATATACTTCTTGATGTTTAATTGAAGGCCATTTTTAAACTTAAATCTCATCTAAGCAGGTGTGGCCATGTTAGGGACAAACGCTGCCAACCTTCTGAGCTCAGCCTCGTACTCTTAGACTGACCTAGTCCCCTGACGTAAGTGCAGGAACTCTGTCCTTATCCAATCCTGCTGAAACGGGGTAAAGTACCTGCGGTCGAACTTTCGTAGAAAGTCCTCCCACCGCAAAGTCTATGTAGTGCTGTCACAGATCGCCTCCTACGATGAGAGGGCATCCCTGTCGAGGAGTCTCTCAACAACTCTCAGCCTGAACTCCTCTGTCAACCCTAAATTAGTAAAGATTCTGTGAGTCCTGTTGATCCAGTGCTTCGCCACTACAGCATCACTAGATCCTGAAAAATCCGTGTATCCAAGCTGTCGCGACTCTTTCACCAACTAAGTAAGCTCATGGATGCGCCTCAAAGTGACTGATGTATCATCAGTCAGACTAGAAAAGGATGGACCGGCCACCAGAGGAGGAACCGGTGCTGTAAAAGCAGGTACGACCGCAGGTGCGGCCGCTGGAGTCTGTGGTGGAGGTGATATCTGAACCCCGTGCGAGGTGTACCACTCATACACCTACCTGAAAGCATTTAAGGACGGTGCTGGAACTGCGGCTGCAGTAGTGGGCTAAAAATGTACTGGAGGGGGTGCATGGGATGAGGAAGCATCCTCAGGTACTGTAGGTGTCTCAAGTGCATACCTAGTACCTCATCTAGTAGTCATGGTTCTACAAAGGAAGAACTTTAATTAGACATGATTCAAAGATTAAGGTTAGTTGCGAAATAACTAACCCCCTAAATGAATAAACTTATCATTTTAAGAACTGATAGAACTAATATACTAGGTTAGATACGCACCGTATCTAACCCCTTAAAATGAATAACTCATATGCCTAAGATCATGTACTAGGATCTCATGACTGTAATGAAACTCTCATATGCATTGAGAACTTTTAAAATATACTTGGAAATATTTTTAAAACTATTTTCATAAAACACAACTCACAACCTAGAACTCTGACACCAAGAGAACTGTCACACCCCGAACCGAGATCGTAAACAGCCGCCTGTTATCCTGAATGCCGGCTGTATTTTTACAGAAAATCGAACAGAACCTCCCAATAAATCGGATGTCTCTCATATACAAATAAACATGTATATTAACATTCATCCTGTAAAATAAACAAATGGTCATCCCGACCTCTCTAAAATAACCAATCCCACAACCAACATCCAGAACAACGCAAGGCTAAAAAAAAAAATACCAACAGTCCTAGCCACAGACCTCTATTGTCATACCCAACCAGAGCATGAACAGCCGTCATACCGAACGGATCTAAATTTTGTAAACTTTCAATAATTTTCCTAAGTTACATTCAAATACTTACAATTGTCTCAATGCAAATGAAAAATGAGAGTTTCGCAAATCATGTACATAAATTATACAGTCATCCCAAAATAAGTACACGGTCAACTACGGACCTCAATGTCAAGACCTCATAAGTCAAAAATAAATTACGGAATTCATCTTTCAAATTTAAACTTAGACCTCACCGTCGTGAATCACCTAAATCCACCAAAATCTCTAAAATCTGAAGCGTCGCTCCAGCACAACAATAATCCTGTCTGAGGAGGGAAAGAAGAGGGGTGAGTATCAAGGAAGATACACAGTGAGTGAGGGGATTAATCTCAAGTACAAATAGCGTAGGTGAACATTGGAGTGTCAAACAAAATCATTCATAAACAATAACTCAAGTTTCGCTATAAATCATGGTAATGTTCAATATCAGAAAGTCATTTGGTCGATCACACGATATCATACATATATGCATCCATTTAAAATCAAGTATAACGTAGAGCAAGCCGAAAAAATCCTGGCAATGGTCAACCATGACCAAGGACAGGCGTATCGGGGGTTTTATTATGCATAAATGTTCAAAAGTCGCTCTCTACCCCGACGTTGGCACATACAAGCAACTCCCAGTGCTAGACCGCTTATATCTGACGGAACTCCCCTTTCGGATCAACTGGGCCCATACGGAACATCACAATCATATACAAACAACTCTCGGTGCTAGACCGCCTATACGTGATGGACCTCCCTAATACATAGTTCAACCGGCATATACATAACACAATCACGACGTTTGCGGATACCTCTGGTCAAAGCGTATCCGGGCAACCCGTGCCTCTATAAATACCCTTCATAGCTACGGAATCATCACTGTCATCATCATAGTATCACAAGGGCACAACATCCCATAGGTAAGAATTATATCATCATATCATCTCATAACTAGTAGGCATCCAACCCACATAGTTCATCAAAACATTTCAAATCCGTGTGCCAATACATTTCATCAAATCAACATACCAATGCATTGGTAGAATAGAAAATATTCTAGTTCTCAAATAATGGTACAATATTAATTCATTTCAAACCATGGATGCATAGTCATAGAAAACATAAGTTTACGACACTCCAATAGTCACAAAATAGATTTGAAATTTAATATTACACGTCGAATCAATGCATATCAAAGCATGTCTTGTTTAAAAACACGGAAAAAATCAGATTTTTACTATTTCATACAAGAGATTAGGGTCTCACTCACAGTATACGGGAGGGTCAATCACTCCTTACAATGCACAACAAGTGTCAAAACTGTGCTCCCCTCGATCGGTCTCCAAGCAGGTCACTACAATTGTAACACATCACATACGTCATGAATTGAAAAATTACTAAGTTAGTTATCATTTTAACTAACCCTATATCTAGGCCAAAACTAGGGCATGCTAAATACTCTCTCAACTACGTGCATTTTATCTTCCTCTTTCTCCATCACCAACAACTTCAATGTTCCATACATTCATTTCTCATAGTATCATCACCAAGCATACATGCCTCCCATTCCACCCTTTGCATACACAAAACAATCTGCATACACATATATTTATTCTTTATTAAATTTTCTCCTTCGACATACAAATATAATACACATACATTGGTCATACATACACATACACATACACATATTCCTCACACATCGACCTTAATTATATCCATGCACATTCACCATTGTACCACAAAATTTCTGTATTCTTTCTACCATTCTCCTTGGCCTTTAAGATGATTTTAGCACACAATAACATCTCATTATGCTCAACCAACAACACCACACTTTTCGGCCCATATACACTTGCATATACTCACAATTCAATCATATGAAATCTTACTCGATCCTCAATTGATCTTTCCTAATACACAATCACAATTATGTCATCAATTGCATTTTATTTATAAATAAATAATCAAATCCAAATCAAGTCTGATTCAATTCTGAAACTAGTCAAAGTCGGAAATACGCTTAAAATAAATAAATTTTCTACGAAATGAAAAAATCTTTGAAAAATCATACACTTTTCAATTTTCACTTCAAACCATATGCATTTTCAAGGTATTGAAGTCTATTTTCATAATATAGAAGTTGTATTTTGATTTCTTATATGCAAGATAATTTATAATGAAAAGACTGCATCAATCCTTAAACTTAAATCCCAAATTTCCAACTATTCTCATGCATACATTAAATTAAACTTCAAGAGAACTATTCTAATTAACTCAACATGATTCTATCATCCGAAACAGCCCAATTCATATAAAATCCTCTATTTAACCTGAACAATTACGTATAATGTCAGATAACGTATTCAAATCTAATTAAATATACATCCTAACATATACAATGTATTCTTACTCTGATTTACCCTAAATTTATCCAATGTATCGAAAGAATTTGTATTTTACATCACCTAGAGTTTCTCGGTTCGCATCCCTAACGTTTGTGCGCCTACAACTCAGTCCGTAATCTTGTAATATCTCCGAACCAAAGTAGGGCTTAGCAATTAGACTAAATTTCCAAGAAAATCGAAACCTAAAACTGATAATCAGAATTCAGCCTTTACCTATGCAGTGAATGACTGTAGATTCAGCCAAGGGTTTCTGAAGGCCCTATACTCCTATCTGTTTAGGGTTTCTGCAAAGGTCGAAGAATAACCCTTGACAGTAAGAGAACAGAGCATGTAGTCGCACGAGTATGCGAGGGACAGAGGAAGGGGGCTCTGTTCTTCGTGCGCAAGAGAGTGAGAAAGATAGAACTGAGAGACAGAGGGAGCAATGACCGAGAGGAAAAAGGAAGTGTTCGATTGAGAGAGAAAAATAGAGAGGGAGGGTGAGAAATCGTGGTCGAAAGAGAGTAGAGAAAGAGCGAAATAGAGAACGGGGAATAGAGAGTGAGAGATCAATAGAGGGACGGAGATGGTGGAGGGAATGAGTGGTGGTCGCGGCGGCGGAGGAAGAAGGCGGCAGCGGTGGTGAGTCGGGTGAGGGAAAGATTGAAAGAGAAGCCGAGAGAGAGGGAATCATGAAGAGAGGGATACTGCGATCGATAGAGAGAGAGAAGGAGAAGAGGATTTAGATGGAAAAATTATTCTTTTCCTTTCTTTGATAGTTTTTTGGGAACAGAAAAGAAATCATTTGGACAGAATATTTAGCCTAAAATCTTTCCATCTACTGGGAGGAAATGGGCAAAAAACTCAATTGATGAGAATAAAATTTTTAATATACCATTTCTACCCTTAAAAATTGTGTCAAAATAATTTTAAACCTGATGTATCCTTAGGTATAAAATGTAACATTCACATTCTTTCACATTCTTCTCATATAAATGTTACAAAGCTCAGACTTGTTTCGTAAACTGGGAGTAGAAGAATTCTTCATCAATTATCAACAAAATAAGTAATCTTTTTCTATTAATCTCTTTATTTTTTTGTTTATATCTATCCTATTCAAGAAAAATTCTTCTTTCATGTTATTTAACGAGTCTCTTTAATTCTGAAAAAAAAAAATGTTGTCATAGATCTTATTTGTTTAGTTTTGATTTTCATTATATTTATAAGAGATTGTGTTTAAAGTTAATTTTCATTATATTTGTTCAATCTTTATGATATTGTAAAAAGTTGCATGTCCAGTGTTTGTTTATTTGACTATATGAATATTGCAAACAAAATTTGTTTGATTGGTAAATAAAAGTTGCAAATCTTTATGGTACTATGTTTGAATATTGCAAAGATAATTTCTTTGACCATAAGAAAGGTTGCTTTTATTGCTTTGATTTGCAAGAAAAATTGCAAAAACTTGATTGCATATACTGTGTTTAAATATTGCAAAGATAAGACTTTTTATGGTACACATTGGAATTGTTATTTGCCTTGTTTGCTTTTATTTGTGTATAAAGGTTTGCTTTTATTTGTATATAAATGTTTGCTCCTTACTAATAAAAATATCCTTAAATAGATATGGAGCAAAATGGATTTGTAAAAGAGTCTGATATTCATGAAAGAAGGCGACAATTAGTTGTTGCCGAAGTTGTTTGTCGTGTTATGAAACTAATCATTTCTTGAAAAGTTTGTTGTATAAATCATGTGGATAGACCTATTGGAAATAGTTCTAAACAATGTCATCTAGTACAAGAAGAATTATTACTGTAACTTATATCAAACGGGCATTGAATAAGGTTACTCATATGGGACTGAAAACATTTACAGTGTGTTTGGCAAATACATGAGAAAGAGAGATAAAATTAAAAATCACATTTGGTAACAAAATATGTGATGGAAAGGGAGAAAAATAATAGTAAAATAAAAAATTATGTATGGTTAAATGAAAGAAAGGGAGGGAATATAATAAAAAAAATACATAAATTTACTATTTTATCCTTTCTGTTTTTTTTAGAGTTTTAAAATAAATGGTATAAAAGTAAATTTAGTATTTATCATTTTAAAAGGGAATCACTCCCCTCCAAAATCCACCGATTTGGTGGAATTGAAAAATAAGTTTGGAGGATTTCATAGAAACCCTTTCATTCCCTCCCTTCCAATTAATTATTTTACCAAACGTGGGTGGATTCATTAGAATCCCTCCCTTTCCCGCCCAAACCCTCCATCCAAACACATCATTAGGCATTTGCGTGAGTTATTACAAACACAAGGGGGTTCCTACTGAAAGAGTCACGGTAGAAGAGCTAGTTGTAAAGTTTTTCCATATATTATCAATTCCAGCAAAAAATGACACAGTGTCATTCTTTTATTGTCATTCTGGTGAAACCATTAGTCATCATTTCCATAAAGTTTTGAGAGCAGTTATAGTATTAGAGGATTGATTTCTTCGATAACCTATTGGAGAACAAATTCTTCCTGAAATACTTAATAGCAAAAGATTTTACTCATATTTCAAGTTAATTTCACTTATTTAACAATTTTATATTTTTATTACAAGTATCTATGATCATAAATTTTGATAGAGTACATAATTGTTAGGATTGTATTGGTACAATTGATGGAACTCATGTACGTATTAAGGTGTCTAGTAATGATGTAACAAGATACCGAGGCAGTAAAGAACATCCAACACAAAATGTGCTAGCTACTTGTTCCTTAGACATAAGAGTCACTTATGTTTTATCCGATTAGGAGGGGACTGCGTGAGATTCGAGGAGCATAAAAAATTCACTCAATAGAGAAGATAAATTAATCATTTCCAATGGTAATATTTAGTTATTTGTTAATACTTTGATTAATGAGAAAGTAAATAACTATTTAAATTTTGTAAGTAAATATTACCTTGTTGATACTGGATTCATGTTGAAAAAGGTACTACTTACACCTTATAGAAACGTAAGGTGTCACCTAAAGAAATACTCAAGTCAGCAACCCAGAAACTATCGAGAACTGTTTAATTTACGACATGCTTCACTGCGTAACGCAATTGAGCGAGCATTTGGTGTCCTCAAAAAATGATTTCCAATCATTGGAGATTCTTAACCTATTTATAGTGTTGATGTACAATCACAAATCGATCTTACTTGTTGCATCTTGCATAATTTTTTAATAGATGTTGATCCTGATATCGAATATATTAATGAAGTAGATGAAGAATTGTCACAACAATCTCCATCGAAAGAAGAAACTATTGTAGCTAGTACTAAACAAGACTCAGCATATGGAGAAGAATTAAGAAATCAAATAGCTATTCAAATGTGGAATGATTATGTATTATGACATTTTGGTTTGTTATCTTGAATTCCTAATTTTCAACTATCATGTTATGCAAAAGTAATTTGCTTAGTATGCTTTTGTTTGTCTTTGGCAGCTTAATATGTTTTTGCTTAGTATTTTTTTGTAAGCTATTGGATATATTATTACCTTTGTAAGTTGCTAGATGTTCTTTGTAAGCTATTAGTGATTTGTTGTCTGTTTTTGTAAGCTGGTGTATGTTTTAAGAAATCAAATAGTATGTTTTTATTTTTGTAAGTTACTATGTGTATTTTCTTTCATTAATATATGTTATTGTAAGTTCTAGTTGTGAGGCCTTTTTTTTGTTTTTGAAAATTAGCAGTCATAATTAAAAAGATACAAAAAATATTCCAACATAAGAAAGGAAAACATGAAATGGACAGCAACCATGGATGAAACATTCATTAAAGCATTGTTGGATCAACATTATTAAGGATTTTAAGTGGATGAAACTTTTACAACCACTGCATACAAAAACATTATCATTGAATTGAAAGAAAAACTTTAAATGGAATTTACTAAAGACCATTTGAAGAATCAAATGAAGACACTCAAAGAGAATTTTAACGAATTTTATGATTTCTTTTGAAATGGGAAATTAAGTGGTTTTTCTTGGAGTCCATACACTAGAACTTGGAGTGCTGAACCTGAAGTTTGGGAACAACTTATAAAGGTTGGTGTTAACTACATTTGTTACTTGTTGTTTTATGTTATTTCTTTTCATGGTAAATTGATAGATAATTCTTGTCTATATTTTTAGGAGAAGCCTGATACCATAAAGTGGAAGACCAAAGTTGTCAATAACTATGACAGTTTGGAGGAACTTTTTGCTAAAGACAAGGCTACGGGACAAGAAGCTGAAACAACAAAAGAAAAACGTAAGTGTTGGATGAATAAAGCAAATGAAGTACAACTTGAAAGCATTATTGAAATTGACAAGATGGTGTCTAAAAATGAGAAAAGTTTAGAAAACTTTGGCTATTCAATTAAGGAATTTGATGTACAACATTCAAAGTATACTAACAAAAAACATCCTCAATGTACATCAATTTCACAAGGGAAGAAAAGAAAGGTCTCAAATAATCAAGAACTTAAAGGTCTAAAGTATGCTCTTGACAATGTTGCTGAGGCAATTAGAGAGGGAAATTCCATTATGCAGAATTCTAGAACAAAGGTGCATATAGAGAAAGAGATCTTCAATAAGGTAATTGCTAATGGGGTTGAAGAAAATTGAATTGATGATTGCTACATCTTTCTTACTAAAAATCCTGATAAACCAAGAACTTTTTTTGGGTGCCCATAAGAAAGGCACAAAAATATTTTGAATAAATTGATGACTTCTTCTTAGCCTCATTCTTAAAGATTGACTTGCTATGAGATGATGAAATACTTTTGAAGTTTAACTTATTTTGAATGTTGGAACAGGTTACTATCAAGTAGAATTTTGAATATGTAGTTTTGTTTTTCATTACAATTAAATTGATAGAACCACTTTTGTATTGGGATTTATAAGCTTTTGTGGAACTATGTAGATCCTTGAATGTATATTTTGTTTAGCACAAGAAAACTAATAGAAGTCCTTCTGTATTATGATATTTACGCTTATGTTCCTGTGAGAATGGTAAGTCTTTGATGGGCATTGCAATTAATGTTCATGTAAGGAAGTTTGGTGGAATTTGGAGAAGTGGGCATTGTGATTAATGTTCCTGTGATGCAAGTCTTTTGTATTATTTGTTTAGTTTAGTTCCCAAAAATGGAGTTTTGTTAGTATTCTGATAGCTGCTCTTGAATCCGAAAGGCAAGTTTCTTGTTTGCAAAAGTTATATATTTTTTTATTGATTTTGTGCAGTTATTATAAGTAATATTTTTTCTGTTTTGTCTGATTCGAATGCTGTCTTTGTGGAGGCTGAATCTTTTGGAGATTTGGAGAATTGCAGTTTTTGCTTATTTGTACTGTCGTTGGTCCAGGAGCTTTACTCCTCATGAATTAGGCCTTGTGGCAAGCAAGATTTTGGTTGCAGAGAATTTTAATGATATGCTATATTCACTCAGTGGCTTTCTCAAGCAGGAGTTTGGCTCACCCATAATTTTTGGTGCAATTTTGTCTATGTCTGCATGCATGTTTGATCACTCACAATTATGTGGCATCAATTGTCTTGTTTGAATCTTGGAGTGATAACTAACTTATTGTCAAGGGTATAAAGGTAAAATTAATATATTCTTAAACATTTTCTTTTCATTTCACTCCAACTCTCAAACAAAAGAAATGTATTTCCTTTGTTTCTTTCTTCAACTCCCAAATAAAATAATATCTCTTTCCTTTTCTTTTCCATTCTCTCCTATCTATTTATAAGCTTTTGTGGAACTATGTAGATTCTTAAATGTATTATTTTTGTTTAGCAGAAGAAAACTAATAGAAGTCCTTCAATATTATGATATTTATGCTTATGTTCCTGTGAGAATGGTAAGTCTTTTATGGGCATTGTGATTAATGTTCATGTAAGGAAGTTTGGTAGAATTTGGAGAAGTGGGCATTGTGATTAATGTTCCTATGATGCAAGTCTTTTGTATTATTTGCTTAGTTTAATTCCCAAGAGTGGAGTTTTGTTACTGTTCTGACAACTGCTCTTGAATCCAGAAGGCAAGTTTCTTGTTTGCAAGAGTGATATATCTTTTATTGATTTTGTTTGGTCACTATAAGTAATATTTTTTCTGTTTGGTCTCATTCGAATGCCGTCTTTGTAGAGCCTGAATCTTTTTGGAGATTTGGAGAGTTGGAGCTTTGGAGAGTTAGAGCTTTTGCTTATTTGTATTGTCAAGCTTTACTCCTCATGAATTAGGCCTAGTGGCAAGCCAGATTTTGGTTGCAAAAAATTTTAATGATATGCTATACTCACTCAATGGCTTTCTCAAGCAAGAGTTTGGCTCACCCACAATTTCTAGTGCAATTTTATCCATGTCTGCATGCATGTTTGATCACTCACAATTATTTGGCATCAATTGACTTGTTTGAATCTTGGAGTGATAACTAACTTATTGTTAAGGGTATAAAGGTCAAATTAATATATTCTTAAACATTTTCTTTTCATTTCACTCCAACTCTCAAATAAAAGAAATTTATTTCCTTTCTTTTCTTTCTTCAACTCACAAATAAAATAATATCTCTTTCCTTTTCTTTTCCTTTCTCTCCTATCTTTTTTTTCCTTTCTTTTCTTTTCTTCTCTATACTCCCAAACTGACCGTTAGCCAATTCTCTCACTCTCCCACTATATATATAACGTTGTACAATCAAGAGCAACTCCATCCCAATCTCTTTTTCCTTAGCCAATTCCTTCAACTCAATTTTCACACTGTTATCTCTCGAACGCCCAAATAAGCTCTTGAGAAATGGACTTCTTACCACAAAATGCACCAATGAGTCGGCACTTCTTTGCCATTGTTGAGGATGATTCTGGCGCCTGAGAATTAGTTGTCGACATCAGAGAATTCAAAGGCATAGTCGAGTTTCTCCAAGAGGCTTTTGAGAGCTGCTACGTTGGGTTTGAAGAGGTCGAGGTTTGGAGACAAAAAAGATAAGGTTTCGAAAATATTGTTGTTGTTGTTGTTTGGGAGATAAAATATGTGAACTTAACAGGAGAAAGAAAGGATTTTGAGAGATCGAGATAGAGTCAAAGATGCGAGTTTATGGGAGATGATTGGAGAAAATGCAGAGTGAAAAGAATAAAATAGAGAGTAGAGAAACTTCAATCTGAAGCCTAGCTGCCTTTCGACTTGCCTTGGTCCACTTCCTCCCTTTCTTTGTTGCGGCTTCCACAAGAATAAAAACATCAAGAGAGAGAAAGAGAGTGAGAGAGAGACCATTTTTGCTTTCGGGTGCTGTGTAGCGAGAGGAGGCAAGAGTGAGAATGATATGAAATCCTAATTTCAGGATACCGGCTTTTATATAAGAGAGCTAAAATTAGTGAAGAACTACCTGTCCCGCACTAAAATTAGCGATGGACGCCCATTCTATCATTAAAATTAGCGATGAACGAGCTGTCTATCACTAAAATTACCGATGAACGAGCAATCCGTCACTAAATTTCATGACGAACTCCAAGTTCGTTGCTAATTTTAGTGACGAAAGGGCTATCCATCCGTAAAATTTACCAACGAATGAGCTGACCGTCGTTAAAATTTAGTGACGAACAGCCTATTGTCATTAAAATTAATGATGCACACAGCTGTCCGTTGTTAGAATTAGCGACGCATACGACTGTCCGTCGCTAAAATTAGTGAAAAAAAGTTGTCCATCACTAAAATTAGCAACGAATGATTTATCTATCAATAAATTTAGCAACAAACGGTCTGTTCGTCGCTAAAATTAGCAACACACAAGCCGATTCGTGGCTAAATTTAATAAAAAAAGTGATTATTCGTCGCTAAATTAGTAATAAAAATTCTTTTCATCACTATTTTAGCAACGAAACTTGTGACAATATCTACTTTTATCCACTCTTTGCCACGATTTTAACAACAAATTAGCTGTTTGTGATGAAATTAATAACGAAAAATTAGTTCTCCAAAATTTACAACAAAATTAGAGATATTCGTCATGTGGTTCATTTATAAAAGGAACTTGGTTTTCATAGTTACATAATAACTAAATTATTTAAACAAATCTATAAATTCTCTTAAAGTTATGATTGATAATGTTTAGAATTAGTACAAATTCCTTTGTTTAATCTCTAAAAAGATTGTTCAATGCCCAATGAACTCTTGTACTTAACCAAAAGATAAAATATATGTTTATATAAGTAAAATGCTATTACTATATATATGGTAATATTTCGTTAGAGATTGATTGAATTATTTATTATTGAAAATGATCAATATGGTGAAAATTGTAACATTCATTATGTATTTAACCCAATTTCGTTACTTAGAAAGGAGCAAAAAGAGAGGCATGTTGAAAATGTTTGAGTATAAAAGAAATTTAATCACGAAATTAGTCACGAATTCTAAAAAATTAGTGATGAATTTAACCACGAATAATTTTATGTAGATAATTAGGAACGAATTTAGTCATGAATTGCGGCATTCATTGCTAAATTTTATCACAAAAAATATTTTTATAATTAATTAGCGATGAATTTAGTTACGAATATGGGAATCATTGCTATTTTATCGTGAAAATATATTTATAACTAATTAGCGATGAATTTAGTCATGAATATAATTTTCATTGCTAAATTTTGTGACAAAACAGAGTCGCTAAATTTAGCGACAAATATTGGATTCGTAGCTAATTAGCCATGAACTTAACAATGAAAATATTTTCGTGGTTAATTAGCCTCGAATTCAGTCACTTGTAGGCTATTTGTTGCTAATCTTGTTAGGAATAAATTTTTATCACTAATTTCGTCGTGAAATAGTGACTAATCCCATTTTCATCCCTAATTTTATCACGGAATAGCGATGAATATTTTTTATCATTAAATTCCATCACTAAATCCGTATTTTTTTGTAGTGGGACTTTTTGGCCAAGATGGGTAGTTCTACTCTGGCTAGAGTTTCTATCTTGGATCATCATCCTAATGTTTGCAACCTCTGCTGGAGAGGGACAAGGTGGGTTGAGGATCCTTTAGAAAGTAGGCTCAGGCCGTGCAGGTTTGGGTTGGAGGTTTTGTAGGTTTGTTGCTGTCTCTTTTCATTTCTTTTCTTTTCTTTTCTTTTCTTTTTGTTCTTTGTCGCATATGTCACCAAAAAAAAAAAAAATGAATAGATGCTCCTTGAATTGGGTGATCTTCTCAACGTCCTTACCCATAATAACTATCCCTACCCATAATAACTATGTCATCAACATATACTACCAGATAAACACATTGATCAGGTGAGGTATGACAATAGAAAAATAAAATGATTTGTTTCATTTCACTGCGTTTCATGCTAAAATTTTGAATAATAACAGTAAACTTGCCAAACTAAGCTCGTGGAGACTGTCTTAATCTATAAATAGAGTGCCATACTTTGCAAACCAGAAGACATCAGTTTATATATAGCAAAATACACAACAATAAACAAAACAACTACCTATAAACAACTTACCTATACCACATTAGCTATGAACTATTTCATTACTCATGTCATTATCTACAAAGGTCTTTGCCTCTACGATGGGCAACTAGGTCTGTTTTTCTTACATATTTGTGGTACTTGACATTAGATGCTCTTAGGGGAGTATCTTTGATATAATATCCTGGGAGGGGGAAGTTCTGGTAGGTACTGAGTTGCATGTCCAAGTGTTGGCTAAAGGTTAATTCGTCCTCCCTTAGACTAGAAGTGAGTTTCCTTGTTAATATTGCTATTTCTACCAAATGATGGCCATGTATTGATGATATGAACAGGTTTTCCTACTTGGGGCCCTGGCAAAGCTAGGTGCAATCGTATCAACTTATCCCTTGTTAATTGTGAAGGTAAAATATAAACAAACTTTGCTTCTCATTGTGAAGGTACTATGTCTGCTTCGGAAACATTGTGCCCATCTGAGAGATGTTAGCTGGTAGACCATTATTGGTAGCAGAGCACCTTTCTTCTGTTATCGAAATTGACCGGTGTATCTTGAAATTTATAGTTCAACTGATTAAACTAAATTTTAAAATATAAAAACATATATAATTATATTTTTTATTATTTTAAAATGTAAAAACCCATGGGTCATGTGAATTGAGGGTCAACTCGCTATTGACCCCTTGGTTTGTGTGTTGATGCATAAATGATCCAATTTATGAACCGATCCATAAAATATATGAGTCGAGAGTTGACAAAGTCTGACCGGCTAATCAATCCGGACTTAATAACTATGAATGAGTTAGTTACAATTTACAAATACCTAAGAATTTGTGAGGTATTCATTGGAAAAGATGTAATGAATTTCTTTAAAATCACTAATTGAAGTTCTAAATGGCTATAAAGTGGAGTTTAGGTAAGATGAATGAAGATGAATAAATAAAATTTAAGATGAGTAATTAAAATTAAAATTTCTATAATTAACGAGTAACTAAAATTCCCATACTCAAGTGGATGATTATCATGGAAATTCTAAATAGGATTTAAAAAAAAAAAAAAAAAAAAAAAAAAAAAAAAAAAAAGAAACAGGTTCTCAAAAATGAGGCTAGATTTATTACCTGTTTGGTTTGGTCAGAAATTCAACGGTGAGCTGTACGAAAACCATTTCAAGGTTATTTTTATCAAGAACAATCTGAAAATAGCCACGCAGTTTCAACAGTCTCAAAGGCATTATACTTGTAATTTATGTGCACGTCGGAGAAAGAGAAAAGTGTGTAATATATTCATAGTCTTATCATTTTCTTTATTTGCTAAAATTATAATCAAATTTAGGGAATTTTTATTTTGACGGCATGGCTGGTTGAGGAGAGTTTTGGGGGTTGGCTTCGTTGCTTATGATTAATTTATCCCCTCAAGAGAAAATTAGAATTAACAGATGTTCATTGAGTTGGACAGAAATCCTATAAGAACCACTCAACCGGAACAAGGCTGCATAAACCCTATGTTTAGTAAATCACACAACCCATCCCCTTGTAGATGTATGTAACAAACATACATCGTACATCCTAGCCTTGTTAAATAGTGAACAAGAGGGAGGGAGGGAGGGAGAGATAGAGGAGAAAACCATTTTTCTCCTTTGAAAAATGAGTCCAAAATCAACTTTTCTCCTCTTCCTTTCATTCTTCTTCCTCCTCTCCACCACAACCACAAATGCCTTCAACATCACAAGACTTCTCGACCGCCATCCTGAATTCAGCACATTCAACAGCTACCTTACACAAACTCAACTCAACGTTCAGATCAATCGTCGCACCACCATCACGGTCCTAGCTATTGACAATGCTGCCATGGCACCACTAGCTGAAAAACCTCTCGACATGCTCAAAAAGTACATGGGCTTGCATGTCATACTTGACTATTTCGACGTTCAAAAAATCAGCAAATTATCTGATAAATCAGCTCTTCTAGCCACATTGTTTCAAGCAAGTGGTACGGCTTTGGGGTTTCAAGGGTTTCTGAATGTGACTGATACGAGTGATGGAGAGGTTGCGTTTAGGTCAGCTGTTAAGGACGCCCCCTATGATGCAAAGCTGGTTGGTCTTGTTGCCGCTCAACCCTATAACATATCTGTCCTTCAGATTAACAAGCCTATAATGGCTGTACCTGGACTTGAAAGCAAAACCAACTCAACAGCACCAAAACCAGCACCAGTACCACCACCATCACAAAAAGCAGCGCCACCACCACAAGTTGAGGCTGACGTTGCTGTGGCACCATCTGAGGAAGAAGAGACAACCGTAACGGACGTGCCTGTGCCTGCACCTGCACCATCAGAGGATGCAGCTGATGTGGCAGATGTGCCTGCACCATCACCCAATGAGCAGGTAGCAGATGATGAGCCTAAAAAATCATCCAGTGCTCGGTTGGGGTTTGGAATGGGCATTGCTTTCATGGTTGGACTTGTGTCAAGTTTGGTAGTATACTGATCTATGTTGGGGAGGGCTAAAAGGGTTCGATTGTGTACCATGTGAGTAGAGAGCATGCAGTTTTGCATGTCAAGAGGATTTTCTTGTAATCTTTATTTCTCTATAACAAACACAAGAAATTCCAACCATGCAACTTCCCTCTAGCACATTTCCTAGTCAGGAAAAGTTCCATTTTGTATGAGGATGGAGTAGATAATTTAAATATATATAAATGTGTGTATATATATATCCAGAATGAAAAAAAGCCAACCAAACTAAGATTACTGAGAATGCAATAACATCAAATTAAACTAAGTTTAGTCGGAAGTCTTGTGTCAATAGAGGGGACAAACTAAGGCAGTTTTCTACCAGCAAAAAAAAATGAAGATAGAATGGACATAACTCCAATGAACAAAATGTATATGCAGTGGGGATTCCCTTCACCTGATCTTCTCAATAATATCTGCAATAACATTGTCCATGTCAAGTGCCTTCATTGGTGTAAAAGGTCGCTTCATCTCCTGAAAGAAACAAATAATAAATTAAGAGACGACCAAAGAAAGTGGGTTAACAAGACATGAAACCTAGATATTTCTGCAATAGGGTGAAAACTTCCCTCAATATGATTTTCCGTTCCATTTGAAATAACAGAAGCTGGAAAAAAAAGGTCAGTAGGTTGATTTGTAGGCATGTTTTTGGATACACAATTGGAGCTGCTTGAAGAAACTATTTGACTATAGTTGTGAAAGCACAAAAAGTGGACATGAAGTGACATAATCAAAGCTAAATAACAATTAGAAGAAACATGACATTAATACGAACAAGTCAGGGCAGGACCTGATATCCAAAGAATAGCTCAAGCATTCATATTTGCAAAATGTTCAAAATGTTCAGACGTTTAAAATGTTCCTTAGTGTACGTGGACTGGTATACAAGAAAACTCTACTTAGAGCTTTAAGATTATGCTTATCATTACTACACTCTCAGAATGTAAAGTCTTGTAAATAATTTCACAATGAAATAATGGTTAGCTATATTGGTTGAAAACATTTTGTAATTATTATATATATAGCTCCCTCAAAGTTAATGCTGTTGGAGCGACCCATTTGGAGGAATGGTTCAAATCTTACCAAAACCACCACTCCAGTTTATTTTATGGTTTCACACATTCAGTTGAGCTCATGAGGAAAGAACCTTACAAGTACAGGGGAGAGTAATGCTGAAATCATTCCAGGAAAGGTCAGTATTTCTGTGATCTAAAAATCCCAAATTAACAACCCAGCCAACTAAGAAATTGATGAAAAATTCCAGTTAATCATAAATAATTTCTCAAGCTATGTGAGTTACCATTAGACTGACAAATTTCTCGCCACCCTCCTCCCGTATTTCAAAGCATCCTCTTCTGGGCTGAAAACAAAGTGCCAGTGCCATCAGTAACAAAAACTAAGGAAAAACAAAGGCAAAGATTTAAATCATTAAAAAGACCATCATTGCAGTCTCTGCAGTGGCAAATTTCCATGTTGACTACAAGTTTATATTTCTTTTGATGTGTACCATACCATAAAGTTGTCCTAAAAGCAAAAACGAAAAAAAACAAAAAAAAAAAAAAAAAAAAAAGATAAAGAACCATATTTTTATAGTTCAAAATAGAAAACAGCATCAACTGCAAAACTGTAGAAGATATGAACGTGTTAAAGTAGTCTATATCAAATGAGTTAAGTCCATTTGTGGCTTCAAAGTCACTGGATGCAGGGGATGGAAGGACCACTTCCAAAGGATTATGTACAATATTACATTGCCAATTGTGATTAAAACAATATAAAGAGTAACCCTCTGGTGACAAAGACATTTGAAAAGCATTTTTCTTTTTCCTCCTAAAAATTTCACCATCTCTTTCCAAGGTTGACCTGCAACTAGCTCTTCTTTTATGATTGGTATCAAAATCAGATTTCCAGTTCAAAAGCTCTAACTAAAAGAAACAAAAGTTTGGATAACTTGGTAACAGGCACTGACAATTGTTTCCCTGCCATTGCTTCCCAGTTCAAATAAAAGCTTTTGCTACACAAGACTAATAGTAGTGATGAAAACAGCGTATTTGATCATTAAAATAGGTGTGGAGTGCATTCTCCTCTGCTTTGAGATGGTATTGGGGTTTAAGGCATGGAGACAGGGAGGGGGTGGGGGCAACTTCCCCACCAAAAATGGTTTAATAAACTATTTTACTGTGTAAAATTGTAAAAATTATGACCCAAAATGATATATACCCCCCTTAGAATTTGTAATCTGCCCCCTAAAAATTATAAACCCCCCCCCCCCCCGCCCAAAAGTTTACAAAATAATTTACCTTCTAAAAATTTTAAGAAAAAATTTAAAATATTATTTACATGTAAAATTTGTCACTTTGCAAACAATGAAAGTGAGACCAAACATGTCTAAGCCCTTTTCTACCCACTAGGATTCTTTGTTTTTTGTTATGACCTTGTCCACTTCTCTTCTCTCTCTCTCTTCCACCATAGGCGCCCTTCATCTAAGCCAACCCAACCTCTCTCTCTTACTTATTTCTTTTTTCATTTTGATTAATCTATCAATTTTACCTTTTCTTTAATTAATAAATTATTTAACTAATTATAATCATCTATTCTTCTACTAGCCACCACCATACTTGATATGATAATTTTTTGACTACCAATGCCTAATTGAAAAATGTTTTTTTTTTCCTTTCAACTATTAAACAATAATGTGAATTAAATGTCTCCTTTATATAAATTTTAATCCATTGAACTCTGATCATCAAGTTGGTGCCCTTCTTCAATTTTTGGACAAACTTTGTTCCACCCTTCATCTAAATTTTTTTAATTATTTTTAGCTACATCTCATTATTTTTATTATTCACTAGTCATCAAGCAATTTTTGTTTTTGTTTTTTTTTTTTTTACAAGGGCAATTTTTATTTGGAATACCCCTTGGACAATTTAAGATAATCTTTAAAAAAATAAAAAAAATAAAAAAATAAAAAAATCCTTTATTGCCTGATATGAAATTGTCATGCAAAAGAAACAAAGTAAATATTTTGTGGCTTAATAGTTACTATTTTGAAATCATCCATTCACATATTAAGCTAATAGCATTTCAAACGCAAACACTGAAGTATACATTTTATACAGCACCCCCTAAAAATATTTCTAGCTCCATCCCTAGTTAAACGTAAATCTTGCAAAACAAGTTGTCTCGGTGGGTGTAGGTGACAACAGCAGCTTATTGGCAACTATTTTGGGACGCGGAGGGGGAGCCTTCCCTTTACATATCATGGTAGAAGATCATTCGGGAAGCAATCTTGGTAAAAATCAACAGTAGGCTAGACCTGTGGGAAAGGGGTTACTTTCTAAGAAAGCAAGATTAACTCTTCTAAAGAGTATCCTCAATTTTCTTATGTACTTTATGTTGGTGGCAACGAGAATTGAGAATATCCAAGTGATGGTACCCTATTTAATAAGTCTCCAAAATCATGCATGGTTATCCGATAAGGAAGACAATCAACGTCAAGATCAAATCTTTCTATATTTTTATAGAATTATAATTCTCATGAACTCTCATAAAGTTCTAAACTTTCCTAAATCTTGAGGAAGTCTAAATCTTTCAGAATTCTTTAATTACAATCCTAACCATCTTGAAAGATTTCAAACAAAACGAAACTAGGGTTTTCTACACCCCTGGGAAGGCTATAAATACAGGATATAGGCAACCCTCAAAGAGGACTCAATTTTTACACACGAAAAAGAGGCAATTCTATACATCATTCAAAGGGGGGTTCTATACCCAATTTTACATGTCATTTAGAAGGAAGTTTCATACCCATTTACATTCACCGACAAAGGTAAGGTCTTCATACTCAATCTTATGCGATCAGAGATATGCTTTCGTATCTTACCCTATACACGATCAGATGTATGATATTTACGGCTACTATCAGTCTTTATCTTATCACTCATACTGACTTAGCATCGAAGTCCCCCCACCATGCCAAGCCCGATGGGGTTTTTGCAGGTTTCTCGTCTATGAAGAACCATTGAATACCACCACCATCGGCTTCCCACTCAAGTCGAAAGAGCATGTATTTGTGAGGCAAAAATCGACTCCAACAAATTGACGCCGTCTGTAGGAACGACTGACTAACCAGTCGTAAAAATTTCGAACATGTCTTCACTTCTTCTTAATAATCTAAGTTCGTTCGACTATGCGCAATCGGGATGAGATAGTTGGGGGTACCCCTCATTAGGTAATTCACTCGCTCTCATTCTCTCGGTTTCGTGTGGATAATTTGTTGACTATTTGTCTAATGGTACATTATCGAACGAATAGACCTATGTCCCCCCGATCTATCGAAGGGATTTATCTCCCCGAATGAGTCTCTGTCACCCCAACTCAATCGAAGAGATCTATCTTCCCGAACGGGTCTCTGTCACCCTGACTCAACCGACGGGACCTATCTCCCTAATAGGCCTATGTCGCCCTCGATCGTTCGACTTGTAAGTCTTTCCACTGTTCGGCCTATTAGCCTTTCAATCTCTTGACTGTCTCTCAACTTCCTGGCTATTCGAATCGTCCGACCTGTTGATCTCTTGACCTGTCGATTTCTCCATCATTCAACTTATTAGTCTCTCAATTATTTGATCTGTCGATCTCTCAAGCTCTATGAATCTATCGACTTATCGGTTTCTCAACCTTCTGATCATTTAATCTGCTAATTACTCGATCTGTCGACCTCTCCATATCTTAATCTCTCAATCACTCAGACCTCCCAGTACCTCAATCTTCTGATCCCCCGACTACTCAACCTGGTGATGTTGATCTCTCGATCACTCGATTTGTAAATCAGTCAATCTCCCAATCCCTCAACTTGTCGATCTCTTAATCGCCTCTCTATCGGCTAACTCATCGGTACCTCCCTGAATGGGCAAATATCGCCCAGTCTATCGAACGAGCAAGTTCTTCTGAACGAAATCTATCGTTAGGGATTTATCTCGAACGGGCAAACATAACCCATCTTTGAACGAAGTCTATCAAATAAGTCCTCCCAAACAGAGATTATCGCTAGGGACATATCTCCCCGATAGACAAATCTGGCCCACTCCTTCGATTGAAATCTCTTAATGGAACTTTCTCGGATACAATTTTCAACCGAATACATATAACTTATGATTGTAATCATACGTCTCACATGGGTTTTGCATCCACTTTCTCTCGGTTTTCCACTTACGAGTTCTAACCTCCGGATGAGATTCAGCTCCCTTTTTGTTCGAAATTGCATCATACCAGTTGCAACATTACTCCAGTATATCCTCTTGGCTATAACGCCTTCGACAATAAACCAATACTCATGAATGCAAAGCCCGACACAATTCTCTCGCATCGGTCTCTAACCTCTCGCATTTACCAAGAGTTACATCATTCAGTTAGAACACAGACTCCAGGTCAATTTTCGGATCTTCTACTTTTGCTTTTCTTAACATAAACATTATGTACTCTTGACCACTGCTCGCCTGAACTCACAACCCCCAACCTAAAGTCTCCTATCATTCGTACGCGTCGTCCATAAGGGATGTAACTCACCAAACGGGTGGACGCCGCCCAACAATCTAAAGATTTCATATTGCTCGGAGGGCCTAAGTTACCCATCACCTATCGTTCGTACGCGTCATCAATAAGGGATATAACTCTCCGAACGGGTGGACGCGATCCAACAATCTTAAGATTTCCTATTGCTCGGAGGTCTAAGTCGCCCATCACCTATCGTTCGTACGCATCGTCAATAAGGGATATAACTCCCCGAACAAGTTTACGCAGCCCAACAATCTAAAGATTTTCTATTGCTCAGAGGGCCTAAGCCGCCCAGCACCTATCGTTTGTACGTGTCATCACGTCAATAAGGGATGGAACTCTCAGGACGGGTGGACGCGACCCCTTCATCTAAAGATTTCCTATCGTTCAGAGGGTCTAAATCGCCCAACTCCTATCGTTCGTACACGTCGTCAATAAAAGATGAAACTCCCCGAACGGGTAGATATAGCCCCTTCATCTAAAGATTTCCTATTACTCAGAGGGTCTAAGTCGCCCACATCCTATCGTTCGAGCATATCATTAATGAGGAACGAAACTCCCCGAACGGATCCATGTCGCCCCGATCCACCGATGGGATTTAATTCTCCAAGCAGGCCTATAATGCCCTGATCTATAGTTCAACCTGTCGATCTGGTATTCTCTCGATCGTTCAACCTATCGATCTGGTATTCTCTCGATCGTTCGACGTGTCGGTCTGGTATTCTCTCGATCCTTTGACGTGTCAGTCTGGTGTTCTCTCGATCGTTCGACCTGTCGGTCTGGTATTCTCTCGATCGTTCGACATGTCGGTCTGGTGTTCTCTCAATCGTTCGACCTGTCAGTCTGGTATTCTCTCAATCGTTTGATCATTCGGTCTGGTATTCTCTCGATCATTCGACCTGACGATCTAGTATCCGCTCGATCGTTCGACCTCTGAATCGCACGATCACTCAACCTGTCGATCTGCCAATCTCTCGATCATCCGAAAACTCAATCTCTCGATGACCCGATCTCTCGATCATTTGATCTCTCAATCTACTGACCTACTGATCTCTTGACCTTTCGGTCTTCTGGGAGACCTCTTACAATCCACTCTACTCCTAATACCATTTCTTCAAAATGCAAAATCATGATTATCCGATAAGGAAAGCAATCACCATCAAGGTCAAATCTTTTCATATTTCTGCAGAATTATAATTCTCGTGGACTCATAAATTTCTAAATTTTTCTAAATCTTGAGAAAGTCTAAATCTTTCAGAAGTCTCTAATTACAATCTTAACCATCTTGAAAGACTTCAAACAAAAGGAAACTAAGATTTTCTACACCCCTGGGAAAGCTATAAATACAGAGTATATGCAACCCTCAAAAAGGACTCAATTTTTACGCACGAAAGAGAGACAATTCTATACATCATTCAAAGGGAGGTTCTATACCCAATTCTATATGTCATTCAGATAGGGGTTTTATACCTATTTACATACACTGACAAAGGTAGGGTCTTCATGCTCAATTTTATGCAATCAGAGGTATGCTTTTGTATCTTACTCTATACACGATCAGAGGTATGATATCTATGGCTACTATCAGTCTTTATCTTATCACTCATATTGACTTGAGCGTCAAAGTCCCCCCGCTAGGCCAGCCCCAGTGGGATTTTTGTAGGTTTCTCATCCATGAAGAACCATCGAATACCACTGCCATCAGCTTCCCACTCAAGTCGAAAGAGCATGTATCTATGGGACGAAAATCGACTCCAACACCAAGGAAGACTCCACAGGGTAATTAATCAAGATGGAGGAGAGAGGTTTAGTGTGGTTAAAATGGGAGGCTCTCAAGCACCTTTGCAAGAGAGGAGAGTTGCTAAGCAGTAGATCTTCGATAGATTTTAATAAGGCCATTCTGGGGATAGTTGTTGAGGTTCTTAATTGAGCATGATTCTTTTTGGAGAGAGATGATAGTTGCCAGGTAGGAAATTGTCTAATGAGGTGATCCGTACTTTTGGGTGGCTGTCTGGAAAGAAATTTGGAGAGGGTGGGTTGACTGTGGGTAATGCGGCTTTTAAAGTGGGCAACGGGTTTAGGACTTCTTTTTAGCAGGATATGTTGTGCGGTTCTTGCCTTCTACATGGTTGCTTTTCCAATTTGTTTGAGTTGACTGAGAAGAAGGAGGCTTTGACAAGATCTTCAATTTACATCCAAGGGGCACAATCTTACCAGAATACAAATTTATTTGGCAAGCAAATGATTGGGAACTATAGAGTTTCTTTAACTTTTTTGATTTGCTTGAAGGAGCAAAGTTGGATTTGGGCAGAGAAGCTTGTGGGGTTTGGAGAGGCGGTCCAAGTGGCACCTTTGAGGTTAAGGGGTGCAAAGGGGGAGGTTTTCTTTTCCTCGGATGCTCATTTGGATCCCTGTGCTCCCTCAAGAGTAGCCTTCATCATTTGGCAAACTGCAATAATCTCCGAGGAAGAGGCATTTGTGCTAGTAAATAGATACACAATATACAAGATGGAGCTTGAGCTAAAGGGTCACTTGTTGCGTATGGACATGTTTAGCATGGGGAAGATCCTCTCCCTCAGACATCTTCATTGGGTGATTTCTAGCACTGTCTAAATTGAGCTATGGGCTTGGATTGAGGTGAGGGTATGTATAACAAAGAGGAGACTTGTTAGCTTGCTCCTTCTAAACAACTTTTGGTTGGTTTGGAGAGAACAAATAGGAGGATTTTTTAGGAGGTAGAGAGACTCCTGCAGAGTTTTGTCGACATTATCATCAAGTATGCATTGTTTGTTGTTTTCCAAGTTGTTTGTGGCCTTTGTAGAGGTTGTTGATTTTGTAGGGATTCTGGCCTTGTAGATGGGGTGGCTAGCACCATCTTAGTGCTCTTGCCCTTGTTTTTGCTGTTCCCATGTGAATTATTTCTAATAAAAAGAATAAAACAATAACAACCTAGGCCTTCTGTACCAAAATTTGAGGTCGGTCATATGAGAAACAAATAATAAAATCGTAAAAAAAAAAAAAAAAAAAAAAAAAAAGAGAGAGATTTAATTTGTGCGGATTCTCCTACGCCATTCATTCTTATCTAAAACCATCTCTTCAACTAAATCCATCACTATCATATGCTTACGAATGCATTGCATCCAAGTTTCCAACTAAAAAGAATAATTCAGCATAAATTTTCTTGAAGGCATACTTTGGAAAGAATTAGACATGAGATTCCCAAGAGCATTGCTAAATTGACCACTAAATTCCACCGAAAATGTTGTAAATAATTTCAATTTCTGAACATAATCTTTTAGAAAACAAAAGAAATTCTAGTAAAGCTATTACTATTGATAATTGAACCTTGAAGCTAATGCTTTTTCAAGAAACCATACCTTATCAGGATTGAGAAGCACAGTGATGCCAGAAACCCTAGCCTCTAATCCATTCTTCACCTGAACAGCTCGTGTCTTGAACGAACTGCACTGTTTGCTGGAGGAGTCCATAAAAATGGTTTAGATGAACCAATGATTATAATAGAGTAACTATCAGAACATATTTATGAACATCAATGACGAACCCAAAAAATGGTCATAAAAGGATAAATTTGTCTGAATAAATAAAATGGTATTTTAAGAATTGTGAGTTCTTCATAAAGAATGAAAAGGACCAGTGCAGAAAACAAAGTAAATGGAATGTTTATGATTTCTATCATTCCATAAATTGGAAAGATAAGAATGCAAGTCACAGGCACACGTGTCAGTGGCAACAATGTAATTAATCATTTTTTAACAATAAATTGCGTTCAAAAGTGTATAATTTAAATGACAAAAAAAATAAAAATAAAAACCCTGCATAAAAGAAAAAATCAGAAAATTGTCACAAAGATTAATGTTGAACAGACAAATGTCTTCAAAGGCATAAAATGAATACATTTTGTAAAAACTGGTTTGATGCTTCTTGAGAACTTCTTAATGGTTCTATCACCTTATTTTGTAAGCATCATTTGGAGGACAAGAACATAATAAAAAGGCAGGATACACTAACGACGAAGCAAACAACAGAAAGAGAAAGCACTCCGATCTGAATCATGATTTATAACCAGAATTTGGTGTAGGACCACACAAACAAATCCATTAGCTGCATAGGCTACAACTTAATCTTTCCGGTAGCTTATTCCTTAATAAGAGGAATTCAATGAGAATTATTGACATGTTCACACTCTGCTGTAATAAAACTGGTATTCTTTTGTGGCATGGATGGATGGGCCAAGTTAAAAAGAAATAAATTAAAAAAAGAAGAAAGTTTGTTACGGTATGAGAATGTTTTGATTGGTTTGACAAGAAACAAGAGGATTCAAAATGATTGTATTAGAATAGGGAGTATCTAGAAGAAATAACAAATAAGAAAAAATAGATTAAAATGGTTTAGTCATGTGCAATTAATAAAGAGCTTTCACTGCAATAATTAGAAAATATTATAGTAGGAGTTCAATAATCTTCCATTGACCTCAAAAGACCTTAAGAAACTATTAAGCATGAATATGTTTTCCACCTCATATGCTTTGGAACATGAAGGCTTAGTTACGTTGACAACTAAATCAGAAACGGGCTTAGCACAATTGATGGTGTGGCTGCACAAGTGGCAAATTTCGTTTGTACTTTATGTATTACATATGAAGTAGATGCAGTGCTGAAATAGCGGTGGCTTGGTCAAGTTAATGAGATTAGTAAACGCCTACAATTGACTAGGGGTATGAAATATAAAAATCATTGCAATCAGCAAAATGTGATTCAAATGACACATATATCCTCTGACCATCTGCAAAGCTGCTGCATAAACGGGAGGGGGAAATAACTACAAACACCTCACACTGAAAACTGGAAAGATGGAAGTGAATGGATGGTCAATAGCATCGCTCATGATCGAGATACAAGCATCAGCTTTCACAGCGACACCATCAATCATTCTCAAAGATATGAAAATACCAGAATCCTGCCCAGGATCTAACTTATGTCTTTAGAAGCAGCACATCATCTCCAAGATATTGTGCATAATCAACAACTAACACATCTAAGTAATTAAACTACAAACAGGGCTTAGCAAGGACACTAGCAAAAAGAAATAGGCAGAAGTAACCAAAAAAAAAATGGCAGGCAATCTTTTCAACAAGGAAGACCTTATGTCAAGGAAACCTTCTCCACCATCTATACCTAAGTAAATAAAGCGCTCTCTATATTTGACACTCTGGAGAGTGAGCCCTAAAATTATCAGTTGTCCGCATGGTGACAATACATAGAATGACAAACACTATTTAACGCAAACAAATAAGCCACCAGATGTTAGGAAAACTAATGCACATATTACTCAGCAATGCACTAGTACCTGACACAGAATTCAACTTAAACATGTTGCAACAATATTTAGTTGGCGTCTAAATCATTACACACATCATATTCCCATTTCAACTTAATTGCTTCAGAAGGAATACTCAAATCTATGCAGCCATATTTAGTGTTCAGAAACCATATGAAGAATATTTTTCTTATAGTCGGAAAACCATACGCATTTCAACCATGGGAGAAGCAAAGTATTAGAGTATGCACCACTCCACCTTAAAAGTGCACTCATCACCCCCAGCAGAACCATCTACTGTATTTGCGGGTAATAAATGGCCTGTCGAATAGAAAAAGAGTTTTTATACTTGACAGGAAAAATAATTTCATTCAAACCTGCATATACAGTAAAAAAAATAATAATAAAATAGATTCGGAATGTAACAGTTTGAGATCAGAATATCCCAGGCGTTTATAAATCATGACCAGGCAAGACTTGTTGCTAGAAAGTATCTTTCATCATACCTTATCAGTACAAGAATGACCATCCTTGACACGATTTAACAATGACTCACGTTTGTCCAAACCAAATTATCCTCAACCCCCCATCTCAAGATAACATATTGACAACTCAACTGTGAAATAGCACGTACATGTTAACCCTAGAGTCTATGCTTTGATGGTTGTCCATTGTATCAATTACCTCTTCCAAACTCCCGTATTTCTGCATGCCAACTAGATTGTGAAGCCCAGCCCCAGATTGGAATTACTTCACAGTCATCCCCAACCCAAGCACATAAATCACTTTAACTCTAGCCCTAATTTCTGCCAAATGAACCAAACACAATAAACAGCCCCAAAACTCTGTTTCATAGGAAAATTATAGCAAAGAGCACCAAAATCTCACCATAACAAAAGTATTAAGAAGAAACTAACATTTCATCCAGCAATTTCTCTGTCAAAACACTAAACACTCTTAAAACTCACATGTAAATCAGAAAAAAGCATCAAATTACCATAAAATGTGAACAAACATTCTCTATCCAAACCCTAACAAACAGAAGACATGTAAATGAGTAGACAGAGGAAGGTTATCGATTACCAGTGCTCAATGACGATGGTCTTCGAGCTTCCTCCAACATTCTCAGAATCTTTCTCGTTCTCAGCCGCTTCCTCCGACTTCTCCTTTGCAATCGTTTTCGCCTTGGTCTTCTTCTTCGGAGGTTGCGTGGCCGGCGGCTTAACCGTCACCTTCAGTGTTTTGATTCCGTTGAGCCCAGCAGTTAAGCTCCGAGTGACTCTTCTCGTCGCCAGCTCAGTCGAGGGTTTCTTCACGGTGGATTCGTTGTCGTCAGAGGCTCTGCGTTTCTTTGGCGCCATTTTTGTGGAATCCACAGAGAGAGAGAGAGAGAGTGAGTCAACGTATTAGTGGTGAAGTTGTGAAAAGCGGGAATGATATTTCATATGGCAGGCTACAGGTTCAGGTCTTCTTTCCTTCTCTCTCTCTCTCTGCGCATGATTTTCCCGCTCTCTTGTCCTTTCAGGTCCTGGCTTATTTATCCAACGGATAATAGCCGTGGTTTTTATTTTGGATCAGTGGACCGAGATCCCAGAACCTGAATCCCATCTTCACCGTCCGTCCATGAACCCTACTACATTTTTTTTCATACCGATTGTAAATTACGAAAACACACACGATTATAAAATTTTGAATGGAAGCTCAGAGAAGATATAGTATATTTGAGAATTTTGAAGGAAAAAAAAAGACTAATTAGAAAAGAATATATTTTTTCTCTATTTTATTTAAGTGTTTTATGAAAAATAAAATAAAACTTATAGAAAATAAAAAATTTTATTTTCAATTTTTAAAGAGTATTTTTGAAATATAAAAAATATTTAATTTTTATATTTTCCCATCTTTTCATTTCTTTTCACTTTTGAGAGTGTTGGAAATAGGTTATGATTTCATAGATATCGACTTCTTGTTGACCCGAGCGGTAGTCGTCAAAGGGATGTGATACCTGTAAAAACCGCCGGAGGGTAATCCGGCGGGATGACTCCGATACTCAAGTCAAAAAAGAGTAGTTTTTGTATGAAAGGAAAAAACAGACTAAGAGTTTGAGAGATTGATTCTTTGTGATTAGAGTGCTTAATGTGTAAGGTCAAGAGAGTGTACCTGTTTTAGAGGGTTTTAAGATATTTTATACCTGTAAGAGTCGTACGTCGCTGTAGTGCTTCAACTCTATTTTCCTTATCGAACCGATCTGGAAAAATCATAAGAATTTAATATTTTCGAATCAATTGTGATTCTCAACTTTTGGAAAACTTTCATATTCTGGAGAGAACTTTTCTTTAACTGAAAGATCCTCAAAATGCTGTCCACAATAAAGGGTGGAAGTTAATAGGATATTTTGGTCTTCCTTTAGGATCGTTGGAATCATTAGCTATCGATCGGTCGCTCAACCGATGAAAGGTCTTCAGGTCTCTTTCGGTTGAGGAGCCGACCATTGGATACCCGATCAGGGTGGTTACCTTCGCTTGATAAATCACGTTTGGCTGGCGGGAAGACTAAAACCTTATCATTCGGAAGATTTAGGTGACTGAGACCTTTCTATAGATAATCGTATTTGAATCTAGATCGGTAGCTATCTTTCGTAGGCTTTTCATATGGGCCTTTCCAAGGCTAACTCATTGGATCTGATCTCAGGGCCTTATCCCATCATTTGACCCCGACTAATGGCTTTCTTGTTAAAAAAAAATCATGAGTAGAGACCTATGAGGCACGCTTGATACGTTACAGGAGCATGGGGATGCTAGGCTCGTCCTAAACCATCCTACTTTCTTACCACGAATACAAGTGTGTCTCGATGGAAGTGACTTCTTTATGGGGAATCGGAGACGATTTATTTCCTCATTTATGACAGAATATCTTTCCCAATTCGTTTCACCTGCCTCGAATTAATTAGGGCTTGCTCTTCCAGCGCTATAGTAGCTACGACAAGCGTTTATTTTCCTTTATAAAGAGTTGAGACTTTTCTTCCCCTTTTGGAGTTTGGTTGAGAGTTGTCTCGTGAGACATCTTGGTATGCGAAGGTTTACGGTTGGGGTAACTTCTATTGGAATGAGAGCTCATTAAGGAGGGGGACCACCGGAATGAAATCTCATTATGTTGGTCGTTATTCGGTTGGTATCATGAGGTCGTCTATTGCCAGTGGGGGTACGTTCTTATACCATCGTAGATGATCCGTCCGGGTCCGTCCCCATCATCCAACTATGGTGGGGATATCTTCCGATTGTTTTTTGATTGGTAGGTCTGGCTTCGGTTGCATTAGGGGTTGCAAAACCCGAGCTCGCCTTCTCTTATCCCTGGCGCTTTATTTTTGTACTCTCCAGTATAGGGATTGTGGTTTTTGGTCCATTGGATACCCCCATTACATACTTCTTGATATAGTCAGTCTGACCTAGGGACTTGCATATGTACTCATGTAATCGAATGTACTCTTTGCATGAACATAAATGAAATATTATACTTTATTTACTTGAGTTTTGTCTTCGTTCCTTTCTAGTTCCTCGTGTGGTTATATACCCCTTTTTCGACTTTCGTTAGGGGGGAGGGGATCTGCCTTCAGGCTCCCTACTGAGACGTTGAGTAATACTGGCCTTCACAACTGTTGGTAATGCTCGTTCATCCACTCGGGAGACTCCGTGTGACTCGTACGGATGATAGGAGCCGAGCGACTTGGGCCCTCCAAACGACAAGAATTTTTTAAGTAGTAGGGCCGCATCTACCCATTCGGGGAGTTACACCCCTATTGACGATGCGTATGAGAGATAGAGACTAGGCGGTTAAGGCCCTCCTAGCGATAGGAAAAATTTTTAAGTAGTGGGTCACATTCACCCTCCGAAAAGTTACATCCCCTATTGACGACGAGTATGAACAATAGAGACTAGGTGGCAAGACCCTCCGAACGATAGAAAAATTTTAAGTAGTGGGTCGCATTCACCCGTTTGGGAAGTTACATCCCCTATTGACGACGCGTATGAACGATAGAGGTTGGGCGGCTGAAACTCTCCGAACGATAGAAAAAATTTTTAAGTAGTGGGACCCGTCCACCAATCCGAAAAGTTACATCCCCTATTGACGGCGCGTACAAATGATAGAAGTTGGGCAGTTGAGGCTCTCCAAACAATAGAAAAAATTTTAAGTAGTGGGTCGCGTCTACCCGTCCGGGGAGTTACATCCCCTATTGACGACGCGTATGAACGATAGAGGCTGGGCGGCTGAGACCCTCCGAACGATAGAAAAATTTTAAGTAGTGAGTCGCGTCCACCCGTTCAGTGAGTTACATCCCCTATTGACGACACATACAAACGATAAAGGCTGAGCGACTGAGACTCTCCGAATAATAGGATATCTCCGTATTTTCTCCTGGCTAAACCTTCTAACTGTTTGATAGAGCTGAAGCTCATTGGTAGTATATGCATAGGTTTTTTGTGTTCCAAGTCCTAGGTACTATAGATCCATCAAGATGGTCAAGGTGATAAGTCTCGATCGAACCACGGAACGTACTCGATATGGGTCTTCCCAATTAGGGGCAAGCTTGCCCTTGAGTTGGGACTGATCGGTAACTTCCACCTTCCTTAGTACTAATTCTCCAGGTCTAAACATTCGGTTCCGGACCATGCGATTGTGATATGGTGTCATCTGTTGCTGATAGGCCGCCATTTGTATCGATGCGGATTCTCGCAACTCTGGGAGCAAGTCCAGTCTCTCGCAGGTTATGTTTATTTTGCCCAGCATCGTATTTAGTCACTCGCAGTGAGTGAATACCTATCTCCACGGGTATAACTGGTTCACTTTCGTAAGTTAGACTGAATGGTGTTTCTCCAGTTGCTCTTCAGGGGGTAATGCGATATGACTAGAGGATACCGTAAAGCTCTTCAGCCCACTATCCCTTGGCGTCATTCAGTGTTGTCTTTAGCCCTTGTAAAATAGTTCGGTTGGTTATTTCAGCGAACCCATTGGTTTGTGGGTGGGCGACCGATAAAAATCGATGTTGAATCTTGAGTTTCTCGCAGAACTCTCGGAAGCACTGGTTGTCGAATTGCTTCCCGTTGTCCGTGATAAGGATACGCGGTATACCGAACCGGGTGACAATATGGGTCCACACAAAAGACTGGACTTTGGCCACCATGATCTGAGCTAAGAGCTCGGCTTCCACCCACTTAGTGAAATAGTCGATCACTACTATCAAGAGCTTTCGTTGTCCTGTAGCTAGAGAAAATGGTCCGAGGATATCCATCCCCCATTGAGCAAAGGGCCAAGGGCTGGATATAGGGTTAAACTCGGTGGAGGGCAACCGCGGCAAGGAGGAAAAACGCTGGCACTTGTCGCACCGCTTAACGTAGTGGTCGGAATCACTTTTCATGATTGGCAAGTAGTGCCCCTGACGAAGGGTTTTATAGACCAGATTTCAATTGCCCAGGCGATTACCACAGATTCCTTCGTGAATCTATCGGAGGACATAATTCTCCTTTTTGGGAGTTAAGCACCACAGATACGGGTGAGTAAATGACTTGCGGTAGAGGATTCCATTGATTATGGCGTAGTGCCCTGTCTTTCACTTCAGTTTCACCGCTTCCTTCAGGGATTCTGGCAGACGGTCATGTCTTAGGTATTCTTCTATGTGGTCCTTCCAACTACGAGACCGATCGACAGAGAGGACCTCCTTGGATTCGTCGATGCTGGGATACGACAGACTCTCAATATATACTGCTCGGCTAAAAGCAACCGAATCGGAACTAGTCAACTTCGATAGAGTGTCAGCACGTGTATTCTCCGACCGAGGGATTTATTGGATGTCAACCTTATCTAATTGTTCCATTGTCTCACGTAGCTTGCTCAAGTATTTAGCTATGACTGGGTCTTTAGTTTCGTAAATCCCTTCGATTTGTTTTACGACCAATTAGCTGTCCATGAATACCATAACATTCCGTGCTCCCATGTCAATGGCGATTCTCAGTCCCGTTAGTAAGGTCTCGTACTCTGCTTTGTTGTTGGTGGTTTGAAAATTGAAACGGAGAGCGTATTCCACCTTAAAATCATTCGGTCTCACTAGTATAAGTCTGACACCGCTTCCTGAGGAATTTGATGATCCATCGACATGGATGGTCCAATTCGGGACCGACCACTCTTCTCGATGATTGAGAGACTATTCTTCGGGCATCATAGGCAGAGTACATTCAAGGATGAAAACGGCCAGTGCTTGGCCCTTTATTGCTGGCGGTGGTCAATACTGGATGTCGAATTCACCCAACTCTACACTCCACTTGATAAGTTGATCGGAAGTACCTCTTTTTTAGAGGATTTGCTTCAACGGTTGGTCAGTGAGCACCACGATGGTAAGGGTATGGAAGTATGGTCGAAGGCGCCTGAAATGACTAAGGCGTAGGTTATCTTTTCAATCGATCGGTAGTTAATCTTTGATTCTTTCAGTATCATACTAATGTAGTAAACTAGTTTCTGAGCTGTAGATTCCTATCTTACCATCAAAGAGCAGAGTGCTCATTTGGAGATGGCCAGATATAGGTAGTGTTCTTCCCCAAGGACAGGCCGCGAGAATAGTGGTGCTTACGTCAGGTACTCTTTCAATCGTTTGAAGGCCGCTTGGCATTTAGATGTCCATTTGAACCATCGAGATTTTTTCAACGCATCAAATATGGACTTGTACTTCTCGCCGACCCTGGACATGAATCGGCTTAGAGCCGTTATCCGACCAATCAGGCGTTGCACTTTCTTCGGTATAGGGAGGTGTCATGTCCAATATCGTCTGTATCTTTTCGGGATTGGCCTCTATCACTCGATCAGTAATCATAAAATCCAAGAAATTTTCGAAGGCAATCCCAAAGGTACACTTTGTCGGGTTTAGTTGCATATTGTATCATTCAAAGGTTTGGAAGGTCTCATCGGGGTTCGCAACATGAGCTTCTGTGGTGACGCTCTTTACAAGCATGTCGTTGACATAGACTTCGATATTCCTACCTAGTTGATTTTTGAAGACCGTATTGACCAGCAGTTGGAAAGTTGCTCCAGTATATTTTAGGTCAAAGGGCATGACCCGGTAGCAATACGTACCAAACTCGGTGATAAAGCTGGTCTTTTCTTCATCCTCGGTTCTAATCTGATCGTAGTCGGAATAGGCGTCCATGAAACTCAAGAGCTAGTGTCCCGAGGAGTTATCTACAAGTTTATCAATATTAGGAAGTGGATAACTATCCTTTGAGCATGCTTTTATTGGGATCAATAAAGTCCACACACATCCTCCACTTATCATTGGCCTTTTCCACCAAGACCACATTAGCCAACTATTCGGAATACTTAACTTCCCACCCAGCCGTTAACAGCTTCTGTGCTTCCTCCTGAATGGTGCGTTATCGTTCGAGGGCAAATACCCTCTTCTTTTGCCTTACTGGTTTGAAATCAGGATTCACCGTTAGCCTATGGGTTATGACTAATGGATCTATACCTGACATGTCTTCTGGAGCCCAGGCAAGACTTTAGAGTGTCTTTGTAGGCAGGCGACTAAGGCCTCTCGAAAGGAAGGTAATAGATTGGTCCCTATCCAGACAGTTTGACTGGGGTTGCTCGTTAAAGGGACCTCGATTGTGTCTTCGCCTAGTTTGGGCTTTACTTTCAGCTCAGTGCCTTCTCTAGGCTCTAAAGCATCAATCGGAAAAGCCTCTTGTGCATCTTGAATTGCAAAAAGGATATAGGGATCCGGATCACTACGTATGGTGGCGAACCCCTGCGGCGTTCTAAACTTCACATTCATATATCTTATGCTTGGTAACGCTTCTAATTCATCTAAACTTGGCCTTCCGAGAATGGTATTATAAGGACAGTAGAGCTTCACCACATAGAACAAGACTTGGGCAGTCGCATGATTAGGGGGCTTTCCAAGGGTCACGGGGAGGCAGATGATGCCTTCAGAGTAAGTAGGTTCATCCGAAAGTCCTCTGAGGGATCCGGTAGGCGGCAAGAGTCGAGATGAGTTGAGGCCCATTCTGTAGAAGGCGTCCCAAGTGAGGAGATCATAGTCAGCCCCTTGATCGACCAGACTCTCTTCGCAGTGTGGAATTCTATCTTCAGGGTTACGACTACGGAGTCATCGCGGCGGGGGTCTACCCCTATCAAATTATCGTTATCAAAGCCTATGATTGGCTTTCTTTTCTTGGTCGGTGCTACGCTAAGTATGATTATAGTAGACATCGTCATGAGTTTTCGAAGAATCAGTCTGTTTTTTCCCATGGATGGTTTCAATTTGTTGGAGGTGGATTATGACTCTACAGATACTGACTCCTTGTTGACCCGAGCGGTTGCCGTCAAAAGGATATGATACCTGTAAAAGCCGTCAGATGGTGATCTGGTGGGAGGACTCCGACGTTCAAATCAGAAAAGAGTGGTTTTTGTATGAAAGGAAAAAACAGACTAAGAGATTGGGTGATTGATTTCCTGTGATTGGAGTGCCTAATGTGTAAGGCCGAGAGAGCGTACCTATCTTGGAGGATTTTGAGATATTTTATAGTTGTGAGAGTCGTACGCCGCTGTAGTGTTTCAACCCTACCTTCCTTATCAAGTCGATTCGGAAATCTCGGGGATTCAATATTTCGAATTAACTGTGATCCTCATCTTTTGAGAAACTTTTATATTTTGGAGGGAACCTTTCCTTAACTGAAACATTCTTAGAATGCTGTCCTCAGTGAAGGGCGAAAATTAATAGAATATTTTGGTCTTCCTTAAGGATCGTTGGAATCGTTAGCTATCGAGAGTTTTCAGGGCTCTTTCGGTTGAGGAGCCGACCAATGGATACCCGATCAAGGTGATAACCTTCACTTGATGAATCACGTTCGGTTGGCGGGACGACTAAGACCCTATCGTTTGGGAGAACTGAGCGACTAAGATCTTTCGATAAATAATCTTATTTGAATCTAGATCGGTAGTTGTCTTTCGTAGGTTTTTCATGTGGGCCTTTCCAAGACTAACTCATCGGATCTGATATCGGGGCCTTGTCCCATTAGGGAGAGAAAAAATTTTTAATTTAGAAAAATTTCAAATTCTTTCAAATCTCTCATTTTCTCTCTTATCTAAACTTATAAAGGAAAAAAAAATTATAATTTTCTCTAATAATCTTTCTTTTTTCTCTCAGTATCTTTCTATCCAAATAAATTGTTAAGTAAAAACTCTTTATCATTCGGATATCTTTCCAAAAACCCATCAACTCTGCTATTACTAAAAGGATAATTATTTTCTGATTTCAAATATTATTATTGGTTATTAATTTTAAAACTTCCGATAAGCTTTTATATGCGGTTTTTTTTTTAATGCAATAAGCTATTCAAATTTCTTTTTTATAATTATTTAGTTTATTTGGGGTCAACTTAAAATTGACAACTTGGCATGTTAGGCCATAGAACCAATATTTTATTTTTTTTAAAAAAAATTATAAAATTTATCATAAAGTAATACATTTTTTCTTATAAAAAGGTGGCGATGAGAGGGGGTGCTTTAAAAAGTATTTTAATAATAGTTATCATTTATAACTGTTGATAATTTAACTTTTTAGTATTTTTTGATTAAAATACTTTAAATATTGAATTTTCTTTAAAGATAATGGGATATCGTAGAAATATAAAATTTATGTAAACTAACGCAACTTTAAAAAAAAATAATAATAATAACTACCCAATCACTTCTCTATTGTTACATTATAAAATTTCTCTGTCTCTCTTAATTATTTGTTATTGAATTTATTTAAATTTTTGCAAGGGTGACTCCTAATGTGATATCCTTAATTAATAATAAGGATGAGTGGGTTATTTTCCAAAATATTAGGGTTTGGGATCCAATTTATTTAAATATTGTGATATTAATTGGGTATCTAAAATTAGTGAAGTAGATTTTCCTGAAAATCGATTTCAAAAATATCCAAAATACTATCTGGCCGATAGTAATGATAAAAAGAATTTCAAAATAATGTCAATTTTATAAAAATTGACTTTAAATCGACCTCTATTCAATCCTCTTACTTCTTAAGCTTCAGGCTATTGCAGCGTAAAAATAAGGCTCGATTCAAGAACGCTTCCACGACTTGTTCCGGCAACATAAATAAAATATCCTGGCCTCTCGGAAGAGTTATTCCGGCACACAATTGGTGCAACAACTATCTAGAGTTGCATAGAAAAGAGAGAGAGAGAGAGAGAGAGAGAGAGAGAGAGAGAGAGAGAGAGGTTGAGAGAGTTGTGGAGGAACCGATGAACAAGGATAGAAAAAGGGGTGAATGCCTTTTGGGGTTTCAAGGTTTTGAAATAATTAATAATGAAAAATTAAAAACGAAGAATTGAAAAGCCTTTTGGGGTTTCAAGATTTTGAAATAATTAATAATGAAAAATTAAAAATGAAGAATTGGAAAGCCTTTTGGGGTTTCAACGTTTTGGAGAATTAATAATGAAGAATTGAAAAACCTTTTTTTTTCCAAGGTTTTGGAACTCTAAAAGTAATTAATAATTACTAATAGCCCTATTGGAAAATAATTACATTAAAAGTTAGACAAAAAATGCCCTTATTGGAAAAATAATAATCGACAAATACCCCTTATTTTACTTTTCTTCTGCATTTTTCTCTTTCCTCTTATGAAAAAAAAAAAAAAATGAAGCCTTTCATTTACTCTCTTTTTACTCTAAACGTCAGTCCATTATTTTATATAAGAAGGCATCTTGCACAGTATTATGAAAATCGGACCGATCAGCTCTTCGGACTGATTCAATCAATTTTTTAGAGATTTTATGGTTCGGTTTAGTTAAAATACCGTTTATGTATTGAATCGGAGAAAACCTATGGGTCAATTGCGATGGAACCCTAAACCATGTGACCAGTGGTTAAAACAAAACAGAGGGTTTTTTTTTTTCCTGTTGAGTTAGGATAAAAAGCTAAAATGAAAAATCTCATTCTCCACTCTTCATCTTTGATGACTCTCTCACTCTCGCTTTAGTCACTCTCACTCTCATTCTTGCTTACTATTGATCAACATTGAGTCCAATATCCAGATTTCAAAGTCCACATCCACACTTGAGCTTCATTGGTTCTCCATCTCTTCGTCATCTAAGATTTCTAATCCACGGTAAAGCCCATCTCACTCATTCTCTCTCTCTCTCTCTCTAGTGTGATACCCAGAGTTATCTTAAGTTCAACATATTTAGAATTGGATTTTAATTTTTAGAGTTTTGAAGTAATAAGCTCAAATCTCTCTGTCTATTTTTAATACGATTCTCCTAATTTTTAATTTGTCTAATTAGTTCCAATTTATGCAATTGTAGTGTAGGTGATCGACCTCTATTCTGCGGTTGTGATCAATCTCTCTCTTAGGTTCTGCAATCGCGGCTCCCTCTCTCTCTCTCTCTGCAATGTGCAATCCTAATATTTTTCGTTTTATGTGGGGTTAGGCAAGATTCCTGCGGATATTCAGAGACCAATGCATGTATAGTTCCTTAGTTCATCATCTCTTTCAGCACTCTATCCAGTTCTTTTTCTTTTTTTTTTTTGGGTGATCTGCATGTTAGATTGCATGACAAAACTAATACATACTTCAATTCAAAAATATGAACCAAAATAAGCGAAAGCGAAAATTAGGGATTTACGGTTACCTCCGGTCATACTCTTACTCTTCACTTTTGGAGAATGTAAAAGCAACAAATTGATTTTTGGAACATGCACAAATTTTCTAAACCCTCAATTTCTCTCAATAAATAATGTAGAGTATTGAAATTTGGATTTAGGGATTCAATACACTAAGAGAAAGTTTATATACGCTCTTAACTATTAAAGAGCCTTAAAATCCTATAATTATTACCCTAAATAAGTGTTGGATGTTATGGGAATCCAATTAAATATTCAAAACGGAAAAATAAGATTAATTGTGTGAAAATTTGAATAGGACACCAAAATTCAATCAAATGCATATCCAATTCAAATTTCTTCCATTTTTATCACATTTAATCTTTTCAGTTATGTTTTTCTTTAATTAATTTGATATTGAATTCATTGAATTCAATTGAATTTGAATTCAAAAGTCCAACATTCTCCCACTTTGGCCCAGCAAACCGATTTGAAGTCAAAATCAAGTTAATTCCTTATAAAAATAGAGTATATGAGTCATGGCGAATAGTTCTCTAAAAGTGAATGTCATCTTCTATATACCACAATATATTCTATTTTCTAACTTTATTTTATGAATAAATCTTATGTTTATTCGAATCCAAATTTTATAAATTTATCTCAAAATAATAACATGTGCAAAACTTTATTGAGAAAATTTAACTCTGAATTTCATTTAAATAAGACAATAAATCCATATTTACAATATGATCCCTGAACCTATTTGGTGGCATACCTTTCATTAAGAGATTAGTCAACATATAATCAGTGCTAATGTATTCGATCACAACTTTATTTTCTAACACTCTTTCCCTAATGGCTAAGTAATTTATGTCGATGTGCTTATTTCGACTACTACTCTTATTATTCTTAATAAAAAATACAATAGTTGAATTATCATAAAATACGCATAATGGTTTAGGTACATAATCTAAAACTCTAAGCCCGTAGATGAAACTCTTGTGCCACACCACGTGTGACGTAGTTTCAAAACACGTCACAAACTCAGCTTCCATAATAAAGGTCGCAGTTAATGTTTGCTTAGCACTTATCCATGATACAGCTCCACCAGCCATCATGAAAATGTAACCCGACGTTGATTTCCTGGAATCAACACAGGCGGCAAAGTCCGAATCCGAGTACCCGACTACTTCCTGACTGTCGATTCTTTTGTATGTAAGCATGTACTTTTTGGTGCCTTGTAGATACCCCAACACCTTTTTTGCAGCCTTTCAATGTTTCAAAGCCGGATTACTTTGATATCTCCCTAAAAGTCCCCACATCATGCAATATATTAGGTCTTATACAAATTTGTGCATACATGAGACTTACAACAATGGAAACATATGAGATATTAGTCATTTGTTCCATTTCCATATCTGTCTTATGACATTGGTCCAAATTGAACTTATCCCCTTTAATAATTGAAACTATAATTGGTGAACAGTTCTTCATTCTGTATCTCTTAAACACTTTATTGATGTAGGTCTTTTGAGATAGTTTCAAAACTTTATGGGATCTATCTCGATGTATTTTAATACTGATGACATAAAATGTATCACCTAAATATTTCATCTCAAAGTTTTAAAGAGAAACTATTTCATCTCATACTGCATCCCCTTATTATTGGTGGCAAGTAGTATATCATCTACATATAGAACAAGAAAGCAAAACTTGCTCCCACTGATCTTAAGGTATATACATTGATCCACAATATTTTCTTCAAAGTCAAATGAAGTGACTATATTGTGAAATTTTAAATACCACTAGCAGAAGACTTGTTTCAGCCCATATATAGATTTCTTGAGTTTGCACACCAAGTGCTCACTAACACTAGAGGAGAATCCTTCAAGTGTAAACCTCTTCCTCTAGATCCCTATTAAGGAAAGCCGTTTTCACATCCATTTGTTACAACTTTAGGTCAAAATATACAACAAGTGCCAGAATGATGCGAAGGAAATCTTTCTTAGACACCGGAGAAAATGTCTCCGAGTAGTCGATTCCTTTCTTTAGGGTGAATCCTTTAACAACGAGTTTGGTCTTGTATTTCTTGATATTGCCTAATGAGTTAGTTTTAATCTTAAAGATCCATTTACATCTGATGGGTTTTACCTCATCTGGTAACTCTACAAGATCCCAAATTCCGTTGTTCCTCTAGAGTCTATCTCATCTTTCATGGTATTTAGCCATAAGTTCGAGTTCTTAAAACTCATGGCTTGTGAAAACGTTTCTAGATTCTCTATAGCTCCGACGTTATACTTAGACTCTTGAAAATATACCATATAATCATCAAGTATAGCAGACCTTCTTTCTCGGGTAGATCTTCTTAATGTTGATTCAACATTCTTCGTAGGGGAAGATTGACCAACTTGATCTTGGTCAGCTATTTGTGGAATTTCTCGATTATCATCCGTACCCTGATTTGTGTCCGTAGGGACTTGAGGGTCATTATGGATGACAACTAACTTGGTACTAGAACTTGATGGGATACTTGATGGGTCCATTTTAGGAGTTAAGTCCCGAAAGTATTCCCTTCCACTTACCAAATCATTCTTTAGAAATTTGGCATTTCTAGATTCCACGAATTTAGTGTGGTAGGATGGACAATGGACTTTTCGGCATAACCGACAAAATATCCACTCACGATTCTTGGATCCAGTTTCTTTTCTTATGGATTGTAAATCCTTATCTCCGCAGGACAGCTTCAAATGCATACATATCTTAAACTATGTTTCCAACCCTTAAATAACTCGAATGGAGTTTGGGCTACTGTTTTGATTGAAACCCTGTTTAAGATGTATATAGTTATCTTGAGAGTTTCAATCTAGAAGAACTTAGGCAAATTGGAGCTAGCCATCATACTTCTACCCACATCAAGCAAGGTCCTGTTCATTCTTTCGGCTATCTCATTCTGATCAGGTGAATCAGGCATGGTGTATTGGGTAACGATCCCATTTTCTTGAATGAATCTTGCAAATAGATCTAGCGCTTGTCCATCCTCTATATACCTTTCATAGTATTCTCCACCTCTATCTGACCTAACGATCTTTATTAACTTACCACATTGTTTTTTTACTTCTGCTTTAAAAATTTTAAAAGCATCCAACACTTCGTCTTTGTAGCGAACGATATAGAGATACATGTATCGTGAATAGTCATCTATAAAGGAGATGAAATAACTGTTATCATACGTGTTTGTACCTAGAGTACATATATCCGTATGTATAATCTCAAACAATTATGAACTCTTCCTAACACCTTTTTGAGTCTTGTTGATCTGCTTTCCATTAATACAGTCCACACAAGTCTCAAAATCGCTTAAATTTAGAATATTAAGTATTCCATCTTTTACCAACTTCCTATTCTCTTTATAGAGATGTGTTCTAATTTTCGGTACCACAACATGGAAGAATTTTCTTTAATGACACTTTTTTTTCGTTCCTACATGTGTGTGTTCAAGCAGGCATTGTCTTGAAAATAAATACTATAAAGTCCATCCAACAATGGCCCAAAACCAACGACATTTGTATGTAAAAATAAAGTCATTTTATTATCAAATTGGAAAGCATATCCATATTGTACAAGTTTTGAAACGAAAATTAATTTTCTAAAAAACTTAGGTACATAGAAAACTCTTTCCAACTTCAAGACATGTCCACTTGACAATATAAGCTCACAATCTCTAATGGCTTTTACCAATGAATTCATCTTGTTGCCTAAATAGATGAGTTGTTCACGATCCACTAATTTCGTTAGGTTTTGCAAGCCCTGCAACACATTTGTAATGTAGATGGTACAATCATAATCAATCTACCATGCGTCATGAAAAATCGTAGTCATGCAAAATTCATAACAAGCTAATGAGATTTTCGTACCTTCATTTCAAACCATTGTTTATACTTAACAAAATTCTGCTTCATGTGTCCCTTCTTTTTACAGAAGAAACAGTTGCACTCCTTCTTTATGTCCGACTTTGGTTTTGTGCCTTTTTGATTTGGGTTGGACTTACCTTTCTTCTTTCTTTGCATAACCACATGTGCATTCGCAGAACTTTGCTTCATCTCCATTTGCAACATTCCTTCTTCCTGCACACATATGACCATCAATTCATTGATGGACTATTTCTCCTTATGTGTGTTGTAGAAGATTTTAAAAAAACTGTAGGGTTGCGGGAGAGAGTTCAAAATGAAGTGTACGAGGAATGACTCGGACATCTCAACCTCTAGATTTTTTAGTTGTGTCGCAATGTCCCGCATCCGCATGATATGCTTACGCACACCGTGGACAGTAGTGAGCCTCATGGAAGAGAATTGCATGATGAGGATACTGGTAAAAAATTTCTTTGATACCGCAAATTACTCATCTATAGTCTTAAAAAGAGCACAGATATTAGTATGTTGGTTGATCGAGCCATAAATACTTGTCGAGATTTTACTCTTTATGAACATGGTATTTAAGCGATTAGATCGCTCTCAACGTTCATAAAGAGTTTTATCAACCTCGGAACTAGTATTGGTCATCGGAGGTGGTTTGTCTTTCTAGATAGCATAGTCAATGTCTAAATAATCCAAATGGAGAAACACAATTTTTCTCCATTCCTTACAATTCTCTCCGTTTAAATCAGGAAAATCTGATTTCAAATCTATGGTTTGAATATTGCAAAATAAATAAACATACTTAGTAACTATATGTGAACTATTTAATATATGTCTACCAATACAAATATATTAAAAATAAATCTATGACATAAAAATTGCCTATGAGCTAAATTTCAAATTCTATTAGATTTATTTGATCTTATGATAAAATTTATCAAATAATAACTCATTTCCTAATGCATGTGGGCTAATTAGAAAATTACCAATAGATAGTTTTTCCTTGATCACCTTATCCTTTTCTACTTAACCCTATAAGACGACATCTCTAGTACACCAAGTAAGTTCCCAAGTAGGTAGTGGGTCACATGGAACCACTTAATAACCAGTCAACCTTAAACTTATCCCCGTCTTTTTTACAGAACCAGTCTAGACATGTATTAAATCAACCACACTTATAGTATTACATAGAAAAGAGAGTTTAACCAAGTAGAGTACTATTGAAAATAGTCATTTTGATATTTTATCTCCAATTTTATTATTTTCATGTAACAAAAATTCTTGTGAGATAAAATTCATTACATAAAAATAATTTTTATGGCAAATTATCCTTTTTCCATCGTGATCATGCTTTATATATAATTTTATACTTAATTATGGCTATTGTGGCTAAACGCTAATTAATTTTAGAAATTATACTGATTACAAAGATAATAATGCTACTTAATTTTGCCATACCAAATTGCATAAAATTTTAATATGAAAATGCAACAAAATATTTAATGAATTTTATTAATTTTGTAGCTCACTTTATGCATAAAATTATGCCCAAAATAAATTTTTATGCATGATTTTCTAAAATTTGGATTTAGAATATCCTTTAAAAATTTTGGAAATTTTTTGAAAAGTTTTCCTGAAATTTTTTTTCCTTCCCAAAATTAATTTTAAAGTTTCAGAAACCAAACTGTAATATTTAAAGTTTATTAAACCTTTAAAATGTTACAGGGACTTGATTGTAATATATTAAACAATTTTGAGAAAACCGTGAAGTTATTGAAAGTTCCGAATAAACAATAGATCTTTAAGAATTCTGAACACGAGGCATTGTGTCACTATTCCACGTGGATGCCCTTTTAACAATGATAGTAACAATAATGGTAAATGTGGATGTGGTGGAAATTGGTATTGACTTTTCAACAAGACATTAATTGTTTATTTTTATACATGCGTTGACAACAACAGTGTCCAGTCTTCTTCACCCGAAAATGACACAAGGGTTCCGACCCGTATCCAATTGGTTCTCCCATCCGGAAATCAACGAAAAATTTAAGAATGCTTTAAAATAAATTTTGAAAATATGGTTTTGTTTGAAACAAGAATTCTAAATCCGAATTCAATTTTTAAAAATCATTAAAATTTTAGATCAAATATTTCAAAAATCTAAAAACCTTAATTTTTAAAAATTTTGAAATTATCAGAAAACATGCAGGTAAAGACAAAAATGATTCTAATACCAGATATTACATTGTATAGTTTTAATTCAAAAATATGAGCCAAAATAAGCAGAAGCAAAAATTAAGAATTTAGGATTACCTACGACCATACACTTATTTTTCACTTCCGGCGAATGTAAAATCGCCAAATCGATTCTTAGAACCTGCACAAGTTTTCTAAACTCTCAATTTCTCTCAATAAATGGTGTTGAATATCAAAATTTGGACTTAAAAACTCAAAACACTAGGAGGGGATTTATAAAAACTCCCAACCATCAAAGAGTCATTAAAACCTTATAATTATCATCCTAAATAATTGCTGAATGTTATGAAAATCTAATTAAATATTCAAAACGAAAAAACAAGATTAATTGTATGGAGATTTGAATGAGATACCAAAATCTAGCCAAATGTATTCTCAATTCAAATTCTTTTCATTCTTATCACATTTAATCTTTTCAGTTATATTTTTCCTCCAATTAATTTGATATTGAATTCATTGAATTTAATTGAATTTGAATTCAAAAGTCGAACGCTGAGCTTTTTCCCATACTATTTTTGGTCTTTTTCACTTGCAAATTTTCTTGCAGGAGATCGGAGGTCTGCGCATGCAGTGGCTATTTCAAAATACTATGGGCCCACCCATCATGCAAAGTGCATCTTATAAGCCACTCATTAATTTGTATATATGTATTCTTGGTCAAATTTGGCATCATTTTACGTGAGTTAAAATTTTACACCTTAATTAAGATCAACGATAGTGGTATGAGATTGGGACATAATGACATTATTTGGAGAAAACTTAAATGAAAATGCCAACAGATTGGATGGCCTTGGCCCTATAGGACATAACATAATGTTCTTCTGCTTTTGGGGTGGGGGAACAGATTGTTGGTATCATGGTGGGCCTTAAATGTTACTCGTAAGTTTGAAATTTTCTTATTTTTCAGGTTGTGTTAGAAGATAAGATGGGCAAAAATAATTCATGAAAAGTCTTATTTTTAAATGTTACTCCGCCATCATCGGTTCATCAGTTCATCAATTCTCGCGGGTATTGTTTGCCTTTATAACTTCAACTCTCTGCCAAGAGCTAATGCTGCCTTTAGATTCTGTAGTTTGATCAGCAGGACATTCTCTACACAAAAAGCTTGATGTCATTTGTTAAAGATTTAGGACCAACGGCACAAAAGATTGCCAAGCATAAGTTACAGCAGTGTTGGACACCCAAATTTTAGAATCCAAGCCCATCTCATCACATGCAGGGTTCCATTCCAGGAGTCAAATTCCTTCAGCATCTGCCTCTATGCACCAAAAATCTTGCCCTCCTAGTGTTGTTTTACCCTCTATGCACCAAAAGATTGCCAAGCATAAGTTAATAGCCTGGTCATGCAAACAAAACCTGAAATAATAGTCTCGTCTCATTGACTCATTAATAATAAAAATTATACCCATAGATGTGAATAGGATAATATAACAGAAAAGAAAATAATAATAATAATAATAATAATAATCATGAATACAAGTTTAAGTTAAATTATCCCCTTGAACTTTAGTAGCAACTTTGTGTCTCTACATTTCAAAAATGTTATACTATATATATACTTTTTTTCAATTGCAAATATGTCTTCAACTTCACCATCTCTTATAGGCTCAACCCTAAATTCTTCTCCTCTCTCTAAATTAGTTGGAGGTCAAAGTGCTCGTGCTTGGAGTTATTGTGTCGAATAAGGATCATCTGAAAGTGGGAAGAAGAAAGGTGGTTTGGTATGCATATTTTGCAAAAAAGCTTTAAAAAGAGGAGACATTTCTCGATTTAAATATCATTTAGTTAGACTTAAAAGTGGAGCTGTTGAGTTATGTAAACAAGTTCTTTCCAATATTCAATATCAAATATAACAAAATATTAAGGGCTTTGTTGAAAAGAAGAAGAAAAATTAGATGTTGTCTGAAGAACAAAAAATCCTTTTGGCTCTCAACAATTTGATGATAATGAGAATAAAGTTATTTTTGCCCCAAACATTGACAAAGGAAAAGGGCCACTGATGATGAGACAGAATGTTACCAAAAAAAAAAAAAAAAAATCTAAGTCAAGGATTCCATCTATTGGTTTAGATTCTTATTTCACTACTAGAAAAAAGGGTATCAACGATCAAAATATCAATCGCTAATAATAAATATTCCGTCGTTAAAATATTTTAGCGATAGAAAATTCGTAACGAAAATTCCGTGGCTGAAAGTCACCTCACTAAATTTAACAACGGAAATATTTTCGTCGGAAAATTTAGTGATGCATTAGCGACGGAAATTTTCCGTTGCTAATCCATCGGTAACTTGAAAAGTGTGAAAATATATCAGCGACAGAAATTTTTTGTCGCTAATGATCCGTCACTAATATAATTTTACATTTTTTCAAAATATTCCAAATTACCGACGGATTAGCGACGGTCTGTCGCTAATATAATTTTATATATTTTCAAAATATTTCAAATTACCGACAGAATTATTTCCGTCGCTAATCCGTTGTTGAAAGTCGTGCACCCAAGGCGCATGTAGCCACAAGTCCCTACCCACACCTGCCCGTGTACACCCGCCCACCCGCCAGCAAGCCCGCCCGTGCTCTCTCGCACGCCCGCCTTCGTAAGCGCCCCTGCTTTTTTTGTTGAAAAAATACTCTCACTCAGATTCGAAACTGTGTGATCAAACGTGTTTTGAGTTATCTCAACCACTATACCACAATGATTTATGTGTTATCTTTTTTTTTTACTCATTTACTTTTTATTTCACTCTTATCATTTAAAATACAATACCCAAATATATTAAAAATATAAAATTATATTTAGTAAAATTACAAAATTATATTTAATAAAAATACAAAATTATATTTAATATAAATACAAAATTACATTTAATAAAAATACAAAATTATATTTAAAAAAAAAACAATACTATTTTTTAACAAAATTACAAAATAAAAAATTATATTTAATAAAAGCATAAAATTTTATTTAATAAAAATAGAATATTATAATTAAAAAAAATGAAATACCCTAATATTAAATAAAAATACAAAATTATATTTAATAAAAACACAAAATTATATTTAATAAAAATACAAAATTATATTTAATAAAAAAACAATATTCTAATTTAATAAAAATAGAAAATAAAAAATTTTATTGAATAAAAACACAAAATTTTATTTAATAAAAATAGAAAATTATATTTAAAAAAATGCAATAACCTAATTTAATAAAAATACAAAATCATATTAAATAAAAATACAAAATTACATTTAATAAAAACACAAAATTATATTTAATAAAAATACAAAATTATATTTAATAAAAATACAAAATAAAAAATTATATTTAATAATAATACAAAATTTTATTGAATAAAAACACAAAATTTTATTTAATAAAAATATAAAATTATATTTAATAAAAATGCAATACCCTAATTTAATAAAAATACAAAATCATATTAAATAAAAATACAAAATTATATTTAATAAAAACATAAAATTATATTTAATAAAAATACAAAATTATATTTAATAAAAATACCCTAATTTAATAAAAATAAAAAATAAAAAATTATATTTTATAAAAATACAACATTATATTTAATAAAAATACAAAATTTTATTAAATAAAAAATACAATACCCTAATTTAATAAAAAATACAAAATTATATCTAATAATAATGCAAAATTATATTTAATAAAAAATACCCTAATTTAATAAAAATACAAAATACAAAATTATATTTAATAAAAATACAAAATTATATTTAATAAAAATCCAAAATTATCTTTAATAAAAAACAATACCCTAATTTAATAAAAATACAAAATACAAAATTATATTTAATAAAAAAACAATACCCTAATTTAATAAAAATACACTATACTAAATTATATTTAATAAAAACACAAAATTATATTTAATTAAAACATAAAATTATATTTAATAAAAATACAAAATTATATTTAATAAATAAACAATACTATAATTTAATAAAAATACAAAATACAAAATTACATTTAATAAAAACACAAAATTATATTTAATAAAAATACAAATTTTTTTTTAAAGTTTTAACGACGGATTACCGACAAAAATAATTCCGTCGCTAATTTGTACAAATTTTTTTTCAACTTTTAGTGATGGAAATTTTAGTAATGAATTTTTCCATCGCTAATTCTGTCGCTAATTTGTTTGAAAATTTTTTTTCAAATATTACCGACGAATTACTGACAAAAATAATTTCATCGCAAATTTTAGCGACGGATTAGTAACATAATTTTTTCTAATGGATTTTTCCATCGCTTATCATTCTGTCGCTATTCTGTCGCAATTGCGTTACTAATTAGCGATGGATAATTATCCGTCGTTAATTTCCGTCACTGATACCGTATTTTCTAGTAGTGTTTTTACTTTATGCTGAGAACTACACCGGCTGCTCAACAAGAGCCCGATGCAAACTAAAGAAGCTAAGGAAAAGGATGATTTAACAGTGACTAAGTGGATGATTGATGCTTCTATTCCTTTTAATGCAGTCAATTCTAAATTTTATTAACAAGCAATTGATGCAAATGCAAGCAAGGTTCCAAGGTACAATGACCCTAATTTTCATGATGTTCATTGGTATCTTTTGTCAAAAAATGTTGAAGAGATCAGAAATTTTGTGGAGAATTTTCATAACACATGAAAGGAAAGTGGTTGCACAATTATGGCTGATAGATGACCCAATCAAGTCAAAATAATGTTAATCAATTTCCTTATCTATTGTCCTTGAGATACGGTCTATCCAAAATTTGTTGATGTCACTGATGCTTCTAAAACTGCTGACATGTTATATAAATTATTTAGAGAGGTGGTATTCTAAAAATATTGTGAATATTTGATTGATAATGTTGCAAATTATATAGCTGTCGAAAGGCTGTTAGAATAAGAATTTCATAGACTTTTTTGGTCTCTTTGTGCTGTCCATTGCTTGAATTTAATGTTTCATGATATTGAAAAATTAGATGAATTTGTGATATAGTAACTTATGCTGCCAAGATAGCAAAATACATTTATAATCATACATTTGTTTTGTATTTAATAAGAAAATATACCGGTGGAACAGAGATTTTTCGTCCTATTCCAACACATTTTGACACAAATTTCATTGCTTTGCAAAGCATTGTATCTCAAAAGGATACTTTACATGCTATGATGACTAATGGAGATTGGATACAATCAAGTTATGAAATGGATAGCAAAAAAAAAAAAAAAAAAAATGTCACTAAGTTGATATTAGATTTAAGTTTTTGGAAAGAATATGCCACCATTGTTCAATTGATGGAGCCTCTAATTCATTTGTTACGATTGGTAGATAGCGATAATAGGGTAGCTATGGGATATTTGTATCATGTTATTCATATTATCAAAGATGAAATCATAAAAAGATTTCAAAGGAGAAAAAAATAATGGAGTCTTATCTTAAAATCATTGATAATCGTTGGGATAATCAGTTTCAAAAAAGTCCTCATGCTGCTGATTTTTTATTTAATCTAAGCTTTCAATATAATTTCAATATCATGGCAAATCACTGTGACACAATATCAGGGCTATTAGATGTGATTGAGAAGTTTGCACATGCAATGCAGTTCTAAGAAACAAGCTTACTCAAGAGTTGAATTTGTTCAAGTAAAGAGATGAAGATTTTGGGCGAGTGTCTACTATTGTAGATAGACATGCAATATTACTAGGTAATAAAAACTTACAACCTTGATTTCTTATATTAGAATTATTTTTTGTTTTAATCATGTAAACTTAAAACTACATTTTTATTTGATTATAGATCAATGCCGGTCTTGTTATGAAAATAGTGCACCAAGCCTTCAACAACTAACAATTCAGATATTAAGTCAAACTTGCAATGCTACTGGCTATGAAAGATATATGAGTGTTTTTGAATAATTACATTCCAAGAAAAGAAATAGATTAGAGTATCAAAGATTAAATGACTTAGTTTATGTGAACTACAATCTAAGATTGCAACAAAGGTAAGGACTATGGAGCTTTTACCTCTTTTTTTGTGAGTTATTTTATTATATAAATAGTTAAATTGAGTTGAGTTCAATAAATTAATTTGTTTTTGTTTTTTAAATTTTAAAGGAATTATTGGAAGGGTCGTAATTATGATCCTGTTGGTTTTGAAAATAATTTATCTACTGAGATTTGGGTAGTAGAAGAAGAACCTTTAACCTTGAATGCAGAAGAATTGAAGTTTTTAGACAACAAATAACAACTTGTTCAATTTGAGATGTATCGAAGAGTAATTTATTATTGTACAGTTTTAAGATTAAAATTATATTCATAATTTTTAATGTATAAAGCTTATATAATCGATTTTATATTTTATTTTCTAGACGAAATTGTCAACTTAGAGAATTTTGATGATGAATATGAAAATGAAGAAAATGATATTGGATTTGATATTATTCAAGATGAAAGTAACTTCATATTCATGTAACATGTTGGAATTAACGGGAGTAGATTATTATGAAACTGTATGAAGTTTGATTTAAAATATTTAGATCTTTAAAGTTGTTTCTTTAATTTTTATGAGATGATGAGAGTATCAAATTTTGGATGTTATGATTTTAATTAATATTTTGCATGACTTGTAATATAGTTATTTTGTTTTCACGTATGAATTTTAAGAGTAATTGTTAATTTTATATTTATTAAAATTTCATTTTTAATTTTTTTATGAAAATATGAAATTAATATATATTTATTTTAAATAATTAATTTATATATATATTTTAATTGTTATTAATAGACTAGTAGTTCAACCATATTTACTCGAGATACAATCGATTAAACCAAATTTTTGAATTTAACGAGTCAACACCGGCGGATCCAGGACCCAAAGGGTAACAGGGGCAAATGTCTAAGTAGTGGGGGCAATGGAGGCAAATGTCAGGGCAATAAGGACAAATATCAAGGATAAAAATATGAATTATTTGATTTAAAACACTTGACATACATAAAATAATTGATTATTTTGGTTTGGGGTGGGGGCAAATGCCCACCCTACTATCCATATGGTTCCGCCACTGTGAGTCAATATACGGTACGGTTTTGATAACATTGATCATGCGACTAGATAGAATCCCATGTCTTAGGTCATTCTTTTATCCTATGGCTATTAATGTTTGAAATTTTGATCACCATTAGATCTGGTAAGATAAAATTCTCAACATCCAAAATTTTATAATTTTTGAAAAATTTTGAACAATTTGACAAATTTAGGACCAAGATATCAATACTAAAATATTAATTAAGTCTGACTTCCTAAAAAAAAAATTGTTATTAATAAAATCATGGTATTCCTTTTGAATATATCTATTAGACTCGACCACAACATTTTCTGATTTATAATAATGTATTTTTATTTTTCCAGGGGTCTCACCATATTCTATGTTGTGTCATGCCTATATCCCATGCTTGCAGCCAATACTTAATAGCTCCCTTCTCATGGCTTGATATTCTAACCGTTTAAAACCCATTAAAGATTTATTAACCGAGAAAGCGCTATGGCATTAATTTTTTTTTTTCCTTCTTTAAAATTGATGGGATCATATCTTTCGGATTAATAATTAATAATTTTTCATTTTTTTCATTTTCAATTCTTCATTATTAATTACTCCAAAACCTTGGAAACCCAAAAGGTTTTCAATTCTTCATTTTGTCATTTTCAATTCTTCATTATTAATTACTCCAAAATCTTGGAACCCCAAAAGACATTCGCCCTCTTTTTCTATCCTTGTTCGTCTTGTTTCTCCACAACCCTCTCAACCTTTCTCTCTCTCACACACTCTTTCTATGCAACCCCAGATGGTTGTTGCACCAATTGTGTGTCGGAATAAGTCTTCCAAAAGAGGCCAGGGCCGGGCGTCAGAGCGTTCTTGAATCGAGCCTTTATTTATGTTGCAAAATCAACTTTATTTTGAAAATTTTTTTTATCATTATTATCAACCAACTTTACTAATTTTGAAAATCCAATTAAAACCACAATATTTAAATAAATTGAATGCCAAACCCCAATATTTTGACATAATATCCAAAAATAATAATAATAACAACAATAAAAAATAAAATTTATCCAAGGTTGTCTCTAATAAAAATATTGTTCCGTTCGACCTAAATTGCGGCTATATCTCATACCACTTTTGAACGGAAAAGAAGTGTAAATAAATTTATTTTGTTTGACAGTTCAAAGTCATCTCGAATTTCTTGAATTTATTATGTCTAATCCATGTCAAATAACATGAAGGCGAATTTCCTACCAAATGACCATCCTTAATTTTAATTTTAATTTATTTATTTTTAAGATAATGATGGAGAAGATGTTTAATACTTTGATTTATACTTCTTTGACAATAAAATCTCTTAGTTTTCAAAATTTTGACATTTTTTTTTTTAAATATTGAGTTAGTTTATGTTAATGTACGTTTGATATTATATTTGTATTTCATAACTTAAAATAATTTATTTTTATATTTGAATCGAAATTCAAACTTATTGAATTGGTAATTGAAATTATATATACATATATATTTTGAGTATTCATACTCCGAATGTCAAAATGCTCTAGAATAAGACTTTCTGTAGCATTATGCCTTTCGCATAAAAAATAAAATAAATGAAATTTCTAATCGATTCTTTTTTACAGGGAGAGAAATAATATCAAGTGTAGTCTTAAACATTAGCTCGAAGGGTATAAATTACTAAATTAGCTTCTTTCTCTCTAGATTAAATTGGTTAAACTTAACAAAAAATGCAATAAGTGAAAAGAACCTACTATCGAAGTCAAGAGAGAGAACATGTAATATGTAATGCAGTGTTAAAGGGTGTTTAGTAAAATTTATAATATGAGAATTTGAATTTAAAGTAATACTAATCATATAAATTTTAGTATTTATCAATTCGATGGAAAAAAAATCAAATAAATAATTTACATGAATTTGAAAAACTTTAAATATATAAATATGGATACTGAAATATTTAGCTCTTATATTGAAACATACGATATACATGTATGAATGAATTAACAAAATGTATAAAAATAAATTATTTATAGAAATAAACATTATGCGGGATTAATATTTTAACAAAGTAAATCATGGTTCTGAATTTTGGAAAATAATTATAAATAAATAAAATAAGCCAAGTGAATATTTTCACATAAGTAAATAAATCAATAATAAATAACCCAGTAAATAAATAATTTAGTATTATTCGGAAATAATGAATAAAGTAATTCTCAAAAATTGAGCCTTGTATGCTTCACACACATATATATATATATATATATATAACAAATAAATTATTGCTAAAGAATAAATAATGATAATAATAACAAAATTAATGAATAAAGAAGCGAATAAATATTAAAATAAAAATGAAATAAATTTTTTTTCAGAATCTCAACCCAGCATTTAGATCATATCTTTAATCTGAACCATCCAAATATCCTAATCTTATAATCTTGCCAAATGCGCATTAGAGAGGGGATAAGACTAGCCATGCATGAAGACGGCCTCCCAAGTCGTCACTCTCCATTTGAACAAAGGCGCCACTATTTCCTACCAGTGTTATTAAAATCTATTATATATCAATCAAATTATAGTTCAATTAATTTAATCATTGTTAGTTTTTTAATAATAATTAAAATTATATATATAATTAATTTTTAAAATAAATATATATTAATTTTATATTTTCATATAAAATTTTTAAAAATTTTAAAAATTAAAAAAAAACCAAAAAAAAAAAAAAGTATCTCTCCCCCCTCTCCCCACAATTGCGAAAAAATTGATTGAAATTTGAAAAGCATAAAAAACAACAAATATGAACAAATCCCCATTCTCTCCTCTATCTCTCTCTCTCTCTCTCTCTCTTTTCAAGGCTAAGGAAGCAGTATAGTCAAATCCCCATTTATACATACATATACATATACATATACATACACATATATATATCTTTCTCTCTCCGCTTTCAAGGCCTTCACAGCCAAAACTTCTCCATTTTTATCTCTCTCTCTCGCTCTCTCTCTCTCTCTCTCTCCATTTTCAAGACCTTCATAGTGGAAACCAAATCCAACCTTCCCAATCCTCCTCTCGTCATCATCAACTGCCATGTAACATCTAGGCCTTTAGAGTCAAAACCAAAGCTGAACCACCTCCGCTGCCGCTACCACCACCACCATTGATATGATGCCTCCTCAGTTTAGTGGCAAGTAGAGTTGAATCGTCAAAGATTGTCTCAGTAGAAGTTGAGATCTAGAGGTCTTAGAGACATTGTTGATGGATTTACAACTCTGTTGATGGGATTCATTCTTGCATTTTTAGAGAAAGAGAGAGAAAAGAATAGAAGAGAGCTCTCTCTCTCTCTCTCTCCCTCCCTCCATTTTCAAGACCTTCATAGCTGAAACTAAATCTGACCTTCCCAATCCTCCTCTCGCCATCATTAACTGCTATGTAACATCAAGGCCTTTTGGAGGTGAAACCAAAGCTGAACCACCACTGCCACCACCTCCACCACTAATAAGTAGAGTCGAGTCGTAAAAAACTATCTTAGTAGAGTTGAGATCTGGAGATCTTTGAGAGACATTGTTGATGGGTTTACAACTCTGTTGATTGAATTCATTCTTACATTTTTAGTGAAAGAGAGGGAGAAGAATAGAAGAGAGAGAGACGGAGAGGTAATAAGAGAAATTAGGGTTGGGTTTTGTTTTTATTCGCGGGTCATGGTTCACCTGTAGTTGACCCGTGGCTTTTTAGGGTACAATGTAAAAACGGTATTATAGTTGGATCGATCCGTGAAATGTCTTAGTGATTGTTGAATTGGTCCAACCAGCGGGTCAATATGGTTTTAATAACACTACTTCCCACCCATTGTACTTCATCATCAATGAGTGCTTCCACCAAAAAAAAAAAAAAAAAAAAATAAATAATCAATGAGTGCAAGGACCTTACGGAGAAAGATAGGATCCATGTTGTAACATACATCTGCAGAGAAGAAAACAAATGTGTTGTCCACCTAGTAAATCATGAACACACCCAGAAACCCAGCAAGCAAATTTTTCGATCTCCTCCAAAAAATATGAGAGATTTACTGCAAGAAGACAAATTAGGTATAGTCAACTCTTGGGCTTTAAATTGGGGTTATAACTATTTAAATCGGATTAGTCAAATTTTTAAATATCAATAAAAGTATTAAAAAAGTCAATGAATTTTAACTCAAATGGTATTACTCTCTCTCATCCTCTCCTTATAATAGATTCGGATTTGAGTTTCATTATATATCATAAATAAAATAAAATAAAATAAAATAAAAGTATTAAAAAAAAGGCCGGGTATAGTCAACCTCAGAACCACGAGATTTGGACCTACGGGTCTTGTTATGTTTCCCTGAGCTTCTATTTCTCTCGTATTTAAAATTAAAAGGAAAAAAAAAAAAGGGAATATAGTCTTGCCAAATATCCAATTACCAGCCCAACGAGACCAATCGAACAATCTGAATCTCGGACACTGAAATGGGCTTGACCATCTGAACAAGTCAAGCCCATGCCACTCACAAAATGCCCAATTTGACAAGTAATCCTACAAACACCTTTCTTTTCTAAAAATGGTCTTGGTGGAGTCCCTCGGTAGAGTCTAATGACAATAGTCATCCTCCTCCAATTCTTGATTTGAGATTTGATTCCTATTATAACAAAAAAAAGAAAAAAAAGAGGGTCTTGGTGGAGTGCCAACTTAAAACAAGTAACCAACATGCAAGTTCTTTCTCTGAACACCCTGCAAACTATCAACCATCCAATTGAATCAAGCACAAGCTTGATTACCGCTATCTAAATCCCTCCGCTCCCCCTCATACAAACCATACCGCAAGAACTATCTGCTCCCTGTTTCTCTCTCTTTTTAATTCTCTCTGTCTCTACAATATCTAATTCTTCCTCTACCTCTTATCTTTCTAAGCTTCCTCTGCATGTCATGCTCTGATCACGACTCTCTTCATTGGCTGAGCCAGCAAAACACTCCTCTTCTCTCTGTTTCTGTTTACCATAGCAGACCTCAAGTAAGCCTCAAGTGCCTTCGAATTCTTTGGGTAAGCTTCAATACTATTTCTTGGATGTTCAAAAGCATCATCAGAAGGTTCATTTTGCATCTAAAACCCAGAAACTACATCTGCACATCATTTCCTTAGAAAGCATGCCTGTAACTATGCTTATGAATTTACCATGATATGCATATCTATTCATGTAATATATTCATGTTACCTTTGAAAGCATGATTTTATGTTTTGTATGGCATACTTTGGATATTTGCAGAACCTAGTATTTTCGCCAACACCCTTCTGTAGGTATCTGGAGCATTCTGGAACATTGGATAGCATTAGAATTGAATGAGCTCCAGCATACTAGACATTCTTCGCTCCAAATTTTATAATTCAGCTTTTGCTTGGGTATGAAGTAAGATGTGGAGGTTTGAAAAATGTTGTATCTGGAGTTATGTTGGTGGCCTAAATGAGTCACCCTGTTGCGTATGATGTTGGTGTTTATGTTATGGTTGGCTGCTATGGTTTATATTATGTTTTTGGTTATTGATGCTGGACGGGTCAATAGTGTCATTGTATACCAACTTTTCTTGTTATACAAATCAACGTAAGTGGTATGATAGTCATTTTCAAGAGACTATGCCCAATTATCTAAGAAACAATTAGAGTCGATAAAAGTTTTAAAATTTTTTTAGAATATTTGTAATCTGAAAATAAGTTTGAAACAAATTAGATGTTGTCTATCTTCCATTATAATACGCACATTTGAACTTGGCGAAGACTCTCATTTGTATGTAGAGCTCTTGTTTATAGTACTTTGGACAAATATTTTCTGCATAAGCCTTTTTATTAATCGCCTACTACAAATCTCCTCTCTACCATCTCTTCTTTGTTGTGCCTTCAAATTCCCCCACCAGAAATTTGCATAATCTGTGAATTCATGGGCAACAAGCTTGCACTTACAGGACAAGGACTTAGTGTATTTATGGCGTTCGAACATTTTCTCCACTCTTTGCAAACATTCTAAGTATTCTTTTAGAGAGCTATACTGCCTTTAAACGGAGGAATCCTCATTTTAATGTTGTTCTCGATATCCCCCGTCATCTCAATTGTACGGGCTGTTCAGCAATCGGACTTGTTCTCGCCTGGCACCTCCTCTCCCAGAATGGTCTTTGGTGGTTAACGATCATGTTGTACGGGCTGTTCTTCTTGGTGGTCAGTCCATGATTGCGTTTGTTAAACAGGCAAGTTGTTCCACCATTTCACCTTGCTGGCATCGAAGTGCCATGATTTGAGCTTTGTTTAAACGCGAGTCCTCTTGGGAATGATAAGGGTACTATCTTCTCCCAGGGCAGATTTTTAGAAATTCAGAGACACCCATAATTCACTCAAACAATCTTGATTTGCTCAATTCATTCAAACATGAAAATGAGTTACCCTCTCTCTGATACTGAAATTGACGGAGACCAAAGAAGAAGGGAAAAAAAAAAGACTAGAAATGAAGAGAGATCACGACCAGCTGTAGGAGATTTTGCAGGCCACAAGCAAAACTGGAGTTAGATTCGCCACAACCTTAAGGATGAACGATAAGAATTGGGGTATTTGGCCACCAACCAAAAGAATCGCGTGGATAAGAAATAAGGGAAAAGTACAAATTCACAACTTTGTTTGATAGGTACAATCTTCCTACTTCCATCCTTCAAACAAGGTAAGTGGTCAAACATTAAAAAGATCATATGGGCGTTTTCTAGGTATGGAAGAAGATAAACTACTCAATACGAAATAGACACATTTAATGGAAAACAACTCCAACAAGCTGATTTGCAATCTGAGACCTTTGAAAATGAGTTGTTGATTCTTCTTCGAGAGCAATAAATTCTACGAGGTGGACGCCCCCTCCATCTTGCTCTCTCCAAGGATCCATGACTAGTGTAAATAAATTTATCTACGCCAAATAAAGGATTTCATATGCTGCAATCTGACGTGCAGTCAAGTGAAAACCAAAAGCTCAAGTAGAAAAGCAATTTCTATAGTTTTGGGGATCTAGACTTATTCGAAAACAAGCCATTATTTTGAGCCAAAACTTCCATCTTTGATTTCGTCCATGAAGCAAAATAGATTGTTCTAGATCCCTAAGGAACACGTAGTTCTATGAGCAGAGAACAACTAACAAGCAGCTCAAGAAGGCCTACTTTCGTAGTTAACATATGCTAACACATCGACAAGCCATGAGATATGTCTCGATAGATTACTCTGCTTTAGAATTCCTACATATGACAAAAGGTTATAGGTTCAAGTTCTGTCCTCTTCATTTGCCATAGCAGGTAGAAACCTTTACTGTAACACCCAAAAAAGGATAGTAAATTAACACTTCAAGATTAATAGGAAAAGGTCTCATTTCTTTTTCATTTGCCTAGAAAACAAAAAACTCGAATGCCACAAAACAAGCATAGTGCAAGGGGGGTATTAATATGCAACCAGCAAAACATTCAACATCGAGAATTTCTACTACAAACCAGATTTGACTTATTTTGCGTCATTTCCCCAAGGAAAGTTCACCAAGCTTAACACGTCTTCTCATCTCACAAGATCAAGTGACATCTTCCAAAGAAATATAAAAAGAAAAGAAAGAAAAGAAAGGAAACAAATCACATACCGCACAATGCTACTTACACATTTGAAATCAAACCAGACTTTGACAGACCTCTAGAGCAGGAAAATCCAAGAAATGAAGCCACGAGAATTACACCATATCATATTTAACAAAATAATGGAGGCAAGAAAATCACTAACAGGCATAGCACGCATTCTCTTTATTCCTTTTCAAATAAACAAAAATACTGAAACCCCAATCCTAGCCAGGTTGAGATTTCATTCATTGGCCTACCCAAAATACAAGTAGGAATGGTCATTAACGTATAAGGGCTCACTACCTACTCTATTAGGATTGCATGTCTGAATAAATTAGAGTGAAGAAAACTTCCACCTCTTGCATGTTTCTAATCATCTGGATAAACTTATTATTGTTTGGTTTTTCAAGTAGTCTTGGACTCATCAGAGCAACTCGAGGCAGAAGTTTGGCAAGTGGCACTCCTGCTGATAAATCACCCACCCCAGCTTGGACTTTAAGATCTTCCACCAGTGAATCAATTACTTTCTTGACGGATTGCTCAACAATATGTTCAAATTCATTGCTGCGAGAGAAACCCACGGCGGATGACACTTAAATGAAGATTGAACACCAATTTAGTTGGACATTTACAGTGACGAAAATGCAAAACATAACTCTTATGAATATTTCTTATTTCTTTTCTTTCTAAAAGTTGAAAAAATTTATAGTGAAATATGGAAGTACCATCCAAATCAAATTTTTATTTGCATAAAATGAGAGGACAGTTGGTGTTTGTTTTAATTGTCATTTGCAAATTTTTTTTCAGCACTTGCTCTTATTCTCTTGTGACGCTGTTTTGTCCAAAAACAAGAAAACAATTATTTTCATTAACAGTTTTGATCATGCAGTTTGAGTTTGTCAATACCGCAATGTCATCACAAATTTTGTCTCTGTTTTCCACCTCGACTGCCCACGCAATGTTGTGATTTTTACTGATTACAGTTTCATGATATTCTAAATTCTTGTTCTGCAACAACCTACAACAGTTACCTGTTTTCAAGCTCTTTTGTCCTGTTTGCAACACAACCCCAACTGCACCACCACCGTTGCCTGTCTTTCAGCTTAACCAAAGTCCACAATGTTCTAACATAGATTTCAGAGATGCATCATTTTTATTCCACATACCCAACAAGAAAATGCATCGGAATTAATAAAACCATGTCCCGCTGCATTAGCTAATAAAGTTAGTATCTTCCAAATTTTGGGAATTTTGACGAATATTTAATTGTTAATTAGCTTTCTCATTTAGGCTGTCCTAAGGGTAGACCGTGAACTGTTATGTGCACTCTGGAAAAGATGCTACTTTGTCCTTCATATTTAGAACTTCTATCTTAACACTCATATATCATCAGCACAGAATTTCATGTCTGATATTTAGTATGCTGCCTAAATGTCCTGCCATTCTAAGAAAAATGAAGAGTATAGTTAGAAATTCACATCATTAAGGATGCTGGAGGCATCATAACTATGGATGAAGCTTCAAAAGAGGTGTTCAAATGCATAGAACTTAGGGATTATATTGCCTCGACTAATTCACCTGAAGCTTACTACTACAATCACATTTCAAATTCTTTGCCCATACCAGAAAATTGGTCGAATCCATTCTGTTTCTACTTCTATTCTGGCCTTAAGAGCCCTAACAAGAGACTTTTCCAAAAGGTTCTTCTTTTGGAGTAAATCTTTCTTGTTATAAATTCTAAAGAATTTGGATAGATGTCATAAAACATTTAATATATGTTTTATAAGTCACACATATTTAACATTGTTAGGATGACTATTGGCTTTTAGGTTTCTTGGTGACTCTTAGCCTTTGAGTTTTGAGTTGCCACACTTAATGTGGACGACTATTGATATTCCTTTGAAGTGCCTATATATATAGGCCTCCCCTATAAGTTCATTTGTACATACAAACAATAGAGAAAATAAGATCATTCTCTCTATATCTCATTCAATTTTCTTCTTTGAGTTTATCATCCTTTCAATTTTACAATATTTCTTTAATTATCATTAACCTTCTTTCTTAGCTTGCTAAGTATGTCTAAAACAGCAAACTTTCCTCTAAATCTAGGCCCTTAACTTGTTTGCGTATATTAATACAAATCTACAAGATTGACTTCCTGCAAATCAAACAACTGAATAGGCAGTCTTCAATACTTATGTCACATGTCATCTCTGCAGTTAATCATTTCATAACCATTCTTGCGTAGTTAATATCTTCACCTTCCATTGTTAATATCTTCAGCTTTGAGGAATAATCCTTTGCATATTTAGGAATGTCGGGTTTCTCCACTAGATCATTTTTAGTCAAAACATTAAAATAATTACAAAGCATCCATAAATATTTGTGCCAAGATGTCCATTTTGTGTTGCTTTCCTTAGAAAGCGGCTTCTTTCTATCTTATGATATGGAGGTTCTTTTTTAGGTCCCTTTAATGGTCTCAAATTGTCGAGGACTTCGAAGTGTTTCAGTAAAATGAAAATTAGCAACAAAGCTCATTCAGTTTTGGTCTAATGACCAAGAAGGCCAGAAAACATCAAAACCACTAAAGCAACAAAACTCCACTTGTCCATCAAATTAAAAGACAAGTGAGGTCGGGCAATTTAAATGGCTTTCTTGAGAAAAATATCCTAGGCTTCACCTCTTCTCAATTTCATTCGTCATTTGAGTTTCCACCATTCAAGCAAGTTTAACACCTCTCTTTATGAACATGCTCAGGAATTCTATTGAAAATTTGGGTTGGTCTACCCATGTCTCTCATATACTTATATCATTACGGATTTGATGGAAATTCAAGTAGGATATAAATATTCTATTCACTGACTTGGTTTAACCCAAACCATAAATTTAAACCTGGGCAGCCATAACAATAGAAACAGGTCACTATGTTTTTGACCATCTGGCGGATCCAATAGAAGAGGTTAGATGCTGAATAATCCTCCTTTTGCCAGATTTTTTCAAATGAAATCATAAAAGGTTTTCTGGAACTTTAGACCAAGCAGTGATGGAGTTTTAGCATCTTACCTGGACAAAACAGCACGTGTTTCCACCATAAACTGATGAAGCCTGTTGATATCATAGTGGACTTCCCCATCATTGCTTCAGGATGGGGCCCTGTACAATGTGTTATCTACGGGCATCAAGAAGACCAACCAGTGTTGAGGCCCTCCAGACTTCATAAACACGTCTAAAATTTGAGCAATAGTGTCATGAAGTACAGTAGTATTGAATAAGTCTCTCAACTGCCTTCTGCACAAGGAATTAAGAAAAAACTGTTATGGCTGATTACATTAAAGTGGCATGTCCATTAGATAAAAACGGAGTCCAAGAAAAAATACTCACAAACAACAAAATGCCACAAGTGCAGAAACCAACATTATCATCACACTGTTATCCCATTTCACTACAGTTAAAATTTAGAAATATTATGACTTAGCAAATGACTCACTTATGTGCATCAGATTTGAAGTCAACTAGTCTTCTACAGGAACATTAATCTTTTAGATAGTCTTCTACATTTTAAGTCTTAGCCTGATGGTCAAGTTGATTGTCTCTTCACCCATGGTCGTAGGTAATGGGTTCAATTCTTGGAAGTAATATGATGGAATGTATATGTAATATCGGAAACTCGATGTTGAGTATTTTGTAAACATTTCTATAAAAGTAGAAAATTTCGAATTTTATCGATTTTCGATTTTGGGGTCTTAATTTTAAATTTTTGGTATATTTTAAATTTCCGTATCCGCGAACCGTAATAAATCTCATTTTATGAAAAATTTAAATTTTAGGAAAAAAAAAAAAAAAGAGGGAAGAGGAGATGCTGCGTTTCGGGGTGAAACGAATCCCTCTTGCTCTCACTCTCACTCTCTGCTCTCTCTCTCTCGTCTCTCTCGCGAGCTCTGCTCTCTCTCCCTCCTGCTCGCGATCATCCCTCCATCGTTCTCCCTCTTCCACCGTTTGACGGTGGTTCCACCATCGCCTACAGCCGTTGTTCGTCTTTCTCTCTCAGCCTCACTCTGTCCCTCAGTCTCTCTCTCCATCCCACAGTCTCTCTCAGTCTCTCTTTGTGCTCTCTCCCTCACGCAATCACTCTCATCTTCGTCTCCTCCATCGATCGATCCACCACCACTGCAAGCCACCGTGTCACCGTCTCTCTGTATCCCTCTCTTCTGCACGCGAAAGCCCTCTCCGGCGTGCGAAGAGCTCACCCTCCTCCCTGCTCGTATGGTCTCCTGCGGGCAGCTTCTTCTACCACCTTGCAGAAGCCCCAATTGGAAGCCCTAGGCCGACTGTGACTCTTCCCCTGCGAAGGTAAAGATCGATCCTAACCCTAGCTTTAGGGTTTCAAAGTTCCTTAGTAATAAGTCTGGTTTATTGAATTAAATTTCGAATTTGGAAGCCTTGCAGGTCTGAGAATGGACTGAGAAAGCACCTGAGTAAGGATTGCGAACCACGAAAAACCCTAGGTGAGGGATTTTCAATCCCTTCAGTAATTCGAATTATTTTTGTTGAATTAAGGTAGAAATTACATCTATATATATTCTGAAATGTGTTAGACTTGAAAGAAATGTATTTCCCTAAGTGTTTGTATGAAATTATTGAGGCTAGGTCTAGAATTTGATGTAAATTGGACTGTGGAGCATGTGAGAAGGTCGTAGATAGTATTAGAGTTTTATTTGATTGAATTACGAAATTTTCCTTGGGATTTGAATTGAAATTGGCGTGAATTAAATTAATATTATGTAATTCGGGAGAAAATGGGTAAAATTGAGGAATATTGTAAATTTAAAGTCGTTGGTGATTTGAAATGATACTAACTTGAGGAAACGAAAGTTTTGGAACGTAATTATGCAAGTTAAGGATATTGTAAATAAAAGGGAAATTTGAAAACCCTTTAATAGAGCTTTAATTGATATTTATTCGTCTTGATTGGTCTAGATTGACCTTTGGAGATTCGAGAAGAGTCGTTTTGAGTTGATTTCCGAAATAGAGAGTGGATACCCTCCCTAGAGATGAGTGGACGGTTCATTGTGTTCGTAAATGAGAAATCTGTTTTAAAATTTCTTTGAAAATGATTTTGAAATATTTTTACATGTTTTATATAAATTGTTTTGTGATTGTGGACTGTCTGAACTGGATTGTGAAATACGAATGCATCCATTGTGTTTATAAATGCTTTTGTGCCATGTGCTATTTGATATTGCTCTATGAACTGCTTTGGCATGAAATTGTGGATTATTTGTTGAAAATCATGGCACATTGTTGAGAAATGGATTGATTGAGAAATGAAGGGTGCCGTAGATGATTATAATCATATTCCCACCACGGAGCGACCCGACGGGGTGACGTGGTTTGGGGTTTGGATGTGCGGGGGAGTTTGACGTCACTCCCTCGGCTGAAGTCGTGCTATATCTGGTGCACCCCGGTGAGGCACGAGTCAACGCCAAGGAAGGGGGTTTGTTTTGAGACATTGGATAGAAAAACCCTTGGCGGGCTTTCGTCTGGGTTTGGCCGCCCTAAGACGGAAGTGTTTTTTGATGGAACCCCAGGATTTTCTGAAAGGATAATTGATATAGATGCATATTTGTGAAATGTGATTTATTGAAATGATTTTATGTATATGAAATGATTTATGAGATATGCTTTGACTGCCCCACATTCACCCTTGTTTATGAACACAATTGCACCATTGCACTCCACTCACTGAGTATTCTCCAATACTCACCCCCCTCTCTCCACCTTTTTCAGAGGAGACTTAGTTGGGAGACTACTCGACGGAGGTTGTGAAGTATTTTTGTGGACTGGATAGGTATTTGGCATGCAGGGTTACTTTTGGAGATTGATAGCTCTCAAACCATGGAAAGGGAAGTCTGTACATCCCATGTCGTGCAGATTTTATTGATACTGGCCAAGTTGTTGGCAAGTATTGATAAAACCCGACGATTTTTGATTTGTTTTTATTTATTTTGATTTCTCTATTTTTGGAAAACTGTTTATATTTGTACTGGGACATTTGGATTGTAAATTTTAATTTCGATGCTTTTTCTTTTATTTTGTGAAGTTCTGTACAACTCATACCGTTAGGATTTTATCGATACTGACTTGTTTTCCTCGGGTAAGTGTTGGTAAAATTCGACGGCTATGTTTTGGGACTTCTTGTTTGTTAAATGCTTTTTGAGTGGTCAGGATGGTCACGTCGCATGCGTGCAAGTACAGGTTCCCACTCTCCGTTGTGTGTTGCTGTGTACTCGTGCATGTACAGGTTCCCACTCCCCGATGTGTGCTAATGTATAATTGCATGTACAGGATCCAACTCCCCGATGTGTGTCAATGTGTGTGTTTGTACGTTCAGGAATGAGCCGGATGGACTCCTTGCATGTGTAATTATTTTGTGATTTCTTGTTTTTGAAGAGTCTTATGCTTTTGATGATTTATTGTAAATTTGATAGCCTTGCAGAGTCCCGGTATATGGGGAGGTTTTGCCCGTGTACCTAGACGAAGCGACGGTTGTCATGTGGTCGATCCGAGGATCGGGGCGTGACAGTTTTATTGGTATCAGAGCTCGGTTTACGATTTTAAGAGTTTGATGATTTTGAAATGTTTTCAAATGTTTTCCAAATGTCCCAAAAGTTTTCAAACGACTTTGAAATGTTGAGTTTCTTTTGATAGAGAATGTACAGGACTTTCCATGATTTTCCTAAGGAATTAGGAATATTATTTTTAGGGGGTTAAGTTTTAGTCTTCGCTTAACCATTGACTTAAATACAGTTTCTTATTTTGTATAGATTGCAATGCCGCTGCGAAGGAAAATGAGGAATGTGAGTGAAATTCCTCCACAGGAGCATGAGGATGAGTCGTCCTCGCATGCTCTTCCTCCGCCTACGTCCACACATCCGGCTCCTCCTACCGGGACTGCTCCTCCTCCTGTCGCTGCTCTTCAGGAAGTGATGGAATGGTGGAGTACCTTTGGAGCGCAATACCGAGCTCCGCAGTCGACTACAGTTCCACCACCTGTTCCTCCTTCGGTGCTAGCTGCTGCACCCAGTGCCCCATTAGCATCCACTCCTCCGGTTGCTGCTCCAAGCAGCCGCTCCCCAATTCAATTGTCCAAGCTGATTAAAGAAGCAAGACAGCTTGGTTGTGAAACCTTCTCAGCATCTGGTGATCCTGCAGAAGCAAAGAAATGGGTCAAGAAGGTTAAAAAAGCTTTGACAGACATGAGGATAGAGGACAGTTTGAAGCTCCTAGTAGCAACGAGGTTGTTGGATGATGATGCCAGCACATGGTGGGATGGATTAGAGGAAAGTACAGTTTCACCTCTCACTTGGCACGACTTCCTTAGGGAATTTGATCAGAGGTTCTACACCCGCTTTGATTGGGACTTGAAGAGGCGAGAATTCCTTCGGCTTCGCCAAGGGAATATGTTTGTCACAGAATACGAAGCCAAGTTTAGAAGTCAATCTTCCTTTGTACCTGAGTTGATCACCTCTGAGGAGTACAGGCGTTTTAAGTTTGAAGATGGTTTGAATTTAAACATCCGAGAAAAGATGTCTGTCACAGATGAGCACACGTATCAGAATGTGTTGTAATTGGCCTTGAGGGCTGAGCAAATGGTGATGGAAAGGGAAAATGTTAAGGACCACCGCGGGAAGAAGAGGTCCGACAGGTTCACACCGGGCCAGAGCACTAAGAAGGTTAGACCTACAGGTTCCCAAAGTGGTGGATTTGCTACGGGATCGGTTGGATTTCCTCAAAACCAACCAATTCGTAGGCCGAATGCTCCTAGCGTTGGAAATGTTGGACCAGGAGCTAGACCAAAAGGAAGTGGACCGCAGACTTGCCCTAATTGTAAAGGGTATCATATAGGTCCATGCAGAGGACCTAAGAGGTGTTATCACTGTGGAAAGGAGGGACACGTTCGTTATTCTTGCTCTGAGTTGACAGGAGAAGGGCAAGGGAGTCAGCAAGTTAGAGGTCCCTCTAGCGGCCCCAAAATTGGTCCAGCTGGTTCGGCGACACCTTCTACTAGCACCAACCCTAGGACGGCACAGGAAGCAATGCGGTAGCTACCTCCTCTCAGCGACCTCAGTCGAGAGCTCAAGCTAGGGTTTTTGCTATGACGAGTGAAGAAGCTCAGGTTAATCCCGACATAGTCACAGGTAATTTTCATTTAAATTTAAGTTTGGAATTTGAAAATGTGATATCTGTGGTTTATAATTATGATTTGATGATTTGTGATTATGAATTAAAGAGTATGATGATATAATTGTGTTTATGGTTTACATTCATAGGTATGATGAAAATTTTTGAAGTTGATGCTCATATACTCATTGATAATGGATCGAATAATTCATTTGTGAATTCGGGATTTGCAAGACACTCTGATAGGGATTTAGTTCCTCTTGATAAAGAGCTGTTGGTCATTACTCCATTGGGAGAGTATTTGATTCAGAATTCTGTATATAAATCTTGTGAGGTGAAAGTTGGTGAAACAATCCTTGAAGCGGATTTGATTCCGTTGGATATGAAGGACTTTGACGCCATCCTAGGCATGGACTGGCTAAGTCTTCACGGAACTTCAGTGAACTGCTTCACCAAAGAAGTAGAATTTCGTAGGGCAGGACATCCGCTACTTGTGTTCACTGGTGAATTGCCGAACTGCGTGATTTCAGCTCTTGAAGCACGGAGATTAGTGTATAAGGGCTGTGAAGCATATTTGGCTCATATCATGGATACTACGGCGGAAAGCCTTGATCTGAGTAACGTCCTTGTGGTGAATGAGTTTCTGGACGTCTTTCCGGAAGAGTTACCTGGGTTACCACCGATTTAGGATTTTGACTTTGCTATAGATCTTATTCCCGGCACGGCACCGGTTTCTACTCCTCCTTATCGAATGGCATCGACATAATTGAAAGAGTTGAAGGTCCAACTCCAAGAGTTGTTGGATAAGGGATTCATCCGACCGAGCACTTCACCTTGGGGTGCTCCGGTTTTCTTTGTAAAGAAGAAAGATGGCACTCTTCGATTGTGTATCGATTACTGGCAATTAAATAAGGTGACCATTAAGAACAAGTATCCCTTGCCGAGAATTGATGACTTGTTTAATCAACTCCAAAGGGCAAGTGTCTTCTCCAAGATCGATTTGAGGTCCGGTTATCACCAGTTGCGGATAAAGAAAGATGATGTCCTCAAGACTGCGTTTAGGACGCGGTACGGACATTATGAATTCTTGGTGATGCCTTTCAGCTTGACGAATGCTCCGGCAGCTTTCATGGACCTTATGAATCGAGTTTTCCACTCCTATCTCGATAAGTTCGTCATTGTTTTCATTGACGATATTCTTGTGTATTCCAAAAATGATGAAGAGCATTCAAATCATCTTCGTATTGTGCTACAGACTCTCCGAGACAAGCATTTGTATGCTAAGTTCTCAAAATGTGAATTTTGGTTGAAGGAAATTGGTTTCTTGGGACATGTAGTATCCGGAGAAGGGATATTTGTTGATCCGAAGAAAGTTGAGGCAATTCTGAGATGGGAACAACCCAAGAACGTCACCACGGAGGTAAGTCTTCTGGACTGAACATAGAAAAATCACATACAAAGAACACCTCCGAAGGGAGAATTATTCTTCGTCTATTTTGACCATTAATAAACAAAAAACCGCTCTTTCCTGACTTGAGTGTTAGAATCTCCCCCATGAAATAATCTCCGGTGATTTTTTATAGGTTGAGAGTTCAGAGTCATCCACGATTTTGAGACTCCCAATCAAATGGTCAGAGCCGGTGTTTGAGGAGAAAACCCACCTCCATTAGATTGGCACCGTTTGTGGGAAATTAGACTAAGAAGTAACTCATTCCCTATCCAAAGTCCACGATAGAGTAAACCTCATGCAACAAGAAACGAACAAATTGCCTATAGGTTTTGACGATGACGATCTAATCAGAGTGCCACCAGATTGTCACAACCTTCTTGTCATAATGACAGGAATAGGTTCACATGTGGTCAGGAAGGTTTTAGTCGACCAGGGTTTAGGTTACGACATCCTTTACTAGGATGCCTTTTGCCGTATGGGCTTCATCTATGTGGATCTGCATCCTCTGACAGCTCTAATAAAGGGGCCTCTGGGGAGAGTCAATGTGTCTAGAAGGTATCATATCACTCCCTATATCTCTCAGGGTTCCTACGGATTGTACCTCTGCCATAGTAATATTCAACGTAATCAAGTCTCCATCTCCTTATAATGCCATCCTCGGCCGACCCAGTCTGAATTACCTAGAGGCCTTTCCCAACACTAGACACATAAAGAATAAATGTTAAACTGCACAAAGGGTTGCAACCATCAACTGTGATCCCCTACCTCAACCACCGACACCTAGGGAGAATCGAGAAGGTCTTTCCGTAGAAGCAGCTGAGTTTAGAGATGACCCTACCATGGGGGACAAGCCTCAACCCACCGAGGAGGTGGATGAAATTTCGCTCAACGGGAACCCCAATTAGACTGTTAAGATTGGAGCCAGGTTACCCTCATCCCTATGACAGGCCATCATTGCCTGCCTTCAGTGCCACTCCAAAGTTTTTGCATGGTCACCCGAAGATATGCCAGGGATCCACCCTTCTGTAATCATGCACAAATTAATTGTAGACCTAAACCAAAAACCTGTGAAGCAAAAGAAAAGGGTATTTACCCTTGAACGACAACATGTTATCCAGGAAGAAGTGCGAAATCTCTTGGCAGCGGGATTCATTAGAGAGGTAAAGTACCTAGAATGGTTGGCAAACGTAATCATGAGAAGGCCAACGGCAAATGAAGAATGCGCATCGATTTTACCAACTTCAACAAAATCTGCCCGAAGGATAGCTACCCACTGCCTAATATTGATAAGCTCATGGTCAACTCCTTAGGCCATCAGCTCCTCAGCTTTATGGACGCCTACTCTGACTATAATCAAATGCTAAATGGCTCTAGAAGATGAAGAAAAGATGAGCTTCATTACAGAATACAGTACTTATTGCTACAAAGTCATGCCCTTTGGTCTAAAGAACACGGGGGCCACCTTCTAGAGATTAGTTAATAAGGTCTTTTATGACCAAATCAGTAGGAATGTAGAAGCCTATGTAGATGACATGCTTATTAAGAGCGCCAACCTAGATAGTCATGTAATAGACCTAGAGGAAACCCTCACAACTCTAGAATGCTACAACTTGAGACTCAATCTGGCAAAGTGCACTTTCGGTATTACTTCAGGAAGGTTCCTCGATTTCATGATTATGAATAAGAGGATTGAGGCGAATCCAGAAAGATCTCAGCCATCATGGATATGAAGTCCCCCGAAACACTAAAAGGGATGCAGAGTCTCAAGGGCAGAGCATCGCTTTAAGCTGATTCATGTTCAAAGTCGGAGAGAAGTACAAACCGTTTTTCGATACCTTAAAGAAATCCCGAAAGTTCAAGTGGACTACAGAGTGCCAGACAGCTTTCAACAAACTCAAGGAATATCTAACATCCCCATCATTACTCTCTCGGTCCATCCTCAATGAAAAACTGTACCTTTACCTCTCTATTTCTAAACACGCTCTATGTGCAGTACTAGTTCGATTGGATGCAGACACACAAAAGCCTGTATACTATGTCAGCCGCGTCCTCCATGAAGTTGAGATAAACTACAAACCCATAGAAAAAATGGCATTCGCCCTTGTCACAACTGCTCGATGCCTTCACCGATAGTTTCAAGCACACACAATTGTGGTCTTAACCAATCAACCACTAAAGCAGATACGACAGAAAGCGAACGTGTCAGGCCAATTAATCAAATGGAATATCGAGTTTGGAGAATTTGATATCATCTTCCAACCGAGAGCCGCCATCAAAGGCTAAGGCCTTACGTACTTCATCCTCGATTATATGCTCCCGAGCAACGCTTAATAGGTGCCCGGTGATCTTGAGAGGGAGTGCGCATTGCCGCCATGGACGTTATATGTGGACGAATCTTCCAATATGTCCAAAAGTGGGGCAGGGCTCATCTTTATGGGCCCTGACAACTTTAAGGCTGAATACACACTTTGTTTTAAATTCCAGGCTACTAACAACCAAACCGAATATGAAGCACTCCTAGTCGGATTACAGATAGAAACCTTATTGGGGGCACAAGAGGTGAGGGTGTTCACTGACGGCCAACTTGTGTTGAAATAGGTCAAGGGCGCTTACGAAACTAAAGAACTGATGATGGCCAAATACTTGGCCAAATTGCGAAAAATAATGTAGAAATTTAAAGGGTTGACATACAACAGATCCCGAGATCGGAGAATGCTTGGGCCAACACATTCTCTAAGTTAGCTAGTTCGGATTCTATAGCAAACAACCGAGCAATATACGTCGAGAGTCTCCCCTACCCCAGCATCGAAGAACCTGAACAATTCCTATTGATATGCCACTCGCCAAGTTGGAAAGATCCCATACAGGCCAACCTGAATGATAGACAACTTCCTGAATCATTAGAAGAGGCAGCTAAGATCAAGCGTAGAGCAGCACACTATGTTATTATTGGTGGAACTCTATACAAAAAGTCATTCACTCACCTGTACCTCAAGTTCCTAACCCCTGAGGAGGGAGACTACATTCTTAGGGAAATACAAGAGGGGATATGCAGAAACCACTTGGGAGCACAGAACCTGGCTAACAAAAATTCCACATAGTTGCCATATATTACTTTATCAAATGGGTAGAAGTGGAACCAATAGCCCAAATCATAACCAAGAGAATCTAGAAGGTCATTTGGACGTCGCTAATTACAAGGTTTGGATTACCTAAATCCTTGATCATTGATATTGGGAGACAGTTCGACAACAGGGAATTTAAGGAGTTTTGTGACAAGTTAGAAATCCATTACTGATTAACATCGGTCACTCATCCTCAATCAAATGGTCTCGTTGAAATAAAAAACCGAACTATCCTGTAGGGACTCAAAACGACAATCAATGAAGCAAAGGGTTAGTGGGTAGATGAACTCTGGGGAATCTTATGGGCCTACCACACTATACCTAGGAGAGCCACTGGAGAAACACCATTCAGCTTAACTTATGGATCTGAAGCGTTCCTACCTATCAAAATAGGGATTCACTCCATACGAGTGGAACAATTCTGCCCTATGTGAGAAATTGGACTTCTTATCAGAAGTCTGTGATATCACCTCCGCCCATATGGCTGCTTGGCAACAACAAATGACTCGCTACTACAATAAGAGAGTCAAGATAAGGATATTTAGGCTTGGAGACCAAGTATTTCGAAGGGTGGAAGCAACCAGACAACCGCTACCAGGGGGTAAGCTCAATCCCAATTGGGAAGACCCATACATGATACATTCGGCACTTCGACCTAGAGCTTACCGACATAGTCAGTTGGATGGCACGAACCTATCTCATACTTGGAATACTTCAAATCTATGCATTTATCACCATTGAACTTTATTATTCCCTGATCACACATGTCAAATGTTCTATGAGTTAACAACGTCAAGGACCCTATTTCCAATACAAATGGACGTTCCTTCTGTGGCCACACGATTCGTTACCAGGAGATGCTCAAACTTCCGAAGGTACAACGCCTCCTAGTATTCTCGACACAACGCTATATATACAAATTTCCTAAAGCGCAATGCCTCCTAGTATCCTCGGTACAGTGCCAGATATACAAACTTCCTAAGGTGTAACGCCTCCTAGTATTCTTAGCGCAATGCTAGATACACAAATTTCCTAAGGCGCAACGCCTCGTAGTATCCTCGGTGTAATGCCAGATGCATAAATTTCCTAAGACGTAACGTCTCATAATATCCTCGATGCAATGCTAGATATGCAAACTTCCTAAGGTGCAATGCCTCCTAGTATCCTTGGAGTAACGTCATATACACAAACCTCTTAAGGCGCAACGACCCCATTGTCTTTGATGCGATGCCAGTGGACGATTTGCTAAATATGAGCATTTTAAAAGGCCTACCGACCGACAATGGGACCACCCGATAAGATATTGAAACAGTTTAAACTTAAAGAAAAAGGCAAGAGTCGGCAAAAAAACAAAACAAGGGAACAACAAAAGGTATGCAAAAAGGAAATTCCATTTATTTGTTTTTCAATAACAACATTACATGACAACCACTGGGCAAAGCCCATTTTTACATCTCTATTAGACCATCGACATACCCTATTCTAAACTTTTTTATATAGAGATGGTAAGGGAGATCAAAAGGAGAAGGAATCTCTCTTCTCAATATCAAGTTCTCCCATCCTCCTAGGAGACGCTTAGCTTGAATATGGTTCCCCCATCCTCTTTAGGGGGCAACAACATTGAACACACTCGGTGTCACATACCCCAATCTAATTACAAAAAATAACTTATTATTAATCGTAGATTAGTGAGACTACCCAAACAAATGAATTGGGTATGAATCAAAGATTTGAAATATTAAAAACATAAGTTTGATCAGCTCGCTGGAAACTAAGTATCCCAAAAATGAAATATCTGAAATATCTAGAAAATAAGAAGAAAAAGTCCCGATAAATGTTCCTTATGATTGAACTAGATAAAAACCTATGTTTTTAGAATTTTTCTAAGTTATTAGCTCTCCAAATAAAATCCAATAAAGTTAGTTGTTTCAAGTTTTGTTCTCGAAAGGGAGAGTTGACTTTTTATCTTTAAGGAATTAGGTATTAAAACATTTTTATTAAATCCAAATGGAGGGTATTTCCTTATTTACGAAAAAGTTTTAGTATACTTAAATGATATTATATGGAAATAGATATCAAAGTTGAACTTGACAACTAAGAAATAAGTATCAAAGTTATATTTGACAACTAAGAAATAAGTATCAACGTTGAACTTGACAACAAAGAAATAAGTATCAAAATCAAACTTGACAACTAAGTAATTAAAGTGACATGTGTCATGCATAATTAAAACATAAAAGACACTTGTCAATAATCCATGAGCAAATATCCTACATAATGAACAAGTGTCCTACACAAGTCATTAATCAATGAAAGAAGGTAATGACTCATCACCATTCCAACAACTATAAATACCCCTCCCCCCTTCCATTCCAACCCAGATTCAGCCAAGGAAGAGAAAAAGAGAGAGAGAGAGAGAGAAAGAGAGAAGAAGAAGAAGAAGAAGAAGAAGAGGAAAGAAAGAAAAAGAGAAAAGTGCTAAAAAGGAAAAATATAAGCTAGTTGAGTAAAAGATTTTAGTTAAGACAACTCTTTGAGGTGAGTGTCCTTTGTATTCATATATTTTTATGTATAACTTCTATGATTTTCTACTGTTACCATGATTTACTACTGTTACAATGATTTCCCACTGCTACATTAATATATGTTTTTGTGATTTTTATATAAGCCGGTATATGTGGAGATCCGTCGAGCAAGTAAGGGCTATGTTGAATGTCGAAATACATCCCGGTAGCACCCTATTAAGGTGGGCTAGAGATTTGTCCACTTAATGCGGGGGAGAGTGATTGGTCATTCTAGAAATGGATCTCATGGAAGGGATAAGGAGACTATTCTCATGGAGTGATAAGATGAAAGTGAACTATCATATGTACTCTATTATTATATGTTACTGTTATTATTATTGTTTGTGCATATTATTGCTGTATTGAAAAATTTTTCATAAGATTTTACAATGAAAACTTTATCGTACGACTTGATAATAAAATGTTTTCCACACATGCACATAGGACCTCATTGTACTGTCAAGTTTACACCAAAAATTATTTTAGATCTTGTGGGAATGGGAGTTGAGGAGTATTAGAAGAGCTGGCAGAGATAGTTTTGTTATAGATAACCTCTCTAGAATTGAAGTTTTGTTGCTTTATCATGTATATAAGATCTTTGTAATATTTATAGTGACTGAAATAAAGAAAATATGTTATTTTAGCATAACTTCTACTACTAATATAAGTGACTGAACCCTAGTGAGAGCCAGACAGTCCATCGCTGATAAAACCCCAGTGAGGGTGTGAATTTAGGGCGTGACAATTGAGTGGTAGCAGAGTCTAGGTTTAGAGAAGATAATATTAGGAAGAAGAACACTTTGTTAGAAGTGTTTGTCATGATTGAGTATTTATCATGATTAGAAATAGTCATTATGTCTTATGAGAATTTTTTAGTACCATTGTTAAAATTTTTATTAGGAAAAGGATCAATTCTCAATGAAGGAAGTTCCTTTTGAAGAATTAGAAGAAAGAGCTGCTAGAGAAAATAATAGAAGATAGTGAAGAAGAACTAGAGATTATTAAGAAGAAAGAAGAAATATATTGATAGGCATGGAGAAGACATAGTTGCAACAAAGTATGTGAATGAAATGGATACATTTGTATTAGAGAAAAGCTAGCTTATTAAAAGAAATGGAATGAGTTTTGGAAGAGTTTGTTGTTAGAAAATGAAAAAAAGAGATATGCAGACCAAGTTGTTGAACTGACTAAGAAAAGTATATCATTAGAATATGAAAAAGTAAGATATGAAATAATTCTCAAAGATTATAGAAGACTAATTTGAGAATTGCCGAATGAATTACCAAGAATGAGGAGGAATAAACAGGTGCCTAGTGAAAACTTGGTAAATAAACTAGATTGTGGAGTTTAGTCAAAAGAATAATATAGTTATAAGTCTAAGTAGTGTAATATAGTTATAAGTCTATAAAAGAGTCGTATATGAGAAATGTTAACTTTTTTTTTGACACTTTCTAGTAATTTGCATCTTCGACTTTAAAAATGGTTAGAACAAGGCAACAACATAACAATTCGATTGACCAAACCTCAAATTTCTTGGATTAAGTAATTGTAACTCTAGATGGAGTACCCCAAATATGGAACAACAAACCAATAACATAACTAACTAGCAGTCTTCCCATGACTTGCCACCTAACACCGAACAACCTGAGGATATTATCTTGGAACGATCTCTGAAGTTTTATCCTCCAAGGTTTGATGGAGTGTATGGATACGATGGAAAAGCTAAATTGTTGTTAGAAGAGATGGAATGAATTTTTGCAGTATTAAACTATTCAGATGAACGAAAAGTTAGATTAACAGTATATCAACTTTTTGACATGGCTAGGGAATGGTGGCAAACTATCTCACATAAGTGGGAACAAAATAATACCCCACGTACTTAGAAAATTTTTTTGAAGGAATTCAATGAGAAATATTATCCACGTCATATACGGGAGAAAAGAGAAGAAGAATTTCTTGTTCTTATACAAGATCATATAACGGTAGCTCAATATGAGACAAAATTTACAAAACTCTCCAAATTTGCTCCTTCATTGATAGCAACTGAAGATGATCAAATTAAACGTTTTGTTGGGGGCTACATTGGGAAATTCAAGATGCTTTAACCCTTATCATTATAGAATCTTATTTTGAAGCAATAGAGTTGGCATGTCGAGTAGAAGATAATAAAAACAAACGAAAGATGGGACTCAGTAAAACAACTACTCCAAATTGCCAGCAAGGAAGATTTCAAGAAAATACAAAGATACTAAAAAAGGATTCAAATGACTTAGCACCCCAAAGCTAAGAAAAAGGTATAGCAAGACCCAATAAGCAAATGAGGAAAAAAGACTTTTGTGATTATTGTCAAAAGCCAGAACATAATGAAAATAGGTGTTGGTTAAAAGCTGGAAAATGTACAAGATGTGGAAGTGATGAGCACTATATTAAAGATTGTCCTAGGATAACAGGAAAGGGAAACCTACCTCAAGGTTAAAGACGAAGCAATCAAAATGATAAACCAAGATACAAGGTAGAGTCTTTGCCATGCAATGAGAAGAAATTCTTAAAGCATCTAATGCTATGGAAGGTACGCTACTATTCAATAATCATAAGATTAAGGTATTATTTGATCTTGGTTCCATACATTCATTACTCTAGTTAGATAAAAATCTTAGATGTTGAGGTTGAATTGGTGGACGATAGAAAACTCTTTTTTAATCTTATTATATCTATAACACGCTCTAGAAAACTCCTTTATAAAGGATGTACTAGACATCTAGCTTATCTTATGAACCAACCCACTAAGAAAAAGAAAAATGAGAATATCTCTATAGTTATAGAATCATAGCTGTGTTTCCTAAAAAATTAACCTCTTTACTTCTGAAAAAATGAAATAGAATTCGATATCGATCTTGTTCCAGGAGTGAAACAAATATCAAAGACCCCAAATTAAATTGCCCCACTAGAATTAAAATAACTTAAGCTACAATTGCAAGATTTACTTGAAAGAAGGTTTATTCGACCAAGTGTATCACCATGGAAAACTCCTTTGTTATTTGTCAAGAAAAAAAAAGATGGTATATTATGATTGCATATCAAATTATCGAGCATTGAACAATGTCACATGAAAAAAAAGAGAGGATATTTCCAAGACAGTCTTGAGAATTTGATATAGTTATTATGAATTTATAGTCATACCTTTATGGAATATAGTATTTTATCGGTATAGTGATTGTTTCATGGTAATTTTTATAAATGATTTATTGGTAATTAGAAGGAGAGCATAAGAAACAATTGTATTGCATGTTGCAGACTCTTAAAGAAGAGATTGTTTGCCAAATTTAACAAATGCGAATTTCAGTTAAAAAAAGTTACTTTCCTTGGTCACGTAATTTCTGTAGATAAAATTTCTGTTGATCTTTCTAAGGTAGAATCCATCTTGTCATGGAAAACCTTAAGGTAAATAAAGTATTATGAGCAAAATTATTCCACTCATAATTTGGAGTTAGTAGCTAAATGCTTATCCTCAAAAGTGAAGACATTATTTGCATAGGGTAATTTTCGAGGTATTTTTAGATTACAAGAGATTAAAGTATTTATTCCTTCAAAAAGAACATAGCATGAGACAAGAAGATAAATAGAGTACCTAGAGGATTATGATTGTTCCACCAACTACCAACCAACTAAAGCCAATATAATTGTAGATAGCAATGGGAGATCTTAGAACAATTATAGCCTTTTAAGACTTATCTAAGATTTAGATGTGCCAATATAAGAATTCGTACGAATTTAATCTTAAGGATTAAGTTTGCTTAGGAGAAACACCAAGAACAATAAAGATTAGAGAGAAAACCAGAGGAAATGAATTGTTAGATTATCAAAAAATTGAAAATGGAATACTAAGATTTCAAGATAGGATATGTGTGCTTAATAAGAAGGTTTTACAAAAAAGAAATATTGTATAAAATAAACATAAATTTTGTTAGTAGGTTACCAAAAAGTAAATAAGGATATGATATAATATGAGTAATTATGGATAGGATAGCCCTATCACCAAGTTTGTATAGGATCTATATTATATTCCATGTGTCATTACTCTACATGTACCAAGCCGATCCAATCCATGTACTAGATTATCAGTCACTCTAATTTTGTTAAGATCTAACTTATGAAAAAAAAAAAAAAAACTAGTTAAGATTTTAGAATTTGATGAAAGGAAACACATCTACAAGAAATTTAAAGTAATCACAAAATAAAAAGTGCCATATAGGAACTTAAAGATGAGATCCGACAAAAGTATCCTGGTCTGGTCCAACAATCAAGCATGAATTTTGAGAATAAATTTTTTTTAAGGGGGAGGAATGTCACATACTCCAATTTAATTACAAGAAATAACTTATTATTAATTGTAAATTAGTGAGACTACCCAAACAAATGAATTGGGTGTGAAACAAAGACTTGAAATATTAAAAACATAGATTTGACCAGTTCGCTGGAGACTAAGTACCCCAAAAATAAAGTACTGAAATATCTAGAAAATAAAAAGAAAGTCTTGGTAATTGTTTCTTATGATTGAACTAGGAAAAAACCTATTTTTTTTTAGATTTTTTCTAAATTATTAGCCCTCTAAATAAAATCCAATAAAGTTAGCCTTTTCGAGTTTTGTTCTTGGAAGGGAGAGTTGACTTTTTATCCTTAAAGAATTGGTATTAAAACTATTTTTATTAAATCCAAATAAAGGGTATTTTCTTATTTACGAAAAATTTTTAAGTAGACTTAAATGATATTACATGAAAATAAGTATTAAAGTTAAACTTGACAACTAAGAAATAAGTATCAAATTTGAACTTAACAACTAAGAAATAAGATCAAAATCGAAATTGACAACTAAGTAATTAAAGTGACATGTGTCATATATAATTAAAACATAGGAAACACTTGTCAACAATCCATGAACAAATGTCCTACATAATGAACAAGTGTCCTAACAAGTGTCTTGTATCAAGAACAAGTAACCTACATGATGAACAAATATCCTACACATGTTATTAATCCATGAAAGAAGGTGATGACTTATCACCATTCCAACAACTATGAATATCCCTTGCCCTTCCATTCTAACCCAAATTCGGTCAAGGAAGAGAAAAAGAGAGAGAGAGAGAGTGGAGAGAGAAGAAGAAAAAGAAAGAGAGAAAAAGAGAAAACTGCTAAAAAGGGAAAAGGTTAGTTAGTTGAGTAGAAGATTTTAGTTAAGATAACTCTTTGTGGTGAGTGTCATTTGTATTCATATATTTTTATGCATAACTTCTATGATTGTTATCATGATTTACTACTGTTACTTTGATTTTCTACTGATACATCAATGTATGTGTTTGTGAATGTTATATAAGCCGGTATGTGTGGAGATCTGTCAAGCAAACAAGAGCTATGTCGAACGTTGAAATACATACCGGTAGCACCCCATTAAGGTGGGCTGGAGGTTTGTCCACTTAATGCGGGGAAGAGTGATAGGTCTTTTTGGAAATGGATCTCGTGGGAGAGATAAGGAGACTGTTCTCATGGAGTGATAAGATAAAAGTGAACTGCCACCTGTACTGTATTGTTATATGTTACTGTTATTATTATTGTTTGTGCATGTTGTTGTTGCATTGAAAACTTTTTCACGAGATATTACAGTGAAAACTTTATCGTACGACTTGACAATAAAAAGTTTTTCACACATACACACAGGACCTCATTGGGCTATCAAGCACACACCAAAAATTATTTTAGATCTTGTAAGAATGGGAGTCAAGGAAAATTAGAAGAGTTGACAAAGATAGCTTTGTTGTGGATAACCTCTCTAGAATAGAAGTTATGTTGCTTTATCTTGTATAAAAAATCTTTGTAATATTTATAGTGGTTGAAATAAAGAAAATTTGTTCTTTTAGCATGACTTCTGCTAATCATATAAGTGACTGAAATTTGGTGAGAGCTAGACAGTCCACCGCCAATGAAGCCCTGGCGATGGGGTGAATTTGGGGCGTGACACTCGGATGTCTCCACCTAGCCTCATAAAAGAGAATCTCTAGGCCTTCCAATTTGGAATACAAATGGAAGAAGGGAATCCCGCCAAATGCGAAGCATCTTCAAGGACACCAAAAACTACCCACCGTGGGATTGGACTCCCCGATCCCGTGATAAGATCTCGTATCAACAGTCTCCATCTCTAATAGGATCTCGTATCAATAGTGTTCTAGAAAGAACAGAAAAACCACCATACGAAATTTTTCATCTTTTACTTACTACAACACCATAAATCACTATTGATTCTGATCATCAAACAATATGCTCTTGCATTCAGATGACCTTATCTTTTCCGCTCTGTCTCATTAATTTGAACAACAAACACTCGAATTGAACCCTACCCCCCACAATCTTGCACGTAATCTCTACTATTTATAAGGAAAGTTTCAATACTGATGCTGCAAACGAAGCGGCCACAACCACCTTAAATAATGGAACCATCACACCGTTACCATGAAAAAGGTCTAACTTTCCACCTCCCATAACCTGTAATAACTAACCTTGTTTATTACTCAAAGAGACGTGCGACTGTTCCCATTTCATTAAATCTGTCCCGCATATCCCGGGGGTTAAGCCTCATTAACAAATCCTAACATTATCTCTCTAAGTTAATCTTAGGAGTTGGGGGCAAATGATGATACCCATCCTGAGGCCCACAAAATAGTCTAGGAAACGGCCTAGGAAATGGCCCAGAAGCCAACTAGACCTAGGTCTCGCCACCTGGGCCCTCCCCCTAAAAAATATATATAAGCTTTAGCCCGAAGGCCTTCACAGCTCCTCGATAGTCTCCTACTTCTCAGTCATTCTACTCTTTGGTAAGCTAGGCTTTACCCCTAAACCGAACAGTTGAAGGAGGAAGTTGTGATCCCCGATGGGCCATGTGGAAAACGAATCTTCCAATAACTTCGAACTTGCCTTCTGGAGGGAAGAATCTTTCCTTTTCCTTGGGCAATCCTAAAATGAAGAAACTTATCCTAACTAACACTCCAGCAGAAGAGGAAAGTTCCCATAGTTACAGGCCTACACCAAAAGCGGGACGTTGCTCCGCGATATCACGTATTCACCCCGACAATCTCGGAATGGAATGGAATTCTCAAAAATAAAACTAGGGCAAGCGAACCCAGAAGGAGGGCAAACCTAAGGCAATAGGGCAAAGTGAGAGATATATATATGAAGAATAGTAGTCGCCACGGAGGTAAGTCTTCTCGACTAAACACAGAAAAATCACACACAAAGAACACCTCCGAAGGGAGAATTCTTCTTCATCTATTTTGACCATTAATAAAAAAAAAAAACTCTTTCTTTTCTGACTTGAGTGTCGGAGTCTCTCCTACCGGAGTATTCTCCAGTGGTTTTTTACAGGTTGGGAGTTCAAAGTCATCCTCAGTTTCGAGACTCCCGATCAAACGGTCAGAGCCGATGTTTGAGGAGAAAACCCACCTCCATCAATATAGAATAAATAGTTTCTTCACTGTATAGAATAAAGATTATGTGTTACATTTGTGTTGGTAAATATGCCCACGAGGGGTTTTTACCATTATTTAAAATTTAAATTATGGATTGTGGGATAATGGGTGGTTATCCTATTATCACAACAACCCTAATAACCTCCCTTTCTCTCTCTCTAATGGTATTGTAACACTTTTTCTTCTCACATAGGAAACACTTAATGAATAGAGATTAGCCTCTCTAGGGTGATAATTAAGAGTAGAGAGGAGACAATGGAGAATTGCCTAGTATTGAGAGACAATTCTATAGAGTGAGAATATTATCGAGGATTTGAGAAATTTTCGCATAGGAAAATTTCTACCCTCATTGGATTCACCGTACTTAGGGTTGTGGTATTGTGAATCTGTGGTGGTAATTCGATTAATCTCGTTATCTCCATCCCGACCGTGTAATTGTTTTAGGGCTCGTAGTTCGCCGATCGATTGATTTTTGGATACCCTACACATCGAGATATTTACTCGAATTCCTATGTATTTATTTTTGTGATTAATCACACTTCCGAATGCATGAGAATAAATTTCAACAATTTGACAAATAACATTTTATTTATTTATCAACAAAATCTAGTTTTCAATGTATTTATTTTTAAACTATTTCTTGATATTTAATTAATCGATAACCAGAATTATATTTCGATTAATTCGATTTGAATTATTGTCGGATTCATTTTAGAGAAAACTCTGCCATTGTATTTTATTTTATTTTCAAAATTAGAATTTGAGTTTTGATTAAAAAATTTAATATTTTTCTCGTACCTTGATATTTTTTAAACTCTTTCTCCTTGTGGCCACGGTTAACAAAATTCGTTTGTATCAAAATCATCACCAATTGGGAGGAACTTTTCATATATAAAATCATAAATAACATTCTATGTCAATAAAAATATTAGAATCTATTTATATTTATAATAATTAAAACATTTTTAAATCAGTGAAAAAAAAATTTACTCATTTAATTTTTTTTAAAGGTTGATCCGATCAAATTCCATTTGAATTGAATTGGATATTTATAAAACTCAAATCTTAGATTATACTTGAGATCATTGCACAACTAGGGAATTAAGTAGGTGTTTTTATTTATTTGATGGGTCTCATCTCAAGCGTCGACCTTTGAAGGACCGGTAGTCAATTGTCTCTCGTAATGTGGTGGTCAATCCCATAAACATAGACCAAAATTTCACTTTCAACAAATATATAAACACTTCTCTCTCTTTCTCTCTCTCTACACTCTCCAGCTACTCTTCGTCTTCTTCACTTCATCGAGAAACAATGGCTTTGAAGTCATTCATCGAAGTTTCACCGGACTCTGACTACCTAATTTAGAACCTGCCATATGGGGTATTCAAGCCGGACTTGGATTCAGGTCCCCGACCCGACGTCGCAATCGGCGATTTTGTCTTGGATCTCTCTGTCATCTGCTTGGTTGGCCTTTTCAATGGTCCTTTCCTCAACTCCTCCGATTGCTTCACTCAGGTTTGAGAAATTTTAATTGTTTAGTGATTTTCTCTTTTAGCTGTGTGTTTGATTACATGAGTTCTTTCTGATTAAACTCTAAAGACTGCTTCCCCCCTAAATTAATAGTTTACGATGTTTAATAGGTAGTCTAGTCTTAGTCTTTGTCTTTGCCCAATGAACAATACAATTTGGGGTCTATATTCGAATCATTTTGGATTTGTTAATTCGAAGGGTAGACAAAATTATGAGAATAAGCATCACAAGTCACTATTGTCTTTTAGACTGCCTCAAAGATTGTCATATTGGATCATTGTAAGGGGGATAAACTGAATTGTGACGATTACAAGATTTTATACTGGTAGATACAATTTGTTCTCAAGGAGCAAGATCTATTTGTGATTCTGAGGTACAAGATAGTGGACTCTGGGGAGGGTACCACACCTTAGGGAGACGGGATTAGGAGGCGTTTCATGCATAGAAAATGAAGGATGGTCAAGTTAGGATAATCCTCCTGAGAAATATCCATGATGATGTGATCCTGGTTGATAAGTAATATCTTATGGCTATGTCGATTTGGCTCGCCCCAAAAAGAGCATTGTGGTGCTTTTACAGCTCCTAAGGTGAGAATGCTAACTTATAAGTTTATAACTTATGAGAAAAGGACTGATCATGCAATGATGCAGCATTTGACGCAAAGGTTGAGTAAGATCGCCTAGTTGGGGAATGCGGATGAGCTCATTTCAGATGTGTTTTCAAGTACTGGATGTGATCCAGTCATTACCTGATTCATGGGAGACCATGAAAACCTATCTCATACACGACGAGAGTATTCATACTTTCACTAATATGAATAGGCACTCTGAGCTCGACTAGGAGAGTTTGGAGGCGAGTAGGCTATACTCGGGTCATGCTTATGCAGTGGAGTTGAGCAAGGACTCCTGTGGCACCAAACACGAATAGTGTAAGCGTGAGAAAAAGACTCGAGGTTCAGGTAAAAAGAAACCATCCAAAAGAAATCCAACAACAAAGTATTAAAGCGCAAAAAGAAGAAGTTATATAAGACTAAAATGTTATGTTACATCTGTAATAGATTTGGTCATTTCGCTCATGTGATGAGCGAAAGTTATCTCTTTTTTCTTTACGTGGTTTGAGATGCTCATTTTTTTCTCTCATTCGTGGATTGTAAACTCAGGAACCATCGACTATGTATTTCAAAACAGGAGCGCATATCTTGAGCTCCACCGAGTGAGCCCTCAGGTAAAAGGATTTACGTGGGGAACGGAGCGTTTGTCATCATCAAAGGGAATGACACTTGTAAGTTGGAATTGTAAAGTTGTAAGACTCTGTATGTTCTTAACATTTCGGATATTCGAAGGAATTTGATCTCAGCCTAGGATATACTTTTTTATTTGAAAACTTTATAGTTTCTATTTATTATGACAATTTTTTTTTTTATTATTTGTTCTGATTTAGTCCATGATGGACAATATGCATTGGATATGATTCTTTCTAATGGTGTTTCTTATTATCCTCCTAGGATGAGAGAGGATGCACTAGTTAGTAGTGAGTGGTTTGTTGGGTCCGCTAACCTGGGTAGAGTTGTTTGTGTGTGAGTTTTGCCTATTCAACAAAACTACAAGAAAATCATTTGACAAAGCAATGAGAGCTGGGATTCCACTGCAGTTGATGCATTCCGATGTCTGTGGCCTATATAAATGAGAGCTTGAAATGAAGTTGTGTACTCTATTACGTTCATAGATGATTATATGTATTTTGGTTACGTCTATCTGATCTTACACAAGTTTGAGGCATTGGGATGTTTCAGGAGGTTTATTAGCGAGGTTAAAAATTAGTTAAACTTGAAAGTGGAGACTCTCAAAACCGATCGAGAGCATGAGTATTTGTCTAAAGAACTATGTTTCAAGAAGAGCATTACAAGATAACAGACTATTCCTACTACTTAGTGAAGTACAGTATTCGAGAGAAGGAATAAGATTCTGTTGCAGATGGTGAGGTCTATGATGGCGTAAGCCAATTTGCTTGTTTTCTATTAGGGAGATCCTTTATTGACTACAGCCTACGTCTTGAACCGTGTTCTATCAAAATCCACAGCCAGTACCCTATATGAGCTTAGGACAGGGAGGTAGTCTGACCTTAGCCACTTGAGGTTATGGGGTTGTGCCATGTATGTTCATGATTTCTCGCATCCACACGGCAAATTAGGCCCGTGAGAAAAGGAATGTATCTTTATGAGATACTTAGAACACTCTAAGAGGAATGTGTTCTAAGTGAGCATATGGAAAGCACTATCATTGATATTGAGTCTCGTGATGCCGCGTTTCTTGAGAATGATTTACCTAAAAGAGATTAAATCGATCAGGATCTGACCTTCTGTGAGATAGATGAGCCTTGTAGCTTAGCTGAGTCCAACGGCGGGACCCAAGAACTTATTACGGATCTTGGTCCTAGTGGGGGCAATCCATCTAGAGGTAAAGAGATTCTCTCCTCCTCGTAGGAGCATTCGTGGACATGTACTTAAACATCATTTCCCAATTGAGGGTGAGTCCCTTATTGTGACTCCTAAGGTTGATGAGGAATCTGAAATAGTCCAGAAGGCTCTCAAGGGTTCTATGACGAACCATTGGTTGAAGGCCATAAATGAGGAGATAGATTCAATGAGAATCAATAGGGTCTGAGACCTAGTTGATTTGTCTGAGGGTAGAAAGGTCATTGAGAACAAGTGAGTTCTCAAGATCAAGAGAAAAAGCAACGGATCGGTAGAGAGGTATAAGGTCTGTCTAGTAATCAGGGGGTTATACTCAGATTAAGGGCAATGTTATCTCGATCCGTTTATTTTTAGCGATTATCATGGACATGGATCTGAAGTTACACCAGATGGACGTTGAGACTGTCTTCCTGAGCGGAAGTTTAGATGAGAAGATCTATAAAGAACAACTATCTGACTTTATTCTTGCAGATTAGGATGATATGGTCTGTCAACTTTGGAAGTTGATATACAACCTTAATCATCAATCTAGGCAGTGGTACTTGAGATTTCATGAGTAAGTGATATCTTATGGTTTCATGATGATTGAGGAGGATCATCGCGTTTACCTTATACGTTTTTTTGACTCTTTTATGATCATATCCTTGTGTGTGAATGATATTCTGTTGACTGGGAACAATAGAGAATATCTAATGACCATGATGACGTAGTCATTGTTGAGTCTTCATATAAAGAATATGGGTGAAACTCAGTTTTTCCTCGGAGTTAAGATACAGAGAGATCCCTCGAGATGGATGTTGGCTCTTTAACAGGAGTCCTACATCAGGAGAGTTCTCAAACGCTTCGTAAAGAACGATTGCAATCCCATAGACACTTTTATCACTAAAGGTTAAAATCTAAGTCTTGACATGTGCCCCAAGACTCAGGAAAGAATAAGGGAGATGCGTAGAATCCCTTGTACCAGTGCAGTAAGTAGTTTGATGTACGTAATATTGTGTACATGACTAGACATTTGTTTAGCAGTCAGTCTGGTGACTAGGTATCAATCGAATCCTTGAAAGGATCACTAGAGAGCAGTGAAAATGATTCTGAGATATCTCGAGAGAACTGCGGACCTCTCTTTGTGTTACGGAGGAGGTGATTTACATCTCGTTGGGTATTCAGACGCTGACTGAGGTGGCGATCTGGATAAGTGCAAATCGACATCATGTTTTATGAGAAATCTGTGTGTCTCTATTTACGATAGAGGTTGAACTTATGGTATGAGTAGCAATTCAGGAAAGCGTTTGGCTTTGGAGAGTTTTGGACAATTTAGGGGTTATGACAAATAGTGGGAGACCAGTGATGATTATTGTGATAATCAGGCCTCCATTGCCCACTCTCGAGACCCTAAGTATCACAATAGAACCAAACACACTGATACATAATATCACTTTATGAGAGACATCATCGAGAAGGGTGAAGTGACAACTAAGTACACTTCTACATAGTATGGTGGCTGATCCCTTCACCAAACCCATTGCGAGAGATTCCTTTGTGAGACATACAGAATCATTGAGTTTACATGTATTTTGACATTTCTCACTACGTACTAATGATACTTATTATTTTATATATGTATATATGACATGTGTGCATAATTCAGTCACTTATTTGTTGCACTAACTTATTGTCATATATTCTGTGATGATTTGTGATAAAAGATATGTCAGGCAGGCGTGGTCGACTCGCTCACACGAGTAACCACCTCCAGCTCTGAGTAAGCGGGGATGAGACGATTTCTAGTTGTAAGAGTACTTGAGAATGACCCTGTTAGAACTTAAGTCACCCTGTTATGTGTTCAAGATGAGGTCATATGCGATATGACAAACATGGATATATCCACATCCATGTTGTTTTTAAGTAGCCAGATTTGAGATCTCAGATATCACTTACCTGTCTCTGAGGTACTCTCTAGAAGTTTTGGTTCAGTATTTATTAGCTTAATCTATTTACCTATGGCCCAGAAGATAATTGAGGTCTAAGGAGCAGGTCTAGAAAAACAGCAGAATTGAGTCTGATAGATTCGAGTTTGGGAAAAGAAAACCAATCGATATTACATCATTATGTAGTATTCACTGGCCGGCCTGTTATGTTTATCTATGTTAGGATTCAAACGTAATAGTGAATATATAATCGAGCAATAAATGAAGATCACTTTCGATAAGGAAAGTGGATCGATGGATGTAATTGTGTTAAGTTTGGGATACAGTAAGTTCTTTTTGTACTAATGATGGCTTCTCGATCATGCTAATAAGTATATTGAAAAGTCTTTACTTGCATGTGTACTTGCCGATTGCATGACGCCCAATGCTGTATGAAAGTCCAGTAGGCTGATGTGAAAGATCGCATGACTTGTGATTTTGTGATGGACGTAAAATGTCCTCGTGTACAAGTGGAAAATATTTGTAAATATGTCCATGAGAGGCTTTTAGCATTAGTTAAAATTTAAATTGAGGATTGTGGGATAATGGATGGTTATCCTATTATCCCAACAACCCTAATAACCTCCCTTTCTCTCTCTCTAATGGTGTGGTAACACTTTTTCTTCTTACGTAGGAAACACTTAATGAATAGCGGTTAACATCTCTAGGGTGATATTTAAGTGTAAAGAAAAGGCAATGGAGAATTGCCTAGTGTTGAGAGAGAATTTTCTAGAGTGAAAAATTTATCAAGGAGTTGAGAAATTTTCACTCTTTATTGGATTCACTGGACTTAGGGTTGAGATGTCGTGGATCCATGGTGGTGGTTAGATTAATCTCGTGATCACCATTCCGACCGTTTAATTGTTCGAGGACTTGCGGTTCGCCGATCGATTGATTTTTAGAGATCCTACATGTCGAGATATTTACCCAAATTCCTATGTATTTATTTTTATGATTAATCACGCTTCCAAATGCATGAGAATAAATTCCAACAATTTGACAAATAACATTTTACTTATTTATCAACAAAATCTAGTTTTCAATGTATTTATTTTTAAACTCTTTTTTGATATTTAATTAATCACTAATCAGAATTATATTTCGATTAATTCGATTTGAATTATTTCCAGATTCATTTTAGAGAAAAATCTCCCATTGTATTTCATTATATTTTTAAATTTGGAATTTAAATTTTGATTAAAAAATTTAATATTTTTCTCACTGAATCAACTGTCTTTCTCCTCGTGGCCACGGCTAACAAAATTCGTTTGTATCAAAATCATCACCGATTGGGAGGCACTTTTCATAACAAAGAGAACTACAGCACTTTTTTACTCACATTCAAAAATGTGAGTCAACGGTATACCAACAACCAAAAAAGAAAAGGAAAAATAGTGAGGCCTTACTCATGCTTTCAAGTGTTTTATTGTTTATTTATTTATTTATTTATTTTTGAATGTTTTGACTCTCCAGCAGAAACTAAGTGTTACAGCTAATTTCAACTGAAAAGAAATAGATCTGATACAAACTCAATACAAAAGAGCATTGTTATATGAAATAAATAATTTTTAAATTAAAACATACAAAATGTGTGCATAACAATCCACATAGATGTTATATTTTAACTTATTTTTTAATCAATAAGAAAGATAATTCTTTTTTCTATTCCAATTTTTCTTATCTTCCAATTTTTGAAAATATGAATTGAATTCAAACCTTTCCTTTTTATTTTTTTTTAATTTTTCAATTTTTGTTTTGAAATCTAAATTGAAATAGAATCATTTGAAATCAAAATCTAAACCTTTCTAAAGGAAGATTGTGGTTCTTTAAATCTGAAATCATGAACCTAAAGTTACAAAACCTTCGATAGCAGGGTGGTTGGAGTTTGATTCGCAAGTGCTTTGTAGAGAATAAACTTATGTCTTTCTTCTTCTTCTCGTTGGTGAATGGGCCTTGCCATTGTCCAGGAAAAGGAATGAGTTCTCGGGGAATGGACATTGTCGAGGAATAGGAGTGACCGCCGGGGAGCGAAGAGAAAGAAAGGGAAGCTCACGGAGTTTTCTGGGTTGAGAGCTCCGTGTAATCTTAACCATTTCTCTCCCGTAAATTCCCCTGTAAATCTCTTATTATCTCTGTACTAGTAGTCTTTCTCTCATCTGAACTAGTAGTCTATATTAATTTATGTTTCTTTTATAAAGAATTTCACTAATATTTGTAAAATTTTATATTTTTATAATAAACCTTTTACTTTAATAGAAAATTATATAATCAAAATAAAATAAAATGAAGAAAAGCTAAAATTAATTTTACTGTTCTTTTAACCACCACCCGATGAACAACATATTTATTGAAAATGAACATTCACCAAAAATAAGATTTCCAATTACAATTCTGATTTTTTGTGAAAAATAATTTATGTTATTGTTAGATTTCATTCAATTTGTGTTTAAAACTCATATCTATTTTGCTTTATTTTTCTATAATATTTATTAATTGAAGTGAAAAATTTTTCATATAGAACTTATAGTTTTGCAATTTAAAATCAAAATTTTCTTATTTATTCATCAACGAAAACAACAAATTGAATTTTAATTCTAAATTTTGAAGTCATTTGTTTAAGATATCAATAAAGGATCGAAGAGAGAGAAAATAATAATAATAAAAGTACATTAATTTAACTTGTTTGAATTATTCTATATAATTCATTCTATCTACATCATCTTCTTAACTAAACTTTGACACTTATATTTTTATGGATAATTTTCATCCAAATTTTTAACAGTGTACTATGATATTTCACTAAATTTCTTACTTTTAATGTCTCGCTTCTCTTAACTGGTATATTTTTTAGTTTTCGTTTTATATATTCAAACTATTTGATGTGATATTCACTCATCCTATCTATAATTGAACTTACTTCCAATTTAGTATGAATCTCTTTATTTCTAATTTTATATTTTTCTAATTTTATAACATATTCATCCAAATATCCTAATTTCTATTATAACTATTTTATGCTCTTATTGTCGTTTAATAGCTCAACATTCGGTACCATACAATAATACAGCTCTACTACGATTCTATAAAACTTTCCCTTCAATTACAATGGTATCGAACGATTGCAAAGAATTTCAAATGCACTTCCATTTAAACTAATCTTCTTGAATTCTATGAATCATATCTTCATCTATGTTATCATCGTTTTGAATGATAAATCAAATATATCTAAAATATTCACTTTTTGGTATATCGTGTCTTTTTAATTTAATTATTTTTTTATCAATTTAATGACTATAACCAAATATATATTTTATATATTTAGTTTTTGACTGACTCAATCTAAATCTTTTGAATTATAATGTATCCCTCAGTAATTTCAATTTAACACTAATATTCTTTCTAATTTAATCAACTAACACTATATAATCGACAAAAAGTATATAACATGGTACTCTATTTTAGATGCTCTTCATCATTTCATCTATCATTATTGCAAAAACGAATAGCTTTAATGTCGAATTTTGATAAAATCCAATATTAATTAGAAAATTATCACTTAAACACTTGCAAATTCTCAAATTGATAATAGGTCCCCATACATATTTGTCTTTGATGATATCTCAATATATTTCAAGGAGATCTCTTTCTTCATAACACCCACTACAGTATGTCTTTTGGAACCCTATCTATATTTTTTTTAGATCAATGAAAATCATATATCAATATCTCTTCTGTATTCTAAATGTTTCCATCAAATATTCGAGTAAATGAATGGTTTCACTGTAGATCACCATGATATGAATCTAAATTGATTTGAAGACACATTTACTTCCAATCTCAATCTATGTTCCATCATTCTCTTCCACCAATTTATAATATGACTAATAAATTCAATTTCTCTATAATTGAAACAATGTTATATGTCACATTTATTTTTATATAGTGGTACAACTACTCTCTCTCTCTCTCTATGATTGAGGATTTTTTTTTGTTTGTCAAATTTTATTAAATGATCCATCAATGTTGTTATTTTTATTTCATCCAAACACTTCTATACCTCAATAGAGATGTCATGGGGTTCTATGGATTTATTATTCTTCATTTTCTTTAAAATCTCCCTTATGTCATGAGAATGAATCTTATATTTAAAATATCTATTGATCTTTTCTATTGGTATCACAATATCATCGATATTTTTTGTACTCTCAACATTAAAGAAAATATCAAAATACTCCATTTGATAATTTTTATGTCCTCATTCCTTACAAAAATACTATTAGTCTCATTTTTAATACACATAATACTATTTAGATTTTTTCCCTTCTTATTCTTTAGTTTGACAATTTTGTAAAAACTCTTTTTTTAGTCTTTTATATAATTCGTTATATATCTTAATTTTTAATTTGCAAATAATTTTCTTTACCTTTTTTCTTTTGGAAACCTGTACTTATCAAAATATCACCACCTCTCTTACTTTTAAGATTTCTATAACACTCTTATTTGATTTGTATAATAGCTTCCTATGACTTTGACTTATTGCTTATTGGTGTCTGATCCCTAAATATGTTAAAAACCTCCATACTTGAATTTTTAATATTATTAAATATTTTTATTCACATAATTTCTGAATTATTATTAACAGATCATGTAACTACTTGAGTTAACTTATCTCTAAATGTTGTTATATTTTTTTCTTTCAGATTCTACCACTTAACTCTTGACTCTATAAATTGACAATCATTTTTTTTTTTTTTTACTTTTTAAGCACAAGTGCATTTAAAACTAAAATCTTATATTAAGTTGCTACAATCTCTACTAGTGTAACTTTACAATCTTTATTGATCATTCTATTAGCTCTCTTGGTAAGGAAGAAATCTATTTAGTTGAAATTTGATCTATTTTTGCATATAATTATATGCGACACTCTTTTTTTTGAAAAAAGCATTTATGAGTATCAAATCGAATGTTATGATAAACTCTAAAATAGTACCATCCACCTTATTTCTATTACCAAATCCAAAATTTTCATCTATAGTTTCGAATTCCTCATTATTCTTATCTATATGTCTAATTAAATCTTTTTCGATAAGTAACTTCTCCCCACTAGATATAATTTATATAAATTCATCTATATTTTTTCAAAAATTATTGTTTACTAGTTGCATATGCACTTATTTAAAATACAAAAACATTGACTGTATTAACAACATCTTCTTCAGTAACTAACATGAAAAACAAAATTCTATTTTCTTTTCTTTTGATTTCGATTGCATTCTCTTTTAAGTTTTTATGGACAATTATACCTATCATGTTCTTAGTTTTTCCGTTATCTTACTTTTATACTAAAACTTATGGTCATAAAACTCTATTTCTCTAGTTTCTCCCTCACCCACTTGGTTATTTGAAAACACATAATATTAATTTTCTGTTTAATTATTATTTCTCTCATCTTTCCTAATTTATCAGTCAAAGATCCTATTTTTCAAGTGGTTAGATGAATCTATTTTAATGGATTAGTTTATTTACCCACACCCATTCACATAAATGCAGTAACCCCTTAATTACTTGATACCACATCTGGGCATTGATGCGGCTCGTCGCTTCCAGACGATGCCATTACTATATTCGGAATCAGACGCAACACGTCACAGAAAAAGGAATGCCTTAATGAATTTCTTATATTTATTTTCCATTTTGATTTTGACATAATTTTATATTAACTTTCAATTTATTTTAATTCTTCTTTTTTATTCAAATTCGAGATCGACAGTATTAAAAAACTATACATAAAATTAAATTTTATTCATTCCGGAAAAAACTGATATTGCACCTTTTATTCATATCTTATTCCAAAGAATGCAGAGCTTCGTCAAAGTTGATTACCAAAGTCCGTTAAGAATAAATTATCCAATAGATCGAATGTCCTCATTCTTAAATGAATAAAATTATAAATAATCGAACTCTGGTTTGTATAAAATTATAAATTATATTATTATTATTAAAAAAATATGTGTGGGGTGGGGGGATTTAAAAAAAAAAAATATATGGACGATGCTAGAACAGGATTAAGCAAAGGATATTTTGGGCTTATTTGGTAAATTTTATTTTTAACTTAAAAGCTACTTTTAATTTTAAGTTAAAAATATGAGCTTAAAAAATAAAGTTAAAGCTGTTTAGTAGTTTTATTTCTAAAAGCTCTTTTTTTTTTTTATCTCTTTTCATTAAAAGCTGTTTGGTAAAATAATATATATAAATTCTAATTTTAGTTAAAATTACAATAAAGAACTATTCATCGTTCAATCATTTACAATAACAAGAAAATAGAAAAACAAAACAAAAATTGAGAATTTTTATTATTATTGGCTTCAATTTCAAAAATTAATAATATAAGAAATATAAAATTTCAAATAAAATTATTAATGTAAAAAATAAAATAAAAAATTAATGTTGTAATAATTAAATGTTTTAAATATGTAATATTTTATTTTTAATTCTAAAGTTATAAGAATTAATATTTAATATAAAATTTATAAAAATAATTTAATAATTTATAAATATTTTAATTTTAGTTTAATATTGTAAATATTTAATTATTTGAATATATATTTTTTTTGTTTAAGATGGGAATGAAAAAAAAAGAGTTTAAAAAAATGTTGTGGTAAAAGAAAAAAATGATGGAGATAGTGGGATGGGGATGAGAGTGGAGAGAGAGAGAGAGAGAGAGGTGGTGGGGGCCACGAGGGATTGGGAAGTGATAATTAAAAAGAAAATATGATAAATAAAATATTAAATATTTTTTATAAAAGTTATTTTTTTATAAAAGTCATTTTTTTAAGTAAAAGTTAAAAATAAAAAAAGTAATTTGATAAATTTTATTTTTATTTTTTTTATTAAAAAAAAATTTTTTTTTTTTAGAGTTTATTTTTAAAATTATTTAAAGAAGTTAAAAAAAAAACTTTACGAAACATGTACCTCGATCCTCGTGAAAAAGAAGTCGATAATTATATGTGGAATTTATGTGTCATTCTTAAAGGCATTTAGGGTCACAGGACATGTTCACCGATTACAAAGCGCCAAGTGGGAATTTGACAGTCCTACCAACTTTTACAAAGTTAAGGCAATTATAAGAAGCAAATGACAAACAACATAACTTTTGCTTAAAATCGAATCACAAGTTCTGGCTGTTTTCCTTTTTTTATAAATAAATAAATAAATAAAAAATAAAATCGTCCTCTGAATAAAAACATATTTTTTACTGCCCGCAACTTTTTTTGTTTTTTTTTTTAATCAAGAAGTTTTAACTATGAAAAATGCTATCCCTGAGTTGCATAACTTATTTTCATAAAATCTTGTTTTCATATTTACAATATTTTCAAAAGCATAAATGGCGTGCAAGGACATAACGTGCCGGAGAATTTTACTTATGTTAATTGATGCACGTACATAAACGAAAAAGATAATTTTTTTATTATTTTTATAAGTATTAATATTTATATGATTTAAATCACTACGTATCGATGAGTGATCATTTTATCATTACATTTTAGAAAAAACGATAACTACTGAATAATTATTTAATGACTATCAACTATGTAATTATCAATTCTTGTAAAAATAATTGAGTATCGCGCACAACACCATAGTTTGATTGCCAAAGCACGCATGCGTTTTAAGACTTGATAGCAACCTTTTGGGAAGTGGGCCCTGCGGTTGAATCCAGTCGTCTACGTCCTTTGCACTTGTGCTCTGGATAAAGACATAAAAAAAAAAGGTTGGGAACAATTTAGGCTAAAAAAAGGCAATAACAATCAACCACAAAAAGGATGATTCCATAGAAGAAAGAGTTTGGTCCACTTCTATTTCTTCTTCTTCTTCTTTTTTTGTGTTTTTGACATCTTTCTTCCTTTTGTGAAAGCAATGCTTTGCTCGATGATAGGGAATGATTGTGTGGATTTACTCTACAGATATCTGTTTCGCTGACTCAAGTGTGGGACCAATGCAGTGAGGAGTCTTCAGGGTTTTCGTAAGAGGTGGGATCTACAAATACCATTGAAGGATACTCCGGTAAGAGCAACTCCGATACTCAAATCAGAAAGAGCAGTTTTAGAATGAATAAGAAACAAACTGAGAAGAGTTGTATGATAGTCTGTGTTGTCCTTGTGTGAGAAGTGTAGAGTTCATGAACATACCTGACTGGTTACCTATACTGAGTATATATAGCACACCTATATGGAAAGTCTCTTATGCCTTTAGGGGTGTAGAAACCCTATCTTTCTTGTAGAGAGATCACTGAAAATCTTTCAAGATACGGGAACTATAGTAAAAAATTTCTAGGAGATTTAGAATCCCATTGGTTTAGGAAAGTTCTGGTTGTCATGGGGATTCCTTACCTTATTAGAAGTGTTTACCGAGATCTGCTTCCATATTGAGAGACTTTCTTGAGAACAAGAGAGGTTCATGTCCAATTAAGGAAGGTTCAAAGTTTGTGAGAGATTTATTTCCTTAATGGATAATCTCAAGTTGTGCTTATCATGTAATAGAATGAATTACTCTTGTATTAATGGAACGCATTCGTCGAGGAATGGGATGACTAGGAAGCCCGGAGACCAAGAGCTAGGATGACCGAAAGGTTAGGGAGTATTTGGCTCCTCGAGAGGGTCGAAAGGTATAAACTAGAGTGTCTGATTGAGAGTGTACTCAATCGAGAGACCGAGAGCATGTTCAGTCGCTTATGGGTTGTATGGCCTAATGGGCTCAGGTTGTTCCGGTTTTGTGATAATGGGCCCTTAGACTATATATCATCATTTGCCCTCCACTCCTAATGCTAGGTCAAAGGGGGAGCATTAAGAGTAGAGTTGAGATAACAAGAGTTGTGTAACTCGAAAAGATGTGGGAGAAAATAGTGTTGGATAAGTAGAATAGGCTTGAAAGTGGAACATTAAATGCTATTGACATTGACATTTGAAAGAGTTTTGAAGGAGAAAAGACGTAGAAGTAATATCCGCTAACGAAGCCGAAAGGGTGTGAAGTGGGACGGTTGTGTGTGAGCGGCATTAAGTGGGGGAACCAACTATTTTATTTTCGAAGCATGCCACTTTGTCCTTCGGTATTTGCATTCAAGATACTGGCAATAAATAATAGAAAGCAGTGGTGGAGTTTCTTTAGTCCATCAGATGAGGGGAGGTTATAGGCTAGAGTTTTGATTCGTGAGTGACGAAGTTAATAAAAAATAGAAATTGCAAGGGGCTATTCATCACAATAATGCTTTTAGTATTGATGAGCTAAAGATGAGAGGTTTTGTATGGTGGTTCTTTTGTGTCCCGCCTATAATGGGATGTTCTGAAGAGGGTGCAAGTGCTGTTGATACGAGATTCCATCAGCATGAGGATTGTCAATATGAGATCCCATCACAATATCTGGGAATCCAAAACTGTGGCGGCCTGCATTGGTGGTTCCAAGGGATTTTGCAATAGGTGGAGACATTTTCCCCCTTTTGTGTTTCAAATTGGAAGCAGAGGCTTTTCTCCATGTGAGGTCAGACAGAGATGGCCAAGCGCTAGGCTTAGTGATGGCATCTCTTGGGAGGCATAAAAAGGATGAGAGAACTTAATGTGCGAAGAGGGAGTTATGAGAATGGTATAAAGACCTAAGCTTACTGAGTGCCTCCTCATTCTCAAGAGCTTCCTGTGTGCATATCATGTTCTCTCTATATTTCCCACTTCCCAATTTCTGTACTTTTGATATGTGAGCATCATGTTGTTTCTACTTTCACTTGTACGAATTCGGACTTGCTTTGTAAAGATCTTATGGATAAATAAACAAAAGAGTTTTTCTTGTACGTGATGATTTTGTTGCTTTATTCTGCTAGTAGACTTGAATGTCCAACTCCTTTTTACATGAATTTTGTCATAATTGGTCTTCCGTGGTATATGGAAACCACTTATTGTGTTGTTTGTGATTGCCTCATAACCAGAGGTTGTGTATTAAAACCTATCCGAGAGGCTAGAATTGTGCCTTGTTGCCACCATCATAAGATGTTGAATTGAGAGTTAAAGTATGGAACCCTTTCAAGATGCATAGCTGAGAGAGTGCCAGAGAGGATATGAAACTTGGTTGAGGCGCCAGGCCAAAAGGACATGAGTAAGGAACCCCTTACGTTGTTGTGCTGAAGTCACCCCAGTTGAGAGTATGCATTGGCATTGTGCCAAGAGAAGGTTTGAAGGCATTGTGCCAAGAGCATGCTTGTTGGCATTGCACTGAAAGGATTTGAAGGCGTTGCACCGAGAGTGCTCGTTAGCATTGTGCCAATAGAAGGCTTGAAGGCATTGCACCTAGAGTGCTCATTTGCGTTGCGCTAAGAGAAGGTTTGAAGGTATTGCGCTGAAAGTGCTCATTTGCGTTGCACCAAGAGAAGGTTTGAAGACATTGCGTTAAGAGTGCTCGTTGGCATTGTGCCAATAGAAAGTTTGATGGCATTACGCTAAGAATGCTCATTAGCGTAGCACCAAGAGAAGGTTTGAAGGCATTGTGTCGAGAGTACTCATCGGCATTGTGCTAAGAGAGGTTTGATGGCATCATACCGAGAGTAGGCTGTGTCTGCTTAATTCGGTGTATCGATGACACGCTTAGGTGGTAGAGCCGAGAGAGACTGGGTCTACAACAGAGAACTGATAGACTAGGAGTTCATGGGTGCAAGGGTCCAAACTACTTGTTATTGCATTAGATAGGTAGTAATATACAGAAGTGATGATGCCATGAATTGACAGATTAGAACATGATAATAGTCGGTAACAATGAAAATGATAAAGATTACTGATAGTAGATATGTAAGTTCTCGGCATTCCATGTTTGGGGCATAGCTGTGCCGTTTAAGTAATTGAGATGATACGTTCTTGGGCAGACTACCATGATAAGGGCCTTCCCAATTCGATGCAAGTTTGCCCCCCGCTAAGCCTGTCCCATGGCTTCCACCTTTTGGACAACCAAGTCCCCTAGTTTGAGCATTTTGGCTTTGACCCTCCTGTTGTAATATTGAGCCATCTGTTATTGGTAGGCTACCATTCGAGTGGACGCATTGTCCCGTAGTTCTGGGACAAGGTCCAGTTGTTCTTGTAGTGACGGCTCAGTTAGTTTTGACTGATATTTATCTATAAGTAATGCGTGGATTCCAATTTCTATTAGGATGACAACTTCACATATGTAAGGGTGAATGGGGTCTCCCTATTAGCTCTACGGGGTGCTGTCCATAGGCCCAAAGAATGTTGCACAGCTCTTCTATCCATAGACCTTTTGCCTCCTCTAATATAGTTTTGACCCTTTGAAGGATTGTTCAGTTAGTGACCTCTGTGAGGCTGTTGGCTTGTGGGTGATGGCAGATGTGAGGCGATGTTGTATTTCAAGCTTACTGCAAAATTCCTGAAAAGTTTTGTTATCGAATTGCTTGCCATTGTCAATTATAAGGACATGAGGTAGGCCAAATCTGGTGATGATGGATGTCCATATGAAGGCTAGCACCTTGCTAGTTGTGATTCACACTAATGGTTCAGCCTATATCCACTTAGTAAAGTAATCTATGGCCATAGTGAGGAACTTGCATTGTCCGGTAGTTTGTGGAAATGGTCCCATAATATCTATCCACCACTGTGCAAATGGCCACGGGCTTATGATCGGATAGAACTTAGAAGAGGGTTGGTGTGGCACTGAGGAAAATCATTGACACTTGTCATACTTCTTGACATAGGCCTTTGCATCGGCCTTCATGGTGGGCCAAAAGAACCATTGACATAACGCTTTGTTAGCAAGGTTTCAAGCACCAACATGGTTGCCACACACCCCTTCGTGAATTTCTCCGAGGACATAATTTCCCTCCTTTGGAGTTAGGAACTTGAGGTATGGGTGCGTGAAGGATTTCCTATAGAGCGACGTGTCGATAATGGTGTAATACGCGACTCGAGATCTGATCTTTGCCGCTTCGTGTGACGGGTTTGGCAATTGGCCGCTTTTTAAGTAATTCTAGATGGGGTCTTTCCAACTCGGTGTGTCATCAATCGTCAGAATCTGTACTGGTTTATTAATGCTTGAATATGATAGGCTTTCGATATATACTATCTAACTAGTTTTTATCAAGTCAGAACTAGCAAGCTTAAAGAGCGTATTAGCTCTGGCATTTTCGGATCTAGGGATCTGTTGTACATCAACTATGTTGAATTTATTTATCTCATCTTGGAGTTTAAAGAGATATTTCACCATCATTTGCTCCTTTATCTCATATGTCGCCTTGATTTGTTTAACTACAAGTTGGCTATCGATGAAGACTTGAATGTTTTTTGCTCTCGATGACTCCACAATTTGTAGTCCTATCGGAAGCGCTTCATAATTGGCCTGATTTTTGGCGGCTTGAAAATCAAAGCAAAGTGCATACTTTGCTTTGAAGTCATTGAAACCTATTAAGATGAGGCTAACATTGCTCCCTTGCGAATTGGAGGACCCATCTACGTACAAGGTCTAGGATGGCATGATGCACTTTTCTAAATGGTTATTAGCGGCTTGCTGTGCGGAACTTGGGAAGGTGCATTCGAGGATAAAGTTAACTAGGGTTTGGCTTTTGATGGTGGGTCTCAATCGATATTCAATGTCGAATTCACCGAGTTCAACACTCTATTTAATAAGTCAGCCTGAGATATCTTTTTTTGCAAAATCTGCCTTAGGGGCTGGTCTGTTAGTACCATAATAGTGTGAGCCTGGAAATAGGTCTTGAGGCGTCGAGCAGTTATGACAAGTGTAAATGCCACCTTCTCTATGGGCCTATAGTTAATTTCTACTTCATGGAGTACCTGGCTGACATAATACACCGACCTTTGCACTTTGGCATCATATCTTTGGAATACGGAGCAAAGTACTCGATTATAAATAGATAGATAGAGATAGAGTTTCTCACCAAAGATAGGCCATGGAGTAAAGGAGGTGACAAGAGGTATTCCTTGAATCGATCGAAGGTGGCTTGACAATTCTGTTGCCCATGTGAACTTTTGAGATTTTTTCGGGTATCAAAAAAGGGTTTGTACTTTTCCCCTACTTTGACATGAATCAGCTCAGGGTCACGATCCGTCCCATGAGGCACTACACCTCTTTCGGCGTACTAGACTGTGCCATGTCTAGAATGGTTTGGATATTCTCTGTATTGGTCTCAATTCCTCAATGGGTTATTATAAACCCTAAGAATTTGCCCTACGCAATCCTGAAGGTACACTTGGCCAGGTTTAGCTTCATATTATAATGCTCCAATGTCTGGAATGTTTTTTCAAGATCAGCTACATGGATCTCTAGACTAGTACTTTTGACTTGTATATCATCTATACAGGATTCGATATTTCTGCCGAGTTGCTTATTGAGGACCTTGTTGACTAGTCATTAGAAAGTTGTATTTGTGTTCTTCAAATTGAAGGGCGTGACCTTATAACAGTAGGTACCAAATTCCGTAATGAAACTGATCTTTTCTTTATCTTTTTGGGTTATATGTACTTGATTGTAACCAGGGTATGATCCATGAAACTTAGGAGCTGATGGCCCGATAAATTGTCTATGAGTTTATCAATGTTGAAGAGTAGATAGCTATTCTTTGGGTATGCTCTGTTAAGTTCTATGAAATAAATGTATATCCTCCACTTGTTGTTAGCCTTTTTCACCATTACTATATTTGCTAGTCATTTGGGATATTTTACCTCTTTGATGAAATTTGCCGCCAAGAGTTTTTGGACTTCTTTTTGAATCGCTTGTTGGCATTCTAATACAAAGACTCTCTTCTTTTGCTTTAAGGATCTGTGATTTGGATCCACCGTTAATTTGTGCGCGATTACGGAGGGGTGGATTCCAGATATGTCTTTGGGAGACCATGCGAAGACTTTAAAATGTCGAAGTAAACAATCAATGTTAGCATTACGGAGAGCAGTCGATAAGTGGGCTCCTATTTGGGCAGTCTGGCCGGGTGTATCTATGAGGGGAATCGTGACCGCCTTTTCACCTGGTTCTGGTTTAGCAACCTATTTAGTGTCATCTCTAAACTCCATAGTGTCTATCGTGAGATTGTTCCCTCCTTCTTCCAATGTGGGGATGATTGGAGGATTAGGATCACAGTCAAGAGTTGCGATATTAAGATAAGTTTTGAATTTGATCTTCATATGCTTTGTGCATGGTAAGACTTCTAGACCATCCAAACTAGGATGGCACAGAATGACATTGTAGGTAAAAGGAAGTTTGACCACGTTGAAGGTGGCGTGGTGGTAGCATGGTTGGGGTGTTCCCAAGGTCATTGAGAGTGAGACGACACCCTCAGGAAACAACCATTCGTTAGAAAGCTTCTTTAAAGGTCCGTTGCAGGGCTATAAATGCGTGGATGTGAGGCCCATTCGTTGGAAAGCATCCCAACAAAGAATGTTGTAGTCTACTCCTTGATCGATAAAGACCCTTTTCTCCAAATGTTGGTCTATTCTGGAGGTAATGACTAACGTGTCATGTGACCCCACTAGATCTTCATCGTTAAAATCGATAAGAGGTCTTTTTCTAGTCGTCAACATGATTGGTAAAGAAAGAATGGAGATAGGGCATAAGATATGTTTGGTGGAGGAGTTAGTCTGTTCTCATAGACGGTGTCAATCTGATGGGGATGGGTTTACTCCACAAATACCCATTTTGCTAACTCAAGTATGGAACCAGTGTAGTGAGGAGTCTTCGCGGTCTTCATAAGAGATGGGACTTATAATAAGAAAAAGTGGTTTTAGAATGAATAAGAAATAGATCGAGAAGAGCTTTATGATAACCCTGTATTATCTCTGTGTGAGAAATGTAGAATTCATGAACATACTTGGTTACCTGTGTTGAGTATATATAGCATACCTATATGCCAAGTCCCGTATGCTTTTAGGGGTGTAGAAACCCTAACTTTCTTGTAGAGAGATCATTAGGAATTTTTTGAGATTATGGAGACTGTAGTCAAAGATCTCTAGGAGATTTAGAATTCTATTGGTTTAAGAAAGTTCTAGTCATCACAGGGATTCCTTGCCTTATTGGGGAGTGTTTACCAAGATTTGCTTCCTTATTGAGAAACTTTCCCAAAAACAGAGGAGGTTCATGTCTGATTAGTGAATGTTTAGAGTTTGTGAGAGATTTGCTTTCTTAATGGGTAATCTCAAGTTGTGCTTATCGCATAATGGAATGAATTACTCTTATGTTAACATCCGTTGAGAAGCAGGATGACCAGGAAGGTTGGAGACCAAGAGCTAGGATGACTGAGAGGTCAGGGAGTAGTTGGCTCTTCGAGAGGATAAGACCGAAAGGGTCGAAAGGTAGAAGCTAGAGTGCCTGATTGAGAGAGCACTCCACCAAGAGACCGAGAGTACATTTGATCAATTATGGGCTATATGGCCTAATGGGATCGAATAGTTCCGATCTTGTGGTAATAGACTATTAGACCATGTACCATAAGGGAGAGAACAACATTTAACCTTTAATAATTCAGACAAGCACTCAAACAAAAATTTCTCAACAAATTACTATTATTCATTGAGTCATATGATTGTAATTTAAAATTGAAACTGAAACCAAAATTCGAACTATCACTCTAATTAGAGTAAAAAATGTTATTTTTCCCGATGAACTTTTCTTGACATTTAAGTTTTGCATAGCCAATAAGTGTCTTTCCCCAACGTCTCCTTGATAAAATATCGACAAAAAAAAAACAATATTGGCACCCAAATTTAGATGTGGCAAAAATTTTTGTCGATATTTTAGTATTAAATGTCGATAAAACCTTTTAATATTGCTAACGTTTGTTTATAAAGCCAGTAAAATCTTACCTTTATCGATATTTCAATGAAACATCGGTATAGAGTAGAGAGAAAGACAGGCACATTTTAGAGAGAGAGAAAGATAAAGAGTTGTTAATGTTTATAGTTATAAATGTTGGAAAAGGGCAAAGAGAGAGAGAGAGAGAGAGAGAGAGGGGCACAGAGTAAAAAGAGAGGACATGTTGAGATTTCACTCAAAAAAGTTTGCATAAAGTTGTTTTTCTTGATGTTTTCATGAGAAATGTCGGGAAATTTAGGGCTCAAAACCCACAGAATTCTCTCTTCTCCTCCGTTTTCTCTCTTCCCTTTTCTCACACTACTACCACTGCTCCTTAGACACCACTCTCACCAATGTTGCTACCCCACTGTCGACAAAAGCTACAGAAAGTTGCTCTTTGCCGTAGGTTGCTCTCTCTTCTCACCTTCTACTCCACTCTTCTCACTACTCTCACTTCTCATGGCCACCTCTGATAACAACAGGTAAGTTCCACCCTTTTGCTCGAATCTAATTATGTTTATGATGTTATTTGTATATGAGTAAATATGATTGGAGAATAATTGGGGTAAAATTATGACAAATTTGCCAAATTAAGGATAATATAGGGTAAAATAAATTTATATTATACTAAAATTAGACAAAATAAGGGTACAATTGGAGTAATGTTAATTTATATTAGGGTAAGATTAGGGCACAATTAGAGTAAAATTAATTTATATTAGGATAAAGTTAAAGTACAATTAGGGCAAGATTAAACTATATTAGGTTAAAATTTTCTAAACATTAGGGCACAAATCAAAAGAAATTAAGTAATTATAGAATAACATTTGAACAAATTTAAGAAATTATTAGGGCAAATTAATTAATAATTAATTCCTTTATACTACAATAACATCATGACAAACTTAAGACATAATTAGGACACATTTATAGTAAAATTAATTTATATTAGCATAAAATTATGACAAAAATAATTTATATTAGGGTAAAATTTAGACAAAATTAATGGATAGTTAAGGCGAAATTGTTTTATATGTGTTTCTCGTTTTTATATGTTATGCATGCATATGATTATTTGTTTTTAGGGAATTTGTCGACATTTAAGACTATTTGTTTCTATTAATATCCAAATGATGTTGATAATGTTTCTAACAAATTGATATCATGAAAAATATTTATTTGTAATAATATGCAAATGATGTCGATGCTTGTAGCAAAATGATGTCATGAAGAGTATTTGTTTATACTAATATGAAAATATTGTGTCATATTTCTAGCAATATGTTTTGTATAAAAATGTTTATTTATGGTAAATCTATTCTTGTATCAAGTTGATTTTTGACATAATTGCTATTCAAAGGAAACCAATTATTGTGAGATATTCTAAAACATGGATAAATTTTGGATGCTCAAGTCAAGGTTGAGTACTAAATATAAAATTAGAGTATAAAGTTTTTGAATTTTGCATTTGAAAATTCAAGTGAGGGTGGAAAAATTGCAAATCCTTACGTATAGTGTTGTAATGTTTATTGGCGATGTCATGACAAAATTATTTAATATATGATGGTATCATTAGGTCACATGATTATTGTGATGATCCCAAATGATTAGGAATTAGAAACAAAAAATGTAAACATGTCAAATCAATGTTCAGCTGATATAGTTCATGGCATAGATAATCCGAATATGAATAATGTAATATTTGTGAAGTTGCTTAAAGATGCGAGTAAACAACTTTATCATAATTGCTAAGAGGCTTCTGAACTATCATTCGCTATCACTTTATACCACTTTAAGTGCATGCATTGGTGGAGTTCTATGTCATTTACTAGCCTTTTGGGATTCTTGAGTGCTATCTTTTCACATGCAAATATTCCTTAGTCATCTGCTGAATTTTAAGAAGTTTATTAAGATTTTAGTCCTTGATTATAAGAAGATACATGCATGTCCAAATGATTACATACTATATTGGGGGTGATAGCATGAATTATAGTTGTTGCCTCATTTGTGATTTATCTCGATGGTTGCCAAATCAAGATTACAAAATGAAGAAGAAGAAAAAACAAACAAAGATATTATGATATTTTCCTTTGATTTCTTGACTAAAGAGATTATTCATGTCCACCAAAATCTTGAAGATCATGAGATGGCATGATGAGGACCATACTAACAATAAGTTGTTAAGGCATCCGGCTAATACGGATACTTGAAAACATTTTGACAGACTTTATTCAGATTTCATAGTTGATTCAAGGAATATGAGATTTGGATTAGCAAATAATAGTTTCAATCCATTTAAACTTATGAGCACTACCGATAGCAACTGACTAGTAGTCATTGTTCCATATAACTTGCCACCATGGTTGTGTATGAAGCAAAACTTTTTGTTTTTATCCATGATTATTTTTAGTGAAAAGGGACCTAATAATGATATCGATATTTATTTACAACCACTAATTAAAGAGTTGAATCAGTTATAGTAAGGAGTTAGTACCTACGGAGCTTCAAAGAAAAAGTCATTTTGTCTACGTGCCACCTTGTTGTGGACTCTTAATGATTTTACAATATATGCTAACTTGTTTGAGTGGAGTACAAATGGATGTTTACTTGTCCGACCTATGGTATTAATATTTCCTCAAAATGATTCTTTAATGGTCGGAAATTTTATTGCACGGGTCATCAACAGTGGTTGATATGGATAATAGATTTTGATATCAAAGCTAATTGTCTAATGGGACTAAGGAGCTGAGAGAAGCACTTATCCCAATTTCTAGTTCAGAGATATTGGGAAGATTGCAAGGTTGTTCTTTTATTTTTGGGAATAATGGTGACTCATCGGATTTGAGAGAAGACGGTAGACAAGAAAGGAAAAGAGCTACTATGAATTGGACTGATAATCAAGGTAAGACAAAAATGGAAGACATGGAAGATGAAGATGATCCAAATGATGTTAAAGTGTAGAAGAAAAGCACATTTTTTTTTTCTAGTTATCTTATTGGGAGCACAACTTATCGCATCATAATGTTAACATTATTCATACTAGAAGAAATCGGCATCAACCCTAAATTGCACCCATGCTTGCTTCCTAATGGGAAAAGGCATATATTAGTAACTTGTTACTCCTTGACAAAGAATAAGAAAAAATTTTCTATATTGTTTTAAGAGTATTAAGTTGCCTGATGGTTTTGCTTAAAATATTTTGAGGTGTGTAAGCATGAAGGAGTATAAACTTATAAATCTCAAGTCTCATAATTATAGTGTTTTGAAGCAAGATCTCATTCCAATTGACTTACAAGCTTCTATGCAAAAGTAGGTTACTTCGGTACTAATTGATTTTTCTAACATTTTTAAAGCACTTTGTCTAAAAGTTTTAAATATCAGGGATCTACAAAAATTTCAATTTTGTGCTGCAGTTACTCTTATGTCATTTGGAGAAAATGCTTCCTCATTCCTTTTTTACTATTATGGTCCATTTGTTGATTCATCTTCCAACTGAGATAATCTAAAGAGGACCAATTCATTATTGATGGATGTATCCGATCGAGAGATATTTTCTATATCCAGATCTCAAACTCTATATCTTCAATCTATAAAGATATAAGGATATATTCTTTTTAGGTGTTTGGCTAAATTTAAATTCAATGCATATAATAAGACTCGTTCTGAGGGTTTAATTGTAGAAGGATATATTATAAAAGAGTGTTTAACATTTTGTTCAAGATATCTTGATGGAATTGTGATAGGATTTATTAGGGAACCTTGAAATCCTAACTTAATGGATGATGAAGAGTCAAGAATGTATTTATTCAACACTTATAAAAAGATAATTGGAAGAATTGATATTGTAAAATTGGATAATATCACATGAAGACAGGCACATCGTTATGTTCTCGATCACCATAAAGCATTACTCATTTACACATGTAAGTAAAATTAAATAAGTAGATTTATATGTTTAATATGTTAAATCCAAGTAATTCTAACATAATAAAAATTTTCAATGAATATCAACAATTTACAAGGAGGAAATATCGAACATGATTGTCCATTCATGAAATTGATATGCTTTGTGAAAACTTTCGTGTTTGGCTGAGTGAAATGTAAAATATATGCTAGTTTTGATAAAGTTTTATGTTTCATTTAATGTTTACCTTAATTATATTAATTTGAATTATCTATGTCTTATTTCATTATAGATTTCAAATCGAGCTACCATTACAGAAGAAATAAATTGGTTAGCTCAAAGGTCTATCCTATTGTTAAGAAGTACACCAAACTTGTAATTAATGGATTTAGATTTTTTGCTAGGGACTGTAAGAAAAATAAACAGATTCAAAATTCTAGAGTAGCTGTGAGTTTACAACAACAAGCTATGCAAGTACAAGGGACACGAATCTAAGGTAAGAAAGTGTGGACTATTATGGTTTTTTGCCAAACATTATTGAGCTATATTATTATGGAAAGCAAAAGTTGTTCTATTTCAATGTGATTGAGCAGATGTGGTAAGTGATAAGAGGTATTAGAAAGGATGAGTTGGGTTTTATACTTGTGAGCTTTGATTAGTTAATATACACCGGTGAGCAATTGGTTTATGATCCTAAAGATGAGAAATGGGTTGTTGTTATCCACATGTGCCAAGAGGTTCTTTTAATATGGGTGATGAAGCGGGTAGCAATAAGTTGGAGGTAGATTGTGAATGCTTATCTTTTCCTAATAAGCCGTTAAACGAGACTATAGATGGAGATTCTTGTTTAACTTAGGTTCAAGATGATCTAATTGAAGATTTATATGATGATTAGCAATTTGTTAACTCTATATGTATTTCTCTATATGTATTCCTCAAACTTGTGTTGAATTGTTTATGTTCAGAATTATTGTTAACTAAAATATGTATCTTATTTTTTTCTAAAGAGGAATCTTCACAAATATATTTATGATCTATTTATTATTTGTTGATTTATTTGTAATTATGTTCCAACAAAGGTGGAAACTAGAAGGTATAAAGATTGTAGAAATATTTGATGAAACACCACGAGCAGCTATTGATGAGTGTCGAATGTAGATGGAAATGACGTTCCACATGAGACTACCTTTAGTAATGTAGCACAAAGTTCCATTTACGCATATATTCATCTAGAAGTGTAGTGGACAAGACAATTATTTTGGAAAAAAGGTTAAACGTTTTGTTGAGATATATCGTGGTTTATTACTATCTTTTATTTTTCATTGTAACTTTTTTTTTTGAGATTTTCTATTCTTATATTTTATGAATTTGTTCAAATTTTTCGAAGGAGATACTATTGATGATGCATCAGCAGTATATGGTAATGGTATTTTTCCATATGTTTTGTAGCTAATTTTTATGATGGAATATTATGTGTAAACTAATTTATATGATATTAGTATGGATATATGTTAACTATTGATACAAAGTTATTCAATTTAATCAAATGATTATCGTGACTTCTTTATTTTTGTGGTTGAAATTGAGTTTACATTATATTTATAGTTGATGGATTTTTGGAGTTATATTATATGCATTTTGTGATTGATAGAGTTTTAAATTTATATTTTATGTTTGTGGTTGATGTATATTTGTTTGATATTTGAAGTGTTGTTAATAGATGTTGGGATCATTATGTGTGTATGAAGTATGGATGAAATGTGAATTATGAATAGAGTATGCATATTGTGGTTGAAGGATGTTTGATAGATAGGTTTTGAAGTAGCTTTTTGGTACCATTTGTAAAGGAACCAAAATTTTCACCCTAATACTAGCTCTTCCCAATGTTTAATACTAGAAAATGTTGCTAAGTGTAAAGAGAATTGCTGACATTTTCAAGAATATATGTCAACAAATGTTTTAGCCCTGAGCTTTTCCTGACGTTTATACACAAATATCGGGAAATCCTCTCTATTCCCTACATTTCAATCCTATTAAATGACGGCCAAGGTACTGTTTGGTGATGTTTTGAAATGTCAAAAAAGTAAGTACTTTCTCGATGTTTGTTAGTAAACATTGAGAAGATGTCTAACAATTTTTTCCCAATATTTGTCCTAACCATTTTGTTTTCGTCGCCCCACTCTTTAGCGATGGCTAAAAAATGTTGAAAATGCATGATTTTTGTAGTGGGGTGATTGTGGTTCACTAAATCTAGAATCAGGAATTGACTATCAATAGCGGGGTTGGAATTTGATTCGCAAGTGCTTTGTAGAGAATAAATTTATAGCATATTTGGTTGGATTTTTTTTTCCTTATTTTCTCATTTTAAGAAAAAGTAGAAATTAATTTTTTTGAAATAAAGTTAGAAGTTGTTTGATATTTTTATTTTTAAAAATTGTTTATATACTTCTTTTTATAAATAAATTGTTTGATAAAATATTTTTTATAAACTATATTTTTAATAAATCATAAAGGATATATATATATAAAGTATAATTTTTTCTCCTTAATATTGATTGATTAAAATTCATATATCTATATTTTAAAAATAAAATGTATAAATATTAATAAATAAAATAAAAATAAATTAATTATTTTTCTAAATTATTAAAATTAAACATTTGTAAATATAAAATCATTTCATATAACATAAAAAATTAAGAAATTTCACAAAGAGTCCAGATCTATAAGAAATGAGAGTCAGTTATGATAGATGAACATCTTTATGGTATGAATATAATTGAAATTTTATTTCATTCAAGTGAGTATACAAATGAAATAAAAAAAATTATGGTTTCAAAAAAGTTGGTGCATAAAAAAAAAAGAAAGAAAAGAAAAACCTCCTCTTAAAACTTTGTCCTTTAAAACTATTTTATTCTATTTGTTTATAAAAATATAAAAGCTATTTTTAAGAAAAAAATTTATTTGGTATCATTTCTCCTTATAAAAAAAAAAATTAAAAAAAAAAATAATCCCACAGATGGGCACTTCCGTGTTTTTCTGCTTCTTGGTGAATGGGCCTCGTCAAGGTAAAGGAATGAGTTCTTGGGGAATGGGCACTGTCGAGGAATCAGAATCAGCGCCGGGGAGTGATAAGAGAGTAAGGGAAGCTCACGGAATTTTTTGTGACGAGAACTGTGAGTAATCTTAAGTTCTTAACATTGGATATTTACTAATTTAACAAAGTAAAATTTGGTTTAAATGTTTTACAATTATGGGTGCCAACTGATATGTGTATATATATACACATAAATATATATATTTATATATTAGTGATAATAAGATATAAATGATATGAAATCGGCCGATACTATGCCCACATAGTAAAGTCGAGATAATAGTTAACTGAAATTAAGTAAAATTTTCAATAAAAAAATTATTAATTTATGTTTCTTTTATAAGGAATTTCACTAATACTTGTAAAATTGTATATTTTTATAATAAAATTTTTTACTTTAATAGAAAATTATATAATCAAAATAAAATAAAATGAAGAAAAGCTAAATTTTTTTTTAGTGTTCTCTTAGCCACCACCGGATGAACAACATATTTATCGAAAATGAATGTTCACCCAAAACAAGATTTGCAATTACAATTCAAATTTTTTCTGAAAAATAATTTATATTATCATTAAATTTCATTCAATTTGTGCCTAAAGCTCATATCTATTTTTTTTATTTTTCTGTAATATTTATTAATCAAAGTGAAAAATATTTCATATAGAACTTATAGTTTTCCAAGTTAAAATCAAGTTTTTCTTGTAAAAATAATTTAAAATATCATAATCTAAACAAGACCTAAAAGAAAATGGCAACAGAACTCCAAATATAAAATCATCATTGGCTGCTTTTTCTCTAACAAGATCTAAAATTTGAGATGCTAATGTTATATAAGCCTGCATAGCTAGTGCTCATCCTCCAAGAGATTTCTATGTACACATACACATATATTGGAGGTAGGATGAAAAATATTTTTTCGTAACATTTATTTTTTATGATTTTTTTTTTTTTACGATAAAAAAGTATAAACATTATTAAGTATCTTCTTCTTGTCTATGTATATTTTACTTATAATAATATTTAACTTAATATTTAATACTTGTTATAAAAATAAATAAATTGAAAAGAGAATGATACCAACATATTCATTTCTTTAAACATGAGGTAGTTTTGTATCTTATTCCTAAGAATGTGGAGCTTTGTTAAAATAAGAAGTAGATTGTTAACATCTCTTAAGAATAAATTATCTAATAGATCGAATGTCCTAATTCTTAATTATATAAAAATATAAATAATCGATTTGTAATATGTGTAAAATTATGAATTGTTGTTGTAAAATCCAAAAGAATGATAAATTTAAAGAAGAAAATTGAATATAATATAGAGAGAACACTACAAAATAAGAACACTATTCAGATGATCAAAAATCGTCAGCAAAAGACATAAAAGCCATCAGTAAAACTTTCTCCAACAGATGGACCATCGGTTAGGTATACACCAGTCGTGATAGGTGTATTCTGATGGTTTGAGTTACCATTGTAGCATGTCATGTATGTATTATGACAGTAGAAAAGTGTTGGTAAAATTAATAGTTGTATCGTCAGCTAATAGGGTGTTAGGAAAAAGTAGACTTTTTATAATCGGTTATCATATGTTATAAGATGTTATTACTTTTATCGTCGATTACCATTGAGTCAGGAAATGTCACTAATATTATCATCAGTTATCATGTGTTATGAAATATTACTACTTTCATCGTCAGTTACCATTGTGTTAGGAAAAGTTACTGATTTTATCATCAGTTACCATATATTATGAGATGTTATTACTTTTATCGCCAGTTACTATTGCGTTAGGAAATATCACTGATTTTATCATTGGTTATCATATATTATAAAATGTTACTATTTTTATCATCGGTTATCATTTAGTCAGGAAATATTACTGATTTTATTATCAGTTATCATATATTACGAGATGTTATTACTTTCATCGTCGGTTACTATTAGGAAATGCTAATTTTATCATCGGTTACCATGTGTTATGAGATGTTACTATTTTCACCATCGGTTACATTGAGTTAGGAAATGTTACTGAGATGCGGGTGCCAATGCTCTGTATAGCCGGGCGCCCGCGTATGGGAGGCGGGCGCCAGGCTTCCCCTTGTGCGGGCGCCCGCGTATGGGGGGCGGGCACCTGGCACCCCCTTGTGCGGGCGCCCACCTATTGGGACGGCCGTTAGTCTCCATATTATCACATGTTATATATTATTGGTTACCATATATTACTATATGTTACCACATATGTAACATGTTACCGTGTTATATGTTACAATTACAAAAATAATATAAATGTTTATTCATATACGAGAATGATTGATACATTGAGTAGAATAAGGGATACATATATGACAAAAAAAAAAAGATTACATGTCCCACAATTGCAACTGCATGTCTCTTTTGAGATGTTGAAACAAAAAACTATTCACTTGGATCACCAAAAATTCTATCACAATTTGAAAGCATAATCTTAACATCAAATCTAGGCAGGTGACCAATTTTATTAACAATCATTCATATCAATCTATTAATAAAAATCAGTAAAAATTAATAGTGAAATAAATATAATTATATGGTATATTGTATGAAATGGTTGTAAATGAAAATATTATCTTTTGGATGGATTCAGATGGTGATGATGATTGTTGGCTTTTATGTGTACTTCCAGGTATTGAAGAAACCTAAAAATGCATTTTTATTTAGAGACAGAAGTGAAATTGTAAGATTATAGTGAAATAAAAAGTTAAAAATAGATAATTACTCAAAATAAAATTAAAATAATATATTTATTTTTTTAAAAATGGATAATTACTAATTATCTCAAATTAAAATGATTTGTTCATTTTTAAACCTAAATAACACCTTGGGATGATGGGCTTCTTTAAACTGAATTTGTTTTTGGGATAATTGTGATTCTTCATGGTCAACTGTCGTTGATTTCATCCCATAATCATAACTAGAAAAATTAAAAATCTTTCAGAAGAAGAATGTAGTAGAACGTAGTAGAACCAGAATAACCTTTTTCTTTTTTTAAAAAAAAGTGACTACCTTTTAATAAAATTTTGTAAAGTTGTTGGTCTTGTAGATTTGTTACAGTGAAAACTTGAGTGAGAGGTTTAGATGGGTTAAGGAAAGAAAAACTTTCGATGTGTAGGTTGAAAATATTTGATGGAATGAGGCTCTAATCAAGTTACAATTTTTTATAGATTTTGAGAGAAGAGTACTTTGGAGGGAAAGAGAAGCTCACAATTTAGTCATATGACCACCATTTTCACATAAAAATTTTCAAAATCTCGCGTTTCTTTCCCACTTTTTTTTTATAGTTTTACTCTTTACCGATTTTTTCACACTTTTACTCTTTACTGCCTTTTTTTATCGCATTGTTGATTTGTTATTTTTTTCATATTTTTACTCAATACTATATATTTAGATTATTCAAAAATATCACTTACTACATTACATTTCATTAACTTTGTGTAATGTTAGTCCAATGAGAGGTGTAATGGGAGGGGAGATAAACTGGATTGGGGGCTTTGTGGTTTCACCCAATAATCGACTATGGTGGCATAGGTGTGCATGTGCACATTTAAAGGTTAGGAGGTGCGCCAAGTTAAAGGTGATCTTGTTGTGAAGAGAGGAGGAAGGGAGGGAGAAGAGAGGAATTGGTGGTTGTCTGCGATTCAATGTTTATAGACATATATATCTATTAACAATATTTGTTTGTACAAGATGAGAAAATAAGGTTGGTGATGAGGAGTTATAAAAAAAAAAAAAAACTATCAGTTTTGCACTACGACCTTAGAGAGACTTGGATTTAAATTTAAATATAATTTATACTTGCATTCTTCAAAGTTTCCACAAATTACTAGAACATACCACTTTTTTTTTGCAAAATTATTACATATTATCAATCTAGTTATCATAACTTACTATTTTTTATCATAAAATTACTGTATGTTATCACGAACTTACAACTTGTTCTCATTCATTATCGCAAAATCACTATATATTCTCATTTATCTTTTCTCTTGTTTTTTTCTAGGTACTTATATAATATATAATATTTTTTCATGAAAGATTATTAATTAGTATTATATTCTTGTAAAAATACTACATGTCGCAAAATATCTTTTCATATTTATTTTTTTTATTTTGAATGATAACTAATATTGCAATCATCAAAAGTGTCTATATAATGATAATAGTAATTTAATACTAATATATATTATATACTAATTCTAATTAAAAAAATATGTCATTATACTATACTAATGTATATGTTAATAGTTATATAATACAAATATATATTATTAATATAGTAATATATAATAAAATATAATATAATAATAGATTGTAACATATAGTAATATATACATATAGAGCTAGTGTCCCATTCGTGGTTGCCTGTGCAAGTGTATGGGTGCCAACGCTGTAACACCGAAAATTCGGTGTTAGAAATGTTCTGTGAAATATGGAGAAAAATTTTAAATTTTGCATTGATTTTCGATTTTTGGGGTATAAATTTTAAATTTTTGGTATAATTAAAATGCCGAGTCGTAAATTCGTAGTGGATTCTATTTTAGGTAAATTTAAAATTTCATTATAGTAAGAATATAAAAATAAATATAAATATGTTGGTACTTAAAAAAAAAAAAAAAAAAAAAAAAAAAGGGGGGGGGGACAAAACGCAGCAAAACGCTGCGTTTTGCCCCAAATGAGGATTAGGGCTTTTAGCCCTAATCCCTCTTTCTTCCTCCCCTATTTCGTCTCTCGCTCTCTGCACTCTCTCTCCCTCACGCAATCTCTCCCGCGACTCCTTTTCCATGACGATCGCTCCTCCACCGCGCACAACCCGACTCGCGACCACCCGCAGCCATCGCGACCCACCACGGGTCGCCGCCTCTCTTTCCTGCTCGCGCGCGATCCCGCGCGGCGGGCGCGCTGCTGCCAGCGCTCATGCGCGCGGCTGCGCGCTGCTCCTTCGTGCTTTGCTTCCGCTGCTGCCCCGCGGCCGGCGCGTTCTTCCTTGCGGGACTGCACCTACCTCGTGCGCGCGCCGCGGGGAGACGCCCCCCCCTCCCGCACGAGAGCGCGCCTCGGCGCTCGCGCGATAGCCTCCGCGCTCCCGGCGCGCGATAGCTTTTTTCCGCGTGCGCAGGACTTGCTGCAACCTCTCTGCCGGCAGATAGTAGGTGATCTTCAGAAACCCTAGGCTGTGACGATGCTTCATCCTCTACGCAGGTAAGAGCTATTCTTTTGAACAGTAGCTCTAGAGTTTGATTTCCTTTGGTAATTTGGACTAACTGATGGAGTTCGCTTCAAATTGGAAGCTTTGCAGGTTTGGACTGAAATGAATGACATAGGGAGGCTAAGTCCGTGAACTGCGAATACCTTAGGTGAGGAAATTCGTACCCTTTGGATAAAGTGAATGAAATTTAGGGTGGAAAGATCTGTGTATGTTTAGAATATACGTTATATTTGATTAGAATATATTTTCTGACAATTTATATTGGATTATTAAAGTTAAGTATAGAATGTTACAGAAATTAGATTGTCTGATATGGAAAGAGAATGTTCCGGATGATAGAATCATGTTGAGTTGATTTGAATGGAAATCGGCATGAATGAAATTAATATTAAGGAATTCGGGAGAAAATGGGTAAAATTGAGGAATATTGTAAATTTAAAGTCGTTAGTGATTTGAAATGATACTAGTTTGAGGAAACGAAAGTTTTGGAACGTAATTATGCAAGTTAAAGCTATTGTACATAAAAAGGGAATTTGAAAACCCTTCAATAGAGCTTTAATTGATCTTTATTCGTCTTGATTGGTCTAGGTTGACCTTTGGAGACTCGAGAAGAGTCGTTATGAGTTGATTTCGGAAATAGAGAGTGAATACCCTCTCTGGAGGTGAGTGGACGGTTCATTGTGTTCGTAAATAAGAAACCTGTTTTAAAATTGCTTTAGAAATGATTTTTGAAAGATTTTACATGATTTATGTTAATTATTTTGTGATTGTGGGCTGTCTGAACTGGATTATGAAATATGAATGCATCCATTGTGTTTATAAATGCTTTTGTGCCATGTAATATTTGATATTGATTGATGAACTGATTTGGCATGAAATTATGGATTGTTTGTGGAAATCATGGCACATTGTTGAAAAATGGATTGATTGTGAAATGAAGGGTGCTGTAGATGGCTATAGTCATATACCTACCACGGAGCGACCCGACGGGGTGACGTGGTTTGAGGTTTAGATGTGCAGGGAGTAGTAGACGTTCCTCCCTCTGCAAAAGTCGTGCTATATCTGGTGCACCCCGGTGAGGCACGAGCCAACGCCAAGGAAGGGGGTTTGTTTTGAGATATTGGATAGTAAAACCCTTGGCGGATTTTCGTCTGGGTTTGGCCGCCCTGAGACGGAAGCATATTTCGATGGAACCCCAGGATTTTCTGAAAAAAAAATGATTGATATGGATGCATATTTGTGAAATGTGATTTATTGAAATGATTTTACGGATATGAGATGATTTATGAGTTATGCTTTGACTGCCCCACATTCACACCTTATTTATTAGCACAAATGCACCATTGCACTCCACTCACTGAGTATACCCCTATACTCACCCCTCACTCCCCCCATTTTTCAGAGGAGACTTAGTTGGGAGCCTACTCGACGGAGCTTGCGAAGTATTTTTGCAAACTGTATAGGTATTTGCGACGGAGGGCTACTTTTGGGGATTGATAGCTTGCAAATCATGGAAAGGGAAGTCGTGTACATTCCAGCCCGTGCGGATTTTATTGATACTGGCTGAGTTGCCGGCAAGTATTGATAAAACCCTTCGATTTTTGATTTGTTTTTATTTCTTTTGATTTCTCTAGTTTTGGAAAACTGTTTATATTTGTATTGGGACATTTGGATTTGTAAATCTTAATCTCATTGCTTTTTCTTTGATTTTGTGAAGTTCGTACAACTCATACCGTTAGGATTTTACTGATACTGACTTGTTTTCCTCGGGTAAGTGTTGATAAAATCCGACGGCTATGTTTTGGGACTTCTTGTTTGTTAAATGCTTTCAGAGTGGCCAGGATGGTCATGTTGCATGCGTGCATGTACAGGTTCCCGCTCCCCGTTGTGTGTTGCTGTGTACTCGTGCATGTACAGGTTCCCACTCCCCGATGTGTGCTAATATATGATTGCATGTACAGGATCCCACTCCCCGATGTGTGTCAATGTGTGTGTTTGTACATCCAGGAATGAGCCGGATGGGCTCCTTGCATGTGTAATGATTTTGGTGAATTCTTGTGGATTTGATAGCCTTGCGGAGTCCCGGTAGATGGGGAGGTTTTACCCATGTACCGAGACGACGCGGCGGTTGTCGCGTGGTCGATCTGAGGATCGGGGCGTGACAAACGCCCTACATGGGCGGGCACCCACACAAGGGGACAGGCGCAAGGCGCCCACTTGCATGGGCGCCCGTTCATGGTGGCGAGCGCCAGGCCCCTACGTAGGCGGGCACCCGTGCATGGAGGCGGATGCGAGGCCCCTATGTGGGCGGGCACCCGCGGATGGGGGTGGGCGCCAAGCCCCTGCGTGTGCGGGCACCTGCGGATAGGGTCGGGCGCCAGTGTTGTTGGCTCTTCATAATTTATATTAATTCATATATATTTTTTTAATTTTACATTGATAATTAATATTAACTATTCATAATTACTAATAATATAATTAATAATATATCATTATATAAACTATTACTACATTTGATATTTCTACATTTCATATAATATTTCATGTAATACAATTTTAGTACTTGGCACCTATCATTTGTTACTATGCTTTATCGCTTGTTACGACAATACTCATGACAACGCTCATCCAATATTTAGTTTATGTTGTTGTGTTAAGTTGAAAATGAGGGTTGAAAAATTTTCGACTGAGTTAAAAAATTTGTATTGATATTGAGGGTTTTGAAAGAAAAATTTTGCAAGAAAGAAAAGTTTTGAAGTTACCAATTTCAAAATCCGCCATTTTTTTTCCAAATTTTTTCACATTTTTTACCCACTTTTTTCTTTTACGAGTACTTTTCTCACACTTTACTCGCTTTTTTTACATTACAATCCTTATCATTACTTTATTTATTTCATATTTTTCATATATTTTTAGTCGTTAACATGTCTTTCCTTAGGTTGATTTTCAAATTAAATTTTTAATATCAAAATAAATAAGAGCTGACTAAACTTATTAATTAATATTTCTTTAAACTAAATATCAAGTTCGATATTCAAATTAATATTGATATTGCCATTTGTTTGTTTTTAATTTATATAAAATTATATAATATTGATAAATAATATGAATTCTTTCATTTTTTAATAAATTTTTTTGGTTTTATATAAAATTATATAATATTGAAAACAAAAGCTCATTATTTTAAATTAATAATTGGAGTGTCAATGTAATTTCATAATAGTAATAGTATATAGTAATAATATAATAGTAATATATAATAATATAGTAATTACAATTAAATAAATACTACACAACAAGTAATATATAATATAATACTATTTTATATTTTATATGTATATAGTAATTATATATAGTAATACATAATAATACATTGCTAGTAATTTATAATAATGTATAGCAATATATAGTAACATATAATAATATATTAATATATAGCATTGATATATAGTAATAATTTAATACTAGTGTATATTATATGTTAATTCTAATTAAAATAATTATATCTCATATGCTAGTTATATAAACTAATATTAATAAATAAATATAATATAGTAATATATAATATAATATAATAATAGATTGTAATATATAATAATGTATAGTAACAGGATAGGGGTGCTGCTCATTCGTGCGGTCGGGCGCCTGCGCATGGGGCGGGGGCGCCAGGCCCAGAGTGTGTAATTAATTCATTATTATTTTAATTTTTTTATTATAATAATATTAATTAATATTATATTATATAATATTCATAATTATTAATATAAAATCATGTAATTAATAATATATCATTATCTAAACTATTACTACATTTGATATTATTATATTTCATTAATGTAATTTTAAGACTTGATATTATTTGTTACTGTATTTTATCACTTGTTACCATCCATTATAACCAATCACTACGTGTCATTAATGTTAGCATATAAATTAAAATTAAAGAAATAAAATATATTTTTGGTGCCAATATTTACGCCATAATATTATTAATTAAAATTATTATCATAATTTATTTTTTGGAATTTACATAAAATAAAATAATAATGATGATTAATTTTGAAATTAGATTTTTTTCATATAAACTACGTTGCCTATTTTTAATATTATACTAATATATAATACAACAATATATAATATAATAATATATATATTTTAGAATTATATATTGGTTATATATATATAGTATTATAATATATATAATTAAAATATATATAGCGTATGTATGGGCAGTGAGCGGACGCCAGCGCATGGGGGGCGGGCGCCAGCCTTACGCATGGGCGGGCGCCAGCCCCCCGCATAGATGGGCGCCCGCGCATGGGGGCTAGCGCCCGGCCCCCACGTGCACGGGCGCCCACGTATGGGAGGCGGGTGCTATCTCACAATTGATATTACTACATTATAAAATATAATTTTAAGAATTGTTATCATTAGTTACTATATTTTTTCACTTGTTATCATCAATTATAACTATATCTATTATTATCACTTATTACCAAGTATTATCACCAATCACTACATATCATATGATAGCGTATAAATTAAAATTAATAATATGTTTTTGGCTCCATTCTTGGAATTCAAAATTTAGTAGCATATAAATTAAAATTAAAGAACTAAAATATATTTTTGGCGCCAATTTTTGCGTCAAAAAATTATTAATTAAAATTATTATTGTTAGTTATTTTTTGGAATTTATATAAAATAAAATAATAATGATAATTAATTTTGAAATTAGATTTTTTGTCAATATAAACTACAAAATATTGATAATTTTGCCTATTATAAATATTATACTAATACATAATAGAACAATATATATTATAATAATATATATATTTTAGAATTATATATTAGTTTTATATATATAGTATTATAATATATATAATAAAAAATATATATAGTGCATGGACGGGCGCCCGCACATGGGAGGCAGGCGTCAGCCACCTGCATGGGTGGGCGCCCGCGCATGGGGGCTGGCACCCGCCCCCAATTCGCACGGGCAGCCGCGCATGGAGGTTGGCGCCCTCCCCCCATGAGCGTGAGTGCCCGCGCATGGGGCTGGTGCCCTCCTCATGCGTGCGGGTGCCCGCGCATGTAGGGGCTGACACCCGCCCCATGCACTCGAGCGCCTGCGCATGGGCCTGGCGCCCGCCTCATGTGTGCGAGCGCCAGCGCATGTATTGGCTGGTGCTCCCGTGCACATTTTTATTTTGATTGCAACAAAAAGTGATAGGATGAGGATTCAAACCTGAGACCTGTAAACAAATTTGATTGGTAACAACCACTGGACCACAATATATTTTGTGCTTCTTCTTCTTCTTTTTTTTTTCTTTTCCTTTTCTTACTCTCAGCTCTATTTTCTTTTTTTTTTTCACCTTGGGGTCATTTTTTTTCTCTTTTTCTTTTCTCATTGAACTTTTTTTACTGTTGAAGTTAGATTTTAATATATTCAAATCTATTATTTGAATTAGATTTTGATTTATTGAATAATACATATAAATAAATTATGATTTGTTAATATATTATATATTTAGTAAATTTTTGATTAAATATATAGATTTTTTAAATTATTAAGATATTATGATTTAAAATTATTTTTGAGATCATGTTAGCATAACATAATTCTGTCTTTTATGATAAGAAATAGTAAGTGATAAAAATTGTGATACCAAGTAGGTAGTAAATAGTAAGTGATTGGTTATAAATTTTTATTTAATTTGTTAATTTATTAAATTAAAATCATATTACGTAGATATATTTTTTATATTTCTAATGTATTATTTAGTTTATATATATTATTTAATTTTCAGTATTTATCATTATGATATTAAGAGCCGAAATTTTATCAATTTTGCAAAAATTTTTGAAAGAATATTAAAAAATTATTAAAAAATAAGATTAAAATTTTTTGAGTTTATATTCTTTTTTGATATTTTTATTGACTTTTAAAATTTTATTTTTTAGTTCTTTTTATATTTTAAAGAATATTTTTTAATATTTTTATATTATAGATATTTTTTAATGAAAATTTTTAATATATGTTAATATTAAAAAACATTTTTAATGATATTTTTAATATTTTAATATTTTAGGTGTTTTTAATTTTGTGAAATCAATTTTTTATTTTATATCATAGATGTTTTTAGATTGAAGTGAAGATGTGGCAAAGAGGAAGAAATAGAGTTGGTGTAACATCGGATAAATTCAGATTGTGATGTTTACTCAAAAAGGGTTACTTAAAAGTTTTATATTTGTGAAAATGTAGAAGAATAGCTATTTGGAATAAAAATATGAAATTTTTGCTTTTTAGAATGATTAGAAATCCTTAAAATATTTAGTTGATAGATTTTTAATTTTTAAGATTTCTGATCATTAGAGTTCTGATCACTAATGACATCGGTTACTTGAGTTCTGATCACTAAACACTGTTATATTTAAAAATCACAATTGATAACTATTAAAATTGAGTATCAATTTTATAAATGGTTTTGATACTTTACGGATGGTTGATAAACTTCTTTTAACTAACAATTTCATACCGTAAAAAAAAAAATATATTTCTTAACGATTTGCCAAAAACATCTCTAAAGATTATAAAATGCAGATGATATAGTTAAATAGATAGTAAAAAAGAATTATATAGAAACAATTTTCAAACCGTCCTTAAAATTTTGTCATATTTATTGATCACAAATAATAACCGTCAAAATTGAGTAAAACTTATAAAGACGGTATATTTAAGTAGATAGTAAAAAGAGTCACATCGAGACTATTTTTAAACCATCCCTAAAACTCTACTATATTTACTAACCACAAACGATAAGTATCAGAATTGAACATAGTTTTTAAAGATTGTACAATATATGGGTTAGCATAGATGTAGAACTTATTGAGACAGTATGATTAAGTAGATAGTAAAGAAGAGTCATATAGTGACTGTTTTAAAATTTTTACTAAAATTTTCACGTTTACTAACTATAAGTAATAACCGTGATTATTAACATCGCTTTTTATAGACGGTTGTGCTATCTTTATTAACGATTGCTAAACTTTTCCTAACGAATAATTTTATACCGTCATAAAATATATACATTTCCTAACGCTTCCATCAAAAGCGTTGTTATAGGGCACAAAAAAACGTTACTAAAGTTTACCGACAATAAAGATTACTGTCACTATAGCGCTTTAATCTTATAGTGGAATGATCATATTTTCTTTACTGTTTGATGGAATATACCTATATATAGATACTTAAATATGAATAGTTGCTCTCATTAATAGTTTGTTTGGGAATTTTGAAGAGAAAAGAAAAGAAAAGAAAAATTAAAATTTTCTCTCTATCTTGTTTGGGAGTTTTATAAAGAAAAGAAAAAAAAATGGGATTCACGAAGAATAAAAAGTTTTGCTTTCAGTTTTTAAAGAGTATTTTTGGAATATAAAAAATGTTTAATTTTAACTTTTTCTCTCCCCTCCATTTCTTTTCACTTTTGGGAGAGAAAAAATTTTAAATTTAGAGTGATCTCAATTCCATCTAAATCTCTCTTTTTCTCTCATATCTAAACTTCCAAATGGAAGAAAAGTCATAACTTTCTCTCCTAATCCTTTCTTTCTTTTTTTCTAAATCTTTCTATCTAAACAAACTATACGTGACACAACTCAAAAGTTATGAATTAGTCAAAAACCCAAAAATCTAAAAAGTTAAGAGTCACCAAAAAACATAAAAATCAATAGTTATCCTAACACATGTTAAACATGTATGACTCATAAAATAGCCTCAAAAGCTAAGAGTCACCAAAAAACCCAAAAACCAATAGTCATCCTAACACATGAGTATATGTGACTTATAAAACATATATTAAATGTTTTATAGACATCTATCCAAATTTTTTAAACTTTATAACACTCCTTATCGTATATCCATTACACTGAGAATAAATCTCCTTAAAATCTAACTAAGAAAATGAAGGGGAAAAAAATTCTAATGAAGGAAAAAGAGTACACTATTCAAAATGTTTGATAATATACTTATTCCCCCTATTGAGAATATTTCTTGAAATCTTTAAGTTGATACATTCCAATTTCTTTTATTCAATATTTTAAATGTAGTGGTCGACAGTGTCTTGGTTAATAAATATGTTAAATTTTACTTGATCGGATTTATTGCACATCAATTTCACCATTTTTTTGGAGATAATATGTGAAGAAAATTTTTGATAAAATATGTTTAGATCTATCTCCATTGATATATCCTAATTGAGCAATACAGGCAACAATCTTCAAATAATACTGTAGGAATATTGTTTTTGGAGTATAGCTTACTATTTTTCCGAATGTAATGAGTTGTTGAAGTTAACCAAATACATTCTTGACTTGTTTCATGAATTGCCATGATCTCAGCATGATTCAAAAAAGTGGCGGCTATAAATTGTTTTGTAAATCGTCTTGATATAGCAATGCTACCATATATAAATAAGTACCAAGTCTGAAATCGTCTTTTATGTGGATCGGATAAAATCTAGCATCTGCATGTCTAATCAGTATTGGATTAAAATTATTAGAATAGAACAGGTTAAGATCAACTGCTCCTTTGAGATATCGAAGAATATACTTTACTCCATTTCATTGTCATCATGTAGGGGAAGAACTAAATCTTGTTAATATATTTACAATAAATGATATATCAGGTTTTGTACAATTAATAAAATACATAAGTGTTTCAATTTCAGTGAAATATGGTACTTTAGGACCAAGAAGTTCTTTATTTTTCTCTCATGGTTTGAAAGAATTTTTGTCAATGTCAAGTGACTGGACCATTGACGTAGTTAATAAATGTGCTTTAAATATTTAATAATTTTGAAAATCTCTTCAACAGTTCTAATAAAATTCAAATCATCAACATAAAGAGCAATAATCGCAAAACCCATTTCAATTTTCTTAATAAAAACACATGGACATATTGTATAGTCTTCTTTAAGAAAATATTCATATAAATGATTATACCATGTTCTCCAAATTGCTTTAAGCCATACAAAGATTTTTGCAAATTAATGAAGTAAAATTCTTGAGAATTTAGATCACATATTTTAGGCATTTTAAATCTTTTGGGGATTTTTATCTAAATGTCATTTTCCAATGTCCCATATAAATAAGTAGTGACTACATTCATTAAATGTATCTCGAATTTTTAATATACTACTAGGGTTACTAGAAACCATAATATAATTGTATCCATGATAGGTGAATATGTATCATTATAATCAACACTTGACCTTTGCGAAAACTTTGTGCTACAAATCGTATTTTATATTGCACAATTTTATTTTTCTCATTTCGTTTTTGTACAAAAATATATTTATATCCTATTGATTTTACACCTTCAAGTGTTTAAACTATAGCATAAAAAACTTTTCATTTAGCAGATGAATCTAATTTAAATTGGGTCGCATCACTCCATTTTATTCAATCATTTATTTACCAACATTCTACAATCGATTTTGATTCAAGATCTATGAATTCTTTCATAATTTCAAATGCTACATTATATGTAAAAATATCATCTATAATTGTTTCAATTCAATCCTAACATATCCTTATAGTGGTGAAACTTATAGAAGTTTCATTTACATACTCTTCAAGAGTTTGAAATTTATGTTTTTCAGGAGCTATATTAATATTTCCTTCCGAAGTTTGAAACTTGTACTCTTCAGAAGCTATATCTAGCTCTTTAGGAGTTTGAATTTTGTTATCAATAATCTCTTGGAATTCTTTATTGTTCAACTCATCTGTATAATCATGATCAATAGATTCTCTTTTTTTTTTTGAAGATTTTTATCTTTGGTGTAAGAGATCTATCACACTTTAAGCATTCTTTAGACTTATTTCTTTTATGGTACTTATAGATTGTCCTATGGGGACACCATGTCTAATGGCATAATTTCTATAGGAAAATGTAATTTCGTAACTCATTTTGAGTCAGTCCACATATTAGGTAATTGATTTGTGATCTCTTTCAAATCTATTATCCTTTAAACTTTTAGTTCACAAGATTTTGTACAAAAATTAAGAGATGCTATTGATGATGTATTCCATATGATTTTTTTTTTTGATTGTTCATTTCCTCTCCCTAATATCAAGAAATTTGTTTTATCAAAATGATAGTCTGCAAATCTTCTAGTAAAACTATATAAAAATGTGATTTCATAATTCTCAGTGTAATTGATTTGTGATCTTTTGCAAATATGTTATCCTTTAAACTTTTAGTTCACAAGCTTTTATATGAGAATTAAGAGATGCTAATGATAATTTATTCCATATGATTTCTTTTTTCGATTGTTAATTTCCTTTCCCTAATATCGGGAAATTAGTTTTATTAAAATGATAATCTGTAAATCTTATAATCAAAATATCACAAGTTAAAAGTTCAACATATTTAATGATAGAGAGTGAAAAATACTCCATATATATTCACAACCTTCTTTGGGACCACCTTTGTTTGGTGTAGTGTCACTACAAGGACATAAGCCACATATCTAAAAATTCTCAAGTATTGAGATATTAGGTTTATAACTAAAAGTCAATGGTGGAGGATAGTACATATGATTAATTTGTACGTTTGATAAGCACAAGTGTTGCTGCATGCAACATAATATGTCCCCAAGTAAATAGAAGGAGTTTTGTTCTCATTAATAATGGTCTAACAATTAATTGTTATTTCTTAATAAATGATTCATCTAAATGATTCTGTGTATGAACAAATGTCTTAATTGGATAATCTAAAAATGTGCTCTTAATGATTTGAGCAAATAGTCTCACAAATGTTAGGTTGTGAATTGATAATAAATAAACATGTGACCATTTCATAGATATATCAATTAGCATAATAAAATATCTAAAAAGTCCACATGGTGGATGAATTGATTCATATATATCACTATGAATTCTTTTCAAAATTTCAGAGATCCAATTCTTACTTTTTTGTTAAGGTCTCATAATAAATTTTACTTGAGAACAAACAACACATGAAAATTCATTTTACTTTAGCATTGTTTTTTTGATTTTTCAATATATGGTCATATGAAGTTTTAATTATTCTTCTTATCATTATTGACCAGAATATCCTAGTCAATTATGTCAAGTGAGAAGTCTCTTGGATCAGTAAATTTCTTATTTACTAAGTAGTACATTTCAATTGTACTAATTTTAGTTTTATATAGGTAAGAAGAAAAAGATGACTATTTCTCTACTATACATTTCTCTCTAAAAATGATAATTGTAATACATAAATATTCAACATTTTTGTCATTTATTCTCTCAATATGAAACCCATTTTAGTGAATATTTTTAAAACTTAGCAAATTTCTTTGAGATTTAGTATAGTATAGTACATTATTTATAACTAATTTTGTTATTTTAAGGAGATGTATTTGCTCTAACAGAACTTGCAATTAATTTTGCATTATCATTTATGATATTAACAGTTGTTTTTCTCATTTTTAAGTAGGAGAAATAACCTTTATTTTTAATTATTGTATGTGTTGTATCACTATTAATAAGTCATACATCTTTTTCACTCTTTATTGATTTAAAATTTTTAGCAATATTTATATCTTTTTTAGGAAGAAAAATACAAAATATATAACTAAGGTTTAGTATTAACAGTTGATATTGACAGTTGTTTCTCTCATTTTCAGGTAGGAGAAATAACTTTTATTTTTAAGTATTACATATATTGTGACACTATCAATAAGACATACATCTTCTTCGCCCTTTATTGATTTAAAATTTTTAGCAATATTTGTATCTGTTTTTGGAAGAAAAATACAAAATATAATTAATTTTTTGGATTAGTGTATTTTATAATTAAAACAATTAAATCAATTAGAAAAATAAATAATAAAGTGTATTACATCACAAAAATATTTAATTAACTTTAAAGTAATTATAAAACAATTTATTTTGCATTTCTATCACATAAGTTTATATGTTTCAGATATTCCCATTATTAATATCACACTTCTGGTAATGATATTTGCCCTTATGATTTGATAGGCATAGTTATGAGTATCATTATTGTAATAGTTATTTTTGTTGGAATTAATTGATTCACATGCAGCGGAAGCATTCATAAATAATTTTCGGGAAAAAATAAATATAAATTGGGTATAGAATATAAATACCTCGAATATGCAGAGCCCAAAAATCGACCGTGCGTCCCTCGATCGGATCTCGCGGTCGGGATGGTGATCATGATGTTAATCGAATCACCACCGCAATGTCACAACGCCGCAACCCTCAGTCCGGCGATCATTGTGACGGGAAAAATTCCCTGCTCGGAATTCTTCTCAACCCTCTATATTCTCTCTCTAGAGAATATTTTTCTCTCTCAAGCTTTCATCCATGGCTGCCCTCTTTGTTTCACGTACAATCCCTGAAGGAGTTAGTCACTTTTTCACAAATGTGTTGCATCCTTCGTGGAGAGAATGGAGGGAAGTGGTTAAGATGTGGTTAGTGGGAGTTACCCCACTAACCCTAATACAAATGTCTAAAATGCCCCTCGTGGGCATTTTAAACTAATAATTTTATTCTGGACCACGACTATGGTTATGACCTCTTCCATATTCATAATTAAAATATTTAGTCGCATTTGTTTCAGGGAATGGATTATAATCCATTGGTCGAGTTTTATGACTTTTTATTAATAGCTCATTATTTTATTCAACTACAAGAAAATATGAAATCAATTTAGTTCTCTCGATATTACTACTGAAGGAGCAAATTCGAGGTATGAAAGATGGAGAATGTTTTTCCTAACATATCTATCTCAGTAATATTTTCTTCACATAACTTTAATTGAAATGTGATTTTGAACATTACAGAATTATACTTACCTATTGATTTGAAATCTTATAGTCTCAAATATAACCAATTATATTGGACTTTAGAAATAACAACAATTTTCAGGTGTCATCTTTTTTCTTTAAATTATTTCACATATTAATAGAGTTTTACAGTAAGATATTCAGTTTTAAACTCTCATCAAAATGATAATAGATGAAAATCATTGTTCTGACAAAATTGAAAAGAAAGTAATAGAATAAATGATGACTTCCTTACCTAAACACAACTGCAAAAAATGCAGCAACAAAATAAATATGCAGAAACGCATATTTTAACATGGTTAAGATACACTGAACCAAAAGAAAAGGTTAAATAATTAAATATAAAAATGACATATTTCATTTTTATTTTATTTATAGTTGATTGGAAGGATTATGCCCTTTCTAAAATGATGGGGAGTGGAGATTTAAACTTACCACGGGAACAATTTGCCAATATAATTAATGAACTAATATTATGAGAATAAGTGTGTAGTTCTGTTGATGAGTTTTAGTAGATTAGTTATAAAAAAACAAATCGGTAACCTGAGTATCACTTGAATAATAGAATCTTACACTATTATATTTCGCGAATATAAAATTGTGCTGATAATATGTTATAAAATTTAAAAATAAGATAAATTCAAAGAAAAAATTTGAATGCAAGAATGATTTTAGAGAGAATATTTTTATTTTCTCGATTGTTTGTGCGAACAAATGAAATTATAGAGAAGACTATAAATATATATATATATATATATATATATATATATATATGCACTTGAAAGAATTATGAATAGTCGGTCTCGTTAAATGTGTCAAATCAAAAGTTTAAAGTTATACAGAAATCCAAAAGTTTCAAAAGTTAAAAGCGACCAAAAAACCCAAAAACTTATAGTGATGATAACGCATATTAAATGTATAACTTATAAAACATATATAGAATATTTTATGAATATTCATCCAAATTTTCTGTTATTATTATTAAAAGAATATGTAAGATGCGAGAACAGGTGAAGCAATGGTCAAAGGAAGAAAAGGAAGTCAATAATTATATGTGGAATTTATTTGTCATTCTTGAAAAACACGTTCAACTGTAGGACATACAGACCAATTACAAATATATGATCCAGTGATCATCAGATGACTATATATGGTCAGTGATCACAATAGGTTTGTTGACAAAGCACGGGTGCCCTTAAGACTTGATGGCAACCTTTCGGGAAGCGGGTAGGCCCGCGTTTGAATCCATTCGTCTACGTCCTTTGCATTTGTGCTCTAGCTTTATGCCTTATCATGCGTTCCAGTGAGGAAAGAAGACACGTAAAAGTAAAGTAGGGAACAAGTTAGACTAAAAAAGGCAACGACAATCAACCACCAAAAGGACGAATCCATAGGAGAGAGAATTAGTCCACTTCTTTCTTTGTTTTTTTTTTGTGTGTTTTTGACATCTTTCTTCCTTTTGTGAAAGTAATGCTTTGATCGATGATGGGGAGATAACAGCATTTAACCTTCAACAATTCAGACAAGCACTTGAACAAAAATTTCTAGTTTTGCATTAAACTTAGGTATAATAAGTGGTTCTCGATTTCTTCATAAATAGTAATGTAAATATAATATTAAATAATTAACTCCCCTCAAAGTTCAAATAACTATGATTAGAAGGGGAAAAAAAAGAAATAAACTACAATTACAAATTGCATTCGAACAAATTTCAGAAATATTTATAGAATAAATTAATGGGTATCAAAAAATAAACCAGCTAGAATATTATTAACATTTTTATTTTTCTTGTCTAGCAGTGATCGAGTCAATAAAATCGAATCGTCTCCCTCTACTTTCCCCCCCAAAAAAAAAAGATTTTTTCAGCGCGTGGATACTTTCATTGTTTTGTCCATCAATATTATTATATTTTCCCCTTCTTTTCATTAACTAAGAAAGCAAGAACATTAACCAACAAAGTAGAGATGAAGTCTTTAACAACCATTTATGTGTGGACCTCTCAAACAACACCTTAAAAGACTACTTAAGGAACTACACCGAAGTAGAATAAGTCGTGTGAACAAAATAGCAAGAACCATCCAAACAATGTTTCTTCTATTTTCCTTTCTCCTAACTCTGCCTCTATCAAGCACGACTTCAGCATCAACCGATCATACCAATCAAATGCCAATGGCTCTTCCAGGCTGCCCACACAAGTGTGGAAACTTGACCGTTCCATACCCATTTGGCATCATAACAGACCTCGATGGAGAAGGTGATCACCGATGTTACAAACATGACATGGGTCTAGCATGCAACCATAGTTTCAACCCTCCAAAGCTCTTCTTAGGTACCGGCAATGTTGAAGTTCTCAATATTTCCTTAGAAGGCTACATGAGAATCAACAACTGGATTACCAGAGAGTGTTATGACAAGAACGGCTCGCTGACTTATAGAAAAGGGAGTTGGATAGATTTGAAAGGTTACCCCTTGACATTCTCAGACACACGAAACTTGTTCATGGCTGTAGGATGTGACACTGAAGCATTTATAAACGTTGAAAAAGGACTAGAATATACTGGAGGATGCATCACCATATGTACTAGTTTAAACACCATCCTAGAAGGGTCTTGTTCAGGGATTGGGTGTTGTCAGACCTCGATTCCAAAGGGATTGAAGAATTTTAGTGCTGAGCTTAAATCCTTCAGGAAACATAGCCAAGTTTGGAGCTTCAATCCTTGTAGCTTTGCCTTTTTAGGTGAAAAGGAAATGTTTCAGTTCTCGAGGGAGGATCTCAGTGATTTTCATGGAAGGAAACGGTTTCCTGCTGTGCTTGATTGGGGGATTGGGAAGAATTCATGCCAGGTTGTGAAGGAGAGACACCAAAAAAGCTATGCCTGTGGACAGAACACGTATTGCTCTGATTCAAGAAATGGTCCAGGATATCTCTGTTTTTGCAAGAAGGGGTTTACAGGAAATCCTTATCTTCCTCTTGGCTGCCAAGGTATGGGAGGTTTTTTATTTTTTAAGTTTGTGGGTATGAATTTCTAAAGTTTCTGTTAATTAAACTAAGATGAGAATTTTGCAGATATTGATGAGTGCGCAGAAGGGACTCATCAGTGTGAAGAAATTTGTACAAATACTCCGGGAAGTTACAGGTGCTCTTGTAGACATGGAATGCTGGCTGAAGAAGATGGACACATATGCATCAGAAATATACCAATTATAAAGATCACTTTAGGTAATAAAAAATCTAATCCTTCCTCGGCTTTATGGTTCATATTGTTATCCAATTCTTTGGGACTTTGTTTATTTTTTGGTTTACTCCCTCCCTATTTTCTTTTTGAAGGGTGGTGCTTATATTGCCTTTCTGAACCTTTATATTTGTTCCTTTTCCTTAGAGACCTAACAATAGAATTTAGGTTTGATGTGCTCTCCTTTATTGCACTATGCAGCAAGTAGCATTGTTTTGATATTTATCATACTAGTTGGATCTTGGTTGTATTGGGCCCTAAAGAAAAGAAGAATGATGAGACTCAAAATGAAATTCTTCAAGAAAAATGGAGGACTATTTTTGCAGCAACGGCTCTCGGGGCGTGATGTTCCAAGAGGATCCATGAAAATCTTCACATCAGAAGAGATTGAGAAGGCAACTGACAACTATGATTCAAATCGTATCATTGGAAAGGGAGGCTATGGAATGGTTTACAAAGGCATTCTTCCGGATAAAACAATAGTGGCAATCAAGAAATCCAAAGTAATAGATGAAAGCCAAATTGAGCAATTCATAAACGAGGTTGTTATTCTCTCTCAGATTAATCATCGCAACGTGGTGAAGCTCATCGGTTGTTGTCTAGAAACTGAGATCCCCATGTTGATTTATGAGTTCATTAGCAACGGAACTCTCTCACAACACATCCACAACAAATGCCCCTCCTCCAATTGCCTCTCTTGGAGAGTTCGGGTTCGCATAGCCGCAGAGACAGCTGAAGCTTTAGCCTACTTGCATTCCGCAACATCAATCCCTATTGTTCATAGAGACGTTAAGTCCGCAAACATACTCTTGGATGACAATTTTGTTGCTAAAGTTGCAGACTTTGGGGCATCGAGGTTGATTCCAATGGATCAAACTCAGCCCACAACATTAGTACAAGGAACTTTAGGATACTTGGATCCTGAATACTTCAACACAAGCCAAATCAATGAGAAGAGTGATGTTTATAGTTTTGGAGTTGTTTTGGCTGAGCTGTTGGTTGGGAAACCGGCTCTCATGAATGAGAAACCCCCAGAGGAGAGAAATTTGTGTATGTATTTGGTGTCTGCTATAAAGCAGAACCGGTTGTTTGAGATTCTTGAGGAGAAGGTGGTTAAAGAGGGAGGAAGAGAAGCGGTTCAACAAGTTGCTGAACTTGCAAGAAGGTGTTTGAGAGTGAAAAGGGAGGAGAGACCGAGGATGAAGGAAGTAGCAATGGAACTAGAGCAAGCGAGGAGATTAGAAGAGCATATATGGATTTCACGCGACAGTGAGGACACTGAATGCACTTCACATGGAATTCTTGAATACGACTATGGTAGCACAAGCGGATACCATAATTTGCTTCATGAACAAAATGATTTGTCCTCCACAGTTGATGCTGCTAAAGACTCTGCCTCTATATAGATGATCACCATGTATATCTTTTCTGCACTTAACTATGTCTCAGGTCTTATATCTGTCGATTGGGAATCCTTATCCCAATAATAATGATGTTCGTTAGCTCATAAACATTCCTTAATTAATCTCATGTGAAAAGAATTTTTTTCTTTTTTTTTAAAAAAAATAAATTAGCTTAGTTTCATGGAGGGTTGAGAATGTTTTATTTAGGTTTCCAAATCTTGGTTTAGTATTCATGCATGTGATCAAGGTTGGTGAGGATTCAATTACATACTAGGATTTTAACTCTACAAGAATTTAGTTGTTATTTTTGTGATTCTAATACAGCTTAGATGAACGCTAAATTTCATCTTAATTCGAATCTCTCTTCATCTGTTACCAAAATTTTGTTATTCATTTCATTTGCCCTTTTTACTCCACAAATCTCTCTCTCTCTCTCTCTCCAATTTTCTAAACGTCAGTCCAATTTTTATTTTTTTCTCTCCATCACAAAAATGTCTATAGTTTTATGGTCTATCTAAACGTCAGTTATATTCAAAGTTGTACTTTTTTTATAATCCATTTCAAATTATAAATTAAAAAATATTTGTTGCAAACGATAGTAATATTTTGTTTTCATAAATTGTGCTGAAAATTTAATTTGCTAAAAAAAACTGTTCCCTATGAATTCTAAAACTTCTAATTTACGTTACAAGTTAAAAAAAGAAAAATTCTCTCCTCCCCAAAGAGTTTTGGCTCTGCCACCGCATCCATAACATATGACACACTGCCGCTGGTGTCTCTATGGTATCTCAACTATATTTTTTTTATCATTCATCGTTTGATATTTAGACTATTAGATTAATTTAATTCAAGTATTATGATATTTAATTTAGGTATTGTATCTCCTGATACCTATTTTTTATTCTTAAAATTTAGACTTAAAATTTTGATTAAGAAAATTATTATTCTATCACTAGATCCGCATTAATGGGACCCTTTTCAAAAGACTTAATGCCCGTTTGGTAGAGTTTATTTTTAGTTTCTCTTCTCCTTATAAGGAGAAGCAAAAATTAAGAGTTTTTAAAAAGAAATTAAAAGTTGTTTGGTAATTTTAATTTTAAAAACAAACTTATTTGATAGTTTTTAAATAAAGCTAAAAGTAAAAAATTAAAAATTAAAAGTAAAACATAAAAATAAAAGAAAAAAAGAGGATATGAAGGTAAATGAATTTATGATATGGAAATATTTGATATTTCATATCCTTTAAGTGGGGATATAATAGGAATAAAAAAATAAAAAACTCATCCAAGGTGTTTTTGCTAAAGTTTTATTTTATTCATTAAAAAAAAGCTACTTTTTTTTAAGAGTTTTTCCAAAATAATGTTTGACAGATCTTCTCTTTAAAAGAAAAAGATAAGCTAAAAAAAATCTCTACCAAACGGACTTTTAATATATAATACAAAAGGAATTCAATAGTCAGCATAAAATCTATGATTCAATATGCTCAATAAGCCTAAACACAAATAAACTTATATCGTCCCACTCTACCAATAGAATCTATCTCACCAAACGGACCTCCGTTTTCCCGACCTATCAAAGGAATCTATCTCTTTTCGTGGTATCCAATTCGCTGTTCGGCTAACTCTCGACAAGATCTATACAATTTGATCCACAAGCGTATTCGGTAAGACCGAACGACTGTCTCTTTCATTCGACCAATGACTACCAAATACTTGAGGAACCAAGCACTTCGACTCCTGAATGATGATATTCAACTGAATCTCATATTGACTAGGTTTTTTTATTTTAACACGAAATGTATCTCTTAGATAAGAAAGGAAACCTTTGAAAAACTAATCGATAAGTGAAAAAATCTTTTCATATAATCAAACTTCATAAATAGTAACGATTTCAAATCTTTGACATTTGAATTTCAAAATTTTGGGATCTTCTCGTAAGCAAACTAGGGTTGTAACACCTCGAATGCATATGACCCTTATGATACTCCCTATAAAACCTTTTAGTACATTGCTGCTAGGTAAGTCCTCAGGACTAGACACTCGACACACAAATCACTGAGGACTCGTCCATCTTTTTTCTTAGTCTATTCCATTCTCTTACGAAAACTTCCCTTTTTGACTTGAGCGTCGGAGCCTCTCTCACCAGAGCATCCTTCGGCGGTCTTTTGTAAGTTTCAAGCCTCTTCACCAAGCACCTGCTCGAGTCACAAGGAGCTAGATTTATGGAGTCAAAACTCAAATCCAATAAATTGACACCATCTGTGGGAATATATTAGATAAAATTTGTTGAGTTCTCTGAATCACCAGACCAATATGCTTTCAAAAAGGACAACAAGAATCGCATCGAAGGCTGCCTCCACCATGGACGGCCATACTGCCACCCCCACTGATGCAACCCTTCCTATGGTGCTCGCTTGCTCTGTTGACAATCTCTCGCTCATGTTCAACCTCCTCGCTTGGAGCAGATCTCATAACCTACGCCTCAAGAATGCCAAGTCATGGCTCCTATGCCGGTATCCTAAGAACGAGTCAATCAATCCCAAATAGATAGACTAGAGTCCAAGATCCAAAACATGAGCAAGCAGTTGGAAGGCCTTAGTCGTGCCATAAGGCCTGAGAGCCAGTCTTCTTTAGAAGGATCTGGGCATGTATTCCCTCAACGACAAATGCCACCGCTCAACTACAATCTCTCGGCAACTTCCCACCATGACCCTAAAGACCTAAGAAGACAAGTTGAGCAACTCTTTGCCGATGAACTCAAGCGGGCCAATGCTCAAGAAAACCGAGCGCCCTTCTATTCTACTAATGCTTTACCTTTCAACTTGAAGGTTTCTTTGGAATCGATACTCTGAAAGATATAACGGAACGACTGATTCTCGTGACTGTACAGCACACTTCGTAATGGTGATGATCTCAAGTGACATGACAAATGTCGCCATATACAAACACTTCCCTACCACTCTCAAGAGGAACGCATTAACATGGTTCAATTCACTCCCGTCACTAAGTATAAAAACTTTCTCTCAACTCCGATAGCAATTCGAGGCCCACTTTGTGATAAGTCGGGGAGCAAAGAGAAAATCCACTTCTCTACTGTCATTACATCAAAGGGAAGATGAACCCTTGAGGGACTTCTTAGAGAAGTTCAAAATAGAGATGTTGAAAGTCCCAGTCTTAGACCACTCTATCGCGCTAGCAGCGTTGTTTACTGGATTGTGCCCCTTGGGCATGAAATTTTGATCACGAAAAATCCTCCCTCCACAATCCAAGAGTTCTACTCTCGTACTGAGAAGTATATCGCGGCCGAAGACACCGAAACCTTCGACCGAAGGAGAAACCAATTGTCCAGGAGAGAACATAGTCAATCGCCCCGATAGCTCTCACCAAAGAGAAACCGATCAGGTCCTCCACCTCCTCAGAGGTTCAACGCTTACACCCCTTTGAATGAAACACCCAATCAAGTTCTACTCCAAATCAGGGACCAACCCTATATCCGATAGCCTTCTCAACCCACGAAGGATGATCCCAAGAAGGACAGGACCAAGTACTGTCACTTTTATTGTGATTACAACCACATGACTAATGATTGCAGAAAGCTCAAAGATAAGCTTGAATTCCTAGTCCAAAGTGGGAGGTTACAAAAGTTCATCAGTAGAGAGGAAAGAGACATGCCAAATCCCGACCAACAGACACCACCAAGATGAAACGGGCCAGACCCTCGATCGGCCGTCCCACCACTAGCTAATCATCTGGATGGAGTGATCATCCAAATTCATGAGGAGCGAACCTCTCGATTGCCTCATCCTCCACTGGACATTTCAGATCCTCCAGACAATTTATGAGGAAGCAAGACTAAATGTTTGGCATACCAATCTTCAATTCACCTAATATCCCTCTCCTCACTCCACCAGAGGTTCTAACAACTCACATTGATTAAGAAGTTAAAGGCAAACAACCGATTATCAGTTTTACCGATGAAAACTTAGTCGGGATAGATCCAAATCGCCCCGATCCTTTTGTTATCACTATCAAACTTGACCCATATGAAGTCCGAAGGGTCTTTGTCGATTAAGGAGTGGAGTGTGATCTCCTATACTGGGATGCTTTCAAACGAATGGGTTTCGGTCTCGCACATCTCCAACCCCACATAGGTCCAATCAAAGGACTCTCCGGTGAATGGATATACCCTGAAGGGATTATTTTCCTTCCGATCACACTTCGCACGCCACCCAATCATGCAACAGCCACAATGATATTCAATGTAGTCAACCTTCCCTCACCTTATAATGCTATCTTGGGAAGGCTGGGCTTGAATGCCCTGGAAGCTCTACCTAACACGAAACACATAAAGGCTAAATTTAGAACTACACTCAGGATTGGGACACTGACTTGTGATCAAGAGCTTTCGGTAACCACCTTGAAGTAGTCACATAGTATATTTTGATTGTCTTATGTAGTCCTTATGTTATCACCATAGTATTCTTTCGTTCGGCAGTGATCACACGTGACGAGCTTACCATTTGCATTCTATCAAACTTTTGCTCTATATAGAAAAGAAACACATGATCCGAAGGAATCATCTCCCCGAATGGGTCTCTATGGCCCTAACCTATCGAAAGGATCTATCTCCCTAGACGAGAATTTGTCGTCCTAACCTACCGAAATGATCTATCTCCTCGAATGGGTCTCTATCGCCCGAACCTAACGAAATGATCTATCTCTTTGAATTGGCCTCTGTCGTCCTGACCTAATGAATGGATCTATCTTCCTGAATGGGCCTTTATCGCCCAGACCTACCGAAGGGATTTATCTCCCTGAGCAGGCCGCTGTTGCCTTGACCAAACGAAGGAATCTATCTCCCCGAACAGACCTCTATCGCCTAAACCCACCAAAGGACATCCCTATTCCTCTCTTTGAGACAAATCTTAGTAGGTATTGCTTGTCGGAAAGTCAGAGACACTTGTCAAAACGCACACCTAAAGAACGCCCCTAGAAGGGCTGACGTTCTTCAGGAAAGTCTGAAACAACTAAATGTAGTCGATAAGTTTATTCGAAACATCAAAGTGAATATCCCTTGTTATCAACACATGTTAAATAAAAGAACATGAAAGAATCATTCATTAAGAATTGTTGTGATACAATGGCTTAAGAGTTATACAGACTTCGGGGGAATAGGGGAAGGTATCGAGACCTCCTGAAAAGAAGTCCTCGTAACAACTGCGCTCACTTCAGCCGGAATACCAATCGACCTAGCGGGAATTATACTTTGATCCATCGCATTCTGACTAGTAGCCCCCTTGATCGGAGGCAGAGCTCTATTTAAAGCAAACCGATGGATTACTCCGTTGGTGCATCATAATCTCTCTGTTAACTCACTCGAGAATCCAAAAAGGTAACAGCACTTTTAAGCAAAAATTTTTCTGATCCAACTGCTCTCTGCTCCACCACCTAGAGGGACTCATTGTGCAACTGAGCTAATACCTCAGTGGTATACAATCGCATCTCAAGGGCCTTCTTCTCGATCTCTAGCTTCTCGTAACGACTCTGAAAATTCTTTACTTCCTCTTCCTTCTAAGCCAGCGAGACCTTGAGCGACTCTTCTGCTACTGTATCCTTCTTCCTTTGATCAGAAGCATCTCGCAACGTCATGATCTGAGCATTTAGCCGATTGACTTGCTCCTCCAAATTTCCCATAGTCTATTTCCTCCGTCATTTCTGGAACTATGCCAAGGTTATTATCTGTAAAAAGAGAGAAACTGGATCAGCTGACGATGAAGAAAAAACAAAATGGGACGAATTCAAAAGATGATATCATTAAAGCAAGGGACTAAAGAGCCCCGCCAGCCTAGTCCATGGACATCCTGTGTAACTCTAATTCATAATGATAAAAGTCGAGCTGATCGGCTATTTTTTCTACTTCAGCCAAGTCCACGTAGCTGTACTATTTGTCTCCTACACTAACAGCTACCATCCCTTTCTCTTTCGACCACCTATTACCATGAAAGGATCGAATTGGGATAGAAGGGGGGATGGCAGTCCCATCAGGCACTTTGCGTTTTCCCTTGCAAGAAGGCCATAGTTGGACAACACACGACAGACCAGATAGTTTTTCGATCGGTGTAACTTAAGTCACTATTTCCCTCTGTGCCCTCACTTCCGCAATAGATGATGGAGCCCCTTCAACCCTCTCCACAGCAAGTGCACCTGGCATTGAAACTCCCATGTCTTCGGAAGATAGCGAATGACCAACCTTATCAAGCTCCTATGGCTCAACCTTAGATGGCCTCAACGTGACCAAGGGCATGCGCCCCTTGGTTTTCTCACCCGCCTCACGCCCACTTCTTGATGGAGATTCGGGCTGTACCATTTTTTTCTTTTTTACTAAGGGAAGTGCTAGCGAAGTATAGGCCTTAGACGCCCTGTCGGTCCTCTTCGAAGGATCCCTTACGAACAAATCCTGGTCAATTGTAATCTCCTTCAGCTGGGTATCATCCACAAAACCTAAAATATCGATAAATCTAATCTTTTTCCTATCGACCAAGAGAGGCCTATCAATCTTCTTTTTCTGTCCTATCAACAGACTCGCTAGAGATAGCATCTGGTCATCCGTCAAGGAATCAATTAAGATGACCCTTTGGGTAGACCTACAGTAACTACCAACCGAGCACACGAAACAAAAGTGACGTGAAGGGTTTAAATGTTGCAATCCGAGCGTAGGCCTCCCATCAGTGCTGGGAAGCACCAATATAAGGTTTTTGTCCTTGAATTCCATGAAGAAATAATTATGCATCCAGTTACTACTAGTGGGTTCCTCGTAATAAAATCCCCAATTGGATTCTGGACGGGTCTATAACTTATACCAATCTCGGACCAAACCCTTCTTCATGCACCTTACCAGAGAAAATAGGGCAGGATATCGAAATCAAAGCGAAAGCGACAGAACCCTAACAGGGAGATCACAATAACAATCAGGTGCCAAGCGTTGGGGGTCAACAAAGTTGGAAATATGTTCCAACATTGTAACACCTCAGTGAACGGGCTAATACATAGTATACTCAAGCCAAACTTCACCATTTGCTTGTATATCGAAACATAGCCCTCTGGCACTTTATTCACTCTGTTATCATCTGTGACTGATACCAGAGTGTAATCACCACCTACCAACATGGCAGTCTGAACTTCTTAGAACACTACCAATGACATAACACTGCTAATGTCGTTAATGCTTTGAAGAGCAGAGCCTCTTGCCATTTCTCTTGTAGAAGATCTCCTGTATACTAAGACAGTTTAAAGGAAGGAAAAAACAAGTGTGAGAAAGGAGGAGCACAGATCCTTTCCTAAGAAAAAACTTATAAGGGACACTAGAGATGGTTCGTGAAATACAAAACGACGTGTGCTGTAAAAGGCGAGTGCAAATGATGAGACCCTCTTTAAAATGCTCAATATATAATACAAAAGGCACTCAATAGTCAGCATAAGGCCTGTGATTTAATGTGTTCAATATGCTTAAGCACAAATAGGCCTATGTCGTCCTACTCTACCGATGGGATCTATCTCACCGAAAAAGCCTCCATCACCCCGACTAATTGAAGGAATCTATCTCCCTTTATGGTATCCTATTCGCAGTTTAGCTAGCTCTCGATGAGATCTATACAATTCGATCTACAAACACATTCGGTAAGATCGAACGACTATCTCTTTCATTTGATTGATAACTACCGAATACTTGAGGAACTGAGCACTTCGACTCCTGAATGATGATACTCAACCAAATCTCATATTGATTAACCTTCCTATTTTAGTACGAAATATATCTCTTAGATAAGGAAGGAAACCCTTGAAAAACTAATCGATAAGAAAAAAATCTCCCAGTATAATCAAACTTGTTAAATGGTAATTATTTCAAATTTCTAACACTTAAATTCTGAAATCTTTGGATCTTCTCATAAGAAAACTAGGGTTGTAACGCCTCGAGTGCACATGGCCCTTATGATGCTCCCTATAAAAGCCTTCGGTACATCACCATCAGGTAAGTCCTCGAGACTAGTTACTCGACACATAAATCACAGGAGCACCCGTTCCTCCTTTTTCTCAGTCTGTTCTACTCTCTTTCGAAAACCGTTCTTTCTAACTTGAACATCGAGGCCTCCCCCGGAGCACCCTCTGATAATCTTTTGCAAGTTTCAAACCTCTTCACCCAGCACCAGTTTGAGTCACAAAGAGCCAGATCTATGAAGAGAGACAGACAGTTGTAGTACAAGATAAAAAAAGTCCTTTTTTCCCTTCAAATTTAAAAAAAACAAGGGTACTTGAAAGTTGTTCTAAGGATTGAAGATTTTAAATACACCAACAAATAATTTTTCTTATACAAAATTTTAAGATCCAAATAGAATTAAAATCACTTATCTCTTTCTTACGATAGAGTATTATAGGTCGAGAAGATGTCACAAAGTCGAACCACCTTCTCTTGTTCACAATCCAAATGCCTTTTGTTGAGATCAATGATTAACCCTCTTTAATTATTTCTTGATGTTGGAAAAAGATCTCTCTCATGCTTTTCTCAGAAAACAGGCTTCACTTGTTTTTTTTTTCTTTCTTACGTACATTTCAAAAATTGGAAATTGGCCCTTTTTAGGAGGGAATTGAGAGAGAGAGAGAGAGAGGGAGTTAAGGGAGTTAACGGAAGTTTATCCCTTTTTTTTTTTAAAAAAAAAAATAAAATTCTTCCCTTTTCAGATTTAAATTTGAATGGTTTGGGTCTACCTACAAGGGCGGATCTGAACCATATTCCAACATTTCTCACTCGCACATGAAATCTATACTCGCATAGAACATGATCATTACAATTAAATACCAATTTCATACTGACAAGTGAATCGTGTGACCCGCAAGAATATCAATAGCTCTAGGGCTATACACCGGTTAAGGATATCTCGCATCTCAATATCAATATGGTGATGAGAACGTTGTATCTCGCTATACCCCAAATTTCTTTTATTGGGCACAATCAATATATCTCTCATCCTTCAAAACAATATATGAGCACGCTTGACTCAAGTCCAATCATGTATTCATAATTACATTTTAAAATACTAAGTCATAGACATAATTAGCTAGCCTATGAATATAGAGCAATATGTCAATCAAAGATGGTCTTCCTTTTATACTACTAACTTTTAACTTTATCTTAACTGTTTTCTTAGACATGCACCGCCAAACCGAATCATCCATGGTTTCTTAGTGACATGCTAAAGTAGTAATATTAAAATAAAATATCAAGAAATAGACGAAAGTTCTAAGGATATAAATTGAGGTTAAATACAAATCTCTTAGTCTCCCACAACGAGATGAAGAGGGATGTACCATTTCATTACCCATATAGTCACATAAGCACACATGGTATGAAACAATAGTATGAAACACATGCTACAATACTATTTCTTCCTATTTGGAAGCATATGTTTTCTTTTTTAAAATTAATGCATTGTACAGGTTTTAATCCAAGTGTATATAACACTTGACCTGAATTTGCCTTCTTATAAGTCCTCCAAATCTCAAAAGATCAAAAAAAAAAAAAAAAAAAAGCCTCATACCTAGCTATTAGACAAGTTCAATGGATTGTGGGGAATTTATTTCAATTACCACATATATATACATAATCGGTAATCTCATCTTAGTACTTAACTAAGGCGACATATATATATTAATCTATTACAAATTAATAATGTCTTATCTTTACATATCACATAGATATTAGTGGTGATTGCTCGTTTGAGAGAGCCAATCTCTCAAAACATGTCAGACATACTTTCAAACTTAGATACAAGAATTTTGGACTCGAAAACAAAATTCAAATGTCAATAAATATGAATATTACATCATAGATACTTTGTATATGATTTGTCATGCCCCGAGCCTTGAGTCAAACACGTGACAACCACAGCATTACCTCGAAACACGTGTGAATCTCCACTCCTTGTCTCATGACACCGCAAGGCATTTCAATATCTCAATTATTTAAAGTAAATTCACTAACTCAACATGCGTTCAAAACTAATCACATAATCCAAATATTCCATTGAATGTAATATGTCTTGCAAAAGAAATTTTTAAACAAATTAAATAAAATTCCACATCACAAAAATAAGGATTTTACAATACTTGCCTAAAATTAAACAAGCAAGTACTCATCAAATCCAACTTACAATTGTTTACAAAAATTCCTTCCATAGTTCCTAACAACATAGCTTTCAAAAACATTTCCAAGAATAGTACCTATTGGAGAGTCATCAAAAGAAATTTTTTCAATCCGGCACTAGTCGAAGTTTAAGTCTCCAATTTAAACTTCCTTTGAAAAATTTAAAAAGAGAGGGGTAACTATAAAATACTCAGTGAATGAAGTGCAATGGCATACTGAACATGAATGAAGGGTGAGGGTGGTTGTGTCAAGCACATATGTCAAAATTTATTCTAATGCGATAATAAAATCATTTGCATAAAATGAATTTAGAGCAAATCTACCATGACTCATATATTTCCGTCAACAAACAGATTCATTTTCATTTCAATTTTTTTTTTTTTGGATTTGCTAAAGCCACTCTTCTACTGATGGCTATTGGTAGAATCCACCAAGAGGTTTTTTATAATTTTTCATATAAACATTTCCCTATCCTTATCGTTGACCCAGAGTTTTTGTGAGGTGCTATCACATCATCACTGCCAGCTTGAGAGACTCTCTATCTCACCAACCTCCAAACCGTATTTTTAAATCAGTCTTAGCCACGACGTAGTTTTAAATGAATTTTAATTCCCAATTTTTCTCTAATTTCATCACTTACGAACCCAAGGTTTATGTTCTTCAACAAATCTCTCAAATCTCAATAACAAATTTAAATCTACTAATGAGGAAGTCAAATCCAAGTTTAAAAGGAGGAAATTACCTTTATTTTGTGGTTGGATTGAACCTTGAATGTTTGGTTTTGAAAACCCTAGCTTTTCTTCCTTTTTGAGCAAACTCTAAGTTTCTCCCAAATCTTCCTTCCTCCATGAGTTTGCTTGAGAGTTTGGAAGCTTTATGAAGTGATTCTAGCGGAGGGTTGATTGATTTCAAGAAAGAAATCGAAAGAGAAGAGTGAGGGAGAGAAAGAGCTAAGAGAGAGAAGATAGGGAGCGATTTGAATAAGAAGTGTGAAGGCTTTGTTTAAATCTTTATATAATGGTTTATGAAATCTCCCTTATCCCTTCTTATTGTAAAGTTTCAATCAAGTTTGTTGGCCCTTTTTGGTTATTTTATTACATTTCTTATGCATGAGTCGACTTGCAACCACTTCTAGTTGACTTATTTGTCTAGAGTCTTCAGGGGTCAAGTCGACATGGTATTGGTTTTGTTATGGGCTCAAGTCGACTGAAGGTAGGTTGAGTCGACCCAATTTTTCATCTTGCATAGCCCCCAAGTCGACTCAACCCTTGGAAAGTCGACTTGTTTTAATTTTAAACAAGCTTTTTTGAGTCTTAAACCTGGCGCATTAACTTGTTTTGAGGCGAGTAGACTTATAAACACATAATCAGGAAGCACAAGTCGACCTATCATTGGGCAAGTCGACCTACCCACGTGCAGGGTTATGAATTCTAAGGCTAAACCTCCTCAAGTCGACTTGGCACTTGCTCATGTTGACTTGGTGAGTTCCAAACTTAGCTAACATTCAATTTTTCAACTCCAAGTCGACTTATCAAGGGGCAAGTTGACTTGTCATCAATGAATTGACCCAGTTGTATAGGTTGTGATAGTTTTTATGACTGTGATTATGATTGTAATCATGTAACACTATAAATTAGGTGTTAGAAAATTTATATTGAATTTTCAATGTTTTTTATAAAAATATCGGGATAAACTGATTGTAATTGAATTTAATTTATCAATAAAGGTTTTATAAAGTTTTGTTGAGAGAAAAATAGCTTTTGGTGAGGATTTAAAACAATTAAAATGTTTCACAAACATGTCTCTTGGCATTGGTTTCGTAAAAATGATCGGTCACTATCAAATATATAGGTATATATTTCAGTGTCACTTCACTCTTTTCGATCATATCTATAACAAGATTGAATTTTGTGTTTATGTTTGATTTTGCCTTGATATTTGAAGTCTTTTATGTAAGCAATAACTGATCGATTACCATAATAAATCATCAAGCTCCTATTGAGTTGCTTATAACTCCCAAATATAGCAAAATCTACTCAACCAAACTTTTTCTTGAACTATAGAAGTATAGGCCACAAATTCTACTTCCATCTTAGAAAGTGATGTACAAATTCGTTTTCTTATTTTTCTATGAGATAGCACTATCATTTAGCAAACAAATATAACCAGAGGTAGATTTTCTCTTATCTAAATCACCTCCCCAATTAGTATTCATATATCCTTTCAATACAATATCTTTTCCTTAACAATAAAGAAAATAATCTGTAGTTCCTTTTCAGGTATCCTAATATTCTCTTTCACGGAATCTAGTAACTCTTCATTATTGGATTGGTACCTGCTGACCAAACCTACAACATGAAAAACGTCGAGACGAGTACACAATATAGTGTATATCAAGGTCCTAACTATATTAGAATATTGTACTCTAAACATTTCATCTACTCATTAGAAGTTTTTAGGACATATGTCATCACTTGAACTATTGCCTTTAGCTATAGGAGTATGAATGGGTTTGCAATTTTCAATTTTGCATTATCTAGAGCCTTAGAATATAAAACTCTTGAGATAATCTCAATAATCTCTTGGAATGATCTCTATGGGTTTTAATTCCCAATCTGTTTCACCCATAACATTCATCTTAAAATTGGAAAACAACCATTTCAAGATCTAAATGACATACTCATTATCATTCGTGACTAATAATATGTGTTTGACATATAGGGATAGAATTACAAACTTGTCATCGGATTTCTCATTAGTCTTCATACATTATGACAGAATTATAAGAGATCACAATTCTATGAAATCTCATACAATATTATCTTGAAATCAGCTTAAAACCATAAATTGATCTATTCAACTTAAAACTCTGTCTTCCAGGCCTTTAATGACAAAACCTTTTAGTTGTGTCATATAAATCTCTTTCTCAATTCCACCATTGAGAAAGAAAATTTTCATATCTATCTAATATAATTCTAAATCCAAATTGGTCATAATTGCCAACAACAGACGAATGGAGGTAAATCTCATTACCGGAAAAAGGTTATCTCATAATCAACATTCTTTTACTGAGTGTAATCTTTTGCTACCAATCAAAACTTATACCTCTCAATAGTTTTATCTACCCTATGTTTCGTTTTGAGAATTCACTTGTTCCGTAGCGCCCTAGTAAAAGTTCAACCAATTCTTAAAGTATGGCTGGATCTCATTGATTCCAATTCTTTCTTCCATCACTTTTATCCACTCATTATTGATAGGACAAAATAGAGTCTTATCTATATTCTTAGACTCTTCTTTATCTTTTAAAGAAATAAATACATATCTTTCAATCTCAAAATGACACTTGGGCACTCCTTTCCTAGCATTTTTCCAAGTTTGTAACTCAGTTGGATCATTAGAATTTGCATCCCTCCCACTGGAATCAACATTATTTCAATAATCTACTATAAATAGAGCCATCCTTTAAATTAATTAATTCAAATAAAAGTTCTATGTCCTTCACGTCACCTTTACTAGGAAATTCATTTTCTAGAAGTGTAACATCCTTGATTCAATCTCTATTATAGTACCATTTCCTCATTTACTAATGAATACTTAATTTTTAGACTGGTCAAAGTATCTTATAAAGATACTTTTACTTTCATAGGAACCTAATTTTATAAACTTATTAGAAAAACTCTTGAATATACACAATCGATCTCTAAGATCTGAGACCACTCAGACACAATTTTCTATCTGTCTAAAATTCATATGGTGTTGCTAGTACTGATTTTGAAGCCACTTTATTCAAAATATAAGCCATAGTCAACAAGCTAACTCCCCAAGAGAAATTGGCAAGTTAGCCTTTGTAATCATGGATCTTATCATATCCAACAATATCCTATTCCTTCTTACTACAATATCATTCTGCTAAGGTGTATAAGAAATGATCAAATGTCGAATTATGCCTCTTTCATTATAGAGATCCTACACTGATCTTATAGATATTCACACCCTCTATCCATTCTTAGGGTCTTTATTGTCCTATCCATTTGATTATTTATCTCGCTTATATAACATCTAAAGCACTTATGTGTTTTAGATTTGTGAAAAATCAAACAGATATTGTCAAATTGCTTAAATCATCTATAATTGTAATGGAAAACAAAGTTCCATATCTAACCTTCATATTCATTAGATCACGAATACCCAAATGGACTAATTATAATGAAAATTTAGCCCGTATGACAATTTCAAATGGTTTTCTCAACATTTTACGGACATGACAATGTTCAACTTAATAATTAAACATTCATCCATCACATTGCAAAATCATAAAACCATTTACAATTTGTCCAAAACCAAAATACATGTCATTTAAATGCAAATTAACACTGTCTCTGGCAAAGTTCAAAACTTAGCCAGGTTTTAAAAGAACAAGAACAAATATTACATTCCGTCGAACTTCTAGCATGTAGAGAACATCACGCAAAATAAGAGTTTAGCTATTTTGTAATTGCAGTTTACAAGTGCCAACTTCTGTAATCTCCACTTTTGCATTGTTCTCCATATCGATCTGTCTTATACCCGAAGATACTCGATGAAAATCCACAAATGCCTCTCGATCTGTTCTTATATTTGGGGTTGTTCTTTTGTAATTTGTTCCCAATCTCCTTTCCTTTCTTGCTTTTGTTCCAATTCTTCTCACACTTAGAGCTTGAAACTCTTTTGGAACTAGATTCAGTAACAAAAGCATCAGATGCCGATCTTGTAGTACCAAACCACTCATCCTTAAGTTTAATGTGGCAAGCAACCTCCGAGAAAGTTTCACAATGTTATTATAAATCAAACTGACTTTCAGGTACTCTCACTTAGCAAGAAGGGATTGGATCAAGATTTGAACTTTCTATTTATCATAGAACACATGAGCAACTGACTTTATCTCTATAATCATGTTAGACATGACCCTTAAATGTTGTTTGATACTATGACCACCTTGTCTTTTATAGGTATCAAATTTTACAGCCAGTTGTCTAACATAAGTCACATTGGTATCTCCATATTTCTCCTTGAGGTACACCCAATTTTCATAAGCAATCGAATATTGCTCACACTAAAGGATCATGTCATCAATCACAAAGTTAACCAGGATTGCTCGAACAGTGGAATCTATCATGTTACGTGCCTAGTAAGCATCTTGTTCTCTCCTTTGCAAGGTAGCATTACCTACATCAAGGTCCTACATGACATGCTTGATGTCTTCTAAGGCATCTTGTTCTTTCAGCACATACCACATTTTGTGACAACATATCTCATGATCTTCACCATTTAATTTGTTATCTCTATTTAAGCCTACAATAATGGATTTCGATACTATAGTTTAGGTTTCAAGAGGGTGGACACAAATACTAGTATTTATATCATACATACAATTTTGTACTTCAAAATTAATATTTATGATAGATCAACATTAGGTATAAAATCGAAAATTCACTAGATTCCCAATTATTATTTATGATCCTAACATATCATCATCACAAATTTAATTTAAAGTTATAAAATTCAATAGATTTTAGGTGAGAATTACTCAAATTCTTTCAACAAAAAAACTTTCCACTTAAATACATAAAGTATTTTATAAATATTGCAATTTTGGATGAGAATTACACAAATTCTACTAATCCAAAATTTTCATTTAAATACACAAAGTATTTAAATAATATTTCAATTTTGGATGAGAATTATTTAAATTCTATCAATCCAAAATTTCATTCAAGGGACTCTAGTTTTCTTTTGCATGCATAATCATATAGAAAACAACAAATATTGCTAATCATATTCTCAATAAAAACTTAACTTAAGAGTTTCTCTTGCATATGATCATGATTTAAACAAACAACCACAGTGTTCAAAAGAAAACATGCAAATTCGTTATTTTAATTCAATACATATCCATTCAAGCAGTTACATTTACCATTCCCCTGGATAGTCTATCCCAAGGGGAAAAATCTCCTTATAGCATATATACTAGTGCTATTTATACTATGAGATAACCTCTTCTTCATTTGGAAATCTAGATTTTTGACTCTCCATATTTCTATTAATATGTGTCTCACATTGTCAAGAATTATACTTCCTCTCTCGCTAATCATTTCATCAACCACGCTAACCCAATAAGCTATCAGAGAATTTCTCAAAATGTATATATCATCCCCCAAAAGGAATGACCTAGTTCAATAAGTTTATAACGTTTTTATTCCATGATCTCCAAATGATCTGGTAAGGTGTGAGATGAGTTTATTTTATAAGTCATTATTCAGCCTAACTTTACCAAACGTTTTGAACTTCTTAATGCTCTAATTCTCTCCTAAAGAGCTCCAATATTGGGTTCGAACATCACCATTATCTTAGAAAATTAGAATAATATTATGTCAGACACTAACCCAATCATAATATTATAATAAATTTTAGAATATGTATTTTAAAAATATTTGCTCAAATTTAATTTATATTAAAAAAACTAATTTTCAAACATAAATAATGAGCAAAAATACAAATAAATAACGGGTGCAAAAAGCAAATTTCCACCTAGAAAGCCAAAATTACTAAAATAATTTTCTAGACTCATAAAAATTTTTAGAATTTCTTTAGCATTGAAAATAATTTTGTTGATATTTTAAACAATTTCTAAGTTTAAAAATCAAAAAGAAATTATTTCTCAACTTCGAAAAATAAATTAAAATTACAAAAAAATTTAAACATAATAGAAAATTATATTAGAAAAATTTTGGCCGAAAACGGCGCTACATGCACCTTCACGCGCCGTTGGGAGGGCTATTAAGATTAGACACACGCCTACTCTTCCGGGATGTGTCCTAGATTGGACATGCGTGCATGCTACACGCTGCCTTCCCCGCGCCACTCAGTCTTGAAATTTTGGCTACACCTCCATTGTTAATATCTTTGAGTTCAATGGTAGTCTCAGTTTTCTAATCGGACATCTCTAGCATGGCGTTTGGCATAGATGCACCCTTGTCAAAAGTCGGGAATGCAGAAGGTACTATTCATCTTCTCCAATTTTCTACAATTCGACCCAAATTTCGAGTGACCGCATGTCTCTCAATTTTTAATCATTTTTCACGTTTTTTATAGGGTTAGAAAACATTTTTTGAGAGGAATCTAAATTTCAAGTCACAAAACACAATAATTAAAAGATACGAATACATAAAGTTTTGGTTAGAATTTGAAATATTTTATGATGTACTCATTGGATGCGTGCCAAATTTTACAGATTCGAACCTTATATTATAAACATACTATTGTGTTAAATTAATGATGTTTATTATGTTAATTATATACAACTTGCGTAAGAAACCAAAAACATAATAGAGAACATTGACTACAACTTGGTAGATAGAATGGTAACAATTTATTATAGAGAACATAATAAATTAACCTCTTCTTTTTAGGAGTTACCCTTTCTATTAGACATTTCTGAGAACATTTTATTATGTTCTCTATCATTTGATTTTTCTTCTTATTCATTCATCATTCTATGTGCACCAAAAATTCACTTGGCGAGATAAAGATTCACCTTTGATTTATCATACCTGAAAAGCTTTATGCACAAGGAGATATTCTGATATGCTTACGGCAGCAAGGAAGCAAGCAATGCAAACCGTTGGTACTACAAATATAGAAAAAACCAAAGGTCATCCCTCTCAGTATTTGACATCTACTGTATGGGAAGAATTAATTGATAATCACCGGAGTATATCAAAGTGGCAACAGAACTCAAATGCTGCCAAGCAAAACCAGAATATGGAGAAAGAATGAGAGATGACAAAGCACACATCCGATTCAATTCCATTTGCAACATACATGAAGAGAATGATTTGTATTTATTTCTTCTTTACAAATTGTGTTGATAATTTTTGTATTGATAAAATTACTAATTATTTTTATTATATTCAGTCTGAAAAATCCAGCCACGCAGTTTCCCATCTTGAACTCTTTAATCGTACTCATAGACGTAATAAAGGAAAAGAACAGTATGTTGACAAGAAATCAGAAGCAAAAATGTAAGGTAAATTCATTATTGTTTAATTGTAGATAACATTAAAACATTTATTCACAAATGTAATTATATATGCTTGTTGTAGGGCAAATATAAACAATTGGTAAAGGAAAAATATGGCTTAGATAGAATTTCTCAGCCAGATTTTGATGCGGGATCATGGTGTCAGGTGATTGAGGGTCCAATGAAGGGACGTTTGTATGATTTTGGAGAGAGAGATGATGACGTATTTACGACAAATTCCCTCTGATACCACTTTATCTCTATGCATGCCTTTTCCTTAGATATATACCAAAGAGGAGGTAAATAGAATGATGAACGAAATGAAAAATCAAATGATAAAGAACATGCAAAGCAAGGTATTGGAACAAGTGCAAAGCCAAGTGAGGGAGCAAACTGAGGCACAAATTTATGACATACTTAGACAATTAGTTATCCAACAACCACCATTTAGTCAACACTTAGTCACCAGATTCTGATCTCTTATCTTGGTGATACTGATGATTTTATATTTATATATTTGACTTTTATGGTGCTCAATATTATGGATTGTAATTGATTTTATGGAGTTATATGATGCACACATTATACTCGGTAACTAGAAATTTTATGTATTGTATGTAATTAATATAGTTGCTTTTTATATTTATTAAATGGAGAAGTTCATAATATGGAAGGTAATATGAGAACTACGATGTAATGGTTGATTAAGTTACAGGTTAACAGGTTGATCGAATTAATTGGAATGTGATGGGGTTGGAAAGTTACATTCGGCGACGGATTACCGATGAATTTTTCCATCACTGAAAAAATCCGTCTCTAGCTTGAGTGCTCATGTTGACTTATCAGCGACGGATTAGCGACGAAAAAATTTATCGTTGAAAAAATCCGTCACTAACTTAAGTGCTCATGTCAACATATCAATGACAAATTAACGATGAAAAAATTCGTGGCTGAAAAATCTATCAATAATCCATCGGTAATTTCACTAGTCTTGTCGATATATCAACGACAAATTAGAGACGAGAAAATCTATTGCTGAAAAAATTCATCGCTAATCCGTTTGTAATTTGACCATTGATTTCAACCTATCAGTGATGGATTAGCGACGGATCTTTTCATCGCTAATCTATCACTGATATATCGACATGACTAGTGAAATTACCAATGAATTAGTAATGGATTTTCAAACACCCAAATATCAATCATAAAACAAAACCCTAGTGTGTAGTTTTACATTAAAATTTAGATATCCTCTGGACAAAATTAAGTTGAATGTTAAACAACAAAGTTGTAGATTTATGCCTTAGCATTAATTTGAGACTTGAATCACTTAAATCCAATTTGTGTAGTGAAAGTTTTGGTAATTCTTCGGTGACTGCACAAATATGGGTCATGAATTTAGGACTACCATATTCATAGACTTAGGTATTTTTGTATGATTGAAATTGAGTCGAGTTGTAAACATAAAATTTATAATCCTATGTCTTAACTTTAAGTAGATAATGGAATCACATTAATCCAAGTTTTGTAGATCAAGATATCATAGTTTTTCTAAAACATTGTTGTGTAGGAAAATTTGGGTTATGAGATAATTGGAAGAAAATTTAATTAACCCTAATATTGAGCTATATTTAAGTGATGAAATTGTGTTTATTGTCTTAGGTTGAGACAATTGAAGGGCTAGGAGGGATTTACCTTGGATTAAATTGTGGATTGGAAGTGGTTACCCTCTTAAGAGGTCAGTGGATGCATGCTTATAGTTTTAAATGAGAAAATACTTTTTATTGATTTATAATTGCTTTTCAAATTGTTTTATAATTGTGAAATGTCCCGAAAGGGAATTTGGATTAAAAGATGCATTTATGTGCAAAAATGAAATTAGTGCACCATGTTTACTGATTTATATTGATTATGAATTGGTTGAATTCATGAATTGAGAATTCATTGGAAAATTGGTTGGCACACTTTGATATATGCTACGGTATTATGAAATAGTGCTGTGTACATGATTAATGGCTATAGTCATTCTCTCTACAGAGCAACTCGACGGGGTGACGTGGTTAAGCATTTATTTGGCTAATGAGATAGTTGTGCTTGATAGGCGCCTCCGAATCCCTCCCTTCAAACTAGCCTAGTTGCACCCCAGGGATGATCCGAGCTAAAGCCAAGGTTGGAAAAATATTTGTGATTTATGATAATAAAAACCCCTTTGACAGTTCCACCATTGGTCGAGACCAAACCTTTGGTGGAAAGATTTTTGGCAACTCTATGACTTTTGAAAAATATGCTGTGATGACTGGATGTATATGATTTATATATTATTATTTGTTAAAATTTTGTTTAAATTTGATATTTGATGATAAACTTTGTTCACTGTGGTTATGATTATATGATTTTGAGATAAGTATTTGGTATATCTATAATCATCCCTCATTTATCTTCATAACATGTTATTCACTCACTAAGTATTATTGCATACTCATCCCTCTTATTTTTTATTTTTCCATAGAGGAAGCCTAGAACAAGGTATTGTCAATGTTAGTAGCTCAAGACAAGATCATCTCGAAGGATTTATTGCAATACATATCTTGTTTTAGGGTTTGAGGTATTTATTAGTGGACCCAAATGGGGGGCAAACTTTATAACTATTTTAGAAACCTATTTTGTGTTATAGTTATTTGATGTGGGATTTGGACATGGTTTTATATACTTAAATTGAGGACTTCCTTTTATTTTTTTGAAATTATTTGGAAATTATTTTTTTTATGAAAATTGATATGAAGCCCTAGAGTAGGGACTCTTTGGTTGGTTTATGAAATGATTTGTGATGATTGGAAATTCAATTTGAATGGTTAGGTTGTCCTTGTACATGTGATTGGATTATGGATGGGCGGGTTGGCCTTGTGCGTTCATTTGAATAGGGATAGACTAGGATAGTCCTTGTTTATCTGTTGTATGCATGTTGGTTTCCTTGCAATTGTTGAATTACTTTGAAAAATAGATGGATATCGATGAATGTGTTGCAGTATTTCGATGTATAGATTAGGCTTGCCCATATTCTGATGTAACGTTGTGATTGTCACATGCTCGATCCGAGAGTCAGGGTGTGATAATTTTATTGGTATCAGAGTTTAGGTTTCCAATTTAAGAATGTGTTAAAATGTTTAAAATTTTTTTAAGTATTTTAAAGATCCTTAATTGTTTTCAAATTATTTTGAAGAGTTTGATATTCAAAATATTTCAAATGATTTTAAAAGTCTCCTTTGGGTCCTAGGTAGTTAGGAATGCTCATTTTAGGGGGTTAAACACCTAGTTAATTGTTAATCCATTTGTTAAGCTTAGATTCTTTTCTATAGAATTATGTCTACTTAAAGAAGAATGAGAAACTCGAATGAGATTTCTCCTTCTCTACCTCCACAACCCGAGTTACTCAATTGTGATCAAGGAACTCCTTTGATTATGACTTGTTTGGCCAAATGGTGGGGAACCCTATAGTAATTTTGGCCTTTGGGATTATATTTTGATGCTAAGAGTTTGACCTATATGTTTAATTGGCATAGCACTATGAAATTACTTATGATTGAAATATATGATAAAAAACTCTTGGGTGTCTTATTTGAGAATATGTGCTTTATTTGATAAATGTTTGAGATTTATTTTATTTGGGTAAGATGAGTATTTTAAGAGTTAATCAACGTAACACATGGTCTAATAAGTCATTTGTGAGTATGAGATTTATTAAGCAGTTCAACCGACTCTTGATCCCTCATGATGAAGAGTTATTTGTGGTTACTCCATTGGAAGAATATAAGAGGTTGAACTTCTACTCTTCCTACGTGAAGAGAATTTCTTAAGACATTTAAAGAGAACTACAACACTCGATCCTATAGGGACCAAAAGAGGGAATAATTTTCAAGCTAGCACAAGATAATAGAACAATTGTGGAATATGAGACAAAGCTAAGAGAGCTAACTACACATGTTTTGGAGTTTGTGAACTCTGAGGAATCCTTGTGAACAAGGTTTGAATCAGGGTTGAGAAGTGAGTCTAAAGGAGGTTGATAGGTTATTAAAGAGATGAAAATTGGCACACAATATTTTTTTTCTATAAAGACAAACTCTTTGCCTTAGAGAGTCCGATACTAGAAGCTATCTTCTTGTGTGCCAAACTTATAAGAGTGATAATCATTGTACTCACTTATACATGTCATGTGATAGGGTTCTTAGAAAGTCTTTGTCACTACCTTCTTGTCCCTACACTTTTGGATAATGTGACATTGCTTGATTTCATGTTGCATTTGATCAGCCTTTTTTTATGCAATTAGACTACTTATTTAGACAAGCTAGTTTTCAAGCCTCTTGGGAAATGAAGGCTTTAAAAGAGCTATGTGTTGAATTCTTTTCTTTCACATCCATCATGGAATGGATCAATATTATTTAGATCTTATTCACAATATTTATGATGATGAAATTAGCATGAGAAAATTGAAAGCTATGTCATGTAAGCTTTATACAACAACACGTTGATTAATGAGATTGGTTACATGCAAAAGTATTAAGCATATTGACGAATACATTGGTGAAGGTATAATCATACAAATATCAGGAGAATAATCTTATTTGTAAAAGTTAGGTACACTACCTTAATTATTGATATCGGTTATATATAGAACTATTAAACATATTGATGAATTTGGTGAATGTATTTTCTTACAAATAGCATACCTTAAGAGTTAAGGTCTAATTCTAGTTTCTAGTTTTCAGAATTTTTATTAGATTATTTTGTATAGAACTTGAGAATCTGAAAGATATCGATGGTTAGGATATTATTAATATGGACTATTTTATATGTACATTGGATCAATCAACTGCTATAGGGGCCAAAAATTAGCTTATCAGATCATTTGTCTTAGTAGAGGATTAGCAAGTTAATGGTACTTGATTATTATATTTTGTAAAATCATTATTTAGAAGACAACTAACAGACCCAAAGTTTATATTCGTAGGCATTCAATAAAAAAATGGTGAATTTCAAACAAATGAGTGGTCAAATTTTTCGCAAAAAGCATTTTAACAAGTGAAAGTCTTGATGACTATTGCAATTTTGAGAAGTTCCTTGTTGATGAGTGTGATGCTTTACAAGTGGCTAACAACTACTTTGTTCTCAACATTCTTTGTTGATGAGTGTGATGCTTTATATGATGGTTGAGCAATTGGATCGAAACCTAGTACACTCTTGTGAAACTGTTGTTAGCTCATTGTATAACTAAAAGGGATATATGGTAGGGTTGTTGATTTATAGAGTTTTCCCCAAGTGAGTATCCCTTGGTGAGTAATTGTTCGGTGGTAACCGAGGACCTTATTTGAAGTACGACTTATTTAGCTGAAGGATGTTAGACTCTATTGATTTAATAGTGGCATATATACATAAAACCACTAGTTCTAACGGTCCCGCATATAGATATGTATGATTGGAGTGATAAAATGTCACCTTGAGACATATGTGCATCGATCATGAACTATAAGCATTGATTGATCATGCTGGGGTGGTCGATATATGTATGCATGATGAAAATCCTTTGTGAAATACTACCCTTTAATTGAACAAGTTACTTTTGTCCTTTTAGATAGAGTAGAAATTTTTTTAGGGTGTAGAGAAGGATATGTTGAGAAATGAATGGAAATCACTAGGCAAAGAAGTCCTGAAAAAGGGATGAAAGTAGATACTTCTAAGTTATTTCTTCCTAGACTAGTTAGCATCCATGACTAACCATTTTGAGTATATGACATGTCTGATGGCCACTAGTTTGCAAAACAAAGTTGATTTGTGCCGCTAAGCGTTATTGTCTGAATGTTAAAAATACTTTAGAATGTTGAGAACAACAACATGTCACTCTTTCAGCTATATGAAGTGAAAACATAAAGAGAAGTGTCTTATACCGTATTTTTTGAAAGTAACTCCTTGCTTGATATTAAGGGATAGTTCTTCAATTTGATAATGCTTTTCTGGTCTTATTTTCTTGAGATAGTTATTCTTTTTAGGGTCATCTTTGATGCTATAGTTGGGTATACTCCTTTTTAGGAAACAGTTCCTAACCAATCCTATATTGGTGGCTTAACTATTAAAGGGGACCACTTTGTTCATGTTGTCCTTAATGAGGCCTTACCTCAAGACATGAGCCTCTTGAATTTGTGGACGGAACAAATGCAAATTTCATTGTTAGGATAGTCCCTTTGATGATGAGTATGATTTGGTGACTACAATGAGTTCTTGTTATTGGTGATACGTTGTATTATACCTATTATTACAGGTCAGAAGTATACTAATATTTTTCACACCCCTGCTAGGTTGTAGTAGATGTAAGTAGTGCCATGAATGTGGTGTCCAATTCCATTGTTAAGAAGTTGAAATGAAAAGTGGAACGTGGACAATTTTATTCACTTTGCCTATGATTAAGAGATGTAGAATTCTCATATACTTTGGCATATATTCTAATAATATCTATTGTGATATTTTTCTTTCAGATGTTTCCTATATTTTATCAGGTCATTCTTGATTGTATGATTATGTCATGACTATGAATGACAAGGATAATACATTCGTGTTCCTATTACAAAGTAAAACCATTCAATTACATCCGGCACCATCTAAGGAGCCAACCTCTAGCCCTAAGTGTAAGGTATTCTTATGAATACTTCTTACCAAATGTCTTCTTGTAGCAAATTATCGAGTTTTCAAGAGAGAGGTTCTAAACACAAGCTTTCTTTCAGATGTTTCCTATATTTTATTAGGTCATTCTTGATTATATGATTATGTCATGACTATGAATGGCAAGGATAATACATTCGTGTTCTAATTACAAAGTAAAACCATTCAACTACATCAGGCACCACCTAAGGAGCGAACCTCTTGCCCTAAGTGTAAGGTATTCTTATGAATACTTCTTACCAGATGTCTTCTTGTTGCAAATTATTGAGTTTTTGAGAGAGAGGTTCTGGACACAAGCTCATGTTAGCCTTCATCCTTTTGGATTTTATTCTTTCCATCGATGCTCCTAGCATTGATCATTCCTCGAGATTTCTCACTTGTGTGAATTTGTTAATCTTGCCTCAAACTTCTTATTGAGTTTCTACCATTAGGGACTGTTTAACAGTCTATAAGTTTATTTCCGTGATCTCAATTACTAGCTCACCTCACAATAGGATGAATCTACAAGATTATGAAGAGTTGAATATGTAAGTGAAAGAGAAATCTTGCGAAATCGAAGAGTTGACGCGAAAACAATACCCCCACCTTTTTAATGTATAATTTTCTTTAAAATTTCGAGAATGAAATTTCTTTTTTAGGGGGTTTAAGTATTACAAAATCAAGAAAAAACAAAAAAAAAAGGTTAGAAAAGTCAAAAACCCCTTTCCCCACTCCCCTTTATTTTTTTTCTATTCTCTCGCCTCACCTCCACTCTCAAGCCTGAAAGCCTCTCATCCTCACCCTCTCTCATTCTCTCATCCCCTCTCGGCTCTCTCTCTCTCCCCCCCTCTCCATAGAAATCATCACAATAACACCCAAAATCAATTGTGAAAGTTTCCAAACACCCAAACATCAATTCGAGAACAAAACCCTAATGAGAAATTTATGAAATTTTAGATAGAGAAAATCTAGAGTTTTGAGAAATTTGAATCTTGGAAAAGATTGATGTCTCAAATCAAGGCAATAACATTTTTCCAACATATATTGGAGTTGTTTATGATTGTGCTAATGATTTATGTAATTTTTGTGATTTTTGTAGAGAGAAAAAAATTATGGCTTGTGGTGGCTCAATTTTGAGGTGAAATCGGTAACCCAATTGAGGTGAATTATCTTCCTCAACTTAGATTTTATTAATTATGGAAGTATTTAAATTTTAGAGTGGGAATGGAATGGATGTCATGAATGTTATAAGTTGGACAATTTGAGCTTGTTGTGGTTTTTTTATCATAACTTTCTCTACACAATAATAAATGGAGTAGAGTTTCTTCCTTCTAAAACTAGACATCTAGGGCTTTAAAATAATATATGGTTCGAATGGATTTGATAGGAATTGAATTTTTGGTGATTTTTCAAAAAACCCTATCTTGTAGAAATGCTCTATTTCTGGCTGTAGATTTACCTTAAAATTTAGATATCTTCTGGGCAAAATTAGGCTGAATGTTAAACATCAAAGTTGTAGATCTATATTTTAGCTTTAATTTGAAACTTGAATTACTTAAATCTGATTTGTGTAGTTAAAGTTATGGTAATTCGTTTGTGACTGCATAAATGTGAGTCATGAACTTAGGACTAATATATTCATAGACTTGGGTATTTTTGTGTGATTGAAATTGAGTTTAGTCGTAAACATAAAAGTTATAGTCCTATATCTTAACTTTAAGAAGCAATTGGAATCACCTTAATCCAAATTTTGTAGTTCAAGATATGATAATTTTTTTAAGACATCGTTGCACAGGAAAATTTTGGTTATGAGACAATTGGAAGAAAAGTTGATTAACCCTAATATTAAACTACATTTAAGTGATGAAATTGTTTTTGTTGTCTTAGGTTGAAACAATTGAAGGGTTAGAAGGGATTTACCTTGAATTAAATTGTGGATTGGGAGTGGTTACCCTTCTAAGAAGTGAGTGGATGTATGCTTATGGTTTTAACTAAGAAAATACTTTGTATTGACTTATGAATGCTTTTAAAATTGTTTTAAAATTGTTTTATGATTGTGAAATATCCCGAAAGGGAGTTTGGATTAAAAGATGCATCCGTGTGCTAAAATGAAATCAGTGTGCCATATTTATCAATTTATATTGATTATGATTTGATTGAATTTATGAATTGAGAATCCATTGGAAAATTGGTTAGCACACTTTGATATTTACTGTGGTATTACGAAATGGTATTATGTGCATGATTAATAGCTATAGTCATTCTCTCTATGGAACGATCTGATAGAGTGACATGGTTAGACATTTATTTAGCTGAGAAGATAGTTACGCTCGAGATGTGCCTCCGAAGCCCTCCCTTCAGACTAACTTGATTGCATTTCAGAGGAGACTCAAGCCAAAGATAAGGTTAGGGAAAATATTTATGATTTATGATAATAAAAAACCCATTGGTGGTTCCACCGCTAGTCCGGGTCAAACGTTTGATGGGAAGATTTTTGGCAACCTCATAATTTTCAAAAATATATTGTGATGACTGGATGCATATGATTTGTATATTATGATTTGTTGAAATCTTATTTAAATTTGATATGTGATGATAAACTCTGTTCACTATGGTTACGATTGTATGATTTTGAGATAAACATTTGATATATCGATAATCATCTCTCATTTATTTTCATAACATATTATTCACTCATTAAGTATTGTTATATACTCATCCCTCTTATTTTTTATTTTTCTATAGAGGAAACCTAGATCAAGGTGTTGTCACTATTAGTATCTCGAGGCAAGATCATCTCGAAGGATTTATTACGGGTACTAATCTTGTTTTTTGGGTTTAAGGTATTTATTAGTGGATCCAAATGGGAGGCAAATTTTATAATTATTTTAGAAACCTACTTTGTCTTATGATTATTTGATGTGAGATTTGGACATAATTTTATATACTTAAATTGAGGATTTTTTTTTTAAAATTATTTGAAAATTATTTTTTTTTTATGAAAATTGATATGAATCCCTTGAGTAAGGACTCTTTGATTGGTTTATGAAATGATTTGTAATGATTAAAAATTTGATTTAAATGGTCGGGTTAGCTTTCTGTATGTGATTGAATTATGGATGACTGGATTGGTTTTGTGCATGCATTTGAATAGGGATAATCCGAGATGATCCTTGTTTGTATATTGTATGCATGTTAGTTTTTTTATAATTGTTGAATTATTTTGGAGAATAGATGGACATCGATGAATGCCCTGTGATACTTTGGTGTACAGGTCAAGTTTGCCTATATTTCGAGATAATATGGTGGTTGTCGCGTACTTGATCCGAGAGTCGGGGCGTAAAATGAGAAATTAGCACTCACAATTCCTATTTATCCATTCCCATGGTTCAAGTTCAAGATCTATGGTTGAGAAAATTTAACACCCGACCGCTACATCAACAGAAGATTAGTAAACACCCCTTTTATGCTTCAACGCTTATAAGGTCATTTTCCATGGTGGAATCATGTTTCTACTCTTGAGAACATGGTCTATTATTCCTAATTGGGCTTAAGGGCTTCTAGTTTGGTATAAATGCTGAGCTACATGGAACATGAGATCAAAGTCCGATAAAGCTTAACATATTTATTATTTGATACTTGAAATAAGCTCTCCTAAGGAGAAGCACAGCATGCTCCCCCGAGTCTAACTATTGGTCTAAGGCTGAGGCGGGCATGGTGCTTTATCACCTCCAGGAGGTGGGGATAATGTTGGCGGAACAATAGGGACATCCGGTAGGTGACAATGGTCTTGGCATGGGGGCAATACCTCCAAGAGGAGAAGTTGATATTGGTGGAACAATAGGGACATTGATAGGTGGCACAATCGGTGTTATAGGAACTCCAATAGGTGACAATGGTCTCGGTGATGTTGCTGGAACAATAGGGACACTGATTGGTGGCACGGTTGGAGTTGTTGGAACTCCTCTAGTTGAAAGTGTTCCTGGTGTGAGGGCAATACCTACAGGAGGAGAAGCCAATGATGGGACTCCAGTGGTAAGTGCTAATGTTGGCACTGGTGAGGGTGTTGGTGCCGGAGTTGGTGGTAGTGATGAACTCTTTGGAGGCAGTGTAGGAGCCATTAGGGAAGGTGCTGGTCTCACTGGAGTTGGTGGAGGTAATGGAGGACTCCTTGGAGGCAGTGTTGGTGGAGGCAATGGAGGACTCCCTGGAGGCAGTGTAGGAGCGACTAGAGGAGGTGGTGGGGTGGGTGCTCTTGATGGAGGTAATGTTGGACTTACTGGAGGGGGTGAAGGAGCGACTCTAGGTGGTGGTGGTGGCAGAGGCAGTGGCGGAGGACACATACCAAGTAAAGAACATATTGTAGGATCAATTGGTGGAAGTGGCTTAATCGGGGGCAATGGCTTGATAGGAGTTAATATTTTATCATCATGGTAATTGTCCTTTGCCGTAACAGCTAAAGAAAACAGAAGAATGCAAGGACATATGATTACTGTTGTGGATGACATTGTAGTGGCGTGGTGCTTTTGCATGGAAACTCCGACGTGAACATCCCAATCTATAGAGCTTTGGAGAGGAGCGAATAGGTCCTTTTGTGGAGTAATTGTGTAATATTATTTGATTAAAGTTGACAAAATCAATTGCCAAAGAAGCCATTTAATAGGAATGCCAGAGTAGCTATTTAATAAACACATCAGAGTGGAGATTTTAATAGGTCAGCTATTTTGCTGCTACCTTACATCGTATTTAAGCATATTTACTTTTTCTGAGCAGGAAATTTACAACCACGCAGATTTAAATGGGCCCTTCAAATTATCAGCAACACGTGCCTTCTGCGATGCGTGCAAATTTGTCGGATATATATTATTTAGAGTACAACATCAGCAAAAGGAAAGCAAATTATATTTGAAATTTGGAAGTGTGGACGACAAATAAGTGGTTGACCCTATTAGAAAATCTCAACTTTATGCAATTTATCTTAACCTATGGTACTTCTTTTCTATTCTTTTTTTTTATACACAAAATTTAAACACTAAGATTAATCAATGATAAATTTATAACCAAATTACAAATATAATCAAATTATATTTTGTACTTCATTTTACTCTACTTATATCCAACCGTCTCAAACTAGATTTAATTGAAGATACTAGTAGTTTATCCCAAAAAATATCTTTAAATTAAACTAAAAAACTTTTGGTACAATATATAAAGTTTGCAAACAGAAATTTAAAAATATTGAGATTATTATTGTTTTAATAGCATAAATTACTCAATTACACCGGAAGCCAGTCCCCAACAATTTTATTTTCTACTTTTATTTATTGGTATCCGGATTTCATCTAACTAATCCACTTTGAGTACTATAAGGCCCTCTAAGGGTTGACTCTCCCAAAGTCTATTTTTCAATTCCCATAGCTCGAGCCCAAAACCTATAATTAAGGAATTATAGCTTCCTACCACTATATCCATGAGAATTTGATAGCCGATCCCCAAAATGCATATTTTACAATTTGTCTCAATCATCCATAAATCATATCATATGTATTCGGGTATCTTTTGTATTAATAAGTATTATATAAACCAAAAACACATAATTGAATACAAAGTGTCAAGATTTTTTCTCTCTCTCTCTCTCTTAGTATAGTCTATAGTATAATTATCATGGTACTCGTAATACCAAAAATTCAGTATTAGAGAAATTTCATTGAATTTTAATGTTCTTTGTAAAAATATAAGGAGAAACCGATTGTAATTAAATTTTCAATTTGTTCTCCCATATAATTTTCAATAGATTGAATAGTTTGGTGGTGTAGAGCTTTTTGTGAACTTGGAGTGTTTGGGTTCAAATTTCCTTAGGTGCACGTGACTGAGAGATTTTCAAGGTTTGACAAATAGATTTGTGAGGTTGTTGGGTTGGCTTGTGTTTGCAAAGTGTGTGAGAGACAAGTAGACTTGTGAGATTGTTGGGTTGGCTTATATTTGTGGAGTATGTGAGAGACAAGTAGACTTGTGTTATTGGTGAGATGGCTTGTGATTATGAAATATAAAGGGACAAGTCAACTCATATCCTTGTTAGGTCAACTTATACTTATGAAATGGTGGGACAAGTCCACTTGTGTAGTGTTGGATTTACTTACGTGTTATTTTGATCATATAGATCGACTTGTGCAATTGGTAAGTCACCTCTGTAACACCGAAATTCGGTGTTAAAGATATTTTGTAAATATCTAGATAATTACAAAAGAAAATTTTAAATTTTAAATTTTATTGATTTTTGATTTTGGGGTTTTAAATTGGAATTTTTGGTATATTTAAAAAAATAAAAAAAAAATATATCCGTGTTCCAATTTAAGGTACAGTCTATGTTGATGATAAATTTAGAGTTTTAAATAAAATGAGGGTATAAATATATATATATATATATATTGATAATTGTTTATTAATTAATTAATTAATTTGTAAAAAAAAAAAAAAGAGGGGGGGAGACATAGCGTTTCAACTTGAAACGCTGCGTCCCCATTTCCCCAATTCGATTAGGGCTTTCAGCCCTAATTTATCTCCCATCCCTTCATCTCTCTCTCTACTCTCTCTCCCGCTGCTCTTCTCTCTCCCTCTTGATCTCCCTCCACCGCGAACGGCCGCGATCTGCATTCTTCGCCGCTCGCCCCCTTCGGTCGCTTTCTCTTTCTCTCTCCATCACTATCTCTCTGTTCTCTCTCTCTCTGTCTCTCTATTGCACCTCTGTCCCTCTCGAATCTCACTCACTCTCTTCCTCTATCTCACTAGCGAAGAAATTTTTGCCCTCCTCCAACTGTAGCCACCGTGCGCAATCGCAAAATTCTCTCCTCCCTCGCGCGCAACTGCTGAGCCTCTCTTCTCCCTTGCGCGACTGCTGGTTGCCTTCCCCTCGCTAGCGCGCGATGCTACTCGCTACCGGGGGCTCTTCTACAACCCGCGTTGAAGTCCCTAACTGCAGATCTTCGAAAGCCCTTAGACAATGACCTGCAATTTCTTCTCTACGCAAGTAAGAGCTGAATTCTAACCCTAGCTCTAGGTTTCGATTTCTCTTGATAATTAGGACTAATTGTTAAACTTTGCTTCAGTCTAGGAGCATTGCAGGGCTCGGACAGCATTATGGATGCACGGACAATAGAACTGCGACTTGCGAAAGCCCTAGATCTTCGTGAATCTACACTTCTGTGCGCAGGTAATAGGTTGATTTCTGACAATAGCTCTAGGGTTGTGGAATAAATTACAAATTGGTATTTGAATTGGGAGATCTTATTGACTGCATCATCATGAAATGTATGTGTAGATCTGATCTTATTCGAAATGGAAAATGAGAGATAGGATTTTCAAGGCTTGTTGGGTCAGGATAAAAATTAGGGTTTATAGTTTGTATTGTTTGAGAACCTGTTTTATGATTGATTAATGTTGCCTATTTTGTTGAAGATGGAAATTTGTGGGAAATTGGAATGTAAAATATTATGAGGTGTAAATGATGAGAAATTGGTAAAATGCGAGCAATAATAAGAAAGTGATTGGAATTGGGATTTAAATAAAATTAGGAAAGTTTGTAAACCCATGAATTTGAAGGAAAATTGAGGAATATTAAAAATTTAAGTCATTAGTGATACAAATGATCTTGAAATGATGAAATAAGACAGTAGAGTCTGTAGATATGCAAATTAAGCTATATTAAATTAGAAAAAATTTGAAAACCCTGTCATGGGATTTTATTTGATGAAATTTGTAATTATTGGTATAGGATAACCCATTCGAATGTTGGGAAGGGTTACCTTGGATAAAATTGCGGAATTGGGAGTGAATACCCTCACAAGAGGTGAGTGGATACATGCTTATGATTTTAAGTGAGAAAATACTTTATACTGATTTTATAAATGTTTCAAATGAGTTTACGAATGTTTTAAAATTGTTTTATGATTGTGGAATGTCCCAAAAGGAGATTTGAATTACCGAATGCATCCATGTGTTATTTGAAAAAAAATGATGTGCCATGTTTATTGAGTCGTGTTGAAAGCGATTGATTTGAACTCGTGTGCTGAGAATTTGAATAACTGTTGGCACATTTTGGTTTGTGATTTGATGACTGTGAAATGGTGCTGTTGGCACACTGTTGTATATGATTTGATGATTGCGAAATGGTGTTGTGTGCATGGATAATGGCTATAGTCATTCCCTCCACGGAGTGACCCGACGGGGTGACGTGGTTGGGCTGTTATATTGGATGACAAGTTAGCTGCGCTCGAGAGGTGCCTCTGAATCCCTCCCTTCGGACTAGCCTGGTTGCACCCCAGGGGAGGCCCGAGCCAAAGCCAAGAAATGGGGTATTGTGTATGATTTATTGACATTGATGAGGAATCCCTTGGCGATTTCACCATTGGTCCGAACCAAGCCTTTGGTGGAAAGATTTTAGCAACCCCGTGATTTTGGAAAACAAAAATATGATAACTGGATGCATATGATTTAATTATCATGATTTGTTGAGATTTTGTTTACATTGAGATTTATTGATACGACCGTATGATTTTGAGAATGATATTTGACATGTCCACAATCATCACTCATTTATTATCATAACATGCTATACACTCACTGAGTATTTCCCAATACTCACCCCTCTTTTTCAAACCTTTCAGAGGAAGTTTAGGTCTGTGACAGCAGTTGGAGCTTGTGAAGATTCATCCGTTGAGTTGTTAGGTATAAGAGCGATGCAAGGTTATTTTAGTTTGATTTGAAATCCATGGAAGGGAGACTTGTTCATTTTCTTTGAAATTTCATTTTGGTAAAAATTTATTGTATAAATGGGACATTTGAAGTTTATTCGATTTTTGAAAGGCCGGGATGACCGGATGTGTGCATGTGATTTGGGTTGGCCGGGTTGGCCTTGTGTGAGCTGATTTGAATTAAATGGACCGGTGCATCCTTTGATTGTTTTTGTTGAGAATTTTGGGTGGCTAGGATGGCCACATCGCATGCGTGTATGTACAGGTTCCCACTCCCCGTTGTGTGCTGATGTGTACTCGTGTATATACAGGTTCCTACTCCCTGTTGTGTGCTGGTGTGTACTCGTGTATGTACAGGTTCCCACTCCCCGATATGTGTTTGTATGTTCAGGGATGAGCCGGATGGGCTCCTTGCATGTGTATTGTTTATATGATTTCGTGTCTTGAAGGGTTTTATGTTTTTTTGATGATTTATTGTAAATTTGATAACCTTGCGGAGTCTCGGTATATGGGGAGGTTCTGTCCGTGTACCGAGACTATGCGGCGGCTGTGGCGTGGTCGATCCGAGGATCGAGGCTTGACAGCTTTAGTGGTATCAGAGCTCAGGTTTATGATTTTAATGGTTTGATGGTTTTGAAATGTTTTCAGATATTTCCAAATGTCCCGAACGTTTTCTAAAGATTTTGAAATGTTTGATTTTTGAAAAAGGTTTAGATCTTTTAATGATCTTCGGAGAATGTACAGAAACTTCCATGGATTTCTTAAGAAATTAGAAACAATCTTTTTAGGGGGTTAAGTATTAGTCTTAGCTTAATCCTTTGACTTAATCATAGCTTTTTGTTTTGTAGACAACTATGCCTCCACGAAGGAGAATGAGGAATCTGAATGAGATTCCTCCATCGGAGCACAAGGATGAGTCGTCTTCGCACGCTCTTCCTCCTTCTATGTCCACACACCCGGCTCCTTCCACCGGAATTCCAGCTCCTTCTATTGCCGCACTCCAGCAAGTAATGGAGTGGTGGAGTACGTTCGGAGCACAGTACCAAGCTTCGTCTGAATATTCAACCCCTCCACCGGCTCCTTCAGTATTGGCTGCTGTATCTATTACACCAATAGCTCCTCCTCCTCCGGTTACTACAACAATCAATCGCCCTATTGTGGAGTTGTCTAAATTGATAAAAGAGGCAAGACAACTAGGGTGTGAAACATTTGCAGGTACTTGTGATGCTTCAGTGGCCAAGGAATGGATTGGCCGAATTCAAGAGACTGTCTCTGACATGAGATTAAGTGATAAAGATGAAATTATGGTTGGCAGTAAAACTGTTGGATAAAGGTGCAAGGACATGGTGGGAGAATGTGAAGGGTAGAACTCCTGTTCCTCCTACTTGGACAGAATTCCTTAGGGCATTCGATGAGAAATATTCCACCCGATTCTATCAGGATCAGAAAAGAGAGGAATTTTTCAAATTAGCTCAAGGAAACAAGACGGTATTTGAGTATGAGATAGAGCTGAGAGAACTTGCGACTTATGTTCTGGAATTTATGAATTCCGAGGAGTCCTTGTATTCAAAGTTTGAGTCGGGACTCAATCTGAATATAAGAGAGAAAATACCTATTACTAAGGGGCATACCTTCGAGGATATTTTGGAGTTGGCGTTGAGAGCCGAAAAGATGGTTATTGAAAGAGGAAAGGTTAGAGAAGACCATGGGAAGAAAAGGAAGTCTAAATTCTTGGCGAGCCAAGGGTCTAAGAAGAATAGGAGCATAAACTTCTCTATGGAGTTACAGTTTCAGGGTTCGTTGGCTCTCCACAAGGCCAACAAATGCCAAGATTTGACACTCCTACCTCTAGTGCAAAGTCCAGGAGCCAGTCAGCGAAGCCAAAGAGAGAACCCTGCCGAAATTGTAAGAAACACCACTTTGGACCATGCCTTGAGCGTTTGAAATGTTTTCATTATGGGAAAGTGGGGCATTTCAAAAAATCTTGCCCCGAATTGGGTTTAAGTGGATATAAAGGTCCATCGAATGTCTCTATGTCATCGGCTAGTACCACTCCACAGACTGGTATTGGGAGTAATACCATTGCTGCACCTTCTCAACGATCCCAATCGAGAACTCAAACAAGAATTTATGCCATGACGAACAAGGAAACTCAAAACGACCCTGACATAGCCACCGGTAAATTCCTTAGAACTTGAACTTGATGATTTAGATATTTGGATATAAATATTAAGTGATCATGATTGCATGATAATGAATTTAAGAAGAGATGATTTTGATGTCTTGAGATATTCATGGTGTTAGTGATAATTATATACCTTGATTGAAATTGGTAGAAATTGTCATTTGACTCCTTTTCCGTAGATATATAGTATTACTCATTGGTGGTCAACTCATTGAGATTTTGAGTTGAGTTGTTTCCAAATTTAGAGATGTTTGGGTCAACTCGTTGATAATTTGGTTAACTCTCTTATAGGAGATGTGAATAGACGGCTATGATGTATATGAATGGGTTAATTGTTTTCAATTATGAATTATAAATTGAGTTTTGAAATGACTTTGCAAATGGATTCGAAATTGATTTGTGAAATAAATTTTGAAAGAGGATTAAAATATTTTGTGAATGTGGTGTGCCAAAAATGAAATTGCAAAATATCCATGACTCACGACTTTGAATATAGAAGTATTTGCACTTGTTACATTTGGATACTCAGGTGAATTTTGAAGAATAGCTATATCTTATATTTGAGAGTGTGAATCGATTGATAACTTAAGCTTGGGAACATGGTGCTGGAAAACCAATAATGACTAAGTCTTGCCACGGATCGAGGCCATGGAAGCAGCGTGGCAAAGGCTGGGTAGGAGAGTGATTTTGGACAGACCCGAAAGTTATTGAAAGGAAAATATAAAATTTGTTTATTGAATTGGAGAATATGAGTCATGGAAAATTTGATATGAATTTATGTTATTACAAATGATTTTGGCATTACACGGAAATGAATTTTGATATATGTGTTTGGCACAACCACTTTCACCCTTCATTCATGCTCAATATGCCATGTTGTCTATTCACTAAAAAATTTCCATGCTTACTCCAGTCCTTCCTAATATTCTTTAGAAGAATCTTAGATTTGAAACATGAATTTTGATTTCTAGCAACGGCTAAAGTCAGATTTTGAAAAGCACATATATGCATAACTAGTGAAACACGATAGTATTATTAAATGAGACTTACAAAGGTAGGTACCTGTGATGAAAATGATTCGCTTCAGTAGGTATTTTATTTTGTTTGGTGAATTAATATTACTTTAGATATAATGATTGATAGTAGAGAGATTTTGTACGATAATGCATTGAGAAGCTAGGATATGTTTTGTTGATTTAATCGTTTTGGTGATGTGGCTTTGTTTAATGAAAGGTTTGTTTGTAACCCTATGAAAGACTTATTGCTACTCATGTTGGGAGTTCCTTTCATATAATAATGAGCAGTTGGATTTTTAGAAAGAAATTGAAAAGGTAAAATTCAGAATTTTATCACTAATTATGATTTTTTTTATTTTAGTAAATCGAGACCATCAAGTTGTTATGGGAGAGATCCAAGTAATTAGGATTTTATTTCTCTAATTTCTACCGGAATGGAGTCTTTGAGTCGATTAAAGTCGAGTGACAAGTGGATGTGGTTGATCGAGTGAGTAAAGTTGAAGGGATCAAATATAGGATATTGTTACAAGATAGATTCATGACATCTAGATTTTCTTCAATTCTCCAAGTTCTACCAAAAGTGAGACGTTGAGATCATCACCAAAAAAGGTCAAGGGAGATTGGGTCCTTGTTGAGATTTGACTATTGAAACGATTGTACAAAAGGTCAGGGAAGAACATACTTATCGAGATCCCTATTTCTGGAGGACGATAGCTTGAAACTATTTCATGAAAGGTTAAGATCCATAGGCAATGTGAGATTTAAGAATAGTATTTAAGATAGTTCAGAAAAAAAAAAAGAATTTGAACTCAAGTAGAGACTTAAGTTTCGATACAGCACAAATTTCAAGTCGCATGATTTCATTGAGTTTACTCTCTAGAGAGGTTAGCCAAAATGTATATGGCGGAGATTGTAAGGCACCACAGGATTTCGGGGTCAATTGTATACGATTGTGACTCTCGATTCATATCTTGATTTTGGGCATAGGCGTAAGAGATTGCGGAACGGGCAATACCCTATTGTTAAGGTCTAATACGAAAACAAATAGGTGGATGAAGAGATTTGAGAACCCGAAAATACTATGAGAAAGTAATAAACACATCTTCTTAATATATAGTATTCTTTTAAATTTTGAGGACAAAATTTGTTTTTAGGGGGTTAAGAGTTGTAACACCGAAAATTCGGTATTAAAGATATTTTTTAAATGTCTAGATAATTACAAAAGAAAATTTTAAATTTTAAATTTTATTGATTTTTGATTTTGGGGTTTTAAATTGAAATTTTTGGTATTTTTAAAAAAATAAAAAAAAAAAATATATCTGTGTTCCGATTTGAGGTACATTCTATGTTAATGATAAATTTAGAGTTTTAAATAAAATTAGGGTATAAATATATATATATTGATAATTGTTTATTAATTAATTAATTAATTTGTAAAAAAAAAGGGGGGGAGACGCAGCGTTTCAACTTGAAACACTGCGTCCCCATTTCCCCAATTCGATTAGGGCTTTCAGCCCTAATCGATCTCCCATCCCTTCATCTCTCTCTCTACTCTCTCTCCCGCTGCTCTTCTCTCTCCCTCTTGATCTCCCTCCACCACGAACGGCCGCGATCTGCCATCTTCGCCGCTCGCCCCCTTCGGTCGCTTTCTCTTTCTCTCTCCATCACTATCTCTCTGTTCTCTCTCTCTGTCTCTCTATTGCACCTCTGTCCCTCTCGAATCTCACTCACTCTCTTCCTCTATCTCACTAGCGAAGAAATTTTCGCCCTCCTCTAACTGTAGCCACCGTGCGCAATCGCAAAATTCTCTCCTCCCTTGCGCGCAACTGCTGAGCCTCTCTTCTCCCGTGCGCGACTGCTGGTTGCCTTCCCCTCGCTCGCGCGCGATGCTACTCGCTACCGGGGGCTCTTCTACAACCCGCGTTGAAGTCCCTAACTGTAGATCTTCGAAAGCCCTTAAACAATAACCTGCGATTTCTTCTCTACGCAAGTAAGAGCTGAATTCTAACCCTAGCTCTAGGTTTCGATTTCTCTTGATAATTAGGACTAATTGTTAAACTTTGCTTCAGTCTAGGAGCATTGCAGGGCTCGGACAGCGTTGTGGATGCACGGACAATAGAACTGCGACTTGCGAAAACCCTAGATCTTCGTGAATCTACACTTCTGTGCGCAGGTAATAGGTTGATTTCTGACAATAGCTCTAGGGTTGTGGAATAAATTACAAATTGGTATTTGAATTGGGAGATCTTATTGACTGCATCATCATGAAATGTATGTGTAGATCTGATCTTATTCGAAATGGAAAATGAGAGATAGGATTTTCAAGGCTTGTTGGGTCAGGATAAAAATTAGGGTTTATAATTTGTATTGTTTGAGAACCTGTTTTATGATTGATTGATGTTGCCTGTTTTTTGTGGGAAATTGGAATGTAAAATATTATGAGGTGTAAATGATGAGAAATTGGTAAAATGTGAGCAATAATAAGAAAGTGATTGGAATTGGGGTTTAAATAAAATTAAGAAAGTTTGTAAATCCTTGAATTTGAAGGAAAATTGAGGAATATTAAAAATTTAAGTCATTAGTGATACAAATGATCTTGAAATGATGAAATAAGGCAGTAGAGTCTGTGGATATGCAAATTAAGCTATATTAAATTAGGAAAAATTTGAAAACCCTGTCATGGGATTTTATTTGATGAAATTTGTAATTATTGGTATAGGATAATCCATTCGAATGTTGGGAAGGGTTACCTTGGATTAAATTGCGGAATTGGGAGTGAATACTCTCCCAAGAGGTGAGTGGATACATACTTATGATTTTAACTTAGAAAATGCTTTATACTGATTTTATAAATATTTCAAATGAGTTTACGAATGTTTTAAAATTGTTTTATGATTGTGGAATGTCCCAAAAGGAGATTTGAATTACCGAATGCATCCATGTGTTATTTGAAAAAAAATGATGTGCCATGTTTATTGACTTGCGTTGAAAGCGATTGATTTGAACTCATGTACTGAGAATCTGAATAACTGTTGGCACATTTTGGTTTGTGATTTGATGACTGTGAAATGGTGCTGTTGGCACACTGTTGTATATGATTTGATGATTGCGAAATGGTATTGTGTGCATGGATAATGGCTATAGTCATTCCCTCCACGGAGTGACCCGACTGGGTGACGTGGTTGGGCTGTTATATTGGATGACGAGGTAGCTGTGCTCGAGAGGTGCCTCTGAATCCCTCTTTTCGGACTAGCCTGGTTGCACCCTAGGGGAGGCCCGAGCCAAAGCCAAGAAAGGGGGTATTTTGTATGATTTATTGACATTGATGAGGAATCCCTTGGCGATTTCACCATTAGTCTGGGCCAAGCCTTTGGTAGAAAGATTTTGGCAACCCCGTGATTTTGGAAAACAAAAATATGATAATTGGATGCGTATGATTTAATTATCATGATTTGTTGAGATCTTGTTTACATTGAGATTTATTGATATGACCGTATGATTTTGAGAATGATATTTGACATGTCTACAATCATCACTCATTTATTATCATAACATGCTATATACTCACTGAGTATTTCCCAATACTCACCCCTCTCTTTCAAACCTTTCAGAGGAAGTTTAGGTCTGTGACAGCAGTTGGAGCTTGTGAAGATTCATCCGCTGACTTGTTATGTATAAGAGTGATGTAAGGTTATTTTAGTTTGATTTGAAATCATGGAAGGGAGACTTGTTCATTTTCTTTGAAATTTCATTTTGGTAAAAACTTATTGTATAAATGGGACATTTGAAGTTTATTCGATTTTTGAAAGGCCGGGATGACCGGATGCGTGCATGTGATTTGGGTTGGCCGGGTTGGCCTTGTGTGAGCTGATTTGAGTTAAATGGACCGGTGCGTCCTTTGATTGTTTTTGTTGAGAATTTTAGGTGGCTAGGATGGCCACATCGCATGCGTGCATATACAGGTTCCCACTCTTCGTTGTGTGCTGATGTGTACTCGTGTATATACAGGTTCCCACTCCCCGTTGTGTGTTGATGTGTACTCGTGCATGTACAGGTTTCTACTCCCCGATATGTGTTTGTACGTTCAGGGATGAGCCGGATGGGCTCCTTGCATGTGTATTGTTTATATGATTTCGTGTCTTGAAGGGTTTTATGCTTTTTTGATGATTTATTATAAATTTGATAGCCTTGCGGAGTTTCGGTATATGGGGAGGTTCTGCCCGTGTACCGAGACTACGCGGTGGCTGTCGCGTGGTCGATCCGAGAATCGGGGCGTGACAACCTCTGTAAGTGTAAAGATTAAGGTTTCTGATCCTTGGTTAGGTCGGGTTGACTTGCACAACTGGTGAGTCGACCTGGGTAGTCTATAGGGTAGGATTTTGAGGCATTGCATCGACAGGTTGGCTCACCCAGTGCTTGGGTCAACTTAAGTTTTGTAATTCTAAAATTTTAGGTCGACTTGTTTCCATGCAAGTACCCTTGTTCATGTGAATTTTGAGTTTATAGGTCAACTTGTTCTTGGTGTAGTTCAACCTACCCAGTTGAACCTTAATTGTTTCAAGGTATGAAATGACCAAAAAGTACAGCTAACTCCAACCAAACATCTGAGCTAGGAAGGACAATATGGTAATATCACCTTCTACTATAAAAGGGCATGAATTAAGCCCTGATTTTATTTTCTTATTCCTCTCTCCCAAACTCACGAACACTCTTTCCCTCTCCCTCTATCTCATTCTCTCTATTCGCCTCTCCCCCTCCTCACTCCCTCTTTCTCTTTGAAAATCGACCAAACCTCTTCCAAACCCATAGATTTGGGTCTCCAAACTCTCGAGCAAGCATCAAGGAGGTTTGATCTAGAGAGAAAATTAGATTTTCTAGTGAGAGAAAATCTAGGGTTTTAAGGTATTTTAGTTTGGAGACGAAATCGACGATACAAATCGAGATAAGAACTTTTCCTCATCTTACATTTGAGTTTACTTTGCTCATCTTTAAGATTTACGTGAGATTTAAGGATTGTGAAATTGGGGATTTAGGGTTAGAGTTTATGAATATTGTGCTTTGGGGAAAAATCATGAATGATAGTAGTATGTAGATGCAAATTGGTTGTGAATGATGGAATTAGAACAAAGAATAGTGGATTTTAAGAATTAGGGTTTGTTACGTGTTGGAGAAAATCAATTAACCCTGGTTCTACTAGTGATTGAATGATTATTTGGTATTCATTGTCTTAGGGTTAAGGAAATTGGAAACTAAGGAAGGATTTTTCCTTGATTGAATGTCATTGTGGATTGATTTGGAAGTGTTTACCCTCCAAGAGATGAGTGGATACATGTTTGCATTTTTAAATGAGAAAATATTTTGTATTGATTTTATAAATACTTTTAAAATTGGTTTTCAAATTGTTGTATGATTGTTGAATATCCCCAAAGAGAAATTGGAATGAAAAATGCATCATTGTGTTAAACTGAAATTAATGTGTCATGTTGGTTGATCTATGTTGAACATGTTGACATTGAACTCAAGATTTGAGAAATGTTCGAAAAATTGTTGACACATTTTGATATATGTTGTGGTATTGTGAAATAGTGTTATATGCATAATTAATAGCTATAGTCATTCCCTCCACGATACGAAGTGCGACGTGATGACTTAGCTAGGCATTTATTTGACAAGGATGTAGTTGCGCTTGAGAGATGCCTCTAAAATCCTCCTTTCAAACTAAGGTCCAAGTTAACGCCAAGGTTGGGGTATTTAGTGAGTTGAAACAAATATGAAAACTCTTGGCGATGCCACCCTTGGTCGTGGTAGGTTATTGTTGAGAATTTTAATTTTTGTCAACCCCATGATTTTGAAAAAACATAGGAATATGATTGGATGCATATAATTTGTTCTCCATGATTTATTGAACCTTATTTGGATAACTTGATGTTTGATTATGAACCCTTGCTTTCGATGGATATAATGATATGAATTTTGAGGTAAATATTTGACATGTCCACATTCATCACTCATTTATTCTTATAATATGTTATACCCTAAATGGGTATAATATATATTCACCCCACCTATTTCCATTTTTATAAAGGAAGTTTAATTGATTCTTGTGGTCATTTAGCATCAGATTTGGGATGATTGTCTTCACAGATTTCTTTTAGGTATAGATCTTATCTATTCTTTTTGAGGTGTTGATAGATGGAACTGAGAAGGATATTTTGTATAAAAGCTATTTGGAAACTTATTTAACTCTATATTTTGATTTTTGTTGTACTTGCTTATGTATAAATTTCATTGAGGACCCATGCCTTCTGTTTGAAATTCTTTTTCATGGAAGAGCACTTTTTCTGCTAATGGACAATCAGTGTCATGCCCTAACCCTCAAGTAGGACACGCAACAACTGCCAACCTGGAATACGAGTACGTTCTGTCTGTACACAGGGATAACGCAAGGCATTCATCAAAAATCTAACCTTTTTCAAAATAACTCAACAAAATCCAAAAGATCAATTCAGTGCATCCCTGTCTCAAAAGCATGCATAAGGCTGACTTGGCCATTCTAAATCTAATATATACATAAAGCCAACCCTGTCAATAAAACATTTCTAATAAAATCTTCACAAGTTCAACAGAAAGTCCAGCAAAAGAAAACGTAAACTATTCGAGAATACTTTAAAGTTAAAAATTCAAAGGGATTGATAAAATGAAGTTCAAACATAATTTCAAAAAAAATATCTACCAAATGGGCCCAATTAGTCTCCTCAAAATCTCAACCATAGTAAGAACCAGTAGCCATAGTGACAGGCTCCACAAAAACTAACTCGAGCTTGACAAAATCCGACACTAGGGTCAACTAGATCTCCTAACCTAAGCTTCCTCTAAAAAATGAAAGAAAGAAGAATGAGTATAAAAATACTGAGTGAGTAGAGTACAATAGTATGGTTGTGACAATGAATGAAGGGTGAGTGTGGAAAATCAAAACATATGTCACAATAATTCATTGAATATAAAATAGTTCCAAACAATCATAATAATTAAAAAGAAATATATCCACAATTTCAAATTTTCTAAAATCCATGGGGTCTCCCTAATAAAACCACTTTTACCTAAGATTTGGCCGAATCTGAGTGAAAGACCGCCAAAGGGTTTTAAATCCATTCATTCACAACACTACCACTCCCTTCCTTGGCGTTGACTCATACCTCACCAGAGTGTAACTAGATATAGTATGATGTGGGTAGAGGAGGGCCATGTCTACAACGCTCACCAATAAACCCCAACCATGTCAATCTGTCGGGTTGTTTTGTGGAGAGAATGACTATAGATATTTACATCACATGTACCTTTCTTTCACAGACATTCAAATCTCATTCAATGTGTCATAATTTCGACAAACGATTATCAAACCATACTATAGCATTCATGAATAATATCCAACAACATATGACACACATTTATTTGTAAACACAATAGATGTATATGTAATTCAAATTCTCATTTCAAACATCCCACAATCATAAAAATTTACACAAAGCATATAAAACCGTTCAAAATCATTTATAAAAGAATTTAAAATGATTTTCTCATTTAAAGACCCAACAGTCCGTCCACTCACCTCTTGGAAAGATAGTCACTCCTAAATTCCAAATCAAATAATATCTAAGCCCTCCTTATTCAAAATGCCTTAACCTAAGATATTGATCACAAATTAATCATTAAATCATATACCAACACTAGAACAAATTGGTTACTTTTCAATATATCACAATTCTAGTTTTCCAATAACTTTTTAGCACAACATGTGATAGAAAGATGACTGCATCTTGATCTACACTTCTCAGAACATGGAAATTCCAATTTTAGGCATAAAACCACAACTTTTGTGTTTATATCCCAATCTCATTCAAATCATATAAAAGTATCCAAGTCAATGAATATTATAGTTCAAAATTCATGATTCACATTTGTGCAGCCATTGTCATAACTTTCACTACACATATTGGATTTATATAATTCAAGTCTTAAATTAAAGAGATAAGATATAGATCTATAACTTTCATGTTCAGAGCCTAGCCTAATTCAACCTAGAAGGCCTCTCAAAAACAAAGGAAAGCATACAGCCGAAACAAGGCAGAGCAGGGTATTTTTCTGCACAGTGTATTTTTTTGAAAAATCATAAAAAAAAATCCAATTCTCATACAAATGCTTTGAATCATATGTCATTTTCAAGGTATGGAAGTCTAGTTTCATAAGAAGAAAACCTTATTGAAATTACCTACATGCAGAAGGAGTTATGATGGAAAGATTACATCATGCACAAACCATCCCTTATGCAGAAAAATCAAAGGTTTCAACTAGATCTAACTTTCCACCATTATTCTAAGTTTAGATCATTAATCCATGCTAGAAAAACATAAATCTATGTTGAAAGAATAGGATTACCTCTAGAAAAGCCATAATTTCATTCAATTGCAAACTTTGTCAAAACCTTAACTTTCTTTGGATGAAATTAACGCATGGAAAAATACCTAAAAATATCATTGGTTGTAGAACTTAGTTGGGCCTAAGAGAAAAATGTAATGAATCAAAAAAGTTTAAGAAATTTTTGAGAGAACCCTACTTACCTTCAAACAGAGTAGAGAGAGAAGAGGTTGAAAACGGAGCTTGATTTCCCTTCTAAAAACTTGCTCACACTTGGAATCAATCAATCATTGATGAACTTGTGAGGAAGTGAAGAGGGAAGATGGAGATTGAAGAGAGAGAAAGAGCTGAGAGAAGAAGAGAGCTATGAAAGTGAGAGGGAGAGGTGAGAGATGAGAGAATAGGGTTGGGTCTCGGGTAAGTGGGGGAGAGAGAGGAGAGAGTTAGTGGGTTTTTTTTTTTTTTTTTTACCTTTCTTTCTTCCTTCCCCTCTCCTTTTTTTTTTTCCTTCTCTTCTTTTGACTTTTCTCGGTGTTGTAATCGGTATAGTAGGATGATGTGTTAAATCTTTTAATCAAGACTCGATTTCAAAACTTGAGAATGGAAAAGTCTATTAGGAGAACTGTTTTCTAAATAGAACTCTTGTAAATGCCTTAATCGAATTAGTTGGAATATGCTTTCAGAATGCCTGTCCACCTGTTAGTATTAAAATCTCCATTCTGGCCACTCCATAATGTTCCACATCCTCTATCTACAGTATCAGTATGGTTCAAAAAGAAGGCTCCAACCCCTCATGCACTAAGTCAGATAGTTATACAATTTGCGACATTGGGTGACTACTTAGATCAAATTGCTTAGGGTCGAACGCAAGTTACTCAGCACCATGTCTTCTGTCATATCACAGCCACACAACCTCTTGATCGAACGTAACATGACACGTGTTTTACCATATCAACTGCCATGTTATTTATGCAACAATTAAGTTCGTGAAAGTTAAAGCACATAAATCACAATAGCATTGTTAGATAAAAATATATAAAATTTTATTATACTAAACATTAAGATGAAGATCTCACTACTTAACATAAAGATGAAAAAAAAAACAAAACAATTACTAAAAAATTTTTTACACAAAACTCTGACCATCATATCGACAAAATTGTTTTCTTATAAAATATTGACATGGTTATAAAAAAACAAAATAGTCAAAACATCACATCAAGTATAAAATCACCATATCTAAAACAAAAATCGAATTACAAATAACAATTAATTCATGTTATCAAAGATATCAAAGTTACTAGTACCGTTGACGAACCTAAAAATTAGGTAAAATTAATGACTAACTTAGAGGTTATTTAACAATTATCTATGGTTAACTCAAATGTTTAGCCTTCAATAGAAAATGGCTAATCAGAAGGTTAGAAAACAATAATCAATAAATTATGGGCTAGTTAAAAAAAATAAATGGCTAATCCAAGGGTTAGATAACAATTACCGATATTAAAATTTTATGAATTACTATCATCTGAAACATAACAGAGTTGAAAAATATTCAAAGATAGAGCATATATATAAAAATATATATGCTGTTTATACGCAAACAAAGATAGGCAGACAGGTGCAAGTAAAGAATCTAGTCCACAAAAATAGGGTTCGACTAGCCACTTGAAATATAAAATTCTTAATTGATAAGTTAGGGAACATAGGAGAAATAATAATTAAACAAAAGATTAATGTTATGTGTTTCCAAAAAACTGGAAAGAGGAGAAGATTAGAGAAGTAGAGATTTATGACCATGAGTCATGGTATATAGATAAGTATAAAACTAAGAACATGATAGAAATAATTGTCTATAAATACTTACAAGAGGATTTAGTAGAGACCAGAAGAAATGGAAATAGAATTTTGGTTATCAAGCTAATTAGTAAACAAAATGTAATTAATATATAAGTGTTTATACATCTCAAATAGGTACAAATGCACTAGGACGGTTCTAGGAAGACTTAGACAAATTTATACAAGACATACTTAGCTGAAAAAATTTATTTATCGTAGAAGATCTATATGGGCATGTAGGTGAAAGTAATAAGAGAATTGAAGCCTATATGGAAACTTTGGTTTGAATAGTAGGAATAATGTGGAGGTATTATTTTAGGATTCGTCACAACATTTGAATTGATACTCACAAACATTTTTTTTTTAAAGATAGTTATACATAATTACACACAAAAGTGAGCCGAATGTCAGTCAAATAGATTTCTTTCTCACCAGGAGGGACAATAGAATAATTTATATGGATTGCAAGATTATACTGAGGGAGAGTGTAGTAACTCAGTATATACATTTAATTTAGATGTGTAGTGTGTCTAAAAGGCAAAAGAAGGATTATCAAGTTATGAAATCATGAATTATGGGATAGAATCTGAAGGAGGAAAAGGTAGCAATCTTTAGAAACAAATTAATTTAAGCATCTATTTGACCTGCTAATAATGATTCAGAAACTATATGGGTAAAAATATCTAATAATACTGAGAATTTAGATAAGGAGATTCTCGGCGTATATAAGGGTCGAGCACCAATAGGTAGGTAGTCATGATGATAGAATAAGGAAATCCAAACTACTATATGATCTAAACGAGAGTGTTCTAGGAAATGTACAAGACTACAAAGAAAAATATGAAAAAAATTATTCATGAACAAAAAATAATTATATAACAAATTATATAAAAAACTATAAACTAATGATGAAAAAAAAGTACAGAATTGCTAAACTAAAGGATAGGAAGGGAAAAGATTTAAATAGTATTAAGTGTATTAAAAATAAGACCAATAATATCTTTGTAAAGAATGAGAACATAACAAAGTATTGGAGAGATTATTTTGATAATTTCTTTAACGTTGAGGGTACAAAAGATATTAGTAATATTGTGATACCTGTAAAAGAGATCAATAAAGATTTTAAATGCATGAATTGTCCTCATGAAGTAAGGAAGATCTAAAAACAACTTTTCTCATGTGCTTTCTAATTTTAGTTGAGACATTTTGTTTTGTATTCAACATTGTATAAACCCCGATATAATCTTCCCTTTATTAGTATCATACAATCTAAAGTTTCCTTTAAAACTCCACCATGAACTTTGTACCAGAAACCTTGAAAGTTTAACAAACTCAAAAAAATTAGATACCTACACACTTTTTTAACCAAAATGCATACTACATCAAATATTTTAACTTTTATCCACAATATACATGATATGTCGGTAGAATTATCATCTAACTTCAGCCTACTAGGTATATTTTAATGTAAAGAAATGAAATAATCTTTCCCAAAATATGCATGAGTGACACAACAGAAATCTAAATAACAACAATCACATAAAAATACCTAGCCTTTTCATTTTTCTTTTCCTTGTCATTATCCTCTTTTCCTAAGACAATATGTTAAAGGTGTACGACCCTTCGCATTTGAAATTGATGGCACCTAACGAGACATAGCCCAAGGCCCTTACCAAAAAGGATTAAAACCTCACCATGGCCATTTTAATCGGAATCATCAAATCAAACTCTCCCATAACCATCTTAGTCTTCGGTAATTAAGCTATTTGGTCACTCCACTCCTCAATGGATATGTCTTACAACTATGATCCACTCGATCAACATGATAAGTACGACTTGGGATAACCCATAAAGGAAACAAATCTATAAGTAAATTCAAAATTTCTTTATGTGGATGGGGAATCTTCCCTATTCTCAGAATGACCCCCCAGAATAAACAAATATGCCTCAACAGGCAAGGTAGGAAGCTCTTATGTTTATGGGACTTTCCCTAACCTCCAACAGGGCATATTTATAAAAGGTCTTTGACCATAGTTCCTATAATCTCGGATAATTCTCAATAATCTCTCTACAAGGAAACTATGGTTTCAAGACTCTTAGCACTCTATGGCACTTTCCAAGGACCAAGGGTATAGATATGCAGCATCGGCCGCCACCCAAGTAAGTTCTCTGTAATCCCACACACAAATCACATTGGCAACATAGAGTCGGGAGATCATTCTTCTCAATTTGTTTACCATATTCCAAAAAATTCTTCTTTCTGACTTGGACTTTGGAGTCTATCCCACCAGAATACCCTCTGACAGTATTTGCAAGTTTCAAGCCTTGGACCACATCTCCTTTCTAGACTCTTACTCAAATAGGTGAGCAGGTATCTGTGAAGAAAACACACCTCCATCAAATTGGTGTCGTATGTGGAAATAGGCCAAGAAGAAACTTGCTCTCAACCCGGATCTCTAACCTTATCACAATCATGTCATAAAAAAGGAAAAGGCCATCCATCGATTTCAATGACAATGACTTAATCGGAACCACCATCTTCTTGTTGTTACAACAGAGATAAGTTCGTAGATGGTTAGGAGAATCCTGATCGACCAAGGTTCAGGTTGTGACCTTCTTTATTGGGAAGCTTTTTAACAAATGGGCTTCATGCCTTCAGACTTACAACTCTAGACGGTTCTAATAAGGGGACTCTTTGGAGAATCATTATACCTGTAAGGTACCATAACACTCCCTGTAACCTTGGGGACTCCACCAAATCATGCCATTGCTATGGTCACCTTCAATGTAACCAAATCCCCCTTCTCCTTATAATGCCACCCTCGGTCGTCCTAACTTAAACTACCTAGAGGCTTTGCCAAGTGTTAAGCATATGAAGATCAAATTCAGAATAGCGTAGGGTACTACAACCCTTAATTGTGATACCGAACCTCAAATACCCACATTTGGGGAAAATGAAGAAAGCCTCTCAATTGAAATGGCCAAGTTCAGGGATGATCCTGCGCCAATGGACAAACCCCAACCCACTAAGGAGGTGGAAGAGATTCCAATTACCAAGAACCCTACACAAACCATTCAAATTTGAGCATGACTACCACTATGTAACCGTTGAATCGAGCCTTAAACCTGTAAAGCAAAAGAAGAGGATATTCGCTGTGGAACACTAACGTTTGATCCAAGAGGAGGTACAAAAACTTTTGACGACAAGCTTCATTAGAGAAGTGAAGTACCCAGAATGGTTAGCCAATGTAGCATGGTAAAAAGGGCCAAGAGCAAGTGGATGATATGTGCCGACTTCACAAATCTCAACAAAGCATGCCCAAAAGATAGTTATCTGCTTCCCAACATCGATAAACTTGTAGACAACTCCTCAAGTCATCAACTTTAAGCTTTATGGATGCTTATTCTGGTCATAACCAGATTCAGATGGGCCCCAGAAGATGAGGAGAAAATAAGATTCATTACAAAATTCGACACTTATTGTTACAAAGTTATGCCCTTCAACCTAAAAAATGTGGGAACTACCTTTAAAGACTAGTTAACAAAGTCTTTAACGAGCAAATTGGCAGGAATCTAGAAGCTTATGTGGACAATATGCTCATTAAGAGCACAGCCCCGAAGGTTATTTGGCAGACCTAGAGGAAACCTTCAGAACGCTGGAACATTACAACATAAGGCTTAATCCAGTAAAATTCACTTTTGGGATTACCTCGGGTAAGTTCCTCGACTTTTTTATCATGAATAGGAGAATCGAGACTAATTCAGAAAAGATTCGAGCCAACATGGATATTATGCCACCAGGACATTAAAGGAAATGCAAAGCCTTACAGGGCAAATTGCCGCCTTAAGTCGATTTATATCCACAGTTAGGGAAAATATAAACTCTTATTCGATACTCTGAAAAAAACCCGAAGATTCATATGGACCACCAAATGTCAAGTGGCTTTTGACAAGCTTAATAAATATCTTGCATCACTGCCATTGCTCTCTCAACCTACTCCTCATGAGAAATTTTACCTCTATCTGTCTATCTCTAACCACGCTCTGTGAGCAATGCTAGTACAATAAGGCACCGATGTACAAAAGTCAGTATATTATGTCAGCCGTGTCCTCCAAGAGGTAGAGATGAACTACAAGCCTATTGAAAACGTAGCCTTTGCTCTCGTCATAGCAACTCGATGCCTTCTCCTATACTACCAAGTGCACGTAGTCATGGTCTTGACTGATCAACCATTGAAGCAAATCCTTAAAAAAAGGTATATATTAGGTTGGCTAATCAAATGGAGCATTAAACTAGGAAAATTCGATATCACCTATCAGCCAAGGCCCGCTATCAAGAGTCAAGCCCTTGCTGACTTCGTCTTCGAGTGAACACTCCTGAACTACAGCGTGCAAATGCCCGCTAGTCCCCAAAAAGGGTGTACATTACCACCCTGAACACTACATGTAGATGGATCCTCTAACTCGTCTGGAAGTGGAGCCGGCTCATCCTTATGGGTCCTAATAATTTTAAAGCTGAGTATACACTATATTTCGACTTCGAAGTAACCAACAACTAGGCTGAGTACGAGACACTCTTAACAGGACTATGAATAGCGATGTCATTGGGAGCCCAAGAAATAAGGTTATTACAAATAACTAGCTTAGGGTAAAGAAGGTCGAAGGCACTTACAAGGTAAGGAACCAATAATGGCGAAATATTTAGTGAAATTGAATAAAATGACACAGGGATTTCAAAGGATCGACATACAATAAATCCCTAGATTGGAGAATGCTAGAGCCGACATGCTATCTAAGCTGGCTAGCTCAGACTTAGTAGCTCCAAGCTGAACTATATATGTCAAGAGCCTTCCCAACCTTAGTATTGATGAACCAGTGCAAATCTTGTCAACACACCAATCATCGAGTTGGAAGAACCAGATTTACGTAGACAATGGCCAACTACCAAAGTCATCCATAAAAGCGGCTAAGGTTAAATAAAATGTTGCATGGTATGCCATCATCAATGGGGCTCTCTATTGGAAATCTTTAAATCACCCTTACCTTTATTGTCTAATTCCCGAAGAAGGAGACTACGTTCTCAGATAGATACACGTAGGAATATGCGAAAATCATCTTGGAGAATGGAATTTAACAAACATGGCTTTGAGGCAGGGTACTTTTGGCCTACCATGAAAGCTAATGCAAATGGTTTTGTTAAGAAATGCGATAAGTGCCAGCTCTTCTCCTCAGTCCCCCACCATCGTTCTACCAAATTCTGTCCAATTATTAGTCCCTAGCCATTTGCACAATGGGGGATAGACATAATAGGTCCGTTTTCCTATGCCACGGGACAATAGAAATTGCTCATCGTCGCCATTGATTACTTTACTAAATGGATAGAAATAGAGCCAGTGGACCATATCAAAAACAAGAAGATACAGAAGTTCATTTGGTCATCGTTAATTATGAGATTCAGATTACCTCGCTCTTTAATCACTAACAATGGAAAGCAATTTGATAATAGAGAGTTTAAGGAATTCTGTGATAAATTAGAAATTAAATATCGGTTGACATTAATCATCTATCCCCAATCTAATGGTCTCACTGAGGTGACGAACCAAATAATTCTACAAGGGCTTAAGACCATGCTGGATGAAGGAGAAGGGTTGTTGAGTAGACAAACTCTACACAATTCTATGGGCGTATCATATAACACCATGAAAAGCTATTGGAGGAACACTATTTAGTTTGACATATCGATCAAAATGAGTACTTCTAGTCGAAATAGGTATTCACTCCCTATGACTAGAACAATACCAAACAAAACCAAATGAGCACACCCTTCGAGAATCAAACTAGACTTCCTGTCGAAATCTAAAGATATCGCATTTGCTCGAAAGGTAGCCTACCAATAGTAAATTGCTAGATATTACAACAAGAAGGTCAAAGCTAAAATATTCAGACCCAAAGACCTGGTAATCCAAAAGGTGGAAGCGACAGGATAATCACAGCCGGGTGTAAGCTCACATCCAAGTTTCACTACTCTCTTATCATAGATATCTATTACTTTATGATTCATCAATATCAATAATATGTTTTCAATGCCATAAGCATATGCTTTTTAGTCAAATGCCTTATTAACGAGACCTAGCATAAGACTACTACCTTCAAGTACCCTCGGTGCAATACCTAGTACGCTAAACATTTTCAAGGCACAAACGCCTTGGAGTACCCTCAGCGCAACACCAGTATGCTAAACATTTTCAAGATGCAATAACTCTAAGTACTCTCGATACAATGCCTGGTATGCTAAACATGTTCAAGGTGTAATGCCTCTAAGTACACTCGATGCAATGCCTGGCATGCTAAACATTTTCAAGGTGCAATGCCTCCGAGTACCCTTGGCGCAACACCTGGTACGCTAAACATTTTTAAGGCACAATTCTCCTAAGTACCCTCGGTGCAACATCTAGTATGCTAAACATTTTCAAGGTGCAACATCTCTGATTACCCTCAATGTAACACCTAGTACGCTAAATATTTTCAAGGTGCAATGCCTCTGAGTACCCTCGGTATAATGCCTTGTACGCTAAACATTTTTAAGACGTAACGTCTCTGAGTACCCTCGGCGTGATGCCTGGTACACTAAACATTTTCAAGGTGCAATGCCTCCCAACACTCTTAGCACAATGCCTGGTACGCTAAACATTTTTAAGGTGTAATGCCTTTGAGAACTCTCGGCGCAACGCTTGGTACGCTTAAACATTTTTAAGGGACATCATCTCCAAATACCTTCGACGCAATGCCTAGCATGACCACCACTCACGACACCAAATTTCCTATCTATTCGACATGGAATAACACAAAAGATGTTTATACTTGCTCACTAGTAGACCATGAATAAAAATAAATACAAAACAATCCGAGAGGGAGGAAAGAAACAAACATTAAGCACATCAACATGAGCAAGCAAGAAAATTATCATATACATGAAAAAAGGACTCATTTTATTTATTTTTCAATAACTTCTTTACATGACAATTCGAAACTTATATTAACAATCAGAAATCTAAATTCTTTCTTATATACAAGGTGGTTAAGGAGACCAAAAAAAAATTAAAGAGGATATGCCAAATCTCTTTTCTCAACATCAAGTTCTCCCATACTCTTTACACCAATAAGGAGATGTTGGTCTTGAATCTAGCTCACCTATTCTCTTCACCCCTAGGGGTAGTTACAATAAATGTGCCCGGCCATCTCTGTCAGCCCTCACAAAAAGAGGGAGTCCCTGATCCTCTAATTTAGAATACAAATAGGAGATGGGAATCCCATAAGATGTGAGGCATCCTCAGGAACCTCAAAACAAGGCCATCACAAACTTGGATCACCAAATGCCATGATGGAATATCGTATCAATAGCATTCAAAAAGCATAAAAATACCACCATACAAAATCTCTCATCTTTATCCTACAGAACAACAAAACACCATCATAGGCTTCGATCACCAAATACCGTATTGCCATATCTGAAAGTCATATAAACTTTGCTTTGTCGTTTAATAAATAACTCATAAGCCAAACCCTACCCTATAGATTTTTGTCACAAATCTCTACCATTTAGAGCCAAAACCTTGAGAATGGCCTATAAAATGTAGTGACGAGCTTCAGAAGTCGAATGCCATGTTTTTATTAAATAAAGGATTGACTGTCCAACTCCTATATTAATAACATAACTTGTTACCCACCTTCTACACCTCATGGTAGCATCTACATTAACTTAATTGACCATTCCTCTCCTCCTCTAAGCCTAATGTTCCTTGTCTAGTGAACGTTATGAAAGCTCTCTCTCTCTCCCTCTCTCTCTCTCTCTCTCTCTCTCTCTTTCTCTCTCCTCCTAACACCATCTCTTCAACTTAACCTTAGGAGTGAGGGGTAAATAATAGTACCTGATGAGACATGGCCTAAGACCCATTAACAAAAAGGATCAAAACCTCACCATTAACTTGGAATCACCGAACCCTCTCATAACTCCTCAGTTATCTTAGTCCTTGTTACTTAAGCTTCTCGGTCACTCCACTCCTTGATGGATACGTCTTACAACTATGATCCACTTGATCAACAAGATAAGTACGACTTGAGATAACACATGAAGGAAACAAATCTTTAAGTAAATTCAAACTTTCCTTACGTAGACGGGAATCTTCCCTGTTCTTGGAATGACCCCTCAGAATAAACAAATATACCTCATAAGGTAAGGAAGGAAGCTCCTATGATTATGGGACTTTACCTAACCACTAAGAGGGCATATCTTTTAAAGGTGTTTGACCTTAGTTTCTGCAATCTTGAAAATTCTCAACAATCTCACCATAAGGAAATTAGCAAGACTTCCAACACTCTATGGCACCTTCCAAGGACCATGGGTATATATGCACAACATCAGCCGCCATCCAGGTATGTACTTGTGAACCTACACACAAAGCACACCAACAATACGAAGCTGAGAGACCTCTCTTCTCAATATATTTACCATATTTCAAAAAATCTCTCTTCTGACTTGAATGTCAGAGTCTCCCTAGTATTTGTAAGTTTCAAGCCTCAGACCACATCTCATTTTTAGACTCCTATCAGATAGGTAGAATAAGTATCTAAGGAGAAAACCCATCTCTATCACAAATAATGAATATTATCCAAATTTTTACTTTAAATCTAGCCATGTGCTACTAAGAACCTCCCTCACCAAAATTTATGCCTTGTTGATTATTACCATTGAGTAACCAAAATAGTACCCTTCATCAAACTTTGAATTGTATCATAAGGTAACAACAGTTGAGTATTTTTATTCTATGATTATATTTTTTTTCCCTACACAACAACATATTTCATATGAATCAATAAGTAAAGCTTTAAAGCAATAGCATCTATCTTCATCCTTAATTTTAATCTCTATTTTCTTAAATAATCAAGAATTCAGTTTAACTCATTCAAGTGCTTCATGAGTTTTCCTCCTCCTCTCTCAAAAGTTTATACTACATCTCCTTCAGATGCAACCAAACATTTTGTCAACTAAAGTTTTTCCAACCTTTTTCCAAATTCTAACGATAGAAGCATCATCAATAATGTTATTAATAGTCTTGTCTGCAATGTAAAGCCGTATTGTGCTCACAAACCTTTTTCCAAACTTCTCACATTTAGCATCACTCATCATGTCTTATCTAACTTTTTGACATTTCAAACTTTTGCCAAATCTTATTAAACAAGACGATCCTTTACACTTCTCTACCATACTATAAAATTGTTCTAACCATCAAAGTTCTTAATTAAGAAGTTTAAAGTGATACCATAATGTTTGTTAAATTTCTTTGACAAATGAAATCCCACTCTGATATCAATTATTGGGAATAAAACCAAATAAAGCCAATAAATTAGCAAACAAAACAATCATAATCAAATAAATAATAAATAATGAAAGGGAAACATTTTATGTGATTTGATACCATTTGCTCAAGTCTTAGAGAGACCTAAGTTTGTTTGTTATGAAAATAAACTGATATAAATAGTAATGACCTATTTGAGAACCTACCTAAACATAAATACCCCTTGTACACTAATGCTGTGGAATTTATATATATTTATGCCTTTTAATAGTATATATTTTGACTTTTTATATAATTTTTAAGTAATTTCACTAGTTTTTGTTTATTTGTTTTTCAAAGTTAAATTGATAAAACATAGATCCAACGCTAGAAGGTAGAAGACTAATACAAATTAATCATATCTTTCTAGTAGTGATTGACTACAATTGTACTAGTTGGCACAATTGCACCGATGCAAAAAACACTTATCATTTCTAGCTTGAAGCTCTTTGATCTGTTGACTTCTAATTTCCTTCTAGTACTCTAAAAGAGGGATTTGGAAGTAATTTTGTATATTGCTTTGTAACTCTAGTTTTCTATTATTTAGAGAAGATCTATAAATGCATAGAGAGAGAGAGAGATTTATAAAATCATATTTTACACTTTTTACACATAATAGAAAAGAGGTTAGGAGGAAGAGAATCCTATCCAAGCGGTTTTCTACCTCTCTCTCTCTCTTTCAATGTCTTCTTTTAATTTTAATTGTATATTTCATTCCATAAGTGGCTAAATCTAGTCATTAGTACTCCATTGTAAGAACTATTTTGGTTTGAGTATTTAATTCAATAGTTGTTGATATTTTTTATGAATTGTTTAATTATCATGTTCTTAATGTTTTCTGATTGATTGATCACATATTAAATTCTGTTGGATATTCTAAATGAAGGGAATTTTATGAATAGAATTAGGAGTAATCAATATATATGGAATGCATAAAAGAGATTTTGTGATGACATGCTATCCAAGCATTGTATCACCTAGTGAAAGCAAACAGAAATGCAAATGAAAAAACAGCCAACATGATTAAAATGTGATGTTTAAACTTACGACAGTAACACTCTCCTTGTGTGATAACATGGAATGAGATTTATATTAAAAGAAAGTAAATTATTTATTATTTCTAAATAAAATGTTAACAAAGTCTCCCCTATATAGTGACTATTTAACCACCTAGGGTTAGTATGAAATCTGATAAAGCAAACAACAACACCTCTAGTATCAAACAAACTGGCATTAATGGCGCTCCCGATCATCTAGCACAACACACCATAATATGTAATCACAATATAAACAAACTATGCACATAGGGCTATATTTGGTTATCAACTAGACATCTACATATAAAGCATAACTCATATAATCTCAAAAGAAACACAAGGACTACATAACTTAATAAAAGCAGTGGTCAAAAATGGGTAGGGATCTAAATTCATTAGCTCAAAGGTCTATACCTTGTGATTCCCTGTTATCTCCTTGATCACCTGAAAACGAAAATATTGGGGTCAGCATAAGTTGAACAATAGCATGCATAACAAGTAAGCAAGTATAGGAATATCAATATCACTATGCAAATAGCGTAATATGGAAGAATACACCAGAGATACACATTATCTTAAGCAATCCTAATGAAATAAGTGCAATTACCACTCTTACCCCTCTAGATTCATTATCCTTGTCTATCTTTGTTATTCTAACTTTAAATTAATGATTAAACAAAGGAATAGAATGTCGAACAAAGCTAGTATATGAGGGTCTGAAAGTGCAAACCAAAATTATATACTTCTAAATGAAATTTAGGTCTTTTCAGGTTAGACACCTCAAATATTTCACCTGCTTCTAATTCTATCCTCATATGAAGAAGAGTTACATCTATAATTCCTCAAACTTCATTCGCAGGTTTCGCAAAGCTTTCGAAACTCCATATACCAACTGTACTCTCTAAACCTCGCCCACGAACTTCGCAAATCTTTTAAAGAAATCTTTGTGTTATCACTTTCTCTTTATATTTTTTTATGGTTCTCATGATGTAATGATCATAAAGACCATCATTTATCCCAAGGATTACATAAGATACATAACCAAACATCACGAATATACAATTTAAACAGTCAACCAACTCATAGCACACCTATGAGCCATTTCAATAAGTTTCCAGCACAAACAGGCTTTAATAAAATTGTCATAACTCGAACAACAATATCTGGATTGAGATAAATCCAATTGTCACTTAAAATTAGGACTTAGGGCTATAACTTCACAAAGATATCTAAATCAATCAAAGTTATGACTAAAAATTTACAATACATCTTAAGAAGTTTTAGAAAAATTAACAAACCTTCTTTTGCATATATCAAATTGAGGTGATTTCAATGCTAATTTAAAGCTAAGATAGAAAGTTACAATTTTTATGTTCAGAGTTTAGCCTAATTCAATTTAAAAGGTAGTTAAAAATCATAACAAGTTTCAAAATAAAAATAGGAGAGAAAATAGGGCAGTTTTCTATAAAATTTGTGTTACTTTGAAAATTAACCAAAAATACAGTTCTTATAAAACTCTTCAAATCATTTGTCATTTTGAAGCTATGGAAGTCTACTTTCATTAGGAAAAAACCTCACTTGATTTACAGTTGTACAAAAAAGATATAAAATAAAGAACAAAGCATGGTCATATTATAAAATCAGGTAGAATCTCTCAATTTCCACACCTTATATTCAAGATTTGAAATTTCTTTCTTCCTCTCCCACTCTACTCTCATCATAGAATGATCACAACTTAAGCATCAATTAAACATAAAAATGCATGGCACTTACCTTTCCAAACTTTTAATCTCACTTTACTCTTCTACTTCCAACTTCCTTGTTTCCTTTGTGTTTTTATCTTGTTCTAAGCTTGTTTTACAACTTTTCTACACTTCTTTGTGAAATCATGGTAGAATCTCTCAATTTCCACACCTTATATTCAAGATTTGAAATTTCTTTCTTCTTCTCCCACTCTACTCTCATCATAGAATGATCACAACTTAAGCATCAATTAAACATAAAAATGCATGGCACTTGCCTTTCCAAACTTTTAATCTCACTTTACTCTTATACTTCCAACTTCCTTGTTTCCTTTGTGTTTTTATCTTGTTCTAAGCTTATTTTACAACTTTTCTACACTTCTTTATGCTAATGACAATAAATATATGGATGAAGGTTGCTTAATCTAAGCTCAAGTGGAGGTTTTAATGTTTGGGGGTGGTTTTTATGAGAAGAAGGTAGGATGCGGGAATAAGGTTTCTAGGAACTGAAGGTTATGTTAAAGCCGTGAGTGTCAATTGTTGGATATTGATGGTGTGGCTTCTCTCTCTCTCTCCCTCTCTCCCTCTCTCCCTCCCTCTCTCTCTCTCTCGCTCTCTCTCTCTCTCTCTCTCTCCTTTTTAAATACATTTTTAATTTTTTTACTTTTGTGGGTCCTATATAAAATCCTAATTTGGTTCTCTTATTGACTTATTTCAACTGTTCTCATTCACCAGTATGTCCGCTAGTCAGCGTTAATTTTCATATGCTCAACCTCTACTTAAAATTATAAACATAAAATCAAAACATGCATCGTAAATAAAAATAAAGTCAATAAATTTTATCATAGTGCGAGGTGAAAAATTTTAATGTGTTCAATAAAATACAAATGTAAATGTATGCCTTAATGTTTTCTCAAAATATGACCTTACATCATTCCCCCTTTAAATATCTAGTCCTCTGGATCATTATTCATGCTTAAAGAGAAATGGATACCACTATTTCATTTCTGACTCTAACTCCCAAGATGCTTCTTTGGAAGTGTGGTGTCTCTGCAGAACTTTCACCAATCTGATAGTCTTGCTCCCTAAGTTTTGCTATCAAGAATCTAAAATCTAGATCGATTGCTCAACATATATTAAATCCTCTGCAACTTGGAGTGGCTAATACCTAATTACATGTGAAGGATCATGAATGTACTTCCTTAACATGGAAACATGAAAGGTAGGGTGAATTCCTTCAAATGCCAGTAGTAGAGCCAATTCATAAGCAGATAATCCAGATCTAGCTAGGATCTCAAAAGGATCAACAAATCTAGGGTTGAGTTTTCCCTTTTTCCTCCCAAATCTCTTCATACCTTTGGTTAGAGAAATTTTGAGAAAGACTTTGTCTTCCACCTCAAATTCCAAATCTTTGTCTCTGATTAGCATAACTCTTCTATCAAGATTATGCTATTCTAAGTTTTTCCTTAATAATTTGGACTTTTTCTGTAGTCTCTTGTGGATAAGCAGGCCCTGTTTTAGATTGAAGTAGTTATTTCTCTCTCACTTCATCCCAACAAAAAGGAGTTTTACATTTTCTCTCATGTAATGCTTCAAATGGTGCCATGCCAATGCTAGAGTGATAGCTGTTGTTATAAGCAAATTTTACTAACATCAAATGCTTAGCCCAACTACCACGGAGTTCTAAAACACAAACTCTTAACATATCCTTTAAAGACTGTATAGTCCTTTCTAACTAACCATTTGTATAAGGATGATATGCTATGGGAAGTTAAGTTTAGTTCCCAACCTGATTTGGAAATTCTGCCAAAATTGAGAAATAAATCTTGGATCTCTATCGGAAACAATAGATATTGGTATGACATACAATTGCACAATCTCATCAATATAGAGTTTCGCCAGTTTCTCCATGGAATAAATCACTGTAGTAGGAGAAAGTGAGCTGATTTGGTGAACCAATCCACTATCACCCATATAGCATCAAATTCACTCAGCGTTTTGGGCAATCTTGAGACAAAGGGATTGACACAAATCCCTATACATCTTGATGGATCCTGGATGGATAGAAAAAATTAAATTATGTGCTTCTTCTAAGATTAATCTCCTCAACCTCTAAGCCTCTAGAACTATTAATCTATCTTGAAATCTAATTGTCTCATTTGCTATGTTGAATTTAAGCTTTCCCTCTTGAGAACATTTTCTTTAAGCTTAATAGTCATTTTATCAGTCTGTTGAGCCACCCTAATGTGATCAGATAGATCTGATCAAACAATAAACAAAACCAAAAGAGACCTCGAGCTGGAATTCTCAGCATCAATCTTTAGCTACTTAGACTAAGTATTATCTGATACTAGTTGTGCCAGATAGCGTAGAGATGTTACTAATACTATGTATTTGTAACTCAATGCATCTGCAACCACATTTGCTTTGCCAAGCTAATATTGAATAGTTACATCATAGTCCTTCAATAGCTTGAGCTATCTACATTGTCTCAAAGAGTAAATGAAAACTTAAGACTTTGATAATCAGTGAATATTTAATGGTGCTCACCATAAAGGTAATGTCTCCAAATCTTTAAGACAAAGATAATGACCACAAATTCCAAATCATGTGTAGGATAATTCTCTTCATAAGGTTTCAACTGTCTAGAAGCATAAACTATCACATTTTGTCCCATCATCAGTACATAATCCAAACTGGTCCTAAAAGCATCTCTAAAGACCATAAATCCTTGTCCACTGATTGGTAATATTAACATTGGGATCAACACAAGTTTATCCTTAAGAGTTTAAAAACTAATCTCATAATGTTTATCCCACATGAAGGGTGTAATCTTATGAGTCAATCTCATAATTGAAGCAGCTATCAAAAAGAAATCCTTAACAAATCTGTCGTAATTGTTGGTCCCTGTGACTACCAAGAAGGGGGTTGAATAGGTGGCTTTTAAAAATTTAATCTAACTCTACTTATATATAAAATAATTTGATGTCATTCTAAACATATACAGTGAAAAATAAAAGTAAGGATAAATAGACAAATCTAATTTTATAGTGGTTTGGTTTTGTGCCGATGTCCACTCTTCCAGCCAGTAAGATTGGGTATAATAACTTGCTAATTTTCTATTATGATACGAAATTACAAAGTACAATCCAAGAACTATTGACTTCCGATCTTCCTACGCATGATGATGCTTCATCCAATAGGGAAACAGTCACCAAACTTCCTCACAAGTTCAAGAACATAACACAATTAGGGCTGTTCAAGTAACTAGCTCTAGAATGAATATCTCACTCAAGAAATGTTGAAAACACTCTATAAAAATTGATGTATACTCTCTGCATATCAAACTTTTAATCTCAAAAGAACCCCCATTAAATTTGTCACCATCATTGAAGATATATATATATATATATATATATATATACAAAATTGGTATCCCAGCATGCTTTTACTACTATAAAATGATGGTAACTTTTTGACTTGTTTCACAAAAATCTTTCTTGATTTCTCGAGATGCTAATGCCATAAATACTTGAATTTGTAGCCCTACATACTTTCCTTAACATACAATTTCCGAATTTGAAAAAGCTTGATTGTACATAGAGATATAATGGGCTAAGTATATGCAAATGATCAAGTCACATTTCTTGGAAAATTGTCAAATTTTCTAGACTTTGAAATTCCTTATTCAAAAGGATCTAAGTAAACAAATGCTTGACTTTCCCATATCAGCACCACAAATTAAGGCCATTTGTTTTTGAACTTTCCTTCCCTAAGAGAGATCATTTGTTGGATGAAGCCAAAAGCTGCAGCTGCCATGTTTGAATACAAATCCATTTGAATTCAAATACTTTCCCAGATTATGACTTGAACTTGGAGACCTTTCTCCTTTGGTACTCTTAGACTTTCCTTTCCCACAAGGTATCCCTTTAATTACGGTTTGGTCAAGGTGTCTGATTATATTTTGAACTAAGTACAGTACTCAATCTAAACTTAGATTGCTGAGTTAGGTCTTCAATTAATAAAAAACAAAACTTCTGCCTCTGTGACAGCCTTTATGGTGTAAGATAACTTACCTTTATGGCATCCTCTATAGCAACTTCAATGGACCCATTTTATGAGATTTTCCAAACAAAACTTAACTGCACACTTAGTAAAAATATTAGAATAATATGAAAGGTTTTATTATCATCAAAACTCCACAGGGATAACAATTTTCCTAATAGTAATAATTTGCCAAACTTAAAAAAACTATGCACCTCTATAACTGTAGTAGGCGTGGACCAATTAACAATAGATTTAACCTTCTTTGGATTTACTGAAAGTCCATTACTAGAGACAACATGACCCAAGAAAGTTATTTTGCTGAGTCAAAACTCACATTTACTTAGTTAAGCATATAATTTCTCAGTCCTCGAAGTCTGTAAAGTAATGTGAAGATGCTATTCATGCTGAACTTTATCTTTTGAATAATCCAAAACATCATCTATAAATACCACAATAAAATCATCCAGATATGCTCTAATACACAGTTCATCAAATTCATAAAAATTGCTAGGGTATTGGTTAGCCCAAATGGCATCACCAGGAACTCATAGTGGCCATAGTAGGTGTAAAAAGCTATCTTAGGTATATCTTCTTCTCTAACCCTAATCCAATTATAACCTGATCTAAAATCCAGTCCAAAGAAAAGGGTATTTGTTCTTGATGATAACTTGATTCGATTTGCACTAGTCAATACAAAACCTCAAAAAACCTTCTTTTTCTCTTTATGAATAAAACTTGAGCATCCTAAGGAGAAACACTCGGATGAATAAATCCCTTATCCATAAGTTCTTGTAACTAACTTTTCAACTCTTTTAATTTAGCCAGTGCCATTCGATACGTAGCTGTAGAGATAAGTATGGTATCTGGCATCACATTAATAGTAAACTCTATCTCTTTAATTGATGGCAATCCGAGCAAATCATCTAGAAATATATCTGGGAAACCTCGAAACACTTATATGTCAAACAACTGAGGTTGCACTTTCTTATCTTCAGTGACATAAGCTAAATATCTCTGACAATCACTAGAAATCATCTTAGTTACTTCAATAAAAGATATAACTGGAGCTCTGATAAATTTATCACTAATAAATAAAATCTGCAACTATTAAGGTGGTGAAAACCAAATGGTCTTCCAGTGACAATCAACCAATGCATAATTAGCTAATAACCAGTCGATACCCAGAATTACGTCATGCCCCTAGAAGCTCACAATACAGTCTCTATAAATCTCAGTAACAAGAATCTCATCCCTAAGTGGTGTAGCAATCTATAATCACTATTCTAGAGGTTCGAACTCACAAGGCAGATGTATGATAAATGCTAATGAAATGAATAAATGCATGGCACCCGAATCAATCAGAACATGAACACCACAAAAAAATAATTTCATCCTACCTGTGATCACATCAAGTGAAGCATGAGCCTCCTGTGTAGTAACTACATGAACTCTGACCTAACCTCCAAGGCCTGGTGGCATATCTAAGGTCATCTTTGCTGTGGCCGTGGTGGTAGAACTGGTCTAGGTTGTCCTGGTCTCAATGGAACTAGAGGGGCTATGCCCTGCTAAGTCGGTAGAGGTCTGGGTGGTAAAACATGTTGTAAAGGAACGGGCTATCACTGCCCGGGCCTAAGAGGACAACATGAAGCATAATGGCTCTGCTGAAAAAATGCGAAACAAAGTCGTTCCTCCCTCACATAGTCTAGTATGAAAATTTCGACAACTAGGACATGATGGTCTCTTACAGGAGCTCTCATCTTGCTTATACTACCTCTTTTTTCCTTTTTCTTCTTCATGCTTGAAATTTGAACTTTCGCTGGCCTCTTTCCCCGTAACCTTTCCTCTCTGTTCTCAGTAACCAATTCCAAAACCTTTCCCTAGATCAACGGTTTCATTTTCCTAAACCTAGTCAATAATTTTTAGAATCGACGGTTCTCTCGAGAAATAAATATGTTCCCTCTATCTTTATATCCATCCCTGTGATCTGGGGCTCTCTGATCTCTATCTGATATAGCCTGATCTGATTCAGAACTAATCAATACTGCTAGAGTTGTCGAAATTGACATGGCTTAGGAAGTAGGGGTTGCATGAGTAGTTGCAGAGACATCTGTAGTCTCACTCCCTATCATTGGATAAAAAAGTCTCTCTGTGAATCTATGTTTCCCTAGACATGTGCCTACCACAGTCACCAAGGCATCTAAAACTTGTCACAGATCTAACTCTGGTGATCTTTGAGCACCTGGCATTTGTGACTGAGGCTCATATCTTTGCTCATCATCCCTATTCTCTCCCTAAGGAGGCATTTCATCTAATCTCCTGGCCTTAACAATTTTATATGCTAATAACCTAATGAATACAAATGACACACAATGTTACTCATTAGATAAACCACTCTTGATCTAGTAGTCTATACCTATGACTCAAATCCTGGGTATAAATTACCAAAAATCTTGGACTCTGATACCAACTGTGATGAGCCGCTATCCAAGCATCACCACCCCCTAGCAAAGAAGATAAGCATACAAATGTAGAAGCTATTAATATGCCTAAAATGCAATATCTGGAATTGCAACAATTACACTCTCTGTGTGTGATAACAAAAAATGAGATTTATATTAAAAGAAAATAAATTATTTGTTCTTTCCAAATAAAATATCAGCAGAGTTTCCACTATATAGTAACTATTTAGCCACCTGGGGCTAGTATGAAATCTGATAAAGCAAATAACAACATCTCTAATATCAAACAAACTGTCATGAATGGAGCTCTTGGCTAACCAGCATAACACACCATAGTATATAATCACAATATAAACAAAACTATATATAGGGCTCTCCTTGGCTATCAACTATATATCTACATATAAAACATAACTCATACAATCCCAAAAGAAATACAAGAACTACATTCCTTAACAAAAGAAGTGGTTAGAAATAAGTAGGGATTTAAATCTCTTAGCTCAAAGGCCTCCACCCTATGATTCCCTCTTATCTCCCAGATCGCCTGAAAATAAGGATATCGGGATCAACATAAGCTGAGTCAATAAATGGGAGACCAATAGCATGCATAACTATCAAAGAAGCATAGAAATATCAATATCATCATATAAATAGTGTAATATGGAAGACTACACAAGAGATACACATTATCTCAAGTAATACCAAGGAAAAAAGTGTAGTAACCACTCTAAATTCACTATCCTTCTCTATCTTTGTTATTCTAATTTTAGATTAATAATTAAAAAAAGAAATTGAATATCAAACTAAGCTACTGCATGAGGGTCTAGAAGAACAAGTCAAAATTTGGTACTCCTAAATGAAATCTAGGTCTTTTGGGTTAGAAACCTCAAATATTTCACATGCTTCTAATTTTACCCTCATAGGGAGAAGAGATAAATCCATAGTTCTTTAAGACTCGCTCACAAGCTTCGCAAAATTTTCAGAGAAATCTTTGTGTTATCACTTTCTCTTTATATTTTTTATAATTCGCATGATGTAATGATCATAAAGACCATTTATCACAAGGATTATACAAGATTCATAACCAAATGTCATGAATATGCAGTCCAAATAGTCAACCAACTCATAGCATACCAATCAACCACTTTAATGAGTTTTTATACAAACAAACTTTAATAAAACTGTCATAACAATACCTGGATTGAGATGAATCCAACTGCCACTTAAAACTAAGATTTTGGGCTACAACTTTTAAGTTCATAGCTAGGTTCACTTCCAATCACACACGGATACCCAAATAAATCAAATTTACAACCTAAAATTTACAATATAGCTTGAGTAGTCTTAAAAAAAATTAATATAACTTCTTCTGCACATGTCGAATTAAGGTGATTCTAGTGCCAATTTAAAGATAAGAGAGAAAGCTTATGTTCAAAGCTCAACCTAATTTAGTATAGAAGGTAACTAAAAATCATTGTAAGTTTTTGATCAGAAATAGGAAAAAAATAGGGCAATTTTCTAAAGAATTTGTGCTACTTTGAAAATTAACCAAAAATACAATTCTCATGAAGCTCTTCAAATCTTATGTCATTTTAAAGCTATAAAATCTAGTTTCATTAGAACAAAACCTCACCTGATTTGTAGTTATGTAGAAAAAGATATGAAGTAAAGAACAAAGCAAGATCATGTTATGAAACAGGGCAGAATCTCTCAATTTCCACACCTTATATTCAAGATTTGAAATTTCTTTTTTCCTCTCTTACTCTACTCTTATTATAGCATGATAACAATATAAGAAATATGATATACATGATCTTTAAGCATTAATTAAACATAAACATGCATGGTACTTGCCTTTCTAAACTTTTATAATCTCATTTTGCTCTTTTACTTCCAACTTCCTTGTTTCCTTTTGTGTTTTTATATTGTTCTAAACTTGTTTTACATCTTTTCTATACTTCTTTATGCTAGGGACAGAAATTATATGGGTGAAGGTTGCTTAATCTAAGCTCAAGTGGAGGCTTTAATTGGGTTTGGGGGTGGTTTGTGTAAGAGGAAGGTAGGACATGGGAATAGGTTTTCTGGGAAGAGAAGGTTGTGTCTTAAGCCCCTTCTCTCTTTCTCTCTCTACCTAAGTGGAATGTGGGGCTCCAAGTATGGTGATATGTCAAAGGTGTGAATGTCGTGTTTTGGGAGTTGATGGTGTGGCTTCTCTCTCTCTCTCTGGCCCCTCTCTCTTAATTAATTTTCATTTTTTTCCTTTTGTGGGTTTCACATAAAACCCTAATTCGGTTCTCTTATTAACTTATTCCAACCGTTCTCATTCACCAGTATGTCTGCTAGTCTGTATTAATTTTAATATACTCGACCTCTACTTAAAATCATAAACATAAAAATCAAAACATGCATTACAAATAAAAGAAAATCAATGAATTTTATCAAAGTGCGATGCAAAAAATTTAAGTTTGTTCAGTAAAATGCAAATACAAATGCATGCTTTAATGTTTTCTTGAAATCGGAACTTACAGATTTGGTGCGTGATAAGTATAATCATGAAGAAACTTCTTCTTAATGTATTATTTGTAATTAAATTTGTACAAGAGTCATCCAGTTATTACATAACAATAAGACTAGTACAATTTGAGAAAGTGACTAAGGTAAATTAGTTTTCTGATTGCCAGTTCTTGGAATAATAAATTAACACTTAACTTTCAGAAAATAAACTATATAAAGAATGCAATTCGATGTTTCAGTGATATTTATCTCTTTTGATATTTGTTTTTATTTATTTTTATATCATTTTTAGATTAGTAGATTTTAGAAAAAACTTTTATCTTTTTCATATTCTAAATATTACAAGTAGTTACTTAAACTAGTAATTAGACTACAGTATTCAAAGGAACGATATCTTATTTATCATTTTATTAATTGAATAATTCGTATACTTGCGAATTTACACATTAAGTTTTCGCCACTGTTTTCATGAATTGTTTTTGTGAATTTTAATTAGTGAAATGGTATTTAAGAAAAAAATAAAAAATAAAACAAAACACAAGGGGAATTTCATGTGTGTTGCTTTTGTCTCTTGTTCTTAGCGGATTATCTATTAAAAGATTCATTTTAAACATAATATTACCTGCACTAGGTGTGTTGGACACCACCATTATTATGAGTGAAATACAAGTAATTATAGCCATGAACATTCCTTTTATCACAGTAATTTTTGTGTCTAACTTTACTAGACCGTTTGATACAATTATGGATAGAGGGAACAACAAAACTTTGCTTGATACCAAAATTTTGCGATACCGCCTCCACCATGGGAATTTCAATATCTAGCGAGCATCTCAAATTGTTGGTCACAACCAATGTCTGAATTACAACATTGAAGAGTTAAGAATCCAGAGGAAGAATAGGGATTATACATGGAACAAGCACAAGTTGAGTTAGTGAGAAGAAGGCTTGACAAACTCAACCTTGCAAAGACTCGAGGACAAAATGAGTCTACTTATCAAGATGACTAAATCTATGTATAAGAAGGAGCAAAACCAATTGATTTATGATATCAAGGAGAACCCATAAAAGAATAACAAAAACATTTGGTTGAGTAGTAAGAATATGCAAAAAGAAATCCACCAAGATACAAGTGCTAATTCGAATAACTTTTCATCTAGAATAGACAATACAATGAGCTCACCTCTTGATCTTCCGATGATGAACGAAGTTTAAAATTTGGTTGTTGGCCACCAATTGAAAAATGAGGAAGCTAACTCTGATCCTCAAATTGCACATGAAAAAAGTCAAAGAGCACCACAAATTGTTGAAGAAAAAAGCTTACAACCTAAGGTGATAGCTTGATTAAAGGGTATGAGAATCAAGAATGAGATTGAAGCCCATTTGAATTGTTTGAATTAATAGAATGAGAATCGAAATCTGAGAATGAAATCTCCAAAATAAGAGATTTATCAAACCCAAATAAAAACTTGGGTTTCAGTCGAAACCCATGTGTAAAATCTAAGAAAAATATCTACCCATATTTTTGCCCTGTCATTCAGCTGATGCTCTTTTTCTTTTTCCACCATTTCTTTTCCTCAAACTTTCTCAAGTTTTCGATGGCTTTTATATGATCAAATCATGTTAGTGTTCAAAAGTCAGGGCTTGGATTTATAACTTGAATCTCTATTACAGGTGACAAAACTATACTTTCATCATAGTTGAATGAAGAGAAACCGTTATTAGGGTCGAGTCCTCTTCTGGGGTCATTTTCAATGCTTAAGATTCAAGAAAGAGGAGTTGTTTGTAGATCTCGTTGTTGTTGTTGATGTTAGAGAAGAGAACTACATTGGTGGTCCATTATTGGTGAAATTGGAGTTGGAGAGAGAGAGGAATAGAGAAAGGGAGTGGTGGGTTTAGGAGTGCTTCTTTTACTTTTTGTAACAAGCACTACAAAAAAAAGACAAATACCAACGGCTATTTTTATCGGCGGCTACCAAAACCGTAGGTATTAGTGGGTCTTCCCCAGTGGGAGAAGGAGGCGATAGTAAATAGAGGTCAATACCAGCGACTCGTCCTAAATGTGAGCAAAAGGCCGTCTATGCCAACAGTCAATTCTTGTAAACCGCTAGCATAGTTGGATCTATACCAGCGACTTAGTAAACCGTTGATAAAGGTGCTCCTAAACCTGTCCATCCAGCGGTCAAGTACTTAAGACCGCTAGCATAGATCACTCTATACCAGCGGCTTCATAAACCACTGGTATAGGTCCTCTTAAGAAGCCCTAATTTGTGATCTCCTCAAAACACGAATGCCTCTCTCTCTCTCTCTTTCTCTCTCGATCTCGATACTCCCTGGTGATGAATCACGAATCCCTCTAGCTTTGAATTGAGCGTTGGCAATGGATTGCGAATCCTCTGGATTGAAAAAGGGTACTATCTCTCTCTCTAAACTAAAACCCTCTAAATTAAAACCCTAATTCTCTACTTCGACTTCCATCTTTTGTAGCTTTAATTCTTCACTTCGACTCTGCCTTCTTCATCTATGCTATCGCCATCGATTGAAGAGACATTGTTTAACTTAACTTACGGATTGGAGGTAGTTTTATCAGTCGAAATAGGAATTCACTCCATGCGAGTTGAACAATACCGGGCAGAGCCAAACTAGTCCGCCCTATACGAACAACTGGACTTCTTACCATAAGTCAGGGATACCAGTAGCAAATGGCTCAATACTATGACAAGAGAGTCAAAATAAGAATATTTAGATCCGGGGACTTAGTACTTCAAAGAGTAAAAGTGACCGGACAACCAGTACCTGGAGACAAACTTGCATCCAATTGGAAAGGTTCGTATGTGATACGCTCAGCACTTCGGCCCTGAACCTATCAACTCAACCAACTAAACAGCACAAATATACCACGCACTTGGAATTCTGCAAACTTATGCATTGATCACCAATGAGCTTTGCCACGCTCTCTTCACAAATATCAATTGTTCTATAACGCATCAATGACAAAGATTACGTTTTTGATACAATCGAGCATCCGCTCTATAGCTAAACTACTTGTTACCAAGACAAGATACCCATCAATTCCATGATGCAATGCCTCCAAGTACACTCAGTGCAATGGCCGGTATGCTAAATTCTCCTAAAGCACAACACCTCCGTGTACTTTCAGTGCAATGCCCAATACGCTAAGTTCTCACAAGGTGTAATGTCTCCGAGTACCCACGACGCAATACCTGGTATGCTAGATTCTCACAAGACGCAACACCTCTGAGTATCCTTAGTGCAATGCCCAATATACTAAATTCTCTCAAGATGCAATGCCTCTGAATACCCTTGGCACAACGCTTAGTACGCTAAATTCTCGCTAGGCGTAATGCCTTTGAGTACCCTTAGCACAATGTCCAGTATGCTAAATTCTCCCAAGGTGTAATGCCTTTGAGTACCCTCGGTGCAATGCCCGATACACTAAATTCTCCCAAAGCACAATGCTTCCGAGTACTCTCCGCACAACGACTGGTACGATAAATTCTCCCCAAATGTAATGCCTCTAAGTATTCTCGGTATAACACCCAGCATGCTAAATTCTCCATAGGTGCAATGCCTCCGAGTACCCTCGCATAATACCCAGTACACTAAATTCTTCCAAGACACACCGCCTCGTAGCACCCTCAGTGTAATGCCTCGTATGCTAAGCTATCCCAAGATACAATGCCTCCAAGTACATTTGACATTATATATGGGTGATTGTCCCTCAACATCATTTGTGACATTTCTAATACGAGTGCTTTAAAAGCCTAATGGCTGTTGATAAGATTTTTTAGCTTAGATAACTTAGGGGCAAGAAAAAACATAGGCATCAAATGCCTCGAAATGATCAGATCAAAATACCATAACGTATGCGAAAAGAAAACTCTTTTTATTCATTTTCCAATAACATCTTTACATAAGAACCATTGGAAAAATTCCCTTTTTACATATTTCTATCAAAACGTACATCAACATCCAATAACCTAAATTTTTACATAGACGACGGTCAGGGGGACCAAGAGAGGAAAGAAGTTCTCTTCTAAACATCAAGTTCTCTCGTCCTCTCAAGAGACACACATCTTAAATATAGCTCCCCCATTCCCTTCGTTTTTAGGGGGTAGCAATAATGAATACACCCAGCCGTCTCTATTTGGCCTCACAAAATAGGGATTCCCTGACCCACCAATTTGGAATACAAAAAAAAAAAGATAGGAACCCGTCGGATGCGAGGTATCTCTAAGGACGTTGAAAATAGGCTATCTTGGGGCCGAGTCACCTGAAACTAGGACCTCGTATCGATAGTCCCCCCCACTGATAAAATCTCGTATCAACAACCTTCGAAAAACACAGAAAAAACACCATACGAAGTCTCTCTTTTTAAAGTTTAAACTTGTAAAAACATTGAAAATCACTATGGATTTCAACCATCAAACATTATGTCTCGATGTCTGAATGACCCTATTTTTTGCATTTTATTTTGTCATTTGACAAATGACACCAAAATTGTACCATACCCTATGCAAATCTTATAACAAGTTACTGCTATTTATAACCAAAGCCTTAATGCTGACCCAAAAAATGAAGCGACCACATCCACATTAAATGTCAAAATGGCCGCCCCACTCTCACTAAAAAGGCATGACTTTTCATCTTCCGCATTTCATAATAACTCCTCACATTCGTTATCTCAAGAGTCAACTAACCATTCCTATTTCCTATTAACTTTGCTTTGCATCCTCAAAAAGAAGTTATACTTTCTTTATACTCCTAACGTCACCTTCTTAAAGGTAATCTCAGGAGCCGGGGGCAAATAATGATATTTGACCTAAATCCCATTAAACGGCTCAAAAACCAATTGAACTAGAACTTCACCCTTTGGACTAGGGGCATTCGCTCAAGATTACTTAAAGCTCCTCGATCCTCTCTTTCCTTGGTGCCCCCTATCCCACGGCCACTATACTCTTCGGTTATATAGCCTTGGATATATGATCTAAACAATCAAAGAGATAAGTATGACTCAGGGTAATTTGCAAAGGAAATGAATTTTCAAACAAATTCAAACTTTCCCTATAAGTATAAGAGTCTTCACTGTTCTCTAAAATTATCCCTAGAATATAGAGATTTACTCTAATGGTTATACTGACTAAAGATGGAAGTCCTCATGTTTATGGATCTTCCTCAAACACCAAAAGCGATACATCTCCATGAAATTTCAAACAATGGCCCTCCATGATTTCGAAGATTGTTCTCAATCTCCCTCAAAGGAAACTAGGGTTAAGGAGCTCCCAAAACCCTAAGACACCTTCTACGAAAGACAAGTATATAAGCAAAAGGTCAGCTGTAGTGCAGGTAAGCTCTCTAAAACTCGACATAAAGAAACACATACTGCTATGCCAAAGAAATGACTTTTCTTTGTATATTTACCAAATTTAAAACCTGTTATTTCTTACTTGAGTGTCGAAATCTCCTCCGCCAGAGCACCCTTCGATGGCTTTTTACATGATACAAGTTTCGAAACATCCTCGATTCCAAAACTCCCACACAGATAAATAGGGTAGGTATCTGTGGAGAAAATTCACCTCCATCAATGTACATTCTAGAATTTGAATCAAACAAATGATATCAAAATCAATTTCTCTATTTCATTCCCAAAATCTTTAATTCCAAATTTGTATTTCCGAATGCAAACCAAATTCCCCCGAAGACTACAACAAATATGGAAGAATTTTCTAAACATGAACCTAATGTTTTATACTTTCTCTTTGATTATGTTATAGTATCATGCCCTAAACTTAACTTATTTGTAGTAATAGATAAAAAGGAGGGCTATCTCATGACATTGTTTACGCATTTTGAAGAGCATAATCATGAAGATAAATTCTAGCACAAAATTTTTGACTCAAATTTGCAGTAGCAGATCATTATCTTCCTCGGTATAAGTGAGGGAATCCAAATCAACATTGCCTATTGTTTGATCCCAGATGAAGTTCAAGAAAGTCTAGCTTAATACTATAAATAAAATAGTTATTTCTTTTCCACCACAAAAAAAAAGGTAAGGTAGTAGTAACTAGTAACAACTTCGCCTATTGGGTGTAATTAAGGTCAACCTTTTCAGACATTATAGAAGGGTCACAACTTCACTTATTAGGCACAGTTGTGGTCACACTTGTTAGGTAGTAGTGAACAATCGTAGTTACACCCATATGGCATAGCTACACCATTCTCCTCTAACAAAAATAAAGGAAAGTTAAATCTTCCTCAAGTCCATAGATGCTGTTGGAAGCCATGGATGGGTGAGCGCCCATGATAGCTTGACCCAAAATCTAACCTGCTTCCTCCTCCATCGACAAAAACATGAGGATTTCAAATGGATCACGTTTCTTCACCGCCTTGGACAAAGTTTTCAAAGGAAGCTTTCCTCACCGCCTTAGATGGCTTTAAAAAGAGGACTTGATGCATGTTTATTGTGGGATAGTAAGAGGCAAGAATAAGAGAGGTTGTGAAGACATAAGAGGTGAGAGAGAGTGAGAGATAACTCTCTGTTTTCGTAGGAGAACAAGCCTCTGTGATCTTGTGAGATAGCTTTCTATCGAAGAAATCATCACGAAGGATTTGAGTTATGAATAGTACGTTGTTTCTGTCTTGTGATTCCACGACCGACTAAGAGCTTGTGATTCAATCGTTTGATCCGAATTCCACTACGTCGAGCTGAGTAATCGAACAAGAGGTAATCTTTATTGCCTTATCTATTTGATTACATCATTCTACACTGGTATCAGAGCTTTTTATGCATTGAAGTGTTGCTCATATCTGTCTTGAAATGATTTTTTAAAACCTTGGAGCCGGAGTTCCCATGGCAGTTTCCTCCATGATTGTTTTGCAATCACAAAACTTTGCACACTCCTTCCTTGCATGCTTGTGAACCTTCATGCAAATTTTCGCAACAAAATTTAACCCGTACATTGATAAATTTGATTTTTAAGCCATTGTGAGTGGTTATTTTTGTCTAATTTTTGCGACCTATATGAATCACTTTATGATGAACTATTTGTATATTTGTATTCTACTTAGAACAAGCTTTCCAATGATATATTATATGCCTAAAATGGACTTATAGATGGTAAGAAAACAAAACCCACACATAACTTATTGAATACAACTCACAATGAATCACCATCTTGGACAAAGCTTTCAAAGGAAGCTTTCCTTACTGCCTTAGATGGCTTTAAAAGGACGCCTTGATGCATGTTTATAGTGGGATAAGAAGAGGTAGGAATAAGAGAGGCCATGAAGACACAAGAGGTGAAAGAGAGTGAGAGATAACTCTCTATTTTCAAAGCGGAACAAGCCTCTGTGATCTTGTGAGATAGCTTTCTATCGAAGAAATCATCACGAAGGATTTGAATTATGAATAGTACGTGGTTTCTATCTTGTGATTCCACGACCGACTAAGAGCTTGTGATTCAATCGTTTGATCCAAATTCCACTGCGTCGAGCTGAGTAATCGGACAAGAGGTAATCTTTATTGCCTTATCTATTTGATCGCATCATTCTACACTGGTATCAGAGCTTTGTATGGATTGAATTGTTGCTCATATCTATCCTGAAGTGATTTTTTAAAACCTTGGAGCCAGAGTTCCCATGGCAGTTTCCTCTATGATTGTTTTGCAATCACAAAACTTTGCACACTCCTTCCTTGCATGCTTGTGAACCTTCATGCAAATTTTCGTGACAAAATTTAACCCGTACATTGATAAATTTGACTTTTAAGCCATTATGAGTGGTTATTTTTGTCTAATTTGTGCGACCTATATGAATCACTTTATGATGAACTATTTGTATGTTTGTATTCTACTTAGAACAAGCTTTCCAATGATATATTATATGCCTAAAATGGACTTCTAGATTGTAAGAAAACAAAACCCAAACATAACTTATTGAATACCTCTATTCAGAGATAAGAAATCATGTATGTGCACGTTGAGTTTATATTTGGGAAGGAAATGGCACGTGCAGTCATGCGCCTAGCAATCTTAAAATAAAATTAAAAAGAAAAAAGAATAAATATAATGCTACCGCATGGAATCGAGCAAGGGGGTTGAGCAATTGATTGAGTGATCGCAACCACTGCACCATGGCACATGGCTATGTCCAAAAGACATTTGGACCATTATTAATTCATTTCTGACTATATGTTCATTTGGAAAATAGAGTGCTTATATTAAGGCTCAAACCAAGGCATGCAAAAAGAAATTAATTAGTGATGACCACTAAACCACAACACTTGGTTTGTTGAAAAATTCATGTAATCTCTTTATGAATATTTTTTGAGGTTTATGGCATATCAATATTCATGTTTTGGATTTAAAACTAATTAGATAAAAATTCAAGAAAATGTGTTTTTTTTTGTAAATTGTTCATTTGCATGAATATTAATTCATATGTGTATGCATGATTGTTGTGCATGTTTGAAAAGTAAGATGTATGCATTTTATGCCATATTTGAGGATCTTCATCCCAGTGAGAGTATGGGATGGTTGAGTTGAGACTCCTAATCTTAAAATTTAGTACTTATATATTGAGATAAATTTATTTAGATATTTTAGTCTTCAAGAGATGATTGAGAGTTATATGAACTTTTGATCTTGTACTATCTATGTCTAGTGAATATTATTTCAACGATATATTGCGGCTAATGTGTTCTAGGGCTAATAAATATTTTGTGCTAATATTTATATGTCTGATAGAGGGAGAAATGATTGTTATAACAAAGAATATAGTGGCTGAGTTGAATAAGGGTGAGAAATTGAATGGTGATAACTTTGATATTTGGCATCAAAGAGTTCAGTATATTCTTAAAGAACAGAAATGTTTAGAAATTCTATAACAAACTATAAAAGAACCAGAGTTTGGTGATACTCCTTGACTTTAGAAAGATCATGAGGCATACAAAATCTGGGAAAAGAAAAATAGTTACACTAGCATTACGTTGCTGAGATGTATACAGGATAATCCAATGGTTGAGATCGAGATATACCAAACAGCACATGAGATGTGGAATGCTTTGAAAGCAAAGTTTGGAGTAATTTCATCTACTAAGCTGAGGCAGCTTATAATCAAGTTTGAAACTTATGTGAAAAACCAATATCACTCGATGAAACAGCATCTGAGAGAGATATCAAAAATGATTAATGAGTTAAAGTCAGTTGGACATATATTGACAGATGAGCAATAAATATAAGCTTTCATTAGATCGCTCCCTCAGAGTTGGGAGCCGATAAAAATGAATATGACTCACAATCCTACTATTAAAACATTTGAGAATGTGAGGAGTCATATTGAGTTGGAAGATAAGCGCTTAGAGACAACTAGATCTTCTAGACAGACTTACGTTACTGAGTCTAGTTCAAATAGGTATTTTAACTTAAAACACGAAAAGAACAAGAGAAGCTTTAGAAAAAGCATTCAAAATTTTAAGAAAACCCAAACTGATCACAGCAAGAGAAGTAAGCACAGTGGAAAGAAAAAGAATAAGAGCAATCAAACATTTTATAGTTGTGGCAAGTTGGGCCACTATAATTGTGAATGCACTGAGCCTAAAAAGTTTTTGCTCGAACCTTTTTCATGTGATTTTTGTGTTTCTAACACTGTTAAACTCTCATAATCGAATTCTTTTTATACTCTTGACTCAGGAGAAATGGACCATATAGCTAGAGATAGAGAATTGTTTGTCAAATATCGTTGAATCGAGACTAATTCAAAATGGATATATGTAGAAAATAATGTCAGGATTACTGTAAAATGCATTCGCACTTGTTAATTATTTTTTGAAGGTGGTCACACCTTGTTCCTACATAATGTTTTGTATACACTGGATATTCGACGTAACCTTGTGTCGATTACTGTTCTCATGTGTTTGGCTTTTAATATGAACTTTCACAGTGATGTAATATATATTTATCTTGACACTAAATATGTTGGTTCCGCATACCTAATAGATGATTTTCTTGTACTAGATATAGTGAAAAGTAATGAAAATAATGATGGTTGTTTTTCATTGATTGCATCATCTGATGGCCATAATGTGGATACAAATGTGTGGCATACTCGATTAAGTCATGTTGGGCAAGAAAGAATGCAAAGATTAGCTAAAGAAGGACTTTTGGGCAGTATCTCAAAAGCGAACTTGCCAATATATGAGCATTATCTAGCAGGCTAAGTAACAAGAAAACCATTTGATAAGGGAACCAGAGCAGACCTCCTGTTACAATTGATTTATTTTAATATATGTGGTCTAATGAATGTGAGAGCAAGGCATGGGGCATTCTATTTTATCACTTTCATTGATAATTTTAGTCATTTTGGTCATATTTATTTGATCTCTTATAAGTTAGAAGTATTGGATTGTTTTGAACTATATTTGAGGATGGTTGAGAATCAATTAAACAAAACAATTAAAACGATGAGTACAAATCGTGGATGTTAGTTTTTGTCAGATCAATTTAACGATCTATGTGATGAAAAATGGATAATTAGACAGTTCACTATTCCTGATACTCTGCAACAAAATGATGTTACAGAAAGGAGGAATAGAACTTTGCTAGACATGGTTAGGTCAATGATGGCAGAAGCAAATTTGACAATCTCCTATTAGGGAGATGCTTTGTTGAGTACTGCCTATATACTTAACCGTGTGCTCTCTAAATCAGTTACTTCCACTCCCTATGAACTTTAGATAGGTCGAAAGCCTGATCTAAGTGGTTTGCGACCCTGGGGGTCAGCAATATATGTTCATAATCCAAACCATAAATATAGGAAATTGGGTCCTAGAGGAAAGAAATGTATCTTCATTAGACACTCTAAACATTCAAGGGGATATATGTTCAATGGAGAACACGATGATAGAAGTATAACTAAAAAAAGTCAAGAGATGCCATATTCCTAGAAAATGAATTTCCATCGAGAGGTGAAATTGATAAGAATCTATCTTTGTATGAGATACAAGATCGTAATAGTATTGACATTCCAAGTGGTTCAACAGTGAGAAATGAGAAGATAATTCATTCTCTTGAACCTAATGGGAGTGAAATTCCACCAAATGAACCAATTTCACGAGAAATTCAATTGTAGAGAAGTACTCGTAAAAGTATTCCTCATCGTCGATTTGAGATTGAAGGGGAAGTTTTTGTGATAGCTCCACTTGATGAAAATGAGCCTAAAACATTTGAAGAGTCTATTTCATCACTTAATAAAATAGAATGGGTAAAGGCAATAAAGGAAGAAATGGAGTCTATAAAATCAAATCAACTTCGGGACTTGGTTGATTTGCCTTTAGAGCGTAAGGCTATTGGAAACAAATGGATTCTCAAAATCAAACATAAGGCAGATGGATATGTTGAACGATTCAAGACACGTTTGGTTACTAAAGGCTATACCCAAGAGGAAAGTATAGATTATGAAGAGACTTTTTCACCTATGTATGTTTTGCTTCAATACGCCTTATCCTTACTATTGTTGCCCATTTGAATCTTGAATTGCACCAAATGGATGTTAAAACTAGTTTTCTTAATGGAGAATTGGATGTTATTGTTGAATTGCAACAAGAGGAAGGTATAGATTAGAAGAGACTTTTTTACATGTTGTAAGGTTTGCTTCAATATGCCTTATCCTTGCTATTGTTGCCCATTTGGATCTTGAATTGCACTAAATGGATGTTAAAACTACTTTTCTTAATGGAGAATTGGATGAGAAAATTTACATGGAGCAGCCTGTAGGTTTCATTATTCAAAGCCAAGAGCGCAAAGTTTGTAGACTCCAAAAATCAATTTATGGTCTTAAAACTATCATCCAGCCAATGATATTTTAAATTTCATTGAACCATAATTACATATGGATTTACGATGATTGAGGAAGACCATTGTGTTTATATAAAGCAGTTGGAAGATAATTTTGTGATATTGTCACTTTATGTGATGATATCTTATTAGCAGGAAATAACTTAAGTGTTATTATTGCCATTAAAGAGTAGTTATCTTCAAATTTTGAAATAAAGGATATGAGCGAAGCAAATTATATTCTTGGTATGAAAATCCAAAGAAATCATTTAGAGAAGTTTCTTGCTCTATCGTAGGAACCTTATATATTGAAAATTTTAAAATGATTTCACATGCAGGATTACAAATCTATTAACACACCAATTACAAAAAGTGAAACCCTTAGTAAAGATATGCGTTCTAAGACTCCACAAGATTTGAAATATATAGAAAAAGTTCCATATGTCAGTGCCATAGGGAGCTTAATGTATACCATGATGTGTACTTGTCCTGACATTTGCTATGTACTTGGATTAGCAAGCAGATATCAGTCAAATCTTAACTAACTCATTGACGAGCGGTAAACAGGATATTGAGATATCTAAAAGATACCACTAATTATGCTCTATGCTATCAGGATAGTGATCTATATTTGGTAGGTTACACTGATACAGATTGGAGTGGTGACTAAGATGTAAAAAATCTACATCAGGATATGTGTTCTTGCTAAATAATTACGTCATATCTTGGAGTAGCAAGAAACAGACTTGCATAGCATTATCACTATTGAGGCTGAATTTATTGCATGTACAATAGCTATCAAAGAGGCTATTTGGCTTAAAAGGTTTTTGGAAAATCTGCAAATAGTTGCCAATGCCTCGATGCCAGTGAGAATCAATTGTCATAGTCGAGCGGCAACAAACTATACAAAGGATCCAAAGTATCATGGTAGGACAAAGCATATAGACACAAACTATCATTTTGTCAGCAACATTATAGCACAAAAGTAGTTTTACAATATGTATCTACACATAAAATGGTTGCGGACCCTCTTACTAAACTAATCACTAAAGATATATTCTTGTATCATGTTAAGACTTTGGCATTGCGTAGAATGTGATAAGATGTTGTGAATATTGAGACAATGATGCAAATATTCCATGTTTATATAAGAAACATATGTTACTTGTTATTTACATCTGATCTGTTATTAACACTAATGAGTATATCGCCAAATATTAGGTCGACTCTCTCATACGAGTGACCATCTCGAGCATTGTGACAGCGTGTTGAGATGAAACTTATTTACACTTTTGAATTGAGAGCAACTAAATAGCGCTAATAAAGTAAAGATGGGTATAATATTAGAAAAGTCACCCTGATATGAGTTAGGATGAGGTCTGATTGACAGACCGGATATGATAGCCCACAATCATGTAAGTTTGTTTAAAAGCCAGATACAGGGTTTTAATAAGATGCTTTGGATAGAGAGCTATTGAAGTTTCGGGCTAAGCACTTGGGTGATAGCGTTTTAGTTAAGATCCACATGGTGATTTTATTGTGAGATAAAAAGACATGCTCTTGTACAATGGGTATAAAGAGTTTACCACAATAGCATGTGTTTCATATCGCATGTGCTAGAGATGATTGAAGAAGGAAAGTGGGTGAGTTTTGACTATGATTTATAAAAATCTCTATCTCCTCACTGTATGAGTTCCTTCAATGTTGTCCTATGTGACTTTCGACAATGTTATAAAGTGATGAACAGATGTTTGCTACTTTGGCATATTTCTTATGATCATGATTGATTCGATCTTCTGGGACATGTTGGGAGAGCAATTTGTTTATCATTAAGTAACATGTGAGTGGAAAGGAAGACTATTTTGATTACACTACGGGTCACCATGATTCCGGAGCTTCCGGTTCTGGTTCATCATCCAATGGAACCAAAATCGAACCACTCACAAACGGTTTCGGTTTCGATTCCTCATGGTTTGGTTTCGGTTCCAAAACCGGTGGTTCAAATTCATTATCCATCGGAACCGGAACTGAACCGCTTATCGACAATTTCAGTTCCTTATAGTTCGATTCCGCTTCGAACCGTTTAGAACCAAAATTTAAATTATTTAATTTTAATTCTCTTAACTCTTTAATAGGTGACTTAACTATATTATTTTTTAATTCATTAATTCGGTCAACTTATTTTAATTTAAATTGTCTTATATTTAAATTATATTTAAACTCAAGTTTTGTATATGGGGATTTGACTTACGCCGATTTACTTATTTTATGTAACTCTTTAAATCAAACATTTATCATAAAAAAAATTCTCATCGAAATATATTTAATCAATAAATTCACATCAACAGATCAAAAAGAAAGAATATATTTATTATCATTCCTATAATTATAATATATTACATATTTAATTCTTTGATTTTACAATTAAAAAAAAAGGGAAAAAAAAAAGAACAGGACTTGAACTTAATTTATATAAATTAAGCTGCCTGCATATTCTTTTAGGACCTAAAGGAATCAAAACCCTCATAGTTCACTTACCATTTGAATATATGACCCCCTTACTTTAACTTAATCTGAAATATTATCAGAGGTAGTAGTTGATGTGCCTTCAGTTGTAATGTTATATAAGTCTTCATTATTTTTTTCATTATCTCTTGTTGTCTAAAATCTGCTCTACATTAATCATCCATACAGGTTTGTGCCTCAAGTGATTCTGGAGTCATACATGATCTTGTCTCATCCAAAATGTTTCCTCCCGTACTAAATACTTGTTCAACCGTCACAGTTGAAACATGAGTTGCTAAAATTTGTTTAGCAATTTGTGATAATATAGGAAAATTGTTTGTATACTCTTTTCACAATTCTAGAATTGGAAAATTTTTCAAAGATGGGTAGATACTAAACTCAAAAGAAATTGTTAGATATAAATCAATTTTAGATGTAGAATTTGAACCTCTTGGTTTCTTTTGCCTTTGAAATAATAGTTGCTCTGCTTTGCTCATTTTAGAAAAATCTCTAATATTTATAGAATGAGAACATTATTGAGTAGAATTATCAAATGTCACATTAAATTTAACATATATATCAAAAATTAATTTTCTAATATAATTTATTTTTTGTGTAATATCATAATCATTTATTCCTAAATTTTCATTATAGAAAGTTAAATAATCAAATAAACCATCTAATTTATATCTAGGATCAAAAATAATAGCAACAAAATAAAAGTCAGGAATTTCACAAAAATAATTGCACCATTTTATTTTCATTAAATAAATTGTATCTTCTAAATCTTCATTATTTTTATACTGTTGCATAGCATTTACAATATTAATACTTTCTAATAAAAATAATAAAGATATAGGATAATAAATACCAGATAATATATATGTAGCATCATTAAATACTTTTAAAAAATTTAAAATTTTTTCACAAATAGTCTATTGTTGTGAATATAAAATAATAGAATTAACATTATTTGTGAAAAAAGTACATAACAATTATCTATTAGAAAATGATTCATCTAACAATTCATAAGTTGACTTCCAACATGTTGGAACATTTTTAGAAAATCTTTTAGATCTTTTCCCATTTTCTTTACAAAATTTAGTCAAATCTTTCATTATTTGTGGATAATTCCATAAATAAAACATTGCTTTTTTAATAGGGATAAGATAAATTTCAAGAGATCTTAATCAATTTTAAATACATAAATTTAATACATGACATGAATATCTTATATGAAAAAATTTACCACCAAAACTAGGTTTACAAATATTTTCTAAATTTTTAATAGAAACAGTATTAGCAGAAGTATTATCAAAACCAATAGAAAAAATTTTATTCACTAAATAATATTCTTGTAAAATTGAACTAATAATCTTATAAATATTTTCAGCCGTATGTCTTTCATCAAAAACTCTAAATGCAATGATACGTTTTTGGATATTCCAATTATTATCAATCCAATGACAAACAATAGTCATATATGAATGTCTTTGCCAATGATCACTCCAAATATCACTACATATAGAAATTTGATCATTAAAATTTTTGAAAAACTTTTATAAAGTTTATGAAATGTGCATGTAATAGTAGTTCTAGGCATACGTTTTGCAGAAGGATTTAAAGCATTTTGACAATAATTAATAAATCCTATTTTTTCACCAAAACTAAAAGATAAGTATTCAATAGCAATTATTTTAGTTAATTCTTCTCTATTTTTTTCATCGAAATAAATAAAAAAAGAAGAATGATTAGAAGATACAAACTCATATATTTGAGTTTGTATTCTATCAATACCAGCTTCAGTTGGATGTTTGCTATTTAAATGCTTTCTAAATGTGTCATATCCTCCTCCTTCTTTGAATTTGAATTGTTGCCTACAGTGATTGCAAATAACTTGTATTTAATCATTTGGTAAACGATTTTTTTTTAAAATGTACCATAAAAATATTGGATCTCAACATTTTTTCTTTTTCTACACGCATCTCTTCTTGATCATTATTTACATCGTCAAGGTTGACGTGTTGAGATTCTTGTGTCGAAAAATTCTCAAGATGAAATTGCCTATTTTGGAAAGATTCTCCAACCTTACTCTTGCCTCTATCACTCGACATAATTGATAAATAAAATCGAATAGAATTAGAAATTGAAAGACTAATGAACAATTGAATATGAGACAAAATGAAAAATTGTAAATATCAATTGAGAGTTGATAAATTGAGAGTGAAATTGTAAGAGTATATTGATAATAAGAAGTACAAAGTGAGAATTAAGAATTAATTTGTGAAGGGAAATAAAATTAAAATGGTATTTATAATGATATCATATTTTTTGGGACTAAAATTATTCTTCTAAAAGTTGTATAACGACTAATTTTGAAGAGTATAAAAGTAATTATAAATAATTTGAATTTTGAATTTTATGACACAACGGTACTATTCATTATTCTAATTGTGACGTAACAATGGAAATTTTGAATTTTAAATAATTTTGATCATTGTGCATATTGATTGTTGTGACACAACAATGAAAATTTTGAATTTTAAACGACTCTATGGCACATCAATAAAAAATTTGAATTTTAAATAATTTTGATCATTGTGCATGTTGATTGTTGTGCATGACTTTGATTTAAATTTTGAATGAATTTAAATTTTGAATCACTTTGATTTTTGTGCATGTTTTTTACTGTGATCGTGACACAATAATGAAAATTTTAAATTTTAATGATTTTGATTTTTGTGCATGTTGATTGTTGTGATATAATGATGAAAATTTTGAATTTTAAATGATTTTGATTTTTGTGCATATTTATTGTTATAATTGTGATACAATAATAAAAATTTGAATTTTGAATAAATTTAGTACTTGTTCAAAAGTAAAAACCAATCATTTTCAAAAATTTGGTTCTGGTTTCAACAAAAAATATACTTGGTTTTAATTTCGATTTCGTTTCCGGTTTCGGTTCCAGTTCTGATTCTAGTTCCGATTTCAGTTCTAATTCGGTTTCGGTTCCTGTTCTGGCTCTGGTTCCTAAAATTTAGGAATCGGAACCGAACCATATATTTCTAGTTTCGATTTCGATTTCTAAATCGGAATCGAAAAAGCGGTTCTGATTCGGTTTTTGAGCCATCGGCTCTGGTTCGATTCATGGTTCGAACCGAACCGTGTCCTCCCTAGATTACACCCTTCATATATATTCATTGGTCAACCAATTATGTTTTTTTATGGCAGTTGAGACATAATTATGAATGCATGATGAAATGTTAAGATCAAGTATGACCTTTAAGAGAATGGGTATACTTTGATGATGTAACAAAATGAATCTGGGACACAATGAGAGACAAGAATATTTTGTACACATTTTTCTGAGTTGTAGCTATTATGTTATCCCTAACAGATAGATAGCTTGGACTCCCAAGTGTAGGTGATATGCTCAAAGGTCGTACGACCTATTTTCTTATATAAAAACGATGATTTCATAGAGATGAATCTCAAGAAAGCTTAGATGGGTTTATCCTATCATGTGCGAATGGGAAATGTTGGAAGCCATGGATGGGCGGGTCCCCATGATGGGTCAACCCGAAATCCGACCCGCTTTCTCCTCCACCGACAAGAGCATGAGGATTTCAAATGGATCACATTTCTTCACCGCCTTGGACAAAGCTTTCAAAGGAAGCTTTCCTCACCGCCTTAGATGGCTTTAAAAGGAGGACTTGATGCACGTTTATTGTGGGATAGTAAGAGGCAGGAATAAGAGAGGCTGTGAAGGCACAAGAGGTGAGAGAGAGTGAGAGAAAACTCTCTGTTTTCAGAGGAGAACAAGCCTTTGTGATATTGTAAGATAACTTTTTGCCAAGGAAATCATCATGAAGGATTTAAGTTGTGTATATTACGTGGTTTTCATCTTGTGATTCCACGTCTGACCAGGAGCTTGTGATTCAATCCGTTTGATCCGAATTCCACTACGTCGAGCTGAGTAATCGGACAATAGGTAATCTTCAATGCTTTGTTTGTTTGATTGCATCATTCTACAGATGCTAATAAAAAGGAGGAAGAGGCTGAGGCAGCTCGTCCACCACTCAGAACATATTAGGGGAGCTTTCTTGTTTCTTTTCCCCGTTCTTTCATTTTTTTTTTTTTAGTCATGATTTATAATTTGCTCCTTTATAAGTCTGTGCATATATTGAGCACAATATCTGATTTTAAGTGTGGGGTGAGATGTGACAAATTAGTATTATCTTTCCTGAGCATGCATCATCCTTCTATATGTATAACATGAATTTATTAGGTTGGTAGGCTTGAATCTTAATTTGTAATTTAATAATTTTTTACACGTATTTCGACCTATTTTATTGCACAAAACCTTGTAAAAATTGTGAAATGAGAATTCTAGATGCTAGTTATGCAACTTAATGATGATGATTATAGGGTTACTTTACTTTTTGTGAGACATAATGAGTGAAATTAAGAAAAATAATTTTTTTTTTGTGTTCTGGATTTGGTTCACCGCCTAGTATCTAGAGTTTCACTCCGACTAGTTTAGGCCGAATGCTCTGTCAGGTTCTGATTCGGAGAGAACTCTCCTAATGTCATTTTTGTCACTATCAATCTTCGAACCCGAGCATTTGATGTGGGATTTTAGTGCATTTCCCACTAGACCAACGAAAAGTTCGTTGAGGAAAACAATTATGAATTCATACACATAAGATGATAAAGTAGACAATGGTTTGGACCAATAAAGCATTTCATGCCATCTTAAACATTATCCATAGTTACCATTTTGCAGACATTGGTAGACAATGATCTTTGTACCCGCATTAACCACATATAAACTTTGAGTTTGATGGCTACCAGTTAAAAATTTTCTTTATTATCTCACCGTGGAAATGCATTGTATCTAAGTAAGCATCCATCGTGGTTATGTACCTCCATTCATCACCGATATTCTTCTATCATTTTACTTTGATAGTAATCTATATGGCATTGACCAAGGATATATAACACATGGATTATGAGTATCATTGAAGAGCTATGCAAAGAAAATGTCTACATTGCATGGTTTTGCTTACAATATACAACTCAACTATTGTTTGAATAGTATTGCTGATAATCCAAAACTTTCTAGTTTTTGTATTCAATTTTTTCTAGAAAGCTTCATAATTGAGTTGGAACCTCGAAGATCAACAAAAGTTGTAGATATTATGAATATCATTTATATATTTGTTGAGTAGCTATTGATCATCTTGGGTGCTCATTGTATCCACTTAGAGCGGCCTGATTGATTGTTGAGCATTATGAAAAAAAATCTTGGACTGAAAAGTTAAAAAGGAAGATAAGAAATTGAAATTGGGAAAGGAAGGCAAGAAGCACAATATGAACAAAGATGACATTAACTGATACTTGGTTTGAATTTGACTATTGAAATTAATCTATGTCATATGTTATTTTGGTTGTCATTCAATAAAATAGAGGTAATATATTTGTCCATTGATCATACTTAGACATCATGCTTTGCATTTCTATAGCTTTTGAATCCAATCCACTTATTCCTTTCTTAACCCTTATTTCCCATGGCCCCATTACAACCCTATAAAGTTCTATTAATCTAATTTTGTTGTGTAAATTTATTGAGTTAAAAGAAGTAGACAGTGTTTTGAGAAATTGTGAGATTCACATATTGTGATTTCTTTGTAATTCTATTATGTTAATTGGAGTATAAGATAACCTGGGAAGTTTAACTTCACATATATCTCCAGGTATTCTTCCACACACTCGACAACAAGTGTAAGATTATTTTTCAACAAGGTTTAATACTTGCCATGTCATTGTTGTCTGGGAATTATTGTTATGTTTCATAGATTGATTTGCATAAAGATTGTGTGGGTGTGCCTGTTGGAAATCCTCATGAGACATATTTCATCCATGATGAATCACCTAGGGGTTTAAAGGTTTGTTGCATATGTTAAATACAACCGTGATGTCTTCAAAAGTGAGTTAGGTTTTTATTTTTATTTTTTTTTGTTTGACCTTAGTTTTACTCGAGAACGTGTAAAAATCTAAATGTGTGAGTACTTAATGTGCATGAAATTTATATATATTTATATCATTTAATTGTTTAAGTTTTGAGTCAATTTTGTATAATATTCGAATAATCTCACTAGATTTTTATTTATTTATTGTTAGAAATAAATTAGAGTTGATAAAATATGGATCGAATGCTAGAAGGTAGAATAGGTAGAGGAGATCTATAAATAGGTAGAGACAGGAATGGACAAGTATCTTTTATACTTTTACACATTATAGAGAGAAGCCAAGGAGGAGAAGCATCCTATTTTGGGGGTTTTCTATCCTTCTCTCTTTTAGTATTTTCATTTAATTCTAATCGTATATTTCATTTCTTGAGTAGTTAAATCTGGCCATTACAACTTCATTATAAAAACTATGTTGATTTGAATATTTAATTAAATAGTTTTTGATATTCTTTTTATGAATGTTTGATTATCAAGTTATTAATGCTTTTTAATTGATTGATCACCTTTTAGATTATGTTTGGATATTCATAATACTAAACGAAAGGAATTGTTACAGATAGATTTAAGTGTAATCAATATATATTGCATACATAAAAGAGATTTGGCATGTAATATATACAATCATGAAGAAACTTATTCCTAATTTGTTATTTGTAATTAAATACTTATTAGAGATAGAGATTATCTCATAACAATAAATTTGGTATGAATTGAAAGACACTACAAAAAAACAGGTGTTAATAACGAATTTAGTAACAGAAATTTTAAAAAAATTCATCACTAAAATTTTTAGTGACGAATTTAAAGACAAAAAATTTTCTTCACTAATAAAGCATTGCAAAATATTTAGCAACAGAAAAAAAAAAAAAAAAATTCTGTCACCAATTAGCCACAGAAAAAAAATCCATCGCTGAATTTAGCAATAAAAATATTTATTCGTGACAAAATTTAGTGACGAAAAATATAATCCATAACAAAACTTAGCGACGGAAGTTAAAATCCGTAGCAAAATTTAACGACAAAAAACTAAATCCGTCGCCAATTTAGTCACGGAAAAAAAAATCCATCGCTAAATTTAGTTATGAAAATATTTATCCGCGGAAAATTTTAGCGATGAAAATTATAATCCATGACAAAATTTAACAACGGAAATTATAATCTATGGCAAAATTTTGGCAACGGAAACTATAGTCCGTGGCAAAATTTAGTGACGGAAATATTTTTTCGTGACAAAATTTAGCAACGAAAATCATTATCTGTCGCTAAATTTGGCGACAGAAATAATTATCCATCGTGAAATTTAGCGATAGAAAAATTCATTCGTCACTAAACTTAGCGACAAAAAATATGCATTCGTGGTTAAATGTTATGACGGAAATACTTATTTGTGGCTAAATTTGGCAACCGAACTAGTTATCTATTACAAAATTTAGCGACGAAAGCCATTATCCGTGACGAAATTTAACGACAAAAAATATTTTCGTTGTTAATTTGGCAACAAATAATTATTTCCGTCGCTAAATTCAGCGACGATTACATGTATCCGTAGCAATTTTAGAAACGGGAATAATATAATTTAGCGACGAATTTAGCGATGGATCTATAAATTTTTTTTAAAAAAATTGTTATTTTTCATACTGTTCCCTGTTCAAAAAAGAAATCTCCTGTCCAACCAAAATAAATATCATAATAATCAGATTCAATCCAACCAATATAAACCATCTAATATCTTTTCAAACAAACCAATAAATCTAAAAATTTTCCAATCCAATCTGTATAATAATCACATTCCAATCCATCAACTTCATTTCCAACAAACTGTCAATAAGATACAACATAATGTCAATAAGAGCAAAATCAACCAAACATCAATATAGTTTAACATCCGATATCAAAAAAAAATACTAATAATATCAATATCGTCTAATATCCATTATCCAAAAAGAAATAAATAACAACATCCAAACAACATCAATCAATCATGATCACTTGCGTCGTCATCAAGATCATTAGCAGGAGGTATAGAAAGGGGAACCTGATTTTGTGAGGGGAGAAACTGACTTGCATCCAATTTGAGGTGCTGAAATATAATTCGTTACGTTATCTCAAGTGATTGTTGCGTGACCTCAAGTGAATGTTTGATTTCCTTGATTTTATCATCTTTCTTAGCAAATTACTCCTTGATGTTATGCACTTCTTCACTTAGTTGCATCTCTCTTCTTGAAGCAGCCATGGTGGAGGAAGATGGGCCAAATGTGTACATTTTGCTCAATAATCTCATTCTAACTATTCTTGTCACGCTTCGATTTTCCCATCGAGCACGTAACAACCGTCGCGTTATCTCAACATATGGGCATGAGCTCCCCATGTATCGATATAGTGCAAGACATTCCAATTATATAATAAATCTTTGAAAATGTAAAACTCATCAAAATAAGAAATTATAAAATCAATACACATGCAAGGACCCCATCCGGCTCATCCCTGTACATACAAGCATACATTGGCACACATTTGGGGAAGGGTTCCTGTATATACAATGCATGCAATGTGGCCTTCCCAGCCATTCCAAAATTTCACATAATTCACAATCTCAAAATATTTCAACAATCCCAATAAAAGTCCAAATAACCCAAATGAGAACAATAAGTTTTGCAAAGATAAGTTTTAAACAAAATTGGACACTTTCCACGTGAACCAAGCTTGGATTCTACAAATACTTATCCCAAAAGATATGACAAGTATCAATTAAATCCAAACCTCAAAAGAATAGTACAATAGTTTTTCTTCCATGGATGAAACTACATCAAATCTCAAGAGAATAGAATCCACTATCGATACCTATTGTGGATCACCAAAAGTTCTCTGAATTAGCCAATACCAGCCACAGTCTATCCTTCCTCTGAAAAAGGATTTAAATGAGGGGTAAGTATTGGGAATACCAAGTGAGTGGAGTACAGTGACATGTAATATATAAATGAGGCATGAGAGTGGTAATACCAAATACATATATCAACTATTATTCAATGCAATAAATAAAATCATTTGCATATAAACAATCGTATCAAATTTTCTATAACTCAATTATGCAGTCCAACGACTTAAATTTCATTTTTTCACAAATTTTGGGGTGTACCGAAAGCAATCTCCTACCAATGGCCGTTGGTAGGATCCGCCAAGGAGTTTTCCATAATTTTCATAAAATTCCCTCCACCTTAGCGTTGATCCGAAACTCCGTGTGGTGCTACCGCGTTATCTAGCAACCTGAGGAAGCTCTCCAACCCGCCTACCACCAAGCTAAATTAAACAATCTTAACCACGCTGCCCCAAACGGCCCGGTCCATGGCAAGACTTAGACTACAGTCATTTTTCCCAGCACCATGTTACCAAACTCAATTTATCAATCAATGCATGCTCAAATATAAGGTAGAGCAATATTTCACAATTCACATGAATATCCCAAAGTAACATGGTGCAAATAATTCAATAATCAAGTTCAAGAGTCATGGACATTTTAAAATTTCATTTTAGGCATACTACAATCACAAAATAATTTCCATTCCATTTGCAAATTCATTTCAGAACTCAATTTAAAAAACATAACTGAAAACAGTTTACTCATTCATATGCACATAACCATCCACTCACCTCTAAGGAGGGTATTCACTCCCTATTTCCATAAGTTTTCCAATGGAACCCTATTTCGATCCTCAATTGATTTTCCTAAATCCACAATCACAATTATAGTATCAATTTCCAATTGGCTATGGAATCTTTTATCTTATTACTATTAACAATTGATTTAACTCAATTTATGACAACTTATCCAAAGAGAACGCAAATAACTATATCTCCTAAATATGACACCATATGGTAACTTTCTAAGATTTCACTTAATTTCTATTGTCGCATTAGATTTCGAAAGCATGAATCCTTCAAATTAACACATTTGTTAGCTTATATTTCATCTAAATGATCATGCAAGATATACATATAAGCTATTAAGAAAAGGATCCAACATTTTGCACTTTAACAAAGCACACCACCTTACTAGAGCTCATTCAAGATAATAGCTATTCATAGTTCAAGAGAAGCAAATGGGACCTAAAACTTCTACAAAATTGGATTTACAGGAACAAAAGAATGCAGCCAACCATACCAAAATTTTTTTTAATCAAAACACCTACCAGAACACTTCCACTATAATTTTTTTTTTTTTTTTTGGCATATGGAGAAATGCCATAGCCTTGCTGCCTTCACTGTTGAACTATCAAGAAGCTTTCCTCCAAAATCATCAACCAAATTTTCTCAAAATTTCCTCAGCTGCTCAAATGCAAATAGTTTCCCCCAAATTTCCATCATTCACAGACCTAGAGTTTTGGATCTCTAAGGAAATTCTATCAATCTCCCTAATACAAATTAAATCCAGTAAAAACGAAGTTAAACCCAAGAGGGATAGGAAATTACCTTGATTGGAAAATTGGATTGCGTTTTGAGGTTGGGTTTCAAAAACCCTAATTTTCTCCCTTCATAAAATCCTAAATTTTCACCGTTTAATCCTTTGTTTCTAGAATTGATCGAAGAATTTGGGTGTTCCTTTAGTGTGTTTAATGCAAAATGAGGTTGGTTGGTAAAAAAATCAAAGAGAGAGAGATTTGAGTGAGAGTGAGACCGAGTGAGAGAAAGTATTGTCGCAGGGGAGAAGAAACAATTGCCGGGAGAGGAAAATGATACCCTTTTTCAATTTTTTTTAATAATTCTTTTATATGCAAAATTACTATCTTGCCCTTAACCTCCTAAGTTTAATTCATCATGAGAAGGGCATTTCGGTCATTTCCACACTCCACTATGAACCCTTCAATTGTTTCCCTTCTCTGCGCATTGTCTCCCCTGTTCCCACGCCACTCTTTTTTTTTTTTTTATAAACATACATATATTATTATATATATATACATATATTATTATTATATATATATTTATTATATATATTTATTATATATATATATATACACAGACACAAATATACATATCCTCATATACTCACTTTTTAATAAATTTTAAATTTCAAAAAAAAAATAAGATTCACTACGAATTGCGGACACGGCGTTTTATATATACATAAAATTTCAATTTAATACCCAAAATCGAAAATCAATAAAATTTAAAATTTTCTTTTATAATTACCAAGATATTTACAGAACATCTCTAATACCGAATTTTTGGTGTTATAATTCTTCCTTTTTTCACCCACCAGATGCCTCTAACCACAAAGTTATATTATCAACAGACGGTTCAGATAAGGTATCACAATCAACAGTACTCCGAATGAGTCAATATAAGTTTATTATACTTCTCTTATGTTACCATAACAAAAAGAAAAGTAAAATAAACCGACAAAAAACATAGTTATGAAACGTCATAAATAATAGACAGCAATGTGTGAACACTAACACAAAATAATTCACTTATCAAACAAGGTAATTCAATCATATTTGCACGTGTGGATTGAAATAGGCACAATGTGCTTACTCTATTTTATAGCGGTAAAGTTACTTTCTGTGAGCTTTATAGATTTTTTAGTAGGACGCCCTAAAGCACATATTTGCATGTGACTTAGCACTTTCGTGTTATTATAGTCTTATCTATGGTTAATCTTGGTGTTATTGCTTAGATTTTGGAATCTTTTTCATAATTAATCTTGTTGTGTTTCTGCGCATGCAGATTCATGGGGATTTTGTTCTTGTCAGTGTGGATATGCACTTACACAGGCACTTCAAGAACATAAAGACAGAAGGAAAAAAGACAGTGATGCTGTAATGACCATGGTTATCAAAACATCAAAGCCTTCTCCAATCACTCACCAATCCAGGCTTGGCACAGATGAGCTGTTTATGGCTACTGATCCAAATACAAAACAGTTTCTTTATTATGAGGACAAGGAAGAACATATGAAAGGCACAATATCTCTTGATAAGACGTTGATAGCTGATCATCCTTCTATTAGCTTGTACAATGACAAGCAGGTCTGTTTGTCTTTGTTGTCTTGATGGTTTTCTGTTTTTCAATAGCTTGTTGTTTGTTCAATACAAGTTGTACCAGTGGGAGATGATTTATGGTGACAGTTATTGATATTAAGAATAAACATAGTTAAAATGCATGTTTATTTGTGACAAAAATGCCTGTGACAGTTATTGATATTAAGAATAGACATAGTTAAAAAGCTTGTTTATTTGTGATAAAAATGCCTATCTTTTGACATCAAAAGAGAGATATTGCTTTAGGTGCTCTTCAACTTTGAAACCTCCTCTCAAAAAATTTTCTTAGAATTTTCTCAAGAAATTCTGTTATATTCATAAGTTTGGCTGAGAAATCAATTTCTTGTCTTGCAGTTATGAATTTATATTGTGAGATGCATGAAAACATGCTTTTAATTGTTTTTGTGAAATGATACTTAAATTTCACCTCATAAGATTTAAGTTATTGCAAATGTAAATGGCCTGTTTTCACCAGGTTTGAGATCAAAGGGAACATTAGAAATAGAATCATTTGTATTAAAGGATAAAGCCGGTTGTTTTGCAGTTTGACATGAAATACATTGAAGAGATTCATCAGTAATAGAACCTAGTGAACCCGAAGAAATTAAAGAACGAAGTTTATTAAGAAATAGATGACCCAGACGAAGATGCCATAAGTGAAAGGATGAAGGAACGGTGGCAGCACAGTAGAGTGAGGAACGACTAATAGGAATGTGAAGAGAAGTAAGCTCGTATAGACGTCCAACCTTACGGCCTGTCCCAAAGATCTTTCCCGTCTGAGGATCCTGCACACGACATCCAATAGAAGTGAATATTATGTCAAATCCAAGTTCACATAATTGACCAACAGAGATAAGATTTAAGGTAAGTGTAGGGATAAAAAATGTATCCGGTAAATCTAAAAAAGAGTTAGAAAGATGACCAATATGAGTGGCTGGCATGGTAGAGCCATCAGCTGTATGAATCATAGATGGTGTACTAGGAGCGGATAAAGAAGTAAAAGAATGAGAATTATGGGTCATATGGTTAGAGCAAGCAGAGTCAAAAAATCAAGAAGAAGTACCTGATACGGTAGAAAGTGCAGTATGTTTTTGATTATCAGAAGAAAGAACTTGTTGTAAAAGGGTTTGAAGATCACAAAGAGATATTGTTGGCTGAGAAGAAGAGGTGGTAGTAGCAGAATCCTCATTGGCAGTAATAGCAGCAGATTGTGAGATATGTCGAGAACCTGTAGCAGAACGATTTTGGGATTGAATGACCTTCTTTGGGCAATTTTCAATAAGATGACCTTTATCTTTGCAATATCTACATTCAATCATAGGATTAGCAAGGCATCGACTAGAAATATGTCATCGCTTCTTGCAAAACCTACATTCAACAGTGGGACAATTAGGAAGGATATGACCTGACTTCTGACAGTTACGACAAAAATTTGGAAATTTTGGTCCTCGAGTAGTGGTGGCCAATACAACGTCACTATGTTGAGGTTTGAGTAATCCCAGACGAGTCTCTTCTGATATCAACTCAGAAACTACAGTTTTAATAGTAGGAAGAGGATGTCGATGAAGCAGAGAAGCTCTAACAGACTCAAAATCTGATGTTAGAGCCATAAGAAATTGGACCAGACGTCCTTGGTCTCGATATATTGCATATTTACTTGCGTCAGTTGTGCATTGTCAATGGGGTTCAGAGAGAGCAAGTTGATCCCATATTGACTGTATACGGGCAAGAAAATCATTGATTGACTGATTCGTTCTTGTCGCAAAGAGTGAAGTTCTGTGAGCAATTGATACTGATGAGCCAGATCTGATGTAGTATAGCGACTTGCAAGAAGGTCCCAAACTTCTTTAGCCGTCTCAAAACGACTAAATTACAGATGAATAGAAGGTGCAGATGTGTTACGAAACCAAGTAAGAATTTGGTGATTTTTGTTATCCCAATCTTCAAGACGGTTACCAAAATCATCATCCGATTCGTCATCAGATTTTATAGGCAATTTGATATCTCCTGTAACATAACGTCATAGCCTCCTTCCCTTAAGAAAACTTCTCATCCCTTGAAACCATGCCTGATAGTTGTATCCTTCAAGCATAACTGATATATGTTGAGAAATATTTAATTTCTCCATAACTCGACAAAAAAAAGAAAGTGTTTAATCGATAAAATAAAATCAGATCGAACACCTAGTGCTCTGATACCATGTAAAAAAAAGCAGAATAAAGCAGAAAAACTGAGAAAATAAAGAAAAGCAAACTAAGAGAAAATGACTTGTGTATATTGTATATGAATAGATTGTACAATAACCCTATAAATAGGGTGATTTCATGAGGCTAAACTTTAGAAATATAAAAAGAAAGAATATATAGAATATTTACAAGATTGTAAAGAATAAACTAAATAATTACAATATTGGAATTTTAGAAAGTCAATATTCTAAGATTTCTTTAATTTGGAAATCTCTAAAATTTAATCCCAATACTTGTAATATTAATTTTTAAGATTTTTTTTCAATTTAGGAATTGTCAATATTCTTTACATTTATTACGAGGACAAGGAAGAACATATGAAAGGCACAATATCTCTTGATAAGACGTTGATAGCTGATCATCCTTCTATTAGCTTGTACAATGACAAGCAGGTCTGTTTGTCTCTGTTGTCTTGATGGTTTTCTATATTTTCAATAGCTTGTTGTTTGTTCAATACAAGTTGTACCAGTGGGAGATGATTTATGGTGACAGTTATTGATATTAAGAATAGACATAGTTAAAAAGCATGTTTATTTGTGACAAAAATGCCTGTGACAGTTATTGATATTAAGAATAGACATAGTTAAAAAGCTTGTTTATTTGTGATAAAAATGCCTATCTTTTGACATCAAAAGAGAGATATTGCTTTAGGTGCTCTTCAACTTTGAAACCTCCTCTCAAAAAATTTTCTTAGAATTTTCTCAAGAAATTCTGTTATATTCATAAATTTGGCTGAGAAATCAATTTCTTGTCTTGCAGTTATGAATTTATATTGTGAGATGCATGAAAACATGCTTTTAATTGTTTTTGTGAAATGATACTTAAATTTCACCTCATAAGATCTAAGTTATTGCAAATGTAAATGGCCTGTTTTCACCAGGTTTGAGAATACTGTCAATGCAGATAGATTCTGCAGCAATCAACACTGAGACAAGGTAGTGCCGTGGTCAAACATTGGAAAATATAATATTGGAAATAAATATATACTCATTTCCCACTGAAAGTTTGACAACACTTTTATAGCCTATTGTACTTGATGGTATTCTTGTTATCATGACTATATTTAGGAATTTGATAGAACTCTCTTTAACGTGACTTTAGTTATTTAGAATCTTATTCCTTTTTTGTGAGACTTGGATATTCTGTTTTTGGTGATTCTGAAGGCTTTGGGAATCGGAAAAAGATACTAACCCTTGACTAAATTTAATTTATTCACCTTAGATGGAGTTATTCTAATTTGAGGGGAGGCTATCACCTAATGAAAATAATATTACTGCTAGCGGACCTGCTTATGGTTGCCCAAACAGTGCACATGGTTTGGGTATTGTTGTTGAGCTGGTTCAATATTGAAAATTGATATGAACCTGACATTTTGTATTTTATGTTAAACTATTGGACAACCTACTAACTTTGGTTCTGGGTATTTGGGTATTTAGTAATCAAATTCATGGAAGAAAGGGTGGGATGGTAAAGGGGATGCTACATAATTTGTGCTATTTGAAACATTTAATGGCTTGATTTTCATAATATAATTTTCTGTCCATTGATGAATCGTTCTTTTAGTTGCATATTTATTTTTCTTTTTTAATATATCTGTGCTGGATTTATTTATTATAAGTTGGCATTAATTACCACAGTTGGATATTAGTTACAGCATTTTAATATAAATAATTACCACAGTTGGATATTACTCTATTTTATAACTTTACAGTTATAAAATAGGGTAAGCACATTGTATCAAAATAATTCACTTTTGTCAACCCTGCATATTTATGATATGGAAGAGTTGGTCTTGGGAGGTTAAACGAGTGGAGAAGGATGATTAGAATGCTATTTAGGAAGCCTGTTGCGAAAGGGCTAGACTTGAACATGTGGAGATTTGGGAGATTATTTGTCAATCATCAAATTACACTCTTGGTTTCTCTTTATGGTTGCATTTCATGTATTTCATGTATCTCTTTATGGCTCATCTCTCTCTCATATATCATACAGGAAAAGAGAGAAAGAGGGGCAGAGTCCTCCATTACTGAATCCTATGCTCTGTGCTCTATTATGCTACATTTCATCAAGCCTTCGCAGTAGTAGCATAGCTCACAGCTCTGCCTACTTATTCCGACTCTCAATGATATATATAAAAAGTTTGATGGACCTATGAAACACTAATGCAAAAAAATCAAACACTTTAATTGAAAATAATTTTATTAAAATAAAATTATTTAAACTTTTTGCCACTTGAAGAAATTCCCTAATTTGAAGTTTGTGGGGATATTACAACCCCCAACCATAGCTTGTTTTATGAGCAAACTATGATCACTCTTACTTTAACCATCCCCTTTCCTTCATCTATAAAAAGAAATTTATAATTACTAATAATGTAGTAAAAAAATAATAATTGAATTAAATAAAAATGTAAGTATTTTAAATAGTTACCGGTCTTTTTCTATACTCATCGATATTAATTAACCCCCCGCATAAGTGGCTGATGCTTGTCTAGAATTACAAGCTTTATTCCTCTTGTTTTACTCACTTCTTTGTTTACTCTCCTCAGACTCCCAAATGGACAATATTCTATTCCGATTTTCCTCTGTGACATATTTTGGCTTTGTTTGGTTTGTTTTAGCTTTATTGATCACATTTCGGATGTAATCACCAACTTTTTTCTTAAAAATTCTTTTTATTTCAGCATCTTCTGATACATTCCAAATAAACCTCCACTGCGATAAATGAAAGAACAACTAACTTAATTAAGTTATAAACTTTAATTAATATATCAATTGAAAAACAAAACTTACCTTGAACTCGTTCCACCATAACTCTCTTGTCTCAATTGGAGTGTTATTGTAATTTATTGATTCCCCTCCCCAATGGTTTTTGATAATTTTATTTATTACATGCATCACAAATATTGGATTTGAAAATCTTGATAAAATAAGTTTATAAATTAGCAATGTTAAATAAACAAGATAAATCATATGTATATAAATATAAGAATCATATTAAATGAAATTTTAAAATTAAATACTTATGAATCTCCGCATGCAGTTATGAAGTTTGATGTATCTTCTATACCTATGTCCCCTGCAACATTTGATTGTTGCACCGAATGTACAACCGAAGAAGGAGCTGAAGGAAATTTAGAAGAAGAGGGGGAAGGGGCCGACGAAGGAGAAGGGGAAGTGTTTGATCTTCCCTATAACTTTCGAACATGTCCTCCACGTTTATACTAATAAGTATAAATGTTAGATATGAAAAAAAACAACAGTTGCATGTTTTAAAAATACATAAGAAAGTGCATCAAAAAGCTTACCATATTCAAACTTTCGTAGCAGACAAAATCTCACTCCAACTAGCTAACTAGAATGATTTAAAAAAGAAAAAAAGCAAAGTATTAGAGTAGGACAAAATATCACTCTTAAGACACTCGTATGGCTAACATGGTTTAATTTTATCTTACTTGAACAAAGTCACAATCTTTTCAAATCTGTATTCGGTTGTTAGAAGAACTTAAAAGCTTCCCATTCTCATCAATAAGGCATGTATTAAAAGAAACACAATGTAATTGTGATGCCAACACAAAAGTCTCATTAGAATGTAGTCTCTCTCTTCTTAGAAGGGTATGATACGTAGTAAACTTCTTGTGATTGTGATGCCAACACAAAAGGCTCATTTGAATGCACTTATGATTAACTTCAACTAAACCGTGATGGGGGTGCACTCTAACTCCTTTTTCAATATCATACCAAATGTACTTAAATAACACCAGTCTGTTTCAAACTCTAAAGTACTCTAACTCTATGATCTCAATCAACATGCCATAGAAGTCATGTTCGGAATCATTATAACAACTCCCTTTCACACATACACCGCTATTCGTAGTTGATTTATCTTGTCCATACTCGTGTGTGTGAAACTTGAAACCATTAATGAAATATCCGTTATAACATTTCACTGAGCATGATGGCCCTTCTGCTATATCTCTTATATTTTTAGTGACGGAATTTCTCTCATCTGTTACCTATATATAAAAGAAAAAATTACAACATAGTTATATAAAAATAATGACATACATGTACTTTGAAATTAGTCTAAATTTGTAAATGGAATGCTGTACTTACAAAGTGCCTTAACCAACTTGCAAATTCTTGTTCACGTTGTCTCTCAACTTGCTCATCCATAATATATGGATTTTGTTGTCTAATAACATCATAAAATATCCTTGTCAAGACAACGATGTAACACGTCAGTAAATTTCATTTACTGTGTTAGATAAAAAGTAATTGATTATCAAGAAATTTACTCTATAAATTCATTGAGTTCAATGCAATTCAATAACACATATATCACTGCAGCATTGTATTCTGATTCAGAGAGAAATCTCCTATGACATTCCCCAATTGATCGACCGGCGAGAGAAAATATTGATAATCTCCCAATAGATTGAACAACTCCCCCATCATCATTTCGAGGAACTCGATTCAACCTTGTTTCAAGGTTTCAAAATAAAAGGAACAAAATGTTAAAATCTCCTCAATAATATAGTCATCACAAATGGACCTTTCAACGCATACTCGATTTCGCACTTTCTTCTTTAATCGATACATACACCTACAAATTATTTCACTTTAATTATCAAAAGAATAAATAATGTTTATTCAATAAATTTTCTTGACATTACCTCTCAAATGGATACATCCTTCTGTATTGAACAGGTCCTCCCACCTTGACTTCATAAGCTAAGTGAACAGGCAAATGCTCCATGCTGTCACAGAATGATGGGGGAAGATTTTCTCAAGTTTACAAAGCGTCTCGACTATATTTGTCTCCAAAATCACAATATGCTATTTACGCAACTCAGTCGCACACAAGTCTCTAAAAAAATTACTGAGTTCTGTTATAACATCTCACATAGCGTTTGGCACAAAGTCATGAAATGCAATAGAGATCAATCTCTACATAAAGATATGACAGTCATAACTCTTCATCCCATAAAATTTGCCTTCCTCCACACTAACACACCGAGACAAGTTTGAAGCATGCCCATAAGGAAATTTCAAATTTTTCACCCATCGATATACATTTATTATTTGATCTCTACTTAATGTGTATGAAACTTTTGGCTTCCAAATCCTCTCATTAATTTCTTTCAATTCTAACTCTGGACGTTTGCAATACAACCCCAAATTGAGTCTTGCCTTAATGTTGTCTTTGGATTTTCCTTTAACATCCATAACAATGTTGAAAACATTTTCGAACATATTTTTCTCAATATGCATCACATCCAAGTTATGGCGAATAAGAAGTGTTTTCCAAAAAGGCAACTCCCAAAATATACTTCTTTTCACCCAGTTATATTCAACCCCAAATTCTTGAATAGATTGTTTGCCACATTTTGTACCAAATATAATATCAGGAAAACAAGATACGCGAAGAAACATATCTTCACCAGATAGTCGCAGAGGAAGTGTATCACGCTCAAGTTTTCCTTTTCAAAATTTATCCCTTTCTTCCGATACGTATGATTAAGTGGAAGAAATTGATGATGACAATGAAAAAATAAAGTTTTTCGACCATTAGTAAGGACAAAAGATTTCGTCTACTCCATGCAATAAGGGCAGGATAACTTCCCATGAGTGCTCCATCCAAACAGTATCGCATAAACTGGAAAGTCACTTATCGTCCATAGAAGTGCTGCCCTCATTTGAAAGTTTTGTTTTCTTGAAATATCATAAATGTTAACACATGTAGTCCATAACAATTTCAATTCCTCCATCAGTGGTCTCAAAAAGATATCAATATGCTTAGTTGGATTTCTTGGCCCCGAGATAATTAGACTCAGATAAATGAAGGGCTGCTTCATACACATAGAGGGAGGCAAATTGTTTATAGTGATAAAAACTGACCAACAAGAGTAAGGAATTTTTGACTAACCAAACGGATTAAATCCATCTATGCATAACCCTAAACACACATTTCAAGATTTAGAGGCGAAGGATGGGTGAGTATAATCAAAATGCTCCCACACTTTACTATGGGTTGGGTGTGTAATAACTCCATCGTCGCTACGTTGATTTCTAGCATGTCATGTCATGTGTTTTGATGTAGCTCTGATATATACAGCCTTTGAAGTCTTGGTATTAGCGGCAAGTATCATAACACCTTATTTGGTATTTTCTTTCGTCGTCCACTATGGAAATTTCTTATTTTATATCGGGAATGACCACATACCACACACTCGGTCTTATCTCAATTTTTTTGATAATATAACATGCAATAATTTTCACAAATATCAATCTTCTCATACCCAAGGCCAAGTTTTTCAATAGTTTCTTTGCTCCATAAAAATTATTTGTCAACTTCGAATCTTTCGATAACATAGTTTGAATAATCCCATTGATGCGATCAAAACATGCCTCACTCATGTTGAATTCTGACTTGCAATTTAACATTTGTGACACAGTTGACAACGTTGTTTGCATTTTGCACTCATTCCATAATGTTTCTTCCGCAGTTTTCAATAACTCATAAAACAATGCCGCATCAGAATTAGGAGGCTCAGTATTGTTAACATTGATGTGATCATAACCACAATTCTAATACATTTGAGGGCCTAAGGCATCCACAACCATGGATCTATATGGAGCCTCAACATCCTCTGCACCTCTAGATGATTGTCCTTCCATTGATTCTTTATTTTTGACTTCTCCATGACAAACCCATTTGGTATAACCATTCACAAACCCTCTTGAGAACAAGTGCACCGCGACGTCATCTTGACTAAAAATTTTATGATTCCTATATTTCTGGCAAAGACATCTAATCTTGAATCCATCCATGAACAGATGTTGAGAACATTTAAAATTCAAGAACTCATTAACACTCTCTACAAATTCCTCAGTCAAGTACCCATTAATTAAGCGACGATACATCCAACTACGATTAATCGACCCCATATTGGAGGACATTCTGTATAGGACAAATCTATGTCATAAATTGGATTTCATAGCACTGATCATAACTTAAAATCAAGGAAGTTTAAACCTTATAAAGTGTTGAAAAAGATTAGCTATAATACTTATTTAATAGAGCTTCCACCTGGGATAAAGGTTAGTCTAGTTTTCAATATTTATGATCTATATTCATTTGAGGGCTTGGATAAAAAAGTGACTATAGTTGCAAAAAAGGTTAGCCAATTTCTGAAAAAGCAACATGATACTACCCAAGAATATCAAAGAAAGTAAAGTACAAAAGAGGAAATGCTTATAGTCCTTCTAACCGAAGTGGTTGGGCAAACCAACCAATGAAAATGTATGAATTGTAGAAGATGAATTGAGAATGATTGATCCAGAAATACATGCAAAGGCTAAAAAAGCTTTCTCATCAAATGTAATTATCTTTCAACTTGACAAAAATGATGCAAGAGTATCTTAGAATTAAAAATTTCTAATTCTTCATTTTCTATTAACTTTTCTTCTTTATTTAGTTTTCTATTAATTTCTAATAAAGAATAATAGACAATACTACACACATCTAGACATAAGCTCAAAGATAAAAATAAATGCATTCACACGGTCATCAAGATCATCTAGGAAACAAACTAATTGAAAGTGGAAATCAAGAGTTGTTTAATTTTCAATTCTGCATCAATAGTACTATTCTACATAACTCTTTGGAAAATAAGAAACATTACTAAAAATTAACTATCAAGGACTCCTCTTTACTCAAACGACATTATGAATAAATAACTAACTAACCCTTTTCCACTTCTAGTTAACTGAAACATCAATCACACGAAATACAAAAAGCCATCTATTGAAATACCAAATTAACCTAAAATAAACCCTGCTAACATCATTGGTCATAATTCATTTTTTGAAAAACATGTGAATAGTCAATTTCCGATCCCATATGAATGAGCAACAAGAGCACATGGTCATTGGATGCACAAAACCATGACTATAATTAACCAAGGGGAATGTCGCGATAACTTTTAACTCTATTACACAATTTCTAGCATTTATCGTAACATCTTTTTATTCTAGATCATGAAATCAATTCCTCACCACTTACATAGAACAAATAATATTAAGAGGAATGAAACATAGGCACACCAACGAGGGAGCTGGAGTCTGACCTTGTAAAATCACTGTAAAATCTGAAATCATGTTCGTTGAAACTGATTCTATTGCTTTTATCCCTTGGAAGGGACTTTACCTGCCATCGCCCTCAATTGGTTGGCAATCTCGGTGAAACTAGGCCTCTCTGAAGGTTCTGAAGACCAGCATCATTCCATCAATGATTTCCATTCTGGGTCACAAGATTATGCTGTTGGAGGCCGCAATGTGTTGCTTACAATACCGCCGAAGTTCACAAAGCCGGTTAGACCCATGTCAATTAAAGTGAAGGAATAGGTAATGGAGTGGGTTGACAACAAACCTATTTAGTCGAATGTTAAGAGCTCTGCTGAAGCAACGATGCAACGAAGGACTAGATCGACAACAAACCTCTGCTGAAGCATGTGAAGAGAAGCCTCAAACGGCAACCAAAGCGAGGGAGAGTGAAAAAGACAGGGCTTCAATAGCGGAAGAGGGGACGAAACCTACTCCTTATGAACCCTAATCGTGATTCAAAATGGACTTATATTAATGTTAAGAACTCCAAAATTGATTAGGTCGCTCCGAAATTAGGGCATTTATCGCCAAAAACCCTAATCTGAGTGAGAGAGAGACACACAGAGACAAACAGAGAGAGAGAGAGAGAGATAAACCTGAAAGGGGTCGACGATGATGGACAGTGACGGCGATGATCCGAGACAGTCGATTACGCTATTGACGAGAGGCGGCGAGCATCAGACACAGTCAGGCAAGGGAAGGGAGCGCAAGAGGTAGTCACGCGAACGAAGGGCTTCACCTTTTTTTAACCCAACGAGGATATAGCGACGGATTAGCGATGGAATTTATCCGTCGCTAAATCCCTCGCTGTTCGGTCGTTAATTTATCGCTATTCTGTGCCCACGTAATAATAAAGTGTTTTGTCGTTGGAATTAGCAACAGATTCTTTTCGTCATTAATTCCATCGCTAAATCCGTTGCTAAGTTGTCCTTAAGTTTGAAGTTTTTCATTTTTAAAACCCGACGTTAATCTGTCACTATTCTGTCACTATTAGCGACGGATATTTTTTCATCGTTAATTTTCATCGCTAATACACTGTCTAGTGGATTGGTCTTGTGGTCTTCGATGGATGTTTGACTCCAGGAATGGGAAAATGGCTTTTCAATAACATTAACGAGTTATACATTCATTGTATTGCACATGGAATCATGTGTTGGTCGCTAGTTTCTAGCTCCAGGCTATGAGTCTACCGAATTAAAGCCTTCAACTACTACAATTCCCAGAGACTCACACTCACCATAATTCATCAACATCCAAATGAGGAAAGACCATGTGTTCCTCGAAATGGCAAAAATCAAACATGTTGCTAAAATATCACAAGTGACATATTTAGCCCATTATATTATTTATATGATTAAAAGGATAATCATAGTTCTACTAATATATTTTTGATTGTGTTGTTACCAAATATTTTCATTTTAAAATTAGATAACTGGAAATTTTAGTGACACAATATGCTGTGATTCTAGTACATAGTAACATCTTGTGGACTCTTCTAAAAATCAAAATTTGCGGGAGAAGAAGCATTTACATCTAATATTATGGATTTATTTAGAAAAATTGAGATTAAATGAATTTGAGGTTATTTGTAGTGTTTAATATAAACCTATTGATGAAAAAACTTTATATTCAAATTTTATATTTGTTATAAGAAACTTAGAAATAAGTGGAGAGCACACAACACACATTTGTGAAAATTATTTAAATAATAAATAGGAAATGGTTTTTTTTGGAATAAATCACCGTTATCTGATAATTACGTTGAATCTGATTAAATTTATTTCGAATCGAATTGAGTTTTTAAGAGATAAATCTAGTTTTGTCTATACGGAATACTCCAAATTCAAATCTTGCTTAATAGTAACAAACTTTCCAGCCGAAATTAATAAATGCTCTTCCAATACTAATGATTTGTGGGTATACTAAATTCTTGAAGTTTCTTAATGGTTTTGGCCCCATCAAAAATTCCATACTAGTTTTCTAATATAATTGGCCCAAAATTTATTTATTGGAATGCCTAATTAAAAGAGTAATTAAATATATATATATATATCATATTTGTTATTTTATGACAAGAAGAATGTTATTATTATATTTTAAAGGAATTTTAAATTAAAAAAGGAGATTACATGAGATGCTTTTGCATATAATTTTTTAATCAAAATTATTTAAGTGGAAAGTTGGGAAGTTAATCATGTGAGTAATGATGGGGCGACGGTTACGGAAGTTAATGGTCAAAGGCAAAAGCCTCTCATACTTCACATTCAATAACGTGTGATCCACCTCATCTTCCAAACCTTGGCCCCCACAATGTTATAAGAGCAAAGCTAGGACTCCCATCACTTCAATGGAGTGAAAAGATTGCGAGCTTTGCTCGCTATTGGGCGCATCAAAGACAAGGAGATTGTGCTTTGATCCATTCTGATTCGGATTATGGTGAAAACCTGTTCTGGGGTAGTGGAAAAGAGTGGACACCAAACAAAGCTGTTGAGGCTTGGGCTGCAGAGAAGTACTATAACTATCACGCCAACACTTGCGTTCAAAATAGAGATTGTTTTCAATATACCCAATTGGTTTGGAAGCAAAGTTTGAAGGTTCGTTGTGCTCAAGTCACTTGCACTTGTGGTGATACATTTATTGTTTGCAATTATGAACCTCATGGTAATGTTATTGGCCAGAAGCCCTTTTGATGTTAGATTTTTTTTTTCCTTTTTTAAATTTTAAATGATATTTTTTCCTAGATAATTTTTCTTTCATCACATATTTTGTTTCTTTCCTTGTCTTTCTATTTTGAATGATATTGTATACTATGGATGAAATTCTGCAGTTTAATATATATACATATATATTTGACAATCAGTATCTAAAAATTCGATTAATACGGTTTGAGTAATTGTGAGTCCAATATAAGGAGTTGACTCTCTTGACGCTTTTTTTTTTTTATTTTGTAGTTTAATATAGTAATACTTGAAGATCAGTCGAGATGCTCAATGTGAGCAACATTCCCATCTTTAAAGTTTTTTATATTCAAGTTACTGATTATTTAGGGTTTATTAACTGTTGGATACATTTTAAGATACATTTTCAATAACAACCGACGAAGATAATCTTTCAGCTAACTGCTAAGCGCCTTGGGGCGCAAAATATCATGGACAAACTCACCGAGGGCATCTCCTCACAAGTCTATTATCACCATCACAAGCCTCAAGAGTCGTGATTAGACTATGACGCTCATGACCATCAATGGTATCTTTCATGATGCTAGTATTTTTCTAGTATCTTTTTTATTTTTTGTACTTTTTTTTTCTCTACCATCTTTAAGCCAATTTAAACTCTTACAGAAAAGATGGACGACCAGCCAATAAGCTATAGAAAAGATGGTCGACCAGCCAATAAGCTATAGTTAAATTGGCATCATTTCCCGTTTCTCCTTCCATTATAAAAATCTTGAATTCAAATTTTCATATATATATATATATATATATATATATATAAAAAGATATATGACCAAAATGTCCCAATTGCGAGCTTGTCAAACCATAACGAAGGTGAATCAAGCCACTCACAAACAACCTTGACACGAAAAACTCAAGTTTGATTATCCTTCGCCAAAACTTTAAGAGAGACCTAAAGCTCTCAATCACTCATAGACAGCTCAAATGATAATTCCTCTTTACTTCTACTCTCTTCCCGAGTTTGATCACAATTAGTTGCATTTCCTTGTGTCAAAAAAAAAAAAAAAAAAAAAAAAAAAGAATAGAGCGAGACCTAAAGCTCTCAAGTTTCTTCAAGGGGAATTATTTCCATTCATCATTTGAAGCAAAACCTTCAAGAGAGACCTAAAACTCTAAGTCTTCTCAAGTGGAATTATTTCCATTCATCATTTGAAACCACACATTCTCCATGTTATCAAGAGTTGCAATGAGCAAGTCCAGCCACACACCCAGAGAACTGAAAATTTGAGGAGCATCAGAGGCTGAAAGATAATGTCAAACAGCAGGATGCATCTGATACAAGGGCTTGTGAACCTTGAAAGATAAAATGCAGGATCAGACAATCCTAATTTGATGCACAGGAATGATGACGAGTATATGTAACCCTGCACACTATCATATGTCTCAAGTAATTTTGCATCTTTCATTAGGACAGATTTGTCCTGGCATATCAGATTCAGGCATTACAAGAGCATGCATTTGTTCAGATGTGAAAACCCCCACAGCCCTTAAATTAGAGAGATTCGACATGCCATGTCTTACAACAACAACCATTTTGTATCTTTTCTCCAACATTAGATCAATCACACGACCTACGGACGTCGAACTCGTAACACAGGGAGGCGGGCTCCTCATCATTGCTGAAAGTGGGGCATTCAACTGCAACATGGGTCAGCCAAAAATATATGTGTGTGTGTGTGTGTGTGTGTGTGTGTGTGAAAGGGATCAAAAGTTGTTATTCAATGACTGCATCAACTAAATGACCATGTATCATTATTAGTCAATAAGCACTAGACATGTATATTGTTGATTGGGTTATAACGTGCATTCCATTTACAATGAACTCCCGGAGAGCCATCTTTAATTCAATTGGTTGCTACAAGAGTTTGTTTATATCCCTATTAAGATGAACTTGACAGGAAAAATAAGCAAAAACAGAGATAATCTGATGTCTTAATATGTTTGATTCAGAAACATCTTTTAATATATCAAATGTTGTATGTGATACACATTTCACATTGTGAATTACATATTAGGAAGGATCCAAAGAAGTGATTTTTATACCATCCTCCAGCTAAAATTTGGTGCATCTGACATTTGGCAACACCATTGTCTCCAAACATGTCCAATGCCCATCCAGGCATTTACAGATTACTTCAACCATGCAAGTTGTATGGAGAAAAGTTAGTTTCATTATTTAACCGCTCTTACATCATTACAGTGGCTTTCGAGTTACTGCTCTAACCATAGGCCATCGGTAAGTTATTTTTTTGCACCATAAAATGTAGATTATCCTACAAATGATACCTGCTAAAGGTACATTAACATTATACGTTTAGGTTATTTGGTGGCAAGAATTGGTGAACCTAATTTGGTAATACTTTATCAATAAACTTTCATCTACAGCTTAATCTGGTGAGAATTGGTGAGAATCTATGAAGTACCAAGTGTCCAACACACCTCCTAATGCTTAAAATGAAGGATGCTCCAGTAATTTATCATATGCATTTCTCATTTATTCTCATTGATTTTGCCAGATGCAAGAAAGTATGAAGTAACCTGTTAAACAATTGATGAGAATCTTGATTTCTTTCCACACCAATTCTTAGGTACAACTATATCACAAACTACGACTCCCACGTTCCATTTGTCAGGCGCTCTGTCCAAATTTGTCCATTGACTACAATTTTCTCCCTTAATGATTGTTTTCAGTAAAACGAACTTGTAAATTTGCAGGAAAGAAATGAAACTTGGATGATGATTTGGTACCTTGTAGTGCAGGGTCACCATCTATTAATTTACTCAATATCTCTTGCATTTTGGCATTCTTTCTTCCTTTTTTTTTGGGGGGGGGGGGTTGATAGAATTGGATTCTGGCAATCGTTCACTTTTTAAAATAAGAGTCGAAGTGAAACTTCATGGCACTAATAATGTCAGAGGAAGAGGAAACATAAACTGGAGCAATACCTCTTTGCAGTCCTCACGATGCAGCAATCCTACACAACTGCCCCAGTCATCCATGATAGGAATAACTGAATCCTTAAAGAAACGCAATACCACTTTCTTCAGCTCCAATGTAGCTTGTAGCGCCCGAGCTTCTTCAAAAGGTGTCATGATTCTTTCAATTGGATCACTTGGTGACACCTAAATTAATTAACTAGAAAGCTTAGAAATGATTAAGCAAATCTCAGTGAAAAAGAACAAGAAGATATGATTAAGCAAGAAGCAAAAGCAATGGTTAAACTACCAGAACTGAACAAGAAAGAAGCAGAAGCTCACAGGCATCAAGCATAATAACCACAGAGATTTTCAGTGTGTGATAGCTTCTTTGGTGATGTTTGGTCTCAAAAATCACATATAATCACATAAGTACTACTTCCAGTTTAATTATATTTGAACTATTTCTATAGCCTAATGTCTTTCATCTTCTTAACCAATTCCAAGGTTGAATTACTTATATATTAGATGAGTATGAGAGATCAAATGCAGGTTTACATGCCAGACCTGAATCAATACTTGTCATTGCCACATCAAGTAATTTAAGAACAAAAGCATTTTGTATACCTGAGGGAGGAGATAAGGGCCAAATATTGAGTTGTTTGATCCCAACAAGGCCTCCAAACGTAGAGCAGCCTGCATTACAAGAATGGAAATCAATTCAGGGACTCATTGTTACATCCAACTCAAAGCAGGTTCACCTCACAGAAATTTTATCAACAAGTGCAGCAAGTATAGTTTGAAAATAAATCAACAAATAACCCTATGAAAGTTGGCCTGAAAGTATTTAAGCCTACTGCATTAACATCTGAGGACAGCAAAAAAATTTTTGGAACATGGTTGATATCAAGATATCAGGATGCCAAGTCTAGAGAAATATTTGCATGTACTTTTAGTCCACATGTATGAAATCAGGAAAACAATTAAGTCACAACAACCTTAAGGAGAAATTCAAAAGAAAGAAAACCTCTACTCACCATGCCTCCTCTGCTTGTCCAGGAAATTCCCTTCCATTTTGTAATAATATTTGATAAATACTGTAGAGACAAACCAACCTAACAAAGGAACATAAATATAGGAGTCAAGCATAGAAAATTTGTTTGGTGCCTTCTATTATAAGCTAAGCAGAAGCTTAAAGCAGTGGCAATAATCAAGAGCACGATATCTTACAGAAGGCAGTTATTAATTTGGGAACAGCACAGATGTTTAATCAAGCTTAACACAAAAATCAGACACTCTTATGTGTAGAATACACTCAAAAATATGCATACATAGGTCACAAACTCTTCCATCAAAAAGAAGTAATCACCTCTGATTAGGTGTTAAATATTGTTTTCCTCTAATATATGGAATACTGTGGGGTTTATCAAATGGGATGTGAGCTAGTTGAACACATATTATAAAATTTGGAGTAAAAGGTACAGAAAATTTTCCAGATATTTTTTCCTAATTTTCTTTTTCTTATGGCAAAAGTTTTGCAATACTTGAGGAGAATAGAAAAAAGCTAACAAAACATCTTTCTTTTTTCCTGGATTACAGTTTCCTTCAGAAATTTTCTGGGAAACAGACAAGACACTTGAGGAAATATTTGTGATATATTGTCCAGTAAAAAGCATATCTTCCAAGATTTTTCATATGCTTGAAAATTGTTTAATTTTTTCCTAGAAAGCTTCTCCATCATTACCAAAATATTTTCTGCTTCTTTTCATCCTTGGATTTTCAATACCCTTTTGGAGCACCAGGTAACAGATGTTGAAGTGTGGCGTTCTTTAGCCTAAAATATGTAAACTTAAAAGATGAAGGAATTAAGAATATGTGATGTACAAGGTAAAGGCAAGGTGGAAGACCCACATTTTATTTTTATTTATTTATTTATTTATTTATATCCTCTTTTGGGGGAGAGGGGAGGTACTTACAAGGAAGAGTTATGAATTTTCTTGGACTCATATTATCTTTTAATGAGTGTGAAAGTTAAAATTATTTCATCATTACACTATAGGGTAAACATCAAAACCATGTTTAAATACCTGGCCACCGTTTAAAGCTGCCTCCATAAGAAGGTGATCAGCTTCCACTTGAACAGCTGGCAAGATAGTTCCAGAAGAATCAGTCCACATACGTTTATGAAGCTTGTTTACCATAGCATAGTCCCCGCTGGCAGCAAATTCACACATCATAGAAAGAAAAAGGTGGGGCTTTGGCCGCATATCTGGATTATCGCCAGCCAGCTTCAATATTTCTCCAAAGATACAAAGAGCACCTGTACATACCACAAACTCCAGATTTAGAAGTAGCTACAGAAAAAGGAAACCAATAAAAAAGAAAAAAGAAAGAAGTGATGGTGGGATGACTCGGGGGCGGAGGGATCTGATGGCTGCATATCATTATTGAACCATCATGTAAGGATTTCTCACTAGTTTGTCAGAGAGGCCAGAAATCGCATGAGGAGAATGGCCATTTTCCCTGTTCATTTTGAAATTTGAACACACATATACACCAGTACAAAATGAGAGTGAAAAGAAGGGCTTTTAGATAAGACACCATGCAAACATAGTATGATATCCCCCATATACACTGGTACAAAATGAGAGTGAAAAGAAAGGCTTTTAGATAAGACACTGTGCAAACATAGGATGATATCCCCACTTAATAGTTAATATTGAACCCCATAATGACTAAACATTACAAAAGGCAAGATGAATGCAAACCTGGAAGATGAGAAGACCATAAGACCCAGCAAAATATAAGAATTTCTAACTTGTGTTCACCAAAATAAATAGTATGTGCCCTTATTGATGTATGTCATAGTTAAGAGATGTCATCTCTTCCCCCATGAAATGCTCTATCGACCAAGATCAAATTATCCAGTATTGAGATAGGTTTATCATGCTAAGAGTATGTCCAACCAGGTTTCGTTACGACAGTCGATGCCCTATGAGTTTCTCACAGCTATAGGACTGATGGCTAACAACCTTACCAAATAATCTTTTAACCAAACATATAGAGGTCAAAATTCAAGTCAAGCCTCTTATGCAATATAAAATAAGCAATCATCAGCAATTCTTTATCACAAGATAAGCAAAATTTTGTACTCATGTACATTTGAGACTCTCTATTAATCTAGACATTAAGCAGCAACAAAGAGAATTTAAGCAATACAGACCTTTGACCCAGCCACAATTTAGAAATGCATCAACCATTGAAGTGTATGCAACACGATCAATAAAGGAATGATGATGTAATTTCATCTCCAAGACAATCATAAGAATGGAATTGATATCCTTGGCATGCCCGAGGCCCTGTAATAGAAAAAGTTGACCTGCCTCAGAAATGCAGAGAAATGGTAAAAAAAATGATAAATTATGAATTGACATACACTACTAAAAAAAAAGGTTCTAAATAAAAATGGAAAATAACTTCTAATGTTGTATTATGAGGTGGATGACTTGCTTCAGATATGTTGCAATTGTGTTAACTTGAGAAAAAGAAAACCAGGTATATGGATAAACAAACCAACCTTCAGTAGTGTTGTATAAGTGACTATATCAGGGAAAAGATCATCACGATTAGATTCATGTGCTTCTTTCTGCTGAAAGTTAGATGTAATAAGCCCAAGTGAACCAAGCAATTGTTTTAGAATAATCCAACATTTATTAAGGCTCTAAACTGGCCTTTGAATGGCATGCATATGACCTTCATTTCCTCAAAAAATTGCATTGCAGCAACCATATTCTCAGCCTTCACACATGCAAAAATTAGAGTATTATAGGTGAGTTTGTCAGGCCTCAGTCCATGGCGTCGTATTTCATCATGCATGGTTAATGCAGCCTGTGGACGTCCCGTAGAGATGTATCCCTGAGATAAGACACAGAAAATCCAATAACACTTCTATATGTATGTATTCAAGAGCCTGGAGTGAAGAAAATCATAAAACTATTCGAAATACCATAGTATTAACGGAAAAGCTATAAAAAAAAAAAAAAAAACAAACAAACCTTAATCAGTAAGTTATATAACAAAATTGATGGACTGCTACATTCATGAAGCACAAAACCATATCGTGCAAGAAGACCATTAGCTCGGCGTAGATCTCCTGCACTAAAGCAGTGAAAGGAAGTATTATCAGTGACCTAGAACATGAAAATTCTGACCACATCTGAGCAAAAGGAGACCCTAGTGATCTGAATAACTGTAAATATGCAGTAGAAGTCACTAGTCACACTAAACTGACAGAAGAAATGTCCTAATCATAGACAAATATTATACTGATATTGTTGATTTCATATAACCGGTCAACATTAACGTCACCAAGATTCATGCAATGCTTCTGCTTTTGACACTTTACTGGCAATACCTCAACAGCATTATCTGATCAAGCCACCACAAGGGTATATAAGCACAATGAAGATACAATTTTTAAGTCCCATAAAACTAAGAATTGCAGAACTGAAGTTGGCAAAATCAGCAAATCACTCTACTAATACGCTTGCTTCAGGGATTAGGATGTTAATTTGAAAATACAGTTTTATTGGGCAAGCTAGCAAATACCAGTTAAAGGGGTGGGATCAGGTAACATTTTTCATTTCTGAGGTCATATTACTATTATCATGTATCCCACACATTTCATTAATATTTTTAGTCATGGACAATAATCTCCTTATTTGACCTTGGCCTAATGGATAATTGCAAATGTCAAAGAAAAAAGCCTACCGATCTATATGCACGGGCATCTGCTTTTGTATGTTTATGCATCAAGAACAACCCGACCATTGTTGAATGCACCTAAATGCCTCACAAGCCAGGGCAGCCTTATGAGTCCATAGGACAAGCATGAATATCTGAGACCCAGTTGAAGTTGGTCTGGATGTTAGCATGGCCAATTGAAAATCCAGGGACTTCGCTAGCTTTAACATCCCCCTTGCACCTAAATTCCCTTGCCACCCGCCATCCACCCTTTCTAGGTCACACAGATTTACACAGAATAACTTTTGGCTGTGTTTGGATGCAACCTCTTCTCCAATAGAGGAGGTGTCACACGAATGCCTAAATGTACCTGTCTAATGAACAGTTCATATTCATTTATGGAAAAATCTGATTACCTTTTGACAACCCTATGTCTTCGTGTAAAATTTGTTTGTCCCATATGAGAAATATTACAAGTGAAATAAGACACAGAGGATTTAAGAGGAGCGAATAAGGTAGAAGAGGAAGCTCAAATGCCCCCTCAATTTGATTGGTTACCAGAAATTTACCAACAGTAAGAGAAAACTCGAAAGGCATGCTATACATGAAGAATTAGCACATGACACACAAACATTGATTTGAATGTTATAGTATTAACTTTGGAATGGCTGCTTGATAACTTTTATAATTAGAAAGATTCATGAACTAATCTGGACTCTGATACAGCTAATTGAAACTTAAAAAGTTTAGTATCAGTTCCAAGAGGTGATAAGATATAGCCTTACATAATAGCAACTTTTTATTATGAAGGAGAAACAAGAAAATCAAATTTAGAAAAAGAGCCTAGTTTGGTCCCCAAGTCTTAACCAGAAAGCATTCCTGAAAATAATGAAAGAAAGAACTATAATCGCATCACGAAAACCAAAGGGAGAAGCATATCCATTCTGCATCTAAGGGACAAATCAATTCAAAATAAATGAGATTTTTTCCTCCCCACTTGATTGACAACTACATAAACCATGGGCCCTCCTACTAGGAAGTCATTCATATTGGTCATACTTCGCATATCCTGTATTTATAAACACAAGAACAGAATCTAACAGCCATAATAAAATAAAATAAAACAAAAAGAAAAAGAGACCATTTCAGCTAACAGCTGAGTGGAGAAAGCAATGAAGGAGAGAAGCTGAACAGGAATAGAGTTCTTCGAGCTTGCAAGCTGAGAACTCCAGAAAATGCTGCAAATATTTCTTATATTGCTATACCAACCTGCTTCAATAAGAGCATTCAGCAGACCATAAAAAAGTGGTGCAGATAATTTTGCACTTCCTGCTGCAGAACCTTGCTCAACAGATTCAAGTAACTGAAATGCTTCATCAATTCTTTGGCACTTACCCAAACCCTGTCAAAGAATTAGGAATCCTTCAAACTTGGGCAGATTAACAATTTGATTACATGATCAAAGAATTAGAAACCAATACAAAAAACTGAAGTATAGTATCAACGTAATAACAACTAATATTTAAAATATTGTTCCATTTCCGCATTCAAAAAATGGAGAATTACATCCGTCTTGGCCACATGCACCAAGTATAGCACACTGCATAGAATCTCAGACACTTTAAGGATCTGAAACCCCTAAAACTGTATAAAGTCTCATCAACCTAGGGCTTTTCTAAATTTAAAACATTTCCCGAAATATAATAAAAAAAAACCTAAACACATGAATAGAATAATTTTATTAACTATATACTTGCTTCTTCAATATTTCCTATATTTTTTAAGATTGATAATGGCCTGCAAAAGTAGCTCCTATACCTCCTTTCTCTTGAAGAAGTCTTTGCAAACACCAAAGAGTTCTTGGCAAAGATTTCAATCGACTAGAAAGAAGGAAATATGGTGAGCTCATGGTGTAAGGAAGCATGATATCTTTTTTTGACAAAGCATTTGAAGATGTTGTATCAACACAAGCTCGAATCATCCCTTTTGTGTATTAACCTTGTTTGTTATAATAATTGAGATTTTAAGCAGGATTTTTCAGTTCACAATGACATTCTTTTTCTCTCAAATTTCTGTACTAACCACATTATATAGAGTCCATTTGTTTATATAATAGATCCTGACTATCATTGTTATGTCATAATAGTATGTTTTACCGGAAAAAATTCAAGGATTTTTGACTTTAATAAACATTAAGGCCGTTCAACTAGCAAAAAGCTTTATGTCATGCAAAAAATGACCCACTAATCAAAGTGTCAAGAAGCCTCAAACTACATTATAATTGTAATTTCATATGGTGGTCTTTTAAAAGAATTATCATGGAGTGAAACGACAGTCTGCTCTTCATTTGGATGACATTCATTTTTCATTGGCGAAATCTAAAGGGTTTAACCCAATTCCCCCCCCCCAATTTTGTTCATTTAAGCTTCTTCAGTACAAATGGTGAAACAGAGATGTTACGTTAACATATATTACACCGGGTATATCTAAAATAACAACAAAGCACCCAAAAAAAAAGCAACAAAGAGAAAGAGAAGATGTTATTACCTTCAACAGTGTAGCATAGGAAACAGTATCTACGCCACAGCTCTCAGGTTTGGACATTTCATCAAATACCTTAAGAGCTGCATCAATGTCCCCGCAATGAACGCAAGCCTCAAGAACCGCATTCATCACAATGGTGTTAAGCCTCTCGAATCGTCTCTTTGCAATCTCAATTTCCTCAAAAATCTGATCGAAAATGGATAACATTTAAACCAAAAATTAAACATAAATACAGATTTTACCTGCAGAGAGAGAGAGACCTGGTGAAGTTGGCGTCTACGAGTGAGTTGAACAATGCGAGAAGTGAGACGTTTGAGATTAGGTTTGGAGGAGGAAAGGCTTCCTGTTTTGTGACTGCAAGAGATGATCTGGAGATGAGAAGAAGACGAAGAAGAGAAAACTGTGAAGAGCGGTTTGTGGGAAGTAGGAGAAAAGGCACAAATTTGATGCATCGTCGCTGCCTTCATCCATCACCCATGCAGTTCCCTTTAGAGAGAAAGGGAGAGAGAGGGAGAGGCGCTGGGGGAAGTGGATAACGCGAGAACCAGATTTTTTTTTTTTGGGGGGGGAGAGAGAGAGAGAGAGAGAGAGAGAGAGAGACAGCGAGACAGAGAGGCGTGAGGTTTAGGAAGGAGTGTTTCGTTCTGCTGGGCTGGATAAATGGCGGGTAATGAGTGGTTTAGACTCTACAGACCACTCTGAGCTTCATCCACTTGGCCTGCTCAGGATATGTCCTATTCGTTGCGATCATGCAGTGTGTTTATTTTTTTTTTTGGGTTACAAGAACCCTGAATCGTTGGGTCGGGGAGATGGGTGTTGCTGCTAGGCTGAGATGCAGTGTGTTTAAATCTTGTACGTCCCCCTCATTTCTTTCGATTTGTCATTTTTTTTTAGAACTTTATTTTTTTTTTCCAATTTTTATAATAATTCTCTTTTTAAAAAATTGAGAATGTGTATTCATTGGTGGTATGTTCTAATATACTGCTTGACACATGGCTAAGATTTTCATACGAATAATACTTTCTCGTTCATTATTATTGTTTTGTCCTTTATTAATATTATTTAAAAAAAATAAAGAGAATTCAACAAATTTTCATCCTTATCCTTCAACACTTGGGAGTTGCATGGGTACCCTTCACTCTCTATTTTTTATACCATATTGTTAATAATAATCATTTTCTATTCACTAATGATAAAAATAAAAAATAAAAAAAATAGTTGAGAAATACTATAAATATTTATAGAAAAAATAGAAAAAAAGACATCAAAATTTGAATGTTTCATAATATCAATGTTGTGAAGAATAAAAGGATAAACCTTTAGGTAGGACTAGCGGTTAGACCGAGCCGGCCAAACACAACCCTTTCTTAAGGGTCGAGATCAACTCATTCTAGAGTCAGATTGATCTTAGACTCATTATTTGGATATGTTTTAATTATGAGCCGACTTTAAATAAAGGTGAGCTCAACTCTTTATAAGTCTGGCCGATTAATTACCTATGATTCATTTAATCACGAGAGAGGCTAATAGGCACACAATCCTAAACCAACTCTCTCTCTCTCTCCCCCACAAAAACACACACAACCCCCCTAGCTCCTCCCACCAAAATCTAGTGGATTCTCCTACTCTTATTGCCTTTGTCAAGGCTTTTACTTTGTCAATCTTCTTAGCCTTAATTTGTGCCACCCAAATTAGGGTTGATTCAACCACTAAAGACCACAATTCCTCTATTTCCCTACTATTGTCGAGTTAAGGTGCTGTTGCCCCACTAGTGAGTGAAGTTCGTCTATTGGAATTCGTCATCACCTTAACTCGCCGCCCTAAGATTGAGATTAGGATTGGTGGTGGTGGAAAAACTTGATTTGTGGTCCAAAGAGAAAAGCTTGTTATCGATAAAGCTGCTAAACTCTATAGTTTTGGGGTTGGGATCACCCACGGTGTGACACTATTGCGGAGAAGGACAAGTTGCTCCATGATGAAGGCGTAGTTGAAATTGAGGGCTTCGTCAAGAATAGGCATAGTGATCATGCCCAAAACTGAGGTGGAGGAACTAGGTATTTGACCAACCCTAAATCTCTCTCTCTCTCTTTTTTAACATTCGAGCTTGGGCTTAATCCAAAATGGGCCCAAGACTCTTTTAATTTTTTGTGCTGAACTCGAGTCTGGATTCTCCGATCTTTCTCAGGTTGGGCACAAACTCGGGCTAATAAAATTTAAAATGAGCCAAACTCGAGCTTTGCAAAGTCCGACTCACAAAGCTTGATTGTCAGACTTATCTATAGCATGCATAGATGTAATGTTACCCATAAGAAAAAACATAACTTAATAATTTTTTTTTAAAAAAAAATAAATCACAATATCTAGTAATTACTTTGGGTTTGATTAAATTCAATTCGAACTGAGTTAACTTTTTAAAAAATAAATATCTACTAACATCTATTTTTTTTATATATAAAACTTGAACTTAAAATTTTGTTTAAAAAATACTAATATCTCACTATTGGACCAACTAATTTAAAAAAAAAAAAAAAAAAAAAGGGAACCTAATAATAAGATACGTGTAATGTCATTTATATTCTTCCCCTTTTGGCTTTATTTTTGCTCCAAAGCAGCCCTTTTAGCATATAAAAGTTGGAAAGAGTATATTGACTTTAACTTGAATTGAACAAATTCAACTTTTGATACTCAGTTCTCTTTTAGCTAAAGATAAACAAGCACCTTACAAAATAATACTTCGTAAAGGGCAAGCATACAAAATAGTGACTTTGTCCAAAGGGAACAGAATAAATAATGATAGGAAAAAGGGTGTGTGATGATTCAAAACAAGGGTTCATGTCAACTAAAAAGAACACTCAAATTACAAGGCTAATAAGTTTCACAAGTCAACATGCGATGCATGGTGAATACAGATGTACCACTTACCATCAATCCTCTTAAAAACATTGGTGGCAAACTGCCTTCCCCAACTGCTACCTTTAGTCTTAATCAATTCCACACAAGTTACACACCCTAAATCACCCCTAACATGAACCTGAACATCCTTGATTTCAATCTCCAGAGTAAATTCATAATCAGCCCACACAAACTCCCAGCTTCCCATTACGAGATCATAACCAGATATACCACTCACACCTGGTCTCCTCTTGCCCAAAGGGCTTGCATAGTAGCCAGATTGCCGTTCCTGAATGATCTGTAAAAACAGTCATTTGCAGCAAGCACCAAGGCCTTGCTGTCCATTTGGCGGAGCCTGAGTTTGTCCCTCAATTTTGCTGCTAAAGCATAGTTCTCTTCTTCAATGGCTGTCTGCAGTTCTTGCTCTGGGGTCTGTTCATCCAGTGCAATGCCATTACTGCCAATCATTCCCTCCAAATCTTCACTCTTCACTTGACACGGTTTTGGCAAAGATGATGAGCCCTGGCCACCTGATGCTGCACTGAACAAGTACTGAGTTAGAATTGTTAATGATTGTTCATTCTGAATGAATAATTTTAGACTAAGTACTGTATTTGGTTGACGTGCTTGATCTACACTGTAATGATTGCTGTATTCATCATTCCCATGCAGATGCATGTACCAAAGTACCTTATTCCAAAATACAAGTAATTGCTGCAAGCAGATTATTTGCTTTAATCTTTTTCATAGACACACACACACACACAAATGCATGCATGTATCTGATGCAAACTTAGGAATACGTTTCACAATTGAATAAATAACCTTTCAACCTGACTTGACCTTAAATGATACAAACTAGACCAGTCCAAAAGTTCAACCATGTGCTGAGTACTGTTACTATTATTATAGGATTTTGAATTTTTTTATCAGCGATATGTTCACCAATTCTAACAGTGAAAACAATAGAAAACTCTCTTTTTAATGCCATTGACAACAAAATTATGTCCCATTGAACTCAAGTGCTTTCTGAATGACAACAGTCTTCTTCCAAGGAAACAGCATCCCCCCCTTCTATTTATTATCATGTACAATCAAACCATCAAAAGACAATTATATCCCAGTGGATTCAATTCTTTTTCAATGGCAGGAGAGTCTTCGGTTGAGATAAGTTCAGCGCCAAGTCCAGCTAAGGTTCAGCATTTCCAACTTGAAACTCATTTGACCAGAACTACCAGAATTAGCCAATTCAACCCTTAACTGCAAGGCATATCATTCAAGCATATAAGAACACCTTGATTTGCTAAGCTATCCTTGCTGCCATAAGAAGGAAAAATTGCACAAAATATTTCAAAGTTTGGGAACAGCAGCACAAGAAACAATGTAGGCTGCTCAACGACAAGAACATGACCTCCTGTTGTATTTATTTTTATTTATGGTAAACTACTACTTCTAAAATATCATTCGGAAAAAAAAAAAAAAAGAACTATTATAGCTCTTGGATTTATTTCTCTTGTTAATGAACAGAAACTGATACCAAGACAAACTTTTGGGTACGAATCTTTTCAAAAAGAAATTGTATTTTCCTTGATCTCTAACCATGGATGAAAATGTGTCCACACCCGAGAAAAGACACAAACACAAACACCTCTAAAAACCTAACTAAACTTTCACCTAAGTCATCATATCAAGCTCCATCCAAATCTTTCCCTTTCCATGAAAATATCAAAAGCAGTTCAACTCATGCCTGATGCCCTATACCATATCCCCATTCACAAATTGGTCATATATACCCTTTTGATTTGCATGCCAATGAACAGCAATTTTGCGAACTACCTCCAATTTCATCTCTCATCTCCCTTGGGTAGTTACTACTACTATTGCGGGCTCTCATCCATAATCTCCCTATACATGGAAAACACAGGCATTACAGGTATCCTCTTCTCGTGACTACATGAAAATGGTATCTGTAGGTCTGTGCCCTGATTTATCTGTGTTTTCATTAATTAATAGGGTGATTAGATACTCTAAATATAGAAGCTTGTTTCTTGATTCACAGCATTTTCCCCCCTTTATCCTTCCTTCTTATATTAAGTTTTTAACCCAGTGTCAGTGCTGTGCAATGCATATTTTGATGCAGCACGTTGACAACAACCTCTTAAAGTTTACAGGAGACGTCCAAGATCAAAAGCACAAGCTTTGGTTTGGGATATGGACGATAATAAAGGATCTAGTTGAGATTTATTTTAAATATTTTAGATCATATCTCTTATGATAGATAAAATTTGTTTTGATTAGAATTGTATCTTTAGATGGAGTCCTTGTTTATCTTGACTAGATTGTTATCTTTAGATAGAGTCATATTTTTATATGAATTAGTTTTCCTCACAGGAGTCCTTGTTTATCTTAACTAGATTGTTATCCTTAGATAGAGTCCTATTTTTATATGAATTGGTTTTCCTCACAGGAGAAGAGTTATATTTGAGTAGGGTTTCTTAAACTTTATTTTTTCTATAAATAGGCACTTATGTAGCCTTTCAAAGGGCAATTTTTTTTCTGATTAATAAACATTCCTCCAGATTGTGAGATGCAGTCTTCTCTTAGGTGTGAAGCCTAAGAACCCTAGGTTACGATCTAGACCTACTTTCCTAATTTTCCTTTCACTTTCATCACTATTGCTACACCCACTACCCTGTCCTGCGTCATATTTACTTGGATATGTAGAATTTCACAACAGCTCAGCCTCATTACCATTTCCTAAACCTTAACAACATTCTAAGAGTGGATGAACCATCAGCCAGCAATTGAATTATAAAACAAATGATGTTTCTCATACACAAAAATGAAGTAAAATAAAACAAGAAACTCTAGAGATGCAGATAGAGAATCACTAGAGATTGGACAAATGCAGTTCCAAAGTGTGAAAATCTAAGAAACTAGTCAAACTTTATCTTTAAAAGAGAGATGAAAGTTGTCCTTATGAACTTATTAATTGCTTACATGTTCTTGTGGAATAATTATGCATGGACTTGTGAAAGCTTGCATGTTGCACCTACATGTCAGAGGGGCGCATACCTTTTTTCATAAATTCCATTAAGAAGAAAGTTTGACACCGACCTATACCTATACCCATGTGGTATCCAGTTGATGCAGGTATGGCTAGGGAAGTGAATAGTCCATACAACATAGGTGTTGGAGTTGGCTAACAGCTAAATGTAAACAGTACACAACATGTATAAGCATCTTAGTAATTCTTGGAGGTGCGCTTTCTATACAGAAAGGAAAGGTGAGAGCACATACTGAATTTCCCCGAGCGTAAATTGTGATGACAATGAAATGGCAAAAAGTTACTGCATTTTCCTCCAAAAGAAAGTGCTGATGTTGTATTCTCTTGGTTTGGGAACGACAGAAAGGCCTGATTCATACATCAAGTTCTTGTAAGAATTGAATGGGATCTTTGATTATAAAAAAAAAAAAAAGAAAAAGAAGAAAAAAGGGAATAGAATGTGGATGATAAAGAAATACATATAACATTTTATGGATGGCACTCTTGAATATCATAGTTCGAGAAAATTGTCCAAATGATCTCCCAGAGGTAAATAACAAGGTGCAGTATCATATACTTCTGTTGTCGCATAAAGCTTCAAATAAATGTAAGACACATTATTTTCCATCAATGTCAACTTCAATATACATGGCAAACTAGGCACAAATGGTAACAAGTTGAGCCCAAAACTCACAAACCAATTGGCAAAAGCATGCCCTAGTGTTTCGGTCAGAGATAAATACACATCATTTAAAACATATATATATATATATATATATATATATATATCATTAATGGGGAACTTAAAATACATGCAGACTACAGAAAACAAAGAAGCAATCAAAACTGTGATAGCAAAGAACAAAAAAAACCATATGTGAATAATAAGAAAAAGGATAAGCAACAGCTATAAAGAACAAATTTGGGGAAAGAATTACCAAGAGATTTACGAACTTACCAAAGTAGGACACACTGGATTTCTTGATCTGAGACCTCAGTGAGAGGGAGAAGGAAGATAAATTTGATGTAGCCATGGGATTACGAAACAAAAAATTGACCTATCAAGAACAATGAATGGTTACAAAAAGCTAAATTCATAACTGATTCAATTGTGACATTTATAGAAACATATTGCTCCAAACAAATACTTTACATCCTGCTAAAGGCTTTAAAAGGGAGTAATTCTAATTTTCTTAAAGGTAACAAATTATACAGGTTAATAGAGCTATAACAAGCACTAAAATAGAAGAGAAAAAGGTTGATACAGTCATCAAGAACAGTCAATGTCATTACAACATATTAAGATTTATAAATTAATATACTATAATATAAGCATATATTTATTATTAGTTTGCCATACTACCATAGCATCAGGATGCATGTAAAAGGCTATGATAATATTGTTTGTCCATTTCTCATCCTCATCTTCCTCCAATAATAAAGTTAAATCAAATAAATAAATAAACAACATCATAAAGATGCTACCAACCACCAGAGTGATTCACTATGCACTCTATCCCACCCCCCCAAAAAAGCAACAATCCAGTAGATTATCATGGGCGTGCATCAGACCATCCCCCATAATCTGCTCACAAAATATAAACAAATAACCATAAGAATCATTTTCTATTAACTTTTTAGAATGAAGACACATACATCATTCAAAACAAGCTTTACAAACTTGTATTTCCATGAAAAATGAAAACGACTAACTTGTTAATGTATATGTCCGTGTCAACTTAAATAACTAAACAAGTTACAGGTAGATAAATGAAAAATCACTAATGTAACCAAGGCAAAACAAGCTAAAACATCACATCAATACAAAGAAAATCATTCTTATAAAAGTTGACCAAAAAAGGAGTGTCTATAGCAACATGATTCCAACATAAAAGCAAAAACTCTACAATAGGATAAAATACACTTAGGTCCTCCAGCAATCTCTCTCTCTCTCTCTCTCTCTCTCTCTCTATATATATATATATATATATATATATATATGTTTGTTCAATCTTGTCACCAAGTTCTTTGCAAAAATGCTTTCAGAGCCTCTGCAGAAAAACTTGGGTGAGTGGTTTATATGAGGACCTGTATCACCATCCTTGTATAAATATTAAGGTAGTGTTGGACTGATAACGTGCTTGCCAAAAGTGAAGTTATCCGGTAGGAGGTAATATTAGTGTTGCCAACAAGTTCAGTACGTGTACCTATCACTAACTTCGGGCTCCCACTGAAAACACAACATAGGAGCCACCTATTTTTCTTTTGTGGGTGGGGGATATTTAGATTAATATTACAAGATGCTGAATGAGGGTGAGTCTTGTCGCAACGGTAGAGTTGTTTCTTGGTGAACTTGAGGTCACTGATTCAAGACTTGAAAATAATCTTTATGCAAAAATGCAAGGGGAAGACTGCGTATATATACGTCCATCCTCCCTACCCTCGCATTAAGACGGCTAGCATTTTATGCATCAGGTGAGCCCTTTATTACAAGATGCTGAATGCTAAAAAGGCTAACACTAGATTTTCAGCACTTAAATGAGAAATGGGGAAAAGTATTGAGCTAGAAACTTGTTGGCCTCTTACTGAATTTTAGAAATATGTCATTGCAAGTTATTAGTGATCAAAATCCCTAACCAAACCCTCTTTCTTCCTTTTTGCTGCTCCATTTATTTACACTTCACTCGATTTATTTCCTGTCTTTGTCTGGTATTCAATGTGCAATGCCAAGAGAATTGAAATGAATGTATCTAAAGGACGCGCTTGATGTGCAGGCAATAAGCATATACTTTGCCATTCATTTGACAAATGCAGCATAGTTTTTGAGCAAAAAGAAGATGGGGCCCAAGACAAACAACAAAGAAATTTAGGATCGAGCTGTGTTATGGCGTTACTTACGAGTTACACAACATCGAAAAAGAAGGAAACAAACAAAGTCGTTCAATGAACTCAAGCTTTAGAACCTATGCAGCTCAATTCATTGTTCACTAATTCAATACTTAAAACAAGGCAGAAGAAGAGATACCTGGAGTCGAGAGCCAAGCTCCACAGAGAGAGAGAGAGAGATGAATTTAGGGTTGGGATTTCACCAATTGGGAGCTTTTGGGACAGACTTGCCCAAGAGGATGTGAGGGTTGGATGAATATGAAACACGAGCGTTGGGTGATCACCCTTTTGACTTGTCTGAAAGGGCCATTTTATAGTCCGACAATTTAACGATTGAATTGCATAGAAATTGGTTGCATGGAACGAAAATGCTGAAAAAAAAAAACGACTCGAGAAATAATATTTTATAAAAATAGAGAAAATATGAATAAATATATAAATATCAAAAATATCAAAATTTTTATATAAATATTTATTATTTGATAAAAAATAAAATAGTCAAATTTATAATAAAAAGTTAAAATAATCATTATTTATTATAAAATAAATATTATAAAAAATATAAATATAATAAAATAAATAAATAATTTATTAAATATAAAAAATGTATAAATATAAAATATATAATAAATTTTTTATAAATATTAATTAAATTAACGAATTAAAACGTTTTAAAAATGAAAAACTTAAGACATATTAGTGTTAAAAAAATTTCATATTACATTAAAGATATAAAACTCATGACGCCCATATTGTTTTCACTACTCCCGTGATTATATTTTTTTAATAAATTTAAATTTCTCAATTGGAATTTAATTAATAAAATTTATTTATAGAAATATATTTAATATATTCAAAATGCAAAAAGAGAAATTATCTAACAAGGTTCGCAACAAATTCGGTCAAAAAGTAATTATCATAATTTAAATCTAATATCTACAACTCACGTCAACTAAAGCTACTTATCAATAATATTTGAAAGTGATATTATTTTCACTTTTTCTCTTGAGCGGTGAAAAGATTGTTAAATTGATAAAGTTTTATGATTATTTAACCCTAAGGTTTCTATTTTTATTTCTTTTCTAAATAAGTTGATCACTAATCGCATAGTTTCCCCCCCCCATGACTTTAATATAGACATGAAACCAGTTTGAGCTGAGCCGGTTCTAGTTTGGCTCCTGGACAGGCCCAAGAACTGTGGGCTAATTTGGTCACAGATTCGAGGCCTTCCAAGGTCGGTGATAGGTTGCCAAATTAAGAAAAATAAATAAATCTACTTTTACAAAGACAAGTTTACAATAAATAAGGTCAAATCCACAGGGAAAAAGAAGATTTATCTCTTTTAAGAAAATAAAATAAAAATCAGGATTTGAGGATTTTGAATTAACTAAATAACCTAACAAATTAAAATAAACAACTAATTAAAATTAAAGCAACAATCGGAAAAATAAAGTGAGGTAAAATTAAAGGATTAAAAGTCATGATAAATTAATTTAGTTGAATTGTTCGTTTCCACTTTAATTCAATCGATTGATCATCGATTCAATGATAATTCAACAACATATATTGGTTATAGTCGTCGATAAACGTCCGACGAGCAATCTCTTTTTACTTTGTCGATAATTAAGAGAAGTTCGTTAATTATTTCTCTAATTGAGAATCAACCCTAGAGAATTTCTTAAAATTTAAAGTCTCAACAATATTAAGATTTAGAGAGATCCAATTCTAATTAACAAACACACGACGGATTCATTTAAATTAGATTATTCAATTCAATGATATAAATGTCATTCATTACTTTATTAGAACTAACAAATAATTACGGATTTACCATTTTAATTAGTTGTAGATTATTTTAGATTTATTAAATATTGGTCATCTATTTAATAAATCCTAAAAAATCATAATACATGAAGTGTATGAATTAAATAAATACCTATAATTGTTGAAAAAAATAGCACATTTGGATTTTACAATGTCATGAATTAAAATTTCAACTAGCTTTCAACTAGAAAATAAATTAAAATGAAAACATTGAAAAATAAAAACTAACAAAAATTTTATTTAACATTCAAGTTGCAGAGCTATGGAGAAAATTAAAAAAATATAGTTGTTCCCCTACTTGCCTACGTGATTGGCAACAAAACATTCTAAATTAACCACCATCCTAAAAATAAGGAATAACACTCTTTTTACCTATTTTTACTAAAAGGTAAATAAAACATGAAATCCTAGGTTGCCAAAATAAAATAAAAGGGAACTCCTAAATATTGTTTACAACTCAAGAACTAAATAAAAATTACAAAAATATTTAAAATTTTTAAATTCCTAAAATTCAATTAAAGTAATAAAATCTTAAACATTCATATTCTCAATTTTTGTCTGGCTCCTTGGATATTGGCGTGCCCACGTGCTAACGATTGAATAATGTTGTCCAAATTCTTTCTTTGCATGCAACATCACCGATTTTGCTCAATTTCTCCACTTTCCTTCACAAATGACATCCAACAAATCTAATATATCAAATACCTAAAATTAGTGTAATATTAATTCAAAAATAATATAAAACAAAATACAAATATTACACTAAATTTATCTCTATCAAATTCCTTCATACCTAAACGATACTTGTCCTCAAGCATCCCTACAAAAGTAAAACAAAACTATCATATCTATTTTTCTCCTTCGAATCTCCAAAGTTAATAAGTACTATTAAAGTCTAACCAAAAACACAATCGGAACAACAAGTATTTTACAGCATTTTATAGCCAAACAACAATCACACATCCCAACAGGTTCTTATGAAATCAAAACAACAAGTCCAATATCCTCTCCAAGAGTTCACTCAAATTCACTCAGAAGGGGTGATGAATATATCAATAACACTCAAATCAATACATTAGAATTTGTATTACCATATGTTTGCAATTATATCAAATCTCTATCACTTGATAGTTTGAATTTCATGCATCAATCTAAAAGTCTTTCATGTGGTTGTAATGTGGTTAGAGTTAAGGGTAGAATAAAAGGTTATATGAAGGGTTTAAAATGTATCAAAGGAAATATACAACTAATCACAAATTTTTTCTACAATAATACATTTGCCCCGCAGAAATAGTACTCCAAAAATACATGACTCGCTACCCACACGTGCTCAACATAGACAATAATCAAGAGTATATATAAAAAAAATATTAGACCTATTTTTTATGATCCATAACTGAAAGGAAGAGATGCAGCACTTTTTCTTTTTTCTCTTCTTTTTTTTTTGCTGCTGTTTTTTTTTTTTTTTTTTTGAAGAACTTCTCAACATAAAAGATGAATAAAATCAAACTTTTTCCTTCATAGTCATCAAGTCTCTTCATCTTTCATATGTAGCAAATATCAATATCAAAACTCTAATCAATACATATCTTATGAGGCAATCATATAGCTAATATCATGCAATTAATTACATATATTTTTGATACAAAGGTTAAAAAGCAAGCTAAAAATAAAGGTTATAGTGTTGTATTGAAGGGTTTTGAAGAAAGAAAGGGGGTCTCAGGCTCAAATTAGTTCACTAAGCAGATTATAAATCAAGATAGAGATTTTTACAAAAACTGAAATGGGGTAAAACCTAGATGCCTTTGTCATTTCAATGCATGAAACCCTGAATGTGATCTTGAAATGCATAAAAAAGCAAGTTCTAGAATGTTCAATCTAAATACGATAATCACTCATCAAGAAAAGAAATTTCAAGTACAAAGAATGAATTTGCTTGCTTTAAACTCAAAACCTTACTTTTAAATGAGTTTGTGCTGGATTTTTACATGCTTATCATTCAAAGAAAACTACTAAAGACATGAAAAACCATTTCAAGTACCAAAAGCTATTAATACAAGCTATTCTTCATATGTTCTCAGCTAACCCAATAACACACATTAACTAAGAGAGTTCAAAAGAATTTTTTTTCCTTTTTTTTTAAATCACTTTGAAAAAAATAAACCCTAAATCAAGCAAAGAAATAAAATCAAAAGAATCTGAACACCAAGTACAAACTAAAAATATATGAAAAACTACTAAATACCCCCACACTTAAATCATACATAGTCCTCAATATATGTTAAATGAGAGAGAGAGAGAAAAAAAGTAAATAACATTCATCTTAGATAAAAACAAAAATAAAAAGATAAAGTGAGAACAAGACTTTTTTAAGGTGGAGTGATGAATGGAGGGTCAAATCTAATAAATTTTGAAGCAAAAATTATGGTGGTAGCAATGGACCCCTTCTTAGAGTATAGGCAGGCCCTAACTCATGTGCAATTTTGGTTACTTAACAACATTGACAAAATTAGACAGCAATGAAGGCTTGTTATGGCGTGGACATGCCTTAATAGCAGAGCACTTCTGGTCATGAAATTTTCCAGTATTTATTCACCTAAAATTCAAAATCCTAAATCAAATCAAATAAATATAAAATAAAAATCATCAAAGAAAATATTGGGTTGCCTCCCAACAAGCACTTTTGTTTAATGTTGTTAGCTCGACATAGTGCCTTCGTTTTAACCCTGCTCATAACTCGGTCCGGGCCATCTTGACTTCAACTTTTTGGGCATAAATTTCAATCTTGAACAGAAGTGAGGGATTTTTTGGTTGACCATAGATTGCTTTCGGCACATGAGTTTATAATGGAGAAATTTGTTCAATTGTGCATCTTCACTTGTCAAACTTTCTTACAATACAAAATCAAATTTATCATGCACAAAATTATGTTCAAAATTATCTTGTATGATAGAGTCAATCATACCAATATGAAAAACAGATTCACAATTATTTGGATATTTTATGGAGTCAAAAATATTAAAAGTAACAACTTTACCATCAAATTCAAAAGACAAAGTACCCAAATCTATATTAATTTTCGTCTTAACTGTTTTCATGAATGGTCTACCTAACAAGATAAGAGAAGGGTTAGGAGAACATGTATCATCCATATCAATCACATAAAAATCGGCAGGAAAAATAAGATCACCAACTTTCACTAAAATATCTTCAATCATACTCTCAAGATATAAATATAACCTATCAGCTAATTGAATTGTCACGTCTGTCTCTTTCAAAGGTCCAAGATTCAAATCCTTATAAACAGACAAAGACATAACATTTATCGCTGCTCCTAGATCAAACATAGCCTTTTTTAAAATTTATTACCAATCATACAAGATATAATGAACATATCGGGATCTTTACATTTTGATGACAACTTTCTTTGGATGATTGCTGAAACATTCTCACTAACCACAACTCTATCATCATTTTTCAACCGTAATTTCTTAATGCACAATTTCTTAATAATCTTGGCATACCTTAGCACTTGTCTTATTGCTTCCAAGAGTGGGATATTAATTTCTACATTTCGGAGAGTTTCTAAGATCTCTTTCTCTTCCTCCTCTTTCCTTGATCGTGCCAACCTGCCAGGAAAAGGTGATGGAATCACTATTTTGGGTTTTGCATTAAATTCACTGCTTACCTTCTTAGTTGAAACATTTAAAATTGTTGACTTTTCTTCACTTTTGGTTGTCCTTTTTGCTTCAACTTGGGATATAGTATCTCGCACATCCTTTCCACTTCTAAGGATCATAGCACTAACATTCTCCCTCGGATTGATGTCAACATAAAAGGGTAGTTTCCCATGATTTTTCTCTATTTGACTTATAGATGCTGCTAATTGTGATACTTAATTTTTCAAAATTTGGATGCTAGCCCTCGTCTCTTGTTGAAATCGTTGGCTTTCCTATTGAAACAATTGAGTGCTGTTAGCCAAATTTTTAATAATCTCTTCTAGAGACATACCTTGATTTGAAGAGGGTTGTTGTAGCTGAAATTGTGGTCAAGGTTGTTGTTGAAACCCTTGTTGTCGATTCCCATGATTAAAATTTGGTTGATCCCTTCATCCTAGGTTGTAGGTGTTTGAATAGGGATCATACTTTTGTTATGGTTGTCCCAAAAATCCTCCCACTGCATTGATTTGTTCGTTTGAATCTTCTCAAAGCATAGGGCACAAATACGTAGGATGACCAAAATCAGAACAAACTCCACATGCCTTGACTTATTGTATTTTTCCTACAATAAAATTACGTATAAGAGAAGTTAGTTCTTTTAATTCTTGACCAAGGGAAGAAACACTTATCTCGTTGATCCTCTTTGGAATTTCTTGCCTTATTCCAAATTATTGGGTATTGGCTGCCATGTTTGAGATCAAATTTCTCGCTTCATCGGGTGTCTTGTTCACCAATGCTCCTCCACTCGTAGTATCAATCATTTTTCGTTTCATTGGGGATAGACCTTCATAGAAATATTAGATCAACAATTGTTTTGGAATTTGATGTTGAGGACAACTAGTACATAGTTGTTTGAATCTTTCCCAATATTCGTATAAAGTTTCCCCGTTATACTGCCTTATTCCACAAATTTCTTTTCTAATAGTAGATGCATGAGAAGGTGAATTTTTTTTTTTCTAAAACCATCCTCTCCTAGTTAGGCCAAGTAGTAATAGAACCAAAAAGCAAATAAAAGAGCCAATCCTTAGCCTTATCTACCAAAGAAAAAGGAAAAACAACAAGTTTAAGTTGTTCTTCGATTATTCCCTGTGGTTTCATGGTGGAACAAACAATGTAGAACTCCTTAAGGTGTTTGTGAGGAGCTTCCTCTGTAAGACCATGAAATTTAGGCAATAAATGAATCAATCTAGATTTTAATTCGAATGGAATTGTAATATTGGAAAAATTAATGCACAAAGGTTGTTGATTAAATTCAAGGGTTGCCAACTCCATTAAAGTTTATTGGAATACCATGTTTGTTTCTTTGACTTCCTTCTCTTCAACGTCAACATCTGAGTCTAAGAGCTGGTCAGCCAGATTGTTTCCAAATGATGAACTTGCTGCCTTCTTTGCTTCCTGAGTCTCTTTTTTCAATTTTTGAGTTGTTGTCTTGATCTCTGGGTCAAAAACTAATTCACCTGTACGAGTAAAATGAGCCATAAACCAGAAACAGAGAGAAAAAAAAATTAAAAGAAATAAATCTTTTGACACCTTCGTTCCCGACAATGGCGCCAAAATTTGGTGGGTTATCAAATCAACAAAAATAAATAAACTTACTTTCACAAAGACGAGTCTAGGGTAAGTAGGGTCAAATCCACAGGGAAAAAAGAGAATTTATCTCTTTTGAGAGAATAAAATAAAATTTAGGATTTGGGGATTTCGAATTAACTAAATAACCAAACAAATTGAAATAAACAACTAATAAAAATTAAAGCAACGATCGGGAAAATAAAGTGAGGCAAAATTAAAGAATTAAAAGTCACGATAAATTAACCTAATTGAAGGGTTCGTTTTTACTTTGATTCAATCGATTGATCTCGATTTAAGGATAATTCAACAACACATAAATAAATTTGTTGTAGTCATTGACAAACGTCCAACGACTAATTTTTCCTTACTTCGTCGATAATTAAGAAAAACTCGTTAATTATTTCCCTAATCGAGAGTCAACCCTAAAGAAATTCTTAGGATTTAAAGTCTCAACAATATTAATATTTAGAGAGACTCAATTTTAATTGACAAATATATGATGGATTCATTTAAATTAGATTATTCAATTTCATGACATAAGTGTCATTCACCACTTTATTAGAACTAACAAATAATTACGGATTTGTCATTTTAATTAGTTATAGATTATTCTAGATCTATTAAATATTGGTTATTTATTTAATAAACCCTAGAAAATCATGATCCATAAAGTGTAGGAATTAAATAAATACCTATGATTGTTGAAAGAAATAGTATATTTAGATCTCATAATATCATGAATCAAAACTTCAACTAATTTTCAAGTAAAAAATAAATAAAAATGATGACATTGAAAAAGAAAAACTCATAAAAATTTTATTTAGCATTCAAGTTGCAAAGCAATGGAGAAAATAAAAAAATGTAGTCGTCCCCTCTTTTTCCAAAAGCAGGAGCCGCCGGAGAAGAGAATGACTCCTCTAATGAATGAATGACCTCCTCTTTAAAATAACCTAAAAATCCCTTTTTAGTGAATGTCCCCTACTTGCCCACGTGATTGGCAACAAAACACTCTAAATCAACCATCTTCCTAAAAATAAGGAATGACATTCTATTATCTTTTTGTACTAAAAGGTAAATAAAGCTTGGAATCCTAGGTTGCCAAAATAAAATAAAAGGGAACTCCTAAATATTGTTTATAACTCAAGAACTAAATAAAAATTACAAAAATATCTAAAATTTCTAAATTCCCAAAATTCAATTAAAATAATAAAATCTTCAACATTCACATTCCTAATTTTTGTCCGGCTCCTTTGATATTGGCGTGCCCATGTGCTAACGATTGAATAATGCTGTCCAAATTCTTTCTTCGCATGCAACGTTACCGATTTTGCTCAAATTCTCCACTTTCCTTCATAAATGGCCCCCAACAAATCTAATATATCAAATACATAAAATTAGTGCAATATTAATCCAAAAGTAATATAAAACAAAGCACAAATATTACACTAAATTTATCCCTATCAGTCGGACCAATTACAAAAACATTTACTTGGAACTAACTCGGCCTAGTGAACTAGGACTGTCGTACCAAGCCTAGTTGGGTTGCTTCACAGTTTTTTTTTTCTTTTAAACTTTATAATGTTTTTTTTTTCAAACTCTCTTGATTTTTTTTACTCTTTTTTTTAAACTTTCTTTGTTATTTTTCCCTTTAACTCTATTTGTTTTTATTTATCTCTTTTTTTTTAAACTCTTTTTTTTTTTTTTAAATCAACCAATAAAATAGATAAAGAAAGTAATTAGAGACACAAAAAATTTTTAGAGTGGTTCTATTGAATTCGGTGTACATTTACTATCAAACTTTTTACTTGAATTTTCAAATCCACTAATTTAATATTGTTATATATTTTTTTTATTTTTATAAGGATGATTTTTTATTATATATTTACATGATTTTCTTATGCATTAACAATTTATTCTTTTTCTTCTTCATCTTTGATATTCGAGTTATTGTTGCCTTGTCACTTTTTTTTTTCTTCATTCTTTCGATCTTTAATGTAAATCAATGCTTTCAAAGTATTGTTCATTAAATTTACATGTTTTTTTGTTAAAACTCGACCACCAGCACTAAAAGCACTTTTCGATGGCATTGGGGATTCGAATGAGTTAGTATATTTTTGACCATTTTGGTTAATATTAGATAGTAAGATACATTATTTCTTCATCAATCTAATATATCAAAATGATCATTATCATCACAACCTTCTTACCTATGTGTTTGTTGATATAAAAATAATTCATTTAGTGACGACAAAGAATTTTTTTTCTAACATATATAAAGGAATAAAAGAAATTAAAGATGAGCGAGACGTTAAACTAGTACAACTATTGCTACTACCTATATCACTACAACTTGTATTATTATATTCCTTTTCATATAATATAAACATGACTTGTAAAGTATGAGGTATTTTTTATTTTAAAAGTTGTCGGTTAATATATATTTCTGTTAAAAAACTATCAACAAAACAATTTATTAGAATTTCAACACCTTCAAGTTTTATACGTGGATCTAACATACTTGCTAGTAAATACAAAATATGAATTTTTTCATAATATTTTAAAAATTTTATTTTCATTAGTTGAATAATGTCACTAAATCTATATTTATTTTCAAATTGACTAAATATGAAATAAATTTTATAAAGATTAGGTAATATTAAATAAGTTGTTGGATATTGTATATGTAAAAAAAATTTCAAATAATTAAATTAGTGTGGCTGCAAAATCAAAAGCGATATTATCAATAAAACTATATTAATAATTAGAATTAACAAATTCAATTAAAACATTTCTAAAAGAAATTACACACTTTTACATATCATAAGTTAAGTTCCATCTAATATTACATTCTTGTTTAAATTTTTAAAATTTTATATTATGTAAATTATATAATTGTCTTATTTCTTGTATTTTTGCTAAGGAATTTCTAATTTGATAAATTAAATCATGAATGAGTTGTAAAACTACTTCTGCCACTTCTAAACTATGTTTCATATATAAATTTAAAATATGACATGCACACCTATTATATAAAAATGTTCTATCTAATATTGTTTTTAAAATATTTTTTAAAATATTAACGACACTAGCATTAGTTGATATATTATTGAAAGACAGAGAAAATTTTTTTATCATTTATATCATATTCATGAATAATATTTATAATTACTCTAACTATGTGAGTACCAAAATATGAGCATTACTAACGTTGAAAAGCTAATTTTTTTTTTCTAAAACCCATGAATCATTAATTCAATGACATGTTAGTACAATAAAATGTTCTTTTTATGTTCATTTTTTTAAATATTCAAAATTAATGAAAATTTACAATTAGTATTCATAAAATTTACAATTAAACCATCTTTCAAGATTTAAAATCGATCTATTGACATTTTCCTATCGGTTTTTCTAATACATTTGTTATAACCTAATTATAAATATTTTTTAACATATTTTTCAAAAACTTCACATTCAATTATACTAAGTGGTAATTTTTACGTACTATCTATTTTATTTGTTCTATGTTTTCGGTCTCTATATTATATCTAAATGTACTTGTGACACATTTTTTCTTGGTGGCGATTTGTGTTTGCTTAGTTTGAAGTAATTTATTCGGGTGATTATATTTGAGAAATAATAATATTTAATGACAATATTTATATCAAAAAAATAATATTTTAACTGTGATATAGGAGTTTGAAGCATACAAAAAATAGAGTATGCTAGTGTACACAGGTTTCAATTTTAATTTACATAGGTTAGATGACAATATTAACCAACCACAATCAAATAGTAATAAGAAAAACAGCTACGAAAATGTAAATCTATAAGAATTCACATTAAGATAAATATAAAGAATATGATATTCAATAAATTAGGATACGGCGGAGTGGAGTTTTTTTTTTTTTTTTGTGGGAACACTAGAGTAGGAAAATAGTTCATGACATTAGTTGATTGTCTCTCCCAAAAAACAAGAAACCATTTTCTTTGAAAACTCTTATGAAATAAATCGGGTAATATTGTAAAATTTATATTTAATATTCAATTGAATATATCATAAATATTTCAATTTTAATTTAATATTATAAGTATTCAATTATTTGTAAAAAAGGAAAGCAAAAAATTTTAAAATAAATTTTGCATAAAAATTTTAAAATAATTTTTTTCAAAAAAAAATGCAAAAAAAGGAAATAACAAAGAAGAAAAAAAGGTAAGTTTGAAAAATTATTAAAAGAAAGCAAAAAATTTTAAAGAAAAATATTTATAAAAAGCAAAAGTTTTATTAAGAAAAATATAATTTTTAAAATAAATTTTCCATAAAAAATTTTTGTAAATAAAAGAAAACAAAACAAAAGGCCAAAAAAGGTAAATTTGAAAAATTGTTAAAAGAAAGCAAAAATTTTTAAGGTTAATTATACTTTTCCCCATGTAATTTAGCCGAAATCCACATACCTCCCCTATGGAAAAAAATACACAATTATACCTCTATGGTTTTAAAAAAATGGTAAATAACGGAAATGATCAAAATTAACGGGAAAATTAAGATTCACGTATAGAAATTCAGAGTTGACTCACAGGATTAATTTTAATTTCCAAAATTACCCTCAATTGAAAAAAAAAATCATTCTCTCTTCTCTCTCCTCTCTTCTTCATACCCCAGCCGCTATGGAAGAACTCTTTTCTTCTCTCCCTCTCCTCTGACACGATCTTCAACTTTCAGTAGACAAAATCCTCTCCTCTCTTTCTCTCCTTGTCCATGTTCTTAACCACCATGGACACTCCTCTTCCCCTTTCTCTGTAAACCCTAAGTCCACCAATGATCGTCTTCTTCAACGTTCGATCCTTCGATCCTTTTTTTTGTCAAAGTCCTTTGATTCTTCATTGTTTGATTAGTTACCACCGAACGATGGACGACATCAAATCTAAACAAAGACAAGTCTTTCTTCCCTTCGCACGACATCAGATCTGTTCGAATGATAACTAACAAATGATGAAGACGTTTTGGATCTGGATGGAGGTTGAAAACTAACGAACGATGGGTTTGATTTTGGACAGAGATATGGACGGAAGATGATCTTCACACTCTACAGAAGACGATCAAATGATGGGTAAGGGGTAAAGACTATATGTTCGAATGATGGGTTCGATCGATTGTCTTCTTAATTGAACGATGGGTTCGATTTGGATGGAAATCGATGGGTAATAGGAAATTGGTAATCAGAGAAATTGGGGCTTTTTGTTCAAACAATCTGTTCTAATGATGGGTAATTGGAAATTGGTAATCAGAGAAATTGGGGGCTTTTGTTTAAACAATCTGTTCAAACGATGGGTAATGGGAAATTGGGATTTTTGTTTTCTACAACACTCTCACAAATAATTCCATTTTATAAAATTAAAACAATACAAAAAAAACTAATAAAATGTTTTTGAAGGATCATTATCAGATCAGAGAAAATTGTAATTAAACCCTGCTAATGTTTGCAAATATTAGTGAACACCCAAACATTTTTTTTAATATTTTATTCTCTCTTTACTTCAATTTTTTTAATCTGGGTGTGCTGCATTTTTTGCATTTTTCACATGGATTGTAGAAGGAGAGTGAGGGGTTGTTATTATTATTATTTTTTATGTTTCTGTTTTTTACAATTAGAAATATTAGGGTTTTGGAGTTTTCTTTTTCCTTTTCTTTTTGTTTTTTAATTTGTGGTGATCATAGAAATTGTAGGGTTTTGATTGTTGAATTCTCTTTTTAGGATTTGAAGATAATTTTTTTCTGGACGCAAACTTTTCTAAAAAGAATTTTTTCTTTTTTTTTTTTCACTAATGAATGTGGAAGAAGAAGAGAGAGAGTGAGGGGTATAATGGACAAATCCCATGTTCTATTACTTTTCTGTTATTTTTTAATGGTTTCGTCTACTTACAATATTTTTTTAAAATCACAGGGGTATAAATATGTAATTTTTCACCATAGAGGAGGTATGTAGTTTTCGGCCTAACCACATTGGGGAAAATTATAATCAACCCAAAATTTTAAATATTTGTAAAAAAAAAAGTAAAAATTTTAAAATAAATTTTTTTTATAAAAATTTTAAAGAAAAATATTTCCATTAAAAATTTTTGCAACAAATAAAAAAATATATTCCATAAATAATTGAAATATTTATCCAATTTGCATTGATATTATTCCAAGTGAAGAGCAAAGAGACCGGGAGAGAGAGAGAGTTGATTTCAAAATTAATGATGTTGAGAATTGTGATGAAATTTAAGAAAGATGAAAATTTTCAAATCCTAAATTTAATGATTTAAGAAATATAAAATATGAAATTAAACTATTAATGATAAAAGTAAAATTAAAAAAATGAAATTAATGCTAAAAAATGATTTAAATGATGGTAAAATTATTAATTTAAAAAATAAAAATTTTCAAATTAAAATATTAATGCAAAAAATAAAATAAAAAATATTGATACTATAAGAATTAAATATCTTACATATGTAATATTTTATTTTTAACTCTAAATTTATAAGAATTAATATTTAACATAAAATTTGTATAAATAATTTAATATTCAATTTAATATTTTATAAATATTTCAATTTCAATTTAATATTATAAGCATTCAATTATTTGAATATATATATATTAAATATTTAATATTTAAAATTTTAAATATTAATTATTTAATATTACCAAGTAAACATCTTTCCTTTTTAGTAAAATTTTTTAATGAAAAATTTATTTTAATAATTTACAAAAATTGAGAAATAACCAAATATTTTGGAAATATTTAAAATTATTTTTTAATAAATCAATTTAGAAATTATAATTATACTGAAATTGATTAGTTAAAAATAAATAAATTTGTTTTCCAACAAATTTTTGATCATAACAGAGATTTATGTTAATGAGTTTTTGATTTTGAATCATGGGGACCAGTACAACATATAACAAAATTTATTAAAATATATAATAAATCAATTTATTCAAAAAAAAATTTATTTTATTTTATTCTACTTATGATGTATACTTGTTAAAATGGAAGTTCTTTTTCATAAAAATATAATATTTTATATCTAAAAGTTAAATATTTCATTAAAAAACTAAAATGATTGTTATATAATTATTGTATTAAAATAAAATGCAATTCCATTTTACTTAATTTCAATTTTTCTTAAAATACTCCTTGAGTTTCAATAAATTATAATATATATTTTTTTATGATCTTAGTGAAAATGACAAATATAGGATTATAGAAAAATAGATCACAATCAAATTATAATGACCATAACATTTTGTAGATATTAAATATATATAAACATAAAATTATAATAATTATATTACTATTATTAAATAAAAATTGAAAAAACATGTAAGTGCAATTTAGTAAATATATAACAAATAAGATAATACTCAAATAGAAAAATATATAATTTCATTCACTCAATTTATATTATTTTCTATTTTTATTCAATAATAATGATATGAAATCAAAATATTAATGATAAAAATAAAATAAAAAAATATGGAATCAATGCTAAAAAAACAATTAAATAATATTAAAATTAATAATATTGGAAATATGAAATTTCAAATGAAAATATTATTGCCAAAAATAAAATAAAAAATATTAATGTTGTGAGAATTAAATATTTTAAATATGTAATATTTTATTTTTAACCCTAAATTTATAAGAATTAATATTTAATATAAAATTTTTATAAATAATTTAATATTTAATTTAATATTGTATAAATATTTTAATTTTAATTTAATATTTTAAGTATTCAATTATTTGAATATATATATATTTTTGGTTTAAGATGCCATTGAAAAAAAAAAGCTCACAATGCCGTGAAAAAAAAAAATCTTGTGGTAAAAAAAAAGTTATGTTATATGTAGGGGATAGGGGAGTGGGGATGAGAGATGGAGAGGGAGAATGGAGAGAGAGAGAAGGGTGGGTCATGATAGGGGCCACAAAGGACAACCAAACCAAAAGGGAGGAGAGAAGGGAAAATGTTAAAAAAAAAGGGGGAGAAAGGGACGAACAAAAGTGGATGACGAAACCCATGCGGCCTTAGCCGCTTTATATATATTAGGATGTAAGGTCATTGGTACATTTGCATGGAGATGGTATGTATCCCATTTTAACTGATGGCGCATTGTTGGCTTATTTGGATAATAGAAAAAATAAAAGAGGTTGCTATTTTCTATATAGAATATAATGTAGATGAATCTACAACAGTATCCATGTATGAGAGTTGTCATAATAAGAGTTTGGAAAGTGATCGTGAGGAGTATGATGATGATACTAAGGCTCACAATGCCTTAAGCATTCTGTAGCACCCCTACCTAGGGTGCTACCAGCGTGAAGGTATTGGTGGGCTACTGAACCGGCTAATTCCATCACCAATCTAACTAAACACTTTAAAATATAAACAAATAATATAACGAACAACGAAAAGAAAAAACACTTAAAAAACAAAAGTTTAACCAAATAAATGATTAGATTAAGTCGAGTTTTCTCAAATTCCAACTCAAAATAACTAAATTAGTAAATCAAAACATCGAACTAAATAAATTAGTTGAAACTATATATATATTTTTTTAAATAAATGAAATATGAGAAAAGATATCCTAAAAATCAAATATTCGCATGCAAATATTCTAACCTCCATAGAGATCCGATCTCTATCCTACCTGATCTCAATGTCGACTAAATGAATGATCGAAAAAAAGTGTAAACTGTGAGCTAATTCTCATTAGGAAATGCGAGAAAATAACAGGAGATAAAAAGGTATCAGTGAGCATTACCAAGCTCAGAACGGAATTTATTTTACAATGTACCAAAATCCATGTAAAATTTATAATAAAAAGTCTACGCATGACAATTCATATAAAAAATATGGTCCATGAGGTTCAATAAACACTTCAAAATTCATGCCAATTCACATTCAAAACACAAGATACATTACATTATAGAATAAGCTCAGGGTCGGTCCAAAACATACCAAAGGCCACTGCCAGCAATGATCTCGAAAAAAGTAATGCCTACCTACTACCTCTAGGTGTCAAGACATTACATGCCATACCATAGGCAGACCCGTGTCTAGGTCCTCTACAGTATCCAAATCTATACCATAAAGCCATCTGTATAACAAAAAAATTCGTAACTCATACTTTTAGATAATACAACACTTCTAAACAATATCAAAATATATGTAATATATCATCCATGAGCTCAAAATATATCAAAATAGATACATATCAAGATTCCATGTAGTTATAAAAGGATCTGGTATTATCCCATATATGACTGACAATCTTCATTAAAGTTTCCAAAACATGTGTATAAATAAAACATGTATCAAATCAAGTTAAAATATGAATAGTAAATAAAACAATAATTTTAATCAGTCATTTTTAAACATCCCAAATTTTGAAAACATTTTTACAAAAACAATTTATAAAAGCTGTGCTCAAGGTAAAACTCATTGATAATAAAAAAATGTCTATATATGGCTAGACCTTTTTTGGTCTTCCTCATGATTAGGTTCAGAAATCCCTAACAAAAAGATAGAAAATACATAAGAAAATATAAGATTTCAGTCTGAAGAAGCATATCTTGCCACGTGGATGCTTATGTCACGTGTTGGTATCTGATTGGTCCAAGTGTATAGTTTAAGCCACATGTACTACATATGGCTGCTCAACATAATGACACGTGTTATCATCTCAATGGCAGGTTTGGGTCTGTCATCACCTACGTGGTCAACTATTGCCATGTGTCCCTCTATGATTAGTCAGTTTTTGGGTCTCTGCCATGTGGATTACATGTGGTATCGGGTCTCGGGTCCCAATCAAAAAGCCAATTGGTCCATGCGTTACCAAGGCTATGACAAAGGGTTGGGGAAGTTGGTATATATATGGGCTCTAATGGAAACTCCTTTCTAATGTGGAATTTAAGGTTCGCGGATGGTTTTTTAACTAGTTTGACTGTCATTTTTTATGGTGATCTAGTGTCAGAAAGAGGTAACCAACACTCGGGGCTAAAAGTAGGAAGTGTGGACATCATCCTAGGGTCAACTGGAGTTGCCGATGACAACTTTAGGTCATAAAAAAATCGAGTTGTTGGTATGCTTCGAGTCGATTTTCTGATTTTCACATGACTGATATGGGTATTTGACATAACTTTTGACCCTGATTCGGTGGAATTCTAAATTTGCTTTCTAAAGATAAATTATTATACGAAATAAGATCTTTAAAATGGTTAGGAAAAGTAGTTTAGACAAAAAGGTTATGAGTGATCAAATTTGGTCATGAGAATTAGAAAAAAAAAATCTAGGTTATATTTCTAGGATTCTGATTTGTTATGGAGGTTTTTCAAGTGTATTGTTCTCTATGATTTCGAGGGTTTCATGTCTAATATTTAAAGTTTAATTAATCTATGAAATAATAACTTTACAATGGTCTAAAAATCTGATAAAAATGTTTAATACAAAGAGGGTACTTGAAACCCAAAAAGGCCAACCTCTTTCAAATATACAACATGGATTCTGGCAAAAGTAGGAAGTGTGGACATCATCCTAGTGTTAACTGAAGTTGCCGATGACAACTCTAGGTAATCAAAAATTCGAGTTGTAGGTATGCTTCGAGTCGGTTTTATGATTTTCACATGACTGATATGGATATTCGACATAACTTTTGACCCTGATTCGGTGGAATTCTAGGTTTGCTTTCTAAAGATAAATTATTCTATGAAATAAGATCTTTAAAATGGTTAGAAAAGTAGTTTAGACAAGAAAGTTATGAGTGGTCAAATTTGGTCATGAGAATCAGAAATAAAAAATCTAGGTTATATTTCTGGGATTCTGATTTGTTATAGAGGTTTTTCAAGTGTATTGTTCTCTATGATTTCGAGGGTTTCATGTCTAATTTTTAAAGTTTAATTAATCTATGGAATAATAAATTTACAATGGTCTAAAAATCTGATAAAAAATTTTAATACAAAGAGGGTACTTGAAACCCAAAAAGGTCAACCTCTTTCAAATATACAACATAGATTCTGACAATGCAATGTAGTTGGACTCTCATGTCGATCTGAATGAATCATTATTTCCACGGTAGATAATCTTTGCTGCTAGGTAAGGGGGAGCAAGTTACATGGTACTTTGAAACTGTTCAAAAACAAGGAGAGGTTAAATTTATGGATTCCAGCAACTCTTTCCTCCAATTTCTAGCAAATCCTCCAGTTGGGTTTTGTTTTTTCAAGTTTAAATCTTCCTAAAACTATTTTTGAAACAAGAATCACTCATGAATTGCTCCAAATTTCTTAAATTTCTTTCTCTTAATTCTCAATCTCTATCCCTCTCTTCTCCCTCAGTTTAAACTCCAATTGAAACATGAAAGACTCCAACAATTTCTTTAACTCAAATCTAAGAGAAATTTAGAGATTATGATGATTTGAAAGAGTTTTAATCACAGAGGATTTGTGAATGAAATAATGGCGAATGGTAGTTTATGGTAGGACGTATCGTATGAGATTCTAGCATTTTGGTGCACGGTACCTACATTGAACCTTCACAGCGAATCATGCCCTTTTTTATTAATTTAATTTTTTACTTTTTTTGAAAAATTCCTTTCATTAAATGGAGTAACTTTTACTAAAGAAGTGATATCAAATTATGTCTAAAAAAAAGAAAATAATTACATATAAAAATAAAAAAGGAAAAGAGTAAGGATCCTCACATCATAACCTCTTTAAAAAGGATTTCGTCCCCGAAACCCAACTAAGATGAGGCAGAAGTGAAAAGGTGTGGATATTGAGTGAACATCTTATCCTCACGCTCCGAAGTGGCTTTCTTAACTGCATAGTTTCTCCACAAGACTTTTACCAAGCATATGACACGACCTCTTAATACTTTCTCGCGACTATTTACAATCTCTACTGATTGCTCATTATAAGTGAGATCCTCTCGTAAGTGAATGGGCTAGCTCTCTAGCATATGGGATGGGTGTAGAGTATACTTGCAAAGTAAAGAAACATGGAAAATATCATGAATACGAGATAGCTTCTGAGGAAAATACAACTTATAAGCCATTGGTCCAATCCTCTTCAAGATCGGGTATGACTCGATATAATTGGGACTAAGCTTACCCTATTTCCCGAATCTCAAAACTCCCTTCTATGGGTATATCTTTAGAAATACCTGATCTCTAACCTCAAACTTCAAGTCTCTACGCCTTTTATCTGTATAATTCTTCAACGTGTCCTGTATGGCTTGAGATAATCCTAGATAATCTATACTTTATCTATAGTGAGCTGAACATACTTAGACATAGTTAACAATCTCTCGCCCTCTTCGTCCCAACAGATCGGCATATGACACTTTCAACCATATAGAGGCTCATATGGTGGCCATCTCAATACTAGCCTAAAAGCTATTATTGTATGCAATTCAACTAGGGACAAGTGGGATTCCCAATCACCCAAAAACTCAACCGCATAAACTCTCAATAAATCCTTTAATATCTATTGGTTCTTTCTAATTGATCATCTGTCTAAGGGTAAAAAGCTGTACTAAACTTTAATTTCAAACCCCTAGCTTTCTGAACTTGAGACCAAAACTGGGAAGTGAATCTAGGATCATGATAAGATATTATAAACAAAGGAAGTCTGTGCAGTCTCACTATATTCTCCACATATAACTTTGCCAAAAACTTAACAGAGTAAACGAGGTTAACCGGTAACAAATGAGTTGACTTGGTTAATTGATCTATAATTACCCAAATAGCATAACAACCTTTACGAGTCGTAGGCAACGTGGTAGCAAAATCCATGGTGATATACTCTCATTTCCACACAAGAATTGACAAAGGCTATAATAAGCCAGCAAGGCTTTGATGTTTAACGTTAACCTGTTGACACACCAAGCACTGAGAGACAAAAATAGCCACATCTTTCTTTATTCCTTTCCACAAAAAAGTTCTCCTAAGATCCCAATACATCTTACTGCTACCTGGGTGGATCAAGTAAACCAAATTATGAGCTTCATCCATGATCTCATGCCTGAGTTCAACATTTGTAGGCACACAAACCCTGGATTTGAAAACCAATACACCATCATCTTGAAAGGAGAAACCATCCTGATCAACATCCTTAACCTTCTCCCAAATCTTAGTCAAATCCAGGTCATTCATTTGACCCTCTCAGATCCGATCTACCAATACAGGTCTAACCATAAAATTAGCCAACAAGGTAACACTTCCATCTGTACTTAACTTGGGCCTTAGTCTCCTCAGCTCCAACAACAAAGGTATATGTGTAGAACGGACAAAAGACGGACCTCCGAAGGCTTTCCGACTTAAAACATCTGCAACTACGTTTGCCTTCCTCAGATGATAGTCTAGGATCAAATCATAGTACTTAAGAAGTTTTACCTAGTATCTTTGCCTTAAGTTTAAATTCTTCCAAGTGTGATTATATTTCAAACTCTTGTGATCTGTAAACATCCTGCACTACTCACCATATAGATAATATCTCCATGTCTTTAATGCAATGACTACACCCGTCAACTCCAAATCATGCGTTAGATAATTCATCTCATGTGGCTTTAACTATCGAGATGCATAGGCTACCACCTTCTCATCCTGCATCAATACACAATCAAGACCTCATAGGGAAACATCACTATAAACCTCATAGCCTATTTCTTGAGTCAGGATGGTAAGGATAGGGATAAAAGTTAATCTGGATTTGAGCTCCTCAAAATCTTGCTAGCATTTCGCTGACCAAATAAATCGGACATCTTTCTTTAATAACATAGTCATAAGAGTTGCAATTTGAGAAAACCCTTTTATGAACCTCTAATAATAAGCATCAAGTCTTAAAAAACTATGAATCTAAGATACATTCTTGGGCAGCCCCCATTTATAATGGCCTCAATCTTCTGTGGGTCCACAGACACACCCTTGGCCAATATTATATGTCCCAAAAAGACTACTTGGTCCAACCAGAATTTGCACTTGTTAAACTTATCATAGAGCTATCAATCTCGAAGGGTCTATAATACAATTCGCAAGCACTTTTGGTGCTCTATCTTAGATTTGGAATAGATCAAGATGTCATTAGTGAAAACTACCACAAACTTAACTAAAAATAGCCTAAACACCTTATTCATCAAATCTATGAATGCCGCTGGTGCATTTGACAACTCGAATGGCATTACTAAGAACTCAAAGTGCCCATATCAGGTCATAAAGGCTGTCTTTAGAACATCTTCAGTTTTGATTGATAGTTGAAGATATTTCAACCTCAAGTCTATCTTGGAGAAGACTTAGCACCTTGAAGCTAGTTAAAATGACCATCTATATGAGACAGTGGGTATCGATTATTCATTATCACCTTATTCAACTACCGATAGTCTATACATAGTCTTATAGAACTATCATTCTTTTTTGCAAACAATGCTACAGGCATCCTAGGAATGAGAGGGACTGAAAGGTGTTCGACCACTATACTGTTGGCAAGAGACACAAATATCAAAGAATAAATAGCTCTAGAATCTACAAATACAAATATAGGGAAGCCACAAATAATGAGGGAACTCAGAATCCGCTTGTCTACCGGGGACGAATGAAGTGCTAGTCTATTGATGTGGCCATCAGGTCGGTAGCCTACAGCCTGCACCGATGCGATGGAGAGGCATCTATACATACATGCATAAAGGAAGAATTAGGATGAGTGTAAAAATATAAAAATATTGGAGGTGAAATAATGAAAGATTCTCTACCCCGCTAAGCGTGACTAAATTTGGTTCTGATACCAACTCTTGTAACACCCCTACCCTAGGGTGCTGTTGGTGTGAAGACATCAGTGGGCTATTGAACTGGCCAATATTATCATCAACCTAACTAGACACTTTAGAATATAAACAAATAATATAACGTATTGCGAAAAGAAAAGAACACTTTATAAAACAAAAGTTTGACCATATTAAATAAATAGATTAAGTCGAGCTTTCTCAAATTATCATTCAATGTAATTAAATTAATAAAATAAAATGTCACAGTAAATAAATTAGTTCAAACTATAAACTTTTTTAAAATAAATGAGATACGAGAAAAGATATCATAAAAACCAAATACTTATATCCAAATATTCAAACCTCCATGGATATCTGAGCTCCATCCCACCTGATCTCAATATCAATTAGATTAACGATCGAAAGAGAGTATAAACCGTGAGTTAATCCTTATCTGGCAAATGTGAGAAAATAATATGAGACAAAAAGATCTCAATGAGTATTACCAAAATCACAACAAGATTTATGTTCAAACACACCAAATACATATAATATCTATAATAAAAAATCTATGCATGATAATTCATACAAAAAATACAGTCCATGAATTTCAATAAACACTTCAATATTCATGTCAGTTCACATTCAAAATACAAAATATATCACATGACGTTATAGGCTTGGGGTTGGTCCAAACCATACCAAAGGCATTCGGCTAGCAATGATCTCGAACAAAGTAATGCCTACCTACTACCTCTAGATGTCAAGGCATTATATACCATATGGACACAAGCAGACCCACGTCAAGGTCCTCCGCAATATCCAAGTCTTAACCATAAAACGATCCATATAATCAAAAGATACTTAACTCATGCTTCTAAATAATACAATACTCGCAAACAAGATCAGAACATATACAACATGTTACTCACAAGCTCAACATATATCAAAATAGATAGATTTCAAGATTCCACGTGATTATAAAAAGATTGGATACTATCCTGTATACAATTGACAATCATTATCATAGTTTTCAAAACATATGTATAAATAAATAAATCATAGATTAAATAACGTTAAAAAATTAACATTAAATAAAATAGTAATTTTAATCAGTTATTTGTAAACATCCCAGGTTTTGAAAATATTTTTACAAAAACAATTTATAAAAACTGTATTCAAGATAAAACTCATAGATAACCGAAAATGTTTATATGTGACTAGACACTGCCTGATCCTTCACACGATCAGACTCAAAAATTCCTAACAAAAAGATAAAAAACACAAGAAAATATAAGGTCTTAGTCTGAAGAAACATATCTTGCCACATGGCTACCTATGCCATGTGTTAGTATTGATTGGTCCAAGTCTACGATCTCAGTCACATGTACTACACATGGCTAGTTAACATAGTGACAAATGTCACCTTTTCAATTGCTGGTTTGGGTCAAGTTACCACCCACATGGTCAACTTTTGCCACGTGTCCTTTTGTGATTGGCTAGTTTTTGGGTCTCTACCACATGGATTACACATGGTATCGGGGAAGTTGCTATATATACAGTCTCTGGGGGAAACTCTTTCCCAATGTGAGTTTCAAGGTTTCCGGAATGTTTTTTAACGAGTTTGACCACCGTTTTTCATGATGGTCCGATACTAGAAAGAGGTAATCGATAACTAGGGCAAAAAGTATGAAATGTGGTTATTATCCTGGGTCAATTGGCGTCCTCGATGATAACTCACTACAAGAAAACAGACTTTCAGCAACAGAAATTAATGACGGAAAAAAATCCATTGCTATTAGCGACGGATTAGCTACAGAAAAATTAGTGACGGATTTAGCGACGGAAAAATCCGTCACTAATTTTTCCATCGCTAAATCTGTCGCAAAAAAGTTTTTGTTTTTATTAAATATAATTTTTTGTTTTTATTAAATATAATTTTTGGTTTTTATTAAATATAAATTTTTAATTAAATAAAATTTTGTGTTTTTATTAAATATAATTTTTTTTTATCAAATATAATTTTTTTATTAAATATAATATTTTGTTTTTATTAAATATAATTTTTTGTGTTTTTATTAAATATAATTTATTGTTTTTATTAAATGTAATTTTTTCTGTTTTTATTAAATATATTTTTGTATTTTTATTAAATATAATTTTGTGTTTTTATTAAATAAAATTTTATATTTTTTTAAATTAGGGTATTGTAATTTTAATATTGAGAGTTAGAAATAAAGTATAGAAATAGAAAAAAATAAACTAATAACACAAAAGTGATGGTGACATGGTAGTTAAAACTCTCAATATCTCTCTCTCAACTCAGGTTCGAAACTGGATAGGTATATTTTTGAGCATGTTTCAAACAATTTAAAGGCAAGCGAGCGGGCGGGGGCCGAGCGCGGATGGGGCTGGCCAGGCGGTCGGGTCAGGTCGGGCACCAGGATTCGAGCATTTGGGTTTGTCCTTACCCACTTCAGCGACGGATTAACGACTGAAATATTTCCGTCGTTATTAATCCGTCGCTAATCCGTTTGTAATTATTAAAAATTAAAAAAAATTAATAATAAATTTTCGACAGATTAGCGACGGAAATTTTCTGTCGCTAAATTAACGATGTGACTTTCAGCCACGAAAATTTTCGTCGCTAATTTTTCGTCGCTGATACCCGTTTTTCTGGTAGTGACTATAAGTCATAGTTGCAGGTATACTCCTATTCTATTTTCTGGTTTTCCATAACTAACAAAGTATATTCGATATGATTTTTGACTAAAATCCAATATGATTCTAAGTCTGCTTTCCAAAGATGATTTATTTTATGAGGTATGATCTTTAAAATGGTCTAAAACTTACAGGAAAAAGAGTTCAAATAAGAAAGTTATGAGCAGTTAAAGTTGGCCATGCAAAACATAAATAAAAAATTTGGGTTATATTTTTTATTTCAATTTAAGACAGAGATTTTTCAAGTGTATTTTTCGTGATGATTTTGAGAATTTCAGGTCTAACTTTCTAAAGGTCAATTAATCAACAAAGTACCTACTTTACAATGGTCAAAAAATCTCAGAAAAATGTTTGCTATAGAGAGGAAAATTGGAACCCAAAAATGGTACTTTGAAACTATCCAAAAACAAGGACTGGTTGAATTTCTGGATTTCGGCAATTCTTTCTTCCAATTTTCGACGACTCCACCAGTTGGGTTTTGCTCTTTGAAGTTTAAATCTTCCTAAAACTATTTTATGAACAAGAATCGCACACGAATTTCTCCCAATTTCTTAGATTTCTTCCTCTTGATTCTCAATATCTCTCTCTCTTCTTCCTCTTTATCTTTCTCTCTTCTCCCTCATTTTAAACCTCAATTGAAGCAAGGACTCCAACAACTCTCTTTAACTCAGATCCAAAAGAAATTTTAGGGATTAGGACGATTTGAAAAAGTTTTAATCGTGGAGGATTTGGGAAGGAGATAATGGTTCACGGTAGTTTATGGTGGGATGCATCACATGGGATTCTAGCATTTTGGTGCACGGTACTTACAGTGAACCATGTTATAGAGAATCGTACTCTATTTTTTTAATTTATTTTGAAAAATTCAACGCTCAAGTTGTTGTTGTATTTTGAAAAATTCCTTTCATTAAATGGAGTAACTTTTACTAAAGAAGTAGTGGGTGTCGAACTAATAAAAATAAAAATACATATTTTACAAAAGATGAGTTTAGGGTGAGTAAGGTCGTATCTATAGGGAAGAGGTGAATTTATCTCTTCTTTTAAAAGAAATCAAAAAAAAAAAAAAGGAGGTTTTGATTTTAACTAACTAATAAATCAATCTAAAAAAGAAATAATTAATCAAGAGCAAATAACTAAACAACTGGAAATTAAAGAAATAAAATTTAATGGGAAATCAACTTCTAGTAAAAGAAATTTATTTCCTCCTTGATGTAATGATTGATCATTGATGCAAAAATTACTCAATATTATGTAAATAAATTGGTTATAGCTGTTAAGTACCATAAAATGATCAATCTCTTTTTACTTCCTTAGTAATTAAGATGCCATTATTAATTACTTTCCCAATCGAAAGACAACCTAAGAGATTTTCGTTGGATTTTGTATTTCGATAGTTTTAAAATTTAGAGAGATTCAATTCTAATTAATAAATTTTAATATGGATTTATTTAAACTAGATTATTTAATCTCATGATATAGATTAAATCGCTTGCAAGACCATAAAACCATGTCAATTATCATTTTATTAAAAACAAACAAATCTTGCCATTTTTAATTGGTTGTAAACTATTTTAAAGTTATCAAATATAGATCTCTATTTAATAAATCTAAAACAATTATAAACATTAGGACATAGAAATTAAATAAATATTTACAAAATATTGAGTCAATAACCTCAATGAGATCTCATGATCTTCATTTATCAAGCTTTCAACAACCCTTTGACTAGAAATTAATTTAGAATGAATTCAAAGTAAAAGAAAACTCACAAAATAATGTTATTGCTTTTAGAAAAATTGATAGAAGGTGCTGAGAAATAAAGAACGATGTTTAGCCATAACCTACTACTGAAAATAAGGTTCTATAGAAGAATGAATCTTGTGTTGCTATTGGACAAGAGTTTATATATATGTTCTAAGGAAAGCCCACCTTTCTCAACCCTAAAATACTAAGATAAAAAGAAAGGAAAATTTTTAAATATCCTACTTAACTTTTCCAAGTCATGAACTAGCTAAATTAGAAAATTTCAAAATTTGAGTTTCCAAGATTTTCTGCTTCCAAATGGAATAAAAATCTTCCAAACCTTCAATGTTTCCAAATCCATGCCAATTCTTTCTTGAATGTGTAATTAGGAAGGGAAGCTTGCCGTAATGAATTTTCAATAAAGTCTCACATTGTTTCCTGAAATCCCCGTGGCTACATGCTAACGAACAAGTGTTCCTATCCAATTTTTATTCCTTGCATGCAAAACTCCAATTTGGTTCTTTTTCTTCATTTTCCTTCATGAACCTCCTCCATCAATTCTAACACATCAAATACCATAAATTAGTGTAATATTTACTCAAAAATAATGCAAAATCAATCACAAATTGGGGCAAAAGAACCTATTTTATAAGCTAATTTGAAGAGACAACCATCTAATCCAATGAACTTATTTTTGTGCAATAATCAATCACAAATTTGTTTTATAATTTACAATAACAAATTTTATTATTGCACAAATTTGTGCAAATTTGTGATTGATTTTGCAAATTTTTGTACAATAACAAATTTTTATACAACAAATTTGCTATTTTATAAGCAATTTGTGATTGATATCTCTTGCATAAATTTTTGTACAATAACAAATAATAATTAGTCACAAATAGCTTGTAAGCTATTTTATAAGCTTATCCAATAATCACAAATTTAGTTATGTTGCACAAATTTAGTCAACAATGGTTCCAAAAATAGGTAGATTTCTATATAATAATAGATAAAGTGATCATGTTCTTTTACGCAAAAACTTAAAATCCAACTTGTGCTCTTAATCTAGACTCTGTAATATTTTTGTACTCTTCCAACTATGATATATTTTTATAACAAAAAGTTGATCTTGATGTTTATTGCACTTGTTATTTTTTTTAAAGAGGTCATGAAGATATTTCTACACTTGTTGTTTACGTAGATATCTACTATAGTTGTATTTTTATAACGAATGCTTAATGGATTCATTCTCCTTCTAATTATGCTCTTTACATAATGCACTTGTTTTTCAGATAGGTTGATCGTATTCATTCTCCTTTAGTATTTTGAATACATGTTGCACACTTTGAATACGTGTTGCACTTGCTGTTTAAAGTTTGGTAAAGTTCAGTACATGTTGTAATACATGTTTGAACATTAATACAGGCATAATACAATTAAATTAAGTTTGAATACATGTCTAATACATGTTTGAACATGTTCAATACAGTTATTTTTCTTTTCTTTTTTTTTTGGTTGGTGCAATCAGTACAATAAAGTAATGTTAGCACATGAATATAGGCAAACTCAAAATATAGGGTAATTCCACACTTGTTGTCTTCTTCAATCTTACATAATGAAGAGAAATTAGGGGAAGATGATTCAAAAGTTAATAATTCATAAAATGATATAAATGATGAGATTTAATATATTGAAATTTATCAAACTTTAAAACACTCAAATACTTAATATTGTATATAAAGACAACAAAAGGTGTACCCAAAGACCAAATAAAATTACCCATTGCTGAAAATGAAACCAAACCTACCCATTATTCCATATACCCATTCTATATAAGATTGTAAATACCCCAATCATGGTGGTAGAATGAAAAAATACAAACTACTACCTGAATCAAAAGGGAGTGTTATAAGAACCTTAAAAGTGATAGTAGCAACAAGACTTATGAAAATTACAAAAATGTAAAAAAAATGTAAAAAAGATTATCCATGAATTAAAAAGTAAAGTATATAATGAATTATACAAGAGGCTGGAAACTCAAGATGGAGAAAGAGAGATCTACAGAATTGCTAAATTAAGGGAAAGGAAGGGAAAAGGTCTAAATGAGATTATATGTATTAAAAGTGAAATCAATAATATACTAGTAAAAAACGAAAACATAAGAAAGTGGTTGAGAGAATATTTTAAAAATTTGTTTAATGTCGAGAATATAATAAGTATTGAAAATATCAAGATACTTGTAGAAGAAATTAATAGAGATTTTAAACGTAACATTTGTTCTCATAAAATAAAGGAGACCCTAAAGAAAATGAAAAATTACAAAACTATAGAATCTAATGGCATCTCTATTGAGGTGTGGATATGTTTGGATGAATTCGACATAATAATATTAATAGCACTTTTTAACAAAATTTGGCAAACAAAGAAAATTCCTCCAATATGGAGAGAGAGTACACTTGTTCCGCTGTATAAGAATAAGGGGGATATACAAGATTGTTCCAACTATAGAGAAATTAAACTTATGAACCGTACGATGAAGTTATGTGAGAGAGTGATAAAGTATAGATTGATACGGAAGATAAGTGTGTTTCAAAACCAATTTGGATTTATCCCAAAATGATCTACCATCGAAAAAATTTATTTGTTAAGATAGTTGATGGAGACATTTAGAACGCAGAAGTGAGACCTTCATATGATATTCATTGACCTAGAAAAAATATATGATAGGATTCCTAGGGACCTATTGTGGTGGTTATTGATAACGAAAGGGATCTCACTGAAATACATTAACCTAATTAAGGCTACGTATGAAAGAGTTATGACCAATGTAAGAATTTGCGGGGTTCTGAACGATAACTTCCCTATTAACATTGGATTCCATTAAGGTTCGATATTGAGTTCCATACTATTTGTAATAGTGATAGATAAAATTATAAAAAATATTCAAGATGAAATACCATAATGTATATTTTTCGCAGATGATGTAGTTTTAGTTGATAAAATAAGGGAGAGTATCAATACTAAATTAGAGTTATGGAGGATTACGTTGGAATCCAGAGGATTTAGATTAATTAGATCCAAAACTGAGTATATGAAATGTAAGTTTAACAGTAACCATCAGGATAATGAAGAAATGATTAGACTAGAAGGAAGAGAAGTTCCAAAAGGTGAATGATTTAGATATCTTGATTCTATCATTCAAAACGATGGCAGTATCGATAGATATGTGAACAATAGAATTCAAGCGGGTTGGATGAAATGATGAAAGACATCCGAGTCCTCTGTGATCGTACGATACCATTACATTTAAATGAAAAATTTTATAGAACCATAGTAAGATCGGCGCTATTGTATGGCATTAAGTGTTGAGCCATTAAACAACAACAAGAGCAAAAAATGATTGTTGCTGAAATGAGAATGTTTAGATGGATGTGTGACAAAACTAAAAAAGATAGAGTTAGAAACGATGAGATACATAATAAGTTGGGAGTTAGTTCAATTGTGGATAAGATGAGAGAGTACCGTCTAAGATAGATTGGACATATGCAACGAAAATCTAAGAACGCACCTGTTAGAAAAACCGAAAACTTAAAAATGAAAGATTTAATAAAACGTAGAGATAAACTATTGCAAAATTGGATGCATTATATTCATAAAGACATAATAAATATGGATTTAGTTAAAAAGATAGTTTTAGATAAGAATAAGTGGCGTAGGAGAATCCGCACAAATTAAATCTTTCTTCTTTTTTTATTAATTTTAATTTTAATTTTTTAATTTTAATTTTAATTTTAATTTTTTTTTATTCTCAGAACTTTTCTCTCATATGATCGATCCCAAATTTGGAATCAAAAGTTTAGATTATTGTTGTTGTTATATTGTAAATATCCCAATCATATTTAGTTACTCCTTACAACTTTAAACATGAAACAATACATCAACACTCTTATGTCATAATTCCTCCTATGTGCAAAATCCCTTTCCAAAGTTGCTTTTATTTCTTCTCCTTCCATTTCTTGAGAGTCAAAATATTTTTCTTCAACTTTGATCCTTTAACTTTGAAATATATGCTACTAGACACTTATTTCCTCATTCAACCTATCTATGGTGTTGCTACCTCCATCCTCAAACTCCAATAATTTAAAACACATGTAGTGTTTTTGCTTCTCAATCTTCTTTTTAGTCCATGGATGACCTTAACAACTTGAGCTCACAATGTTGGATCATAACATTCGTAAAAAAAATCACAAGTATTAACATCCTATAAAAATCATTAACTTGGAAAAACCATTACATTTTAGGGCAGCAAAAATTAGAATAGAAATTAAATTTCAGTCGATATACCCGAAAATTAAGATAGCCATAAAAAGTTCATAAAGGATTTTGAGCAGTTTAGAAAGTCACCAACATTATATCAAGCTCGTATCTAAACTTTGTCATACCTTCTTCGATGTTCAAGGTTCAAAATATTTATAAAAGAAAGAAGGAGAGCAAATTTGATGAAATAAACTGAGAAGGAGAGGGAGACCAAAAGTTGCATTTGCACCTTTACCCTTTTTTATCTCACTCAAACTCTCTCTCTCTCTCTCTGACTCACTCACTACAATATAGCCTCAAGACTCTCCACGGTCTCTCTATCTCTCTCTTATTGTATCTATATAGGGAGGGAAAATTTGGCACCAATCTGAGGGGCCAATTTTATTGATGTGGCTTGAGAAGTTAGTGAATCATTGACATGACAGGTGCCACATCAACTATTTATCTTCATGGGATATGTGAGTGTCAAATTTGCTAACATGCAGATGCCATATCTATAATTTAGTCTAGATGTAATGCCAAATTAGCTAGTGTCATTCCAACTCATTCGTTCTGTCAATCCAGTTTAGCATTTAACAACCAACATGGAGTTGTTAGTGAAGTAAAGACTCAATGATTGTGTTTTGAAATTCAACAATTTAATTATGAATTTTGCGTGTAGGGGATTAGACAAGTAATTTTCTCTATGGTTAAAATTGTACAAGAAAAAGAAAGTCACCATAATAAAGGCACACCAACATAAGATGTAAAGTTTGCCTAGTATCCAATTACTAAGTGTGGGTGTAGTTGGTCCAAAATTAAATAACGTAGGTTAATTTTATATTTAAAAATTTTGACTAAATCTATTGGAAATTGGATATGGGTCCGCCCATGAGGGTAGACCCCCAATGCAAGATCTATAAATCTATTGTTAGAATTTGAAAGTGAGAGAAAAGAGGGAGTGGTTTCTAGGAAACCTCCCTCAACTCCCTCTCCCTTGTTTGAATTTCCCTAATTGCCCTATTTAAAAAAAGAAAAAAGTTCATGGGTAAAGGGAAGAAAGAAATTCATTTTGGTTGAAAAAAAAAAGAAATGAACATTATGTTTGAGAGGGAGAGAACTTCTTCGAACGTCAAAGGAGTTAGAGAGAGGGTTGATCATTGATTCCATTGAGACATTTAGATGGTGAACAACAGAAGGTGATTCCATTCTGTGATGTCTTCTAGACCTAGAATATACAATTTTCGGAAAAAGTTAAGTGATTTTAACCCTACTTAGATCTTGGAATTTTTGGCTTGAAAAATATATTCGTTGGTTTTGATTCCATTAAGGCATTTAGATGGTGAACAACAGAAGGTGATTCAATTCTGTGACATCTTCTAGACCTAAAATATACAATCGTCGGAAAAATTTAAGTGATATTAACCCTACTTAGATCTTAGAATTTTTGGCTTGAAAAATATATTTGTTGGTTTTGATTCCATTGAGGCATTTAGATGGTGAACAACAGTAGGTGATTCAATTCTATGACATCTTCTAGACCTAAAATATACAATCGTCAGAAAAAGTTAAATGATATTAACCCTACTTAGATCTTATAATTTTTGGCTTGAAAAATATATTCGTTGGTTTGTTTTAAATCTTCATTGGTATCAGAGTCTAATTGAGTGTTTTCTGCCTCTTTGCTGAGTATAAAAAAATGAAAAATGCTTAGAATAATGTTTAAGGTTCATTAATGACAACTTGAAAAATGTTTAATGAATTGCTCTCAATTTTATCTGATAGCATGCTCATAACATGAGGATTAAATATGCAAAATTTGACATGTATCCGATGAGTAGATTATGAGATATTTCAAATCCTAGCTGAAATTTAATGTGCTTGTATCTTTTAACATATTATATTTCATGATTTGAAATTTATATGATTAGAATTTTCTCAAAAAATGCTTTTTAGCTATATAAAAAACATAAAAAATGGTTAAGAATTGAGAGAGATATGACTATTTAAAGTTTGGTTCGAATTGCAAAAAAAGAAGAAGATGAACAATAATTTCTGACCATTCCCACTCTCAGCTGAGGCGTGTGTAACCCAAACCCCAAATTAGAGATGTCTGATCCAAATATTGAGAACACTATTGGACTCAGAGATATCAAAAATAGAAGATACCCAAAATTTTAGGACTGGACGCCACCGTGAAGGCAGCGAATGGCATGCACGTGCCTTTCCAGGAGAGTGGGGTGTGTCTAATTCTGGAAAGCTCCTCTAGGTGGCACATGGGGGTATGTGTAGCACCTGTTTCAATCAAAATTTTCACCAAAATAATATTTTATTCTGTCTGAATTTTTTTTTTATAATTTTTAATTTATTTTTCAAAGTCGAAAAATAATTTTTATTGATTTTTATGTTTGAAAATTGTTTAAAATTATAGAAAAATTATTTTCAGTGCTAAAATAATTATAAAATTTTTTGTATAAGTCTAGAAGATTATTTTATTAATTTTGGCTACTTAGGTAAAAATTTATTTTTTGTACCTATTATTTATTTGTATTTTTTTATTATTTATGTTTGAAAATTATTTTTTCTAACATAAAATTGTTTTAAAATTGAGCAAATATTTTTAATAAATACTTTGAAATTTATTATAATATTATGGTTGGTTTTGTATCCGATCTAATATTGTTCACATTTTTTAGGGTAATGGTGATATTCCAATGTGATGTTGGAACTTTCTGGGAGAGAGTTAGAGTATTGAGAAAGTTTAGAGCATTTAGTAAAATTGGTTCAAATATTGACTTATAAGATAAACTCATCTCACACTTTACCAGATTATTTGGAGTTCATGGAATAAAAACGCTTGAAACTTCTTGAACTAGGTCATTCCTTTCGTGAGTGACACATATATTTTGAGAAATTCTTTGACACCTTATTAGGTTAGCGTATTTGATAAGATGATTGTTAAAAGATAGAGTATGATTTTTGATTATGTGAGGCCCATATTAATAAAAATGTAGAGAATCAAGAATTTAGAGACTCAAATGAAGAAAAACCATCCCAACATATAATTAGCTCCAACCTACATGCTATAAGGAGATTTTCTCCTAAGGATAGACTATCCAAGGGAATGGTAAATATGATTACTTGAATGCATTTGTTTTGAATTGGGATAATAAATTTGTATATTTTCTTTTTGCATGATCATGTACCGGTGAAACTTTTAAGTTTTTAATATAAAACTTCTATTGAGAATATGATTGGACAAATTTGTTGTTTTTCATATGATCATGTATGTAAAATAAAATTTGGGTCTCTTGAATAAAAAAATTTGGATTGGTAGAATTTTAAATAATTCTCATTCAAAATTGAAATATTATTTAAATATTTTGTGTATTTAAATGAAAATTTTAGATTGATAGAATTTGAATAATTCTTATCTATAATTGCAATATTATTTAAATAAATACTTTGTGCATTTAAGTGTGAGATTTTTTTGGTTAGAAGAATTTAAGTAATTCTTACCTAGAATCTATTGAATTTTATAATTTTAAATTAAATTTATGATGATGATATCACTACAAAATAAGAGCACTATACTGACAGTCAAAAACCATCGGTAAAAGACTCAAAAAGTGTCGCTAATACTTTCTCCGACGGATGAAATATCAGTGGAGTATATACCAATCGGGATAGGGGTATTCTGATGGTTTGTGTAACCGTTGTAGCATGCCGGATGTATTGTGACGTTTTTAAAAAGTGTCGGTAAAAGTAGTTTTTTTATCATCCGATAATATGTTGTTAGGAAATAATAAGATTTTTATTATCGATTACTATATGTTACAAAATGTTACTACTTTTACCGTCTGTTACTATAATGTGAAGAAAAATCACTCATTTTATTATCGGTTACCGTATGTTACGAAATGTTACTATTTTTATCATCGGATACATTGAGTTAGGAAATGTTATTCTTTTATCATCATACCATCAGTTACCCTTTAAAAAATGTATTGACTTATCATCGATTATCATATATTATCATATGTTACTATTATCGTCGGTTACCATTGATTTAGAAAATATCACTTATATTATTATCGGTTATCATGTGTTACAAGATATTACTACCTTCATTGTCGGTTACCATTGTGTTAGGAAAAATCATTTTTTTATCATCGGTTACTAGATGTTACTATTTTATCATTGGTTACATTTGTTGATCTGTGTGGGGGCGGGCGCCCGGATGGGGGCGGCGCCAGGACTTTGGCGCCGGGCCCGCCACAAGATGGGGCGCCAGCCCCTCTCTTGCCTAGTCTCCGTATATATATTTCTTTTCATTGTCGTTTGTTTACCACCGTTACATTATAAATATTATATTACAATTCAGAATAACAACCCAAAAATAAATATTGTTACAATGTAAAATATTAATGATATTAATGATAAAAAAAATACATACAAATATAAATATATTAGCAACCAAATAACAACTTTAAAAAAAAAATCATAATAAACAAATAAAATTGTTCTTCCTAGAAGTACCTCTTTTACCTTATTTTTATTTTTAAACCTGGTAACAAACTATCTGCTTCTCGGATGGTTGATGATTGGACTTTTTAAACCCAAACTGATTGCTCATCTCAATAGAGTGACTTCTTTAAACTCAACTGGATACTCATCTCAACAGAGTGACTTCTTTAGACCCAACTGAATGCTTACTTGAACAGAGTGACGAAACTTTACAAAGTTTTAATGAAAATAGAGTATAGATTTTAATTGAGTGAGAATTTTGGTTGAACAATGTTTGGTTGAGTGATAGTTTTTTCACTGGATTTTGAGAGAGCAAATGAGAGTTTTAAAGGGAATGAAAAGAAATGAGAGAGTTTTCATGGTTTTAAAGATATTCACCGTGTTATTTTCACAAAAATTTAAAAACCCACCTTTTTTTTAAAAAAATTTTCTCCCTCCATTTTTTGGACACTTTTACCCGCCTATTTACCTTTAGTTTTAGTTTTAGATTATTCAAAAATTCACCATATGTCACATTTTAAAATTATATCATCAATTATTTTAATTTTAATTTAATATTATTAATAATCAATTATTATTAAAAAGACAAAGCAAAAATATTAAAATAAAATTTTGATATATTTTTTAACAAAAGAGAAGAATGTTAATTATATTATTGTAAATAATTTTTTTCAACAAAAGGAAATAATATTGTAAATTTTTAATATTGTAAATAATGAGAATGTAATGGTATAATTAATTATGGTAGTATAATTAGTTATATGATATTTAATATTATTAAATTATATTGAGGGAGGAGAGCTTTCGAGAAAATGAGGGAATGAGGATGTCAGTTCAACCATTTGACCGCCATTTTTACAAACAAAATTTTATAATCCGTCATATTTTCTCCTTTCGCATCTTTTTCATACTTTTTCAAATTTTTTACACTTTTACTCTTTACCGCTTTTACCACTTCTTACTATACAAGTACTATATTTCATACAATTTATTACTATACTATTAGTATATTTCATACAATTTTAATATATAGTCAAGAAATATTCTATAAAGGAAAATTTTAAATTTTATTGATTTTTGATTTTGAAGTATTTAATTAGAATTTTTAGTATATTTAAGATTAAAATAAAACTTTAAATATAAAGTGTAAAAAAAAAAAAAATCGAAGATTCCTACCAAAGGAATACCCAACTCTTGAGAATATGCTAGAGTTAGTGTGTGTGTTAAACCAATTGGAGTGAGACAGAGACAAATTAGTTTTAAAAAAAAATTATGTGTGTGGGCGGGCGCCAGGACCCCCTTATGGCTGGCGCCCTATGGGGGCGGGCGCCAAGACTTTTTTATGGCGGGCGCCCGCCCTCTTTTTTTTACTTTTATTATTTCATGTTTTTAATTTTAAAATCTTAATTTTTAAAATCTTAACTAAATTAAACAATAACATGACATAGAAAGAAAGAAAAAAAAGAAAGAAAGAGATCCAAAATAATATATTATTAAAGATAAATAATTATTAGTTAATTAAAAATAATTAATTTATGTATTTAAATATAATTATTTATTTAACTATTTTATCTTTAAAAATATACTGAGTAATGATGAATTAGATTAGATTTAAAAAAAAAAAAAATGACAAAACATGGCGGGCGCAGTGTGCGCCCGCCCTTTTTTTTTTTTTTTTTTTTAATAACTATTTTGGGTTAAAAAAAATAAAATATTTACAAATGGTAAAATATATCAGTTAGTATAGATGGAGAAATTATACAAACGGTATTATTAAATAGACAGAAAAGAAGAGTTATATAGTGATTGTTTTCAAACTATCTCTATACACAGTTATATTTAAGGACTACAACTAATAGTCGTCAAAATTGATCATTTTTTTATAGACGATTTTGTTATTTTACTAACGATTGATAAACTTCTTCTAACTGACAATTTTATATCGTCAGAAAATGTATACATTTCCTAACGATTTCGTCTAAAGCGTCTCTAAAGATCATAAAAAATCGTCACTAAAATTCAACGACAATAAAACTGACCGTCTCCGTATTGATTTAATTTTGTAGTGTATATTAGAATCATAAATGATGATTGGAACTTTTATTTCTATACCTAATATTGACCCTAATAAATTTTAATTTTGAAGTACAAAATTTTGTGTATGATATGAGTATTAGTATTTATATATACAACAACAAGTTAAGCCTTAATTTTAACAATTGAGATCGTTTATTTGAGAGATAAATATATGGGATTCAGGAAAAAACCACGATGTTGGGTTAATTTGTGCAGATTCTCCTATACCACTCAATCCTATCCAAGGCCATCTCCTCATGTTAGCATTAGTACTTATGTCTACCCTTTTAAAATCCAGATCATAGCATTGAAATCTATTATGTCATTTGGGTGTACCTCAAAGAGAAATATGGAGGTACCAGTGTGACGTATCTTAGATAATTGACCGTAATGTTTAATACCTAAAAATGGCAAAATGGTCACAGTATTAAACAACATTTAAGGGTCATGTCTAATATTATAAGAGAGATAAAGTTAGCTAGTCATGTTCTCTCCAACAAGAAAAAGTTCAAATTTTGATCTGATCTATTCCTGTCAAGTGAGAGCACTTGAAAGTCAATTTTTCTCACAATGTAGTACGAAAACTTTCTCAAATGTTGCTTATCACGTTGAACTTAAGAATGAGCGGATTTGTATTATAAGATCCATAACTGATACTTTTATTATAAAGTCTAGTTCTAAGAGAGTTTTAAACTCTAAATGTGAGAGAGACTAAAAAGAAAATAAGAAAGGAAAGAAGATTATAGACGAATCACAAAAGAACAACTACTGAGTTTTAAACTCTAAATGTGAGAGAGACTAAAAAGAAAATAAGAAAGGAAAGAAGATTAGAGACGAATCACAAAAGAACAACTCCTGATATAAGAATAGATTGAGAGATATTTATGGATTTTTGTCAAATGCTTTCTAGTAGGAGATGGATTTGTATGGGGAACAATACAAAAGTATAGGTTAGAGGAGTTGCTACTTGTAAATTCAAGTTGTAAAATGGTCAAACTCTCAATCTATATAATGTTCTCTACATACTAGAAATTCAATGGAATTTAATATCTATTCTTGTTCTTTTAAAACTTGGCTATGTTTTTGAACTTTCGTAGAGATAGGTTAGTTTGTGTTCCAATGACATGTATATTGATTCTAGACATCTTCCGAATGGTTTTATGGTGTTGCAATGCAATGGACGAATGCTTAACTATTAAATTGAACATTGTCATACCTACAAAATAACGAGAAAACCATTTGAAAAAGTTATACGGGTTGAATTTCCATTGTAATTAGTCTATTTAGATATTTGTGGTCTAATAAATATGAAGGGTAGACATGGAGTTTTGTGTGTCAATACATTCATAGATGATTGCACGTGATTTGGTCAAATTTATTTATTTTCTCGCAAGTCTAAAACATTTGAGTGATTTAGATTTTATATGAACACGGTAGAGAATCAAATGGATAGAATAATAAAGAATCTTTAAAATAGATAGAGGACTAAATATCTATCAGATCAATTAAAGATCTGAGTAATGAAAGAGGCATAATATGATATTTAACCATTCCTTATATACCTCAGTAGAGGGGTGTTGTAGTAAGAAAGAATATGAAATTATTGGACATGATAAGATCCGTAATGACATAGATTAACTTGTTGATTTCCTTTTAGGGAGATGTCTTGTTGACAACAGCCTATGTTTTTTTTTTTGGAATAAAATGCCTTCAAAGTCAGTACCAACGACACTATATGAATTTTGGATTGGTGGAAAGCCATGTCTGAGTGATTTTAGGTCTTAGGTCCCCGTGAAAGAAAATGTATCCTTATAAGACACTTTGACCTGTCTAAAGGTACTGTGTTTATTGGTGAACGAGAAGATGGTATTGTAGCTAAAATTGAATCACGAAATATCATATTTCTGGAGAATGCATTTCCTAACAGAGATGACGTGAAGGACATAGAGCCTTTATTTGAATTAGTTAATTCAAGTGATGACTTTATCCATGTTGGATCAAAGAAATCGCGAGGAAAGAAGTTAGGTGTTGATTCTAGTAAGAGGGATTCAAACTCTAGCAATCTAATTGAATTTCCAACTCAAAAAAGTCTAGAAGAGTGGTGCCTAACCGTTATTTTGAGAATGAAGGACATATTTATTATTTTTCCAGAAGATGAAGAAGAGTCTAAAAATGTAAATGAGGCTCTATCTTGTCCTATCAAGAAAGAGTGGATAAAAGTAATGGAAGAAAGATCTGGAGTAAATGAGGTCCAACCATATTTGGGAATTGGTTGAACTTTTAATAAGGTGCAAAGCTATTGGGAACAAGTAGGTTTTAAAAACGAAGCGAGGGTAGATGGAACTATTGGGAGGTATAAAACTCGACTGGTAGCAAAAGGTCACACTTAGTAAAAGAGTATTAATTATGAAGAAACATTTTTCCCAATAATAAGATTTACCTTCATTCGCTTATTATTGGTAACAGTGATCAATTTGGATTTAGAATTATATCATATGGACATGAAAACTATTTTTTTTTCTCAATAGAGAACTTGAGGAAGAAGTTTATATTACACAATTAGAGAGTTTTGTTATTAAAGACCAAGAAGACAGAATATATAAATTGAATAGATCAATTTATAGCCTTAAACAGTTTTTGAGACAATGGTATTTGAAATTTCATAGAGGTGTAATTTCTTACGATTTCGTTATGATAGACGAAAAACCATTGTATCCATATGAAAAGTCTAATGACAAATTTGTAATTCTATTCTTATATGTTGATGACATATTGTTAGTCGTAAATGATAAGGAGTATGTCCTTCAGATTTTGAAATTGTTATCTTCTAATTTTGAAATAAAAGATATGAGTAAGGAAGATTGGGAATCAAAACCCATAGAGATTATTCTAAGAGATTATTAGAATTATCTTAAGAGTCTCATATTATAAAGATTCTAGAATGATGCAAAATCGAAAACTGCAAATCCATTATTTCTGGGATTAAAGACAATAGTTCAAGTGATGACATATGATCTAAAACTCGTGATGAAATTGGCTAGAGTAGCATATTCTAACATAGTTAGAAGCTTGAAGTATGTTATGATGTGCACTCATCCTAATATTTGACATGTTATGGGTTTGGTTAGCAAGTATTAATGCAATCCAGTGAAGAATCATTGGATTATTGTGAAAAGAATACTGTGATACCTAAACAAAACTGTCAATTATTTCCTTTGTTGTCAAGGAAAAGATATTGTATTGAAAAGATACATAGATGCTGATTGGGAGGTGATTTAGATGAGAGAAATCTATTTTTGGTTATATTTTCTTACTCAATGATAGCGCTATTTCATGGTGAAAGAAAAAACAAACTTATGTTTTATTTTCTATGATGAAAGTAGAATTTGTAGTCTAAAGAAAAAACAAACTTATGTTTTATTTTCTATGATGAAAGTAGAATTTGTAGTCTATGCATTCGCAGTTCAAGAAAGAGTTTGATTTAGTAGATTTTTGCAATATTTGAGAGTTGTATGCAATTCATTGGGAGCTATGACTATCTATTGTGGCAATGAGTTAGTTGTTGCTTATGCTAGAGACTCTAAATACGATAGAAAACCAAATATATAGATACAAAATTCAATTTTGTTAAAAACATGATTAAAAAGAGGGAAACGACACTAAATTATATGCCTGTGCATTTGATTGTGATTGGTCATTTTACGAAACCAATATCTAAAGACTTGTTTGAAAGAGAAGATAGATCTCTTGGTTTGTGTAGATTGCAGTATTTGTGACTATGATTGTGATTATAATCATATATAAAGCATATATAATGTAATGCTCAAATATATTGACATATGAATTTTGTTTTTGTGTCCAAAATTCTTGTACCTATGCTTAAAAGTCTATCGACAAGTTTTGAAGATCGGCTCTTTTACATAAGCAATCGTTTCTAATGTCGTGTGATATGTAGAGATGAGTTAATATTAATTTGTAATGGATTAACATGCTTTTCGCCTTAATAGAATACTAAGACGAGATTACTAGTTGAGTATATATATATATTATGATAATCAAAAAGGATTTCCAACAATTTATTGAACTTGTCTAAAAGTCAGGTGTGAATTTTTCTTTTTGTTGTGAGATTTTAGAGGATTTATAAAAAAGAAAATTTTGATCAAGTGTTGTGTACATTTAGATTAAAACTTGTAGATACATTATTTTTAGAAAAGAAAAAATATGCTTATGGGAAGAAAGAGTATCGTAACACCTGTTTCATACCATATGTGTTTATGTGACTATATGAGTAATGAGATGGTATATTCCTCTTCATATTATTGTGTGAGACTTGGAGGTTCATATTCAATCTTAATTTTTACCCTTAAGACTTTCGTTTATCTCTTGAAATTTTATTTTAGTGTTGTTACTCTAACATGTCACAAAAAACTAGTCCTCATATGTGAATGGAAGATGTTGAAAATTGGGTGTGGGTCCACCCATAAGGGTAGACTCACAGCTCAAGAACCACAAATCTATTGTTTGAATTTGAAAGAGAGAGAAAAGGGGGAGTGGTTTCTAGGAAACCTCCCTTAACTCCCTCTCCCTTGTTTGCTAATTGCCCTATTTTGGAAAAAAAAAAAAAAGTGCATGGGTAAAGGGACGATGCAACATTGAAAAATTTGGTTTGAATTTTTAATTTTTGTTCTTTTGTATGATTACGGAAAGATTTATAATTATATTTTAAATTTATTATTATTCCATATAAATATCAAAGAGTTGGAATGTCATAGTGGTGTAAATTCTTTTTGGGAAAATAGGAGTGCATGGGTTCAAATCCCATTAAATGCAAGTCACATAGGATTTTTAGGCTTGACAAGAGGACTTGAGGTTTGGTAAGTAGACTTGCTAGGATTGACAAGTAGACTTATGTATGCGTAAGTAGACTTGTGCTTGTGAAGCATGTGAGAGGTAAGTAGCCTTGTGGTTGGATGAGTTGGCTTGTGGTTAAGGAGTTGTAAGAGGCATGGGGACTTGTAATAGTTGGGTTGGCTTGTGGGTATGAATTGTGAATGGATAAGACGCCTCATGCTTTGGTTAAGTCGTCTCATGTCTAAGGAATGTGAAGACAAGTCCACTTGTGAAGAGCTCGAGACGACTTGTGAGTGCTCTTGGTGAGCAGGTTGCCTTGTGCAACTAGGGAGGATGACTTGAATGGTTTGTAAACCAAGATTTCTGAGGCTTGGACTTCACAGGTCATCTATGCACAAGGGGAAGGCGACTTGGATGGTTTGCAGACCAAGATTTCTGAGGCATGAACTTAACGGGTCGCCTTGTGCACATGGGTAGGATGACTTGGTGAGTATATAGAACAGGCTTCTGAGACATTGCATCCACAAGACAACTTGTCCAGTTCTTGAGACGACTTGAGGGTTTGGATTTTCAAACTTTTTAGGTTAACTTGTTCCCCCAAGCAAGGTGACTAGGTCTCTGAATGCCTTAGACACATAAGGCGACCTGTAATGCTTGGGATTAACTTGTAAGCATTGAAAAGTGGTTAAATGATGAAAAAGGGCACCCAACTCAACTCAAACCCTTGAATCATAGAGGGGTAAAATGAGAATTTCCCCTCATATGTTAATAAGGTATAAGAAAAGCCTTCAATCTCATTTATTCTCTCCCTCTTTCATTCATCTTTCTCTCCCAACACTCTCTTCTCTCCCTACATTCTCCTTCTCCCTCAATCTTATATTTTCATTTCTCTTTCTCAAAAATCAATTACTCTTCTACAAAATCATCCCATAAAGTTTCTAAACCCCAAATCAAACCCTTAGATAGAGATAGAATTGGAAAAAAATCTAGGGTTTGAACCAAAAAGGGGGGAAAATCTAGGTTTTTTTATGACTCAACGAGCAGGGCTCGAATCAACCACGGAATTGAGGTAATTTCTTCCTTCTAAATTTAGGTTTAAGTTCTCCATTAGTAGATTGAATTTTGTTGTTGAGCTATAGGAGATTGAGTTGAGAAATATAAACCTAGGGTTTGTGAAATCATTCGAATTAGGGAAAATGTGAATTGAAATATTTTATTGATGTAAGTGACATGAAATTGATGAACTTAGACATACACATTAATGGATCTAGGAAAAATTAGGGTTTCTATAAAATTGGGAAAAATTAAATCACCCTAATCCTATAAGTGATTATGAATGGAATTGTATTAAATGTGATAGGTCAAGGCAATTGGAACCTAAAGAGGAACTAAACATCAAATAGGTAACGAATTAGGAGTGATTATCCTTCCAAAAGGTGAGTGGATAGATCATTGTGTCTTTAATTGAGAAAAATTGTTTCAAATTCATTATAAATGATTTTGAATGATTTTATATAAATTTTTATGATTATGAGATATCTGAAATGAGAATTTGAATTACGTATGCATCTATTATATTTAAAAATAAAAATGTACCATATGTTGTTGGATAATTAATTCATGAATGCTATAGTATAGTTTGATAATCGTTTATTGAAAACATCACACATTGAATGAGATTTGAGTGATTGTAAAAGAATGGTGCTTGTATTATAAATGACTATAGTTATTCCTACCGCGGAGTGACTCGATGGGATAACGTGGATGGGGGTTTATTGGTGAGGGATGGTAGACACGACGTTCCTGTACCCACGTCGTACTATCTAGTTGCACCCTGATGAGGTACGAGTCAACGTTAAGGAAGGGAGTTGTAGTGTTGTGAATAAATGGATTGAAAACTGCTTAGTGGGCTTTCACATGGGTTCGACCAAATCTTGTACGGAAGTTGTTTCTTTATAGTGACCTCATGATTTTTTGAAAACATGAAATTGTGGATGCATTTCTTTTAATTATCGTGATTGTTTGAAATTATTTTATATTCGATGAATTGTTTGTGATATATGTTTTGATTTTTTCACACTTACCCCTCGTTTATTATTATAACCATATCATTACATTCCACTTACCGAGTATTTTTATACCCACCATTCTTTTTATCATTTTTCAAAAGAAGTTTAAGTGTTGAAGATCTAGCTGATTCTAGTGCCCGTTCCTGTCAAGTTCTAGTTTTTGTGAAGCTTCCTACTATTGGTATTAGTCTTTCCTTGGTTGAAATTTTTGAGGAGATTAGATTTGACCCATATAGAGGGTATTCTTTTGAATTATAATTAAAACCTCATTTTGTCAAGTCATTAGGAATTCCAAACTTTATATTGTATTTAAATCATTTAGTTTTCTTCTACTAAATTTACTTTGGAACTTGTAAAAAATTTTATAGAATTCTCAATGCTTGGGTTGACCAAGTGTGTGTTTTGAGACAGGAATAGGCTGAAATGGTCCATTGGATGTTGTTGTGAGGTATCGGAACAAGTTGAATGATAATGAATGCTTTGCGCTATCTCGGTATATGGGTAGGGTTTACCTATATGCAAAGATAACGCGGTGGTTGTCGCATGTTCAACTCATGGGTCGTGGTGTAGCAGAAGAAAGGCAATTCATTTTGGTTGAAAAAAAAAGGAATGAACTTTTTGTTTGAGATGGGGAGAACTTCTAACAGCAAAGGAGTAAAAGAGATGGTTGATTATTGATTCCACCGAGGCATTTGGATTGTGAACAAGAACAACAGAAGATAATCCGATTTTATGACATTTTCTAAACGTAGAATACCCGATCATCAGAAAGAAGTAAGTGATTCTAACTTTACTTAGATTTTGAAATTTTTGGTTTGAAAAATGTGTTTGATGGTTTGTTTTAAACTTTCAAAATCTAAGTTGCACCAACATAAGATCAGGAGTAGAATTTGTTACAGGGACAAAGTGTGTTGACACTGGAAAAGAAATTACCCATTCTATAATTATTTTTCATTGAGAGTTGGTGTTGGTTTATCAAATTATTCAACATTCTATAATTATTCTAGATAGATGATGAAAATAGATTAGTCCTATGAAATGAGTGCTTTTAGGAACTAAATGTTTCATGTAAGGGAAGGTTTGGCCTCGATCATATATCATCGAGGAGAGATTGAAATACGAGCATGCAGGCATACAATAAAAATCTCTATACATCAACCCTTTCCAGTATATCAAGAACTAGAAATTTTATCATCAAACTGCACCCTTTTCTGTCCAATTTAATCATAGATTATCTATAATTCTTTAGCCTTTTGAAGAAACCAAATATATGAATCATACAATACTTCTTTTTTAAAAAAAGAAAAAATAAAAAACAATTTGTTAATAAGAAAAAGTTAATTTCTAGAAAAAGATGCCTCACCCTCTTCTGTGCGAGTCTTATTAGCTTCAGCTTCTTTACTCTGCTGCTGCTGCTATTGAGCAGCCTGTGTAGGTGAAGGAGTAGTCTCAGGCTCTTGAAGTGAAATCACAGTCTCAAATGCTCCAGCCAGTGCCAAAACTTTGCTCTTCCTCTTCTCCACAAGCTTACGCGCAGTCTCTTCAATCACAACGTTGTAAGCTGGTGAGTCCTTCTTTCCACGAGCTCGCTTTGCTACTGCAGTTGTCTGATTAGTCTCTGTGGGCTTTGTTATTTGTTCTGTGGCAGGAGCAGGAGCTGCCTCTGCTGCTGCTTTCTGATCTCCTTCGCTGCTCTCTTCTTTCTTCTCCTCCTCCGTCTTTTCCTTCTCTGCATTTTCACAGATTTCCATTGGAATAGTTTCTTGTTTTTGTTCAACCTCTGGTTCAGGCTCAGACTCAGGCTCAGGCTCATTTGTGGAATTCTGCACTTCTGGTTGTGTCTCATTTTTCTCTTCTTCTTTCACTTCAGGTTGTTCTTCGGGAACTTCTTCAACATCTTTGATTTCTTCTATTGGAGCAGGAGGAGATTCTACTTGCTCCTCTTCTGCTGCAGGGGAAGACTCAACTTCTTCAATTTTTCCTCCTCAACAGCTTCTGGCTTGGTATCTATTTCTTGTTCAGGTTCTTCACTTTCGGGTTTAGCTGTTTCTGTCTCAACTTCTTTCTGAACATCATCCTTGACATCCTTCTCATCATGAACCAGAACTTCCTTATTTTCTACCTCAACAGTGTTCAATGTTGATGCTTGCAAAACCTTCGTGGAGGATGTTGGGGGAGGTGATCGTCTCCTTTGAGGGGAGGGTGCTCTTCCTAACATAACGGGTTTTTGTGCCTAATGGTTGAGACTTTCCTCCAGGTTTTGATGTCCTTTCGGAGGTGGGTCTTGTAGGCGGAGTGGTTTTAGAAGAGATAGGAGGGGAAGGCTTGCTTATCTTATTGCGAGAAAGCGTTTGGGAAGGCACTAACTTGCCTGTTTGGGTAGGCGATGGCTTGCGTGAATGGGAAGGTGAAGGAGGCTTGTTGTCAAAGGATTTTCGCCTGTTGAGAGAGGATTGTTTATTGGTGGCGTCTTCTTTCTTAACATACTTGAGTGAATTGGGCCCCGAACTGATGGTTGGCCGGAGATAATGCGGCACCTTTTTCTCCGATGTTGTGGTTGAAGTATTTTTCAGTATAGGAGCCGTTCTCCTTTGGGCAGTGTCAACCACATGAGAATTTGAAGGGGAAGTTCCTTTCCTTGCTCCTGTTGTTGATGTTGCCATCTGTTTTTCTTGTTTTCTTGGGTCTTTCACACAACCTGCGAGCATAGATCAATACAATGTAGAATTATATCTGATTTGCTTGAAGCTTCAAAGAACAATCTATAATGAGATTGACATTGTTTTCCTTTTCTGTTTTCTTGATCTTTCTTTTACAGACTGAGCATAGCAAGATAACACAGCTAATGTTTTCATGCTTGATTAAAATCTCTCAAAATTGAACCCCTTAACTCAGCACCTCCCAAGTGGGTAGCTAATGAATATCCTTTGCATTCCAAAGAACCCGTTTGTGGTTTATTGAGGCTTGCCCAAGGAGCAGGCACAACAGGCAGAGATTCTTATCGTGTTGTATGAAATTTCTTCTTCTTCTTTTCCCCATACAAACAGCTCTACATCATTGTCCCAGAAGAGGTTCTATGAAATTCACATTTCTAATTGTAGAGTCATCAAAATTTCTGAATTAAAATTGATCAACAAATATACGAGTCTAAACAAAAGACATGGAATTTAAACAAAAGACAATCAAGGATGTTCACTTCAAATGATCAAACAAAATTACCTCAGTTTTCAATGAATAGAGAGAAAGAGAGAGAGGGTGATAGAATGAAAGATGCTACATACCATTTTCTTAAAGCAATATAATGGATGGTTATCTATTCGAAGAGTATATAGCTGAGGGAACATAACAAAAAGAAGTTGAAAATTGGTGGGCATATTTAGAGAGAGAGAGAGAGAGAGAGAGAGATGAGGCAGAAAACTGTTTTGTTTGTTTGGTTAAGAAACTGAGGGAGAGAGAATTACGCAGCATTGCAAGATTACAACTTACGGTGATGCTACCGATGACTTTGTTGGCATTCGTTTTGACCGTTTCAACATCTTTCCTTTCACGTGTTTCTTCATCCAATCTCCCTTTTGGCAACTTATGCTAATCCACTAGTTTTATTATCTTAATTCTATTCTATTAAAAATTAAGATTTTTAAAATAATTTCAAAAAGATTTTCAGAATTAAATCTTGTTTATACTAGAATTTGTGAAGTTTATTAGTATGGAGTGTGGAGAATTTTGATGCGATCATCAAGTCTGCAAGGTTCGAAAAAGTACTGAATAACTTAATTCAGAAAGTTTTACAACAAGTAATTGAAGTCCAAATGAATAAAGAACCAAAAAGGGTCTTAATTATACTCATACAAGTTCAATTGGAAGAATAAAGAACTCAAAACTATCCAAGACTAAGGGAGAACAAAAATAGAAAAAAAAAATTAGCAAGAAAAAACTTGGTCAAAATAGTTGATTTACTTTATTTAGTTTGCTATTTTTTCTTGTAATTTATATTTTAGTTTTCTAATTTATAATTGTTTATAGAATTACTAAATTTTTAGTTATCAATTTAGTTTTTACTTTTAATCTATAAATAGGTTATTACACATTGTGTAAAAAATAATTTTGAGAGAATTAATAAAATTGTGAGATTTTTTCACACAAATTTTGCTCTTTTGAGAACTTTTGAACTTATTCAAGATAGAAGTCTTGTTTAGTTTTTTGAATTATCAATCTAGGTTTCGAATTACCTAAATTGTGGCATCATTCATTCCATCTTTATACAAAAATTTCTTTTCTAGTGAGAAACGGATCTAAAGTCATATAACTTAGGTTCTTCCTCCTTTAGGGCAATGGTTGAGATCTTTAATTTTACCGGTTCAAATAATTCGTTAGAATGATTTTTGGGATAAATTAACTTGCTCGTAGATTCTAGAGTTTTCTACATCCAACGGGTTCACATCGGTTGGTATCAGAATAATTTTGGGTTACCCTTCGAATTGTTCATACTTGGAGAAATACATCAAGAATGCTCTGTGATCGTACGATACCATTATATGTGAAGGGAAAATTCTATAGGATCGCAGTAAGATCTGCTTTATTATATGGCACTGAATGTTTGGTCATTAAATAACAACAATAGCAAAAAATGGTTGTAACTTAAATGAGAATATTTAAGTGGATATGTGGCAAAACTAGAAATGATAGAATTAGAAACGATGAGATATGCAATAAATTAGGAGTCAGTTCAATTGTGGATAAGATGCGAGAATACTATCTGAGATGATTTGGACATGTGTAGCGAAAACCTAAAGATGCACCTGTTAGGAAGGTAGAGCGTTTAAATATAAGAGATTTAATAAAACGTAGAGGTAAACCATTAAAAATTTGGATATAATGTACTCGTAAAGATATGATAGTGATGGAGTTAGTTGAGGAGATAATCTTAGATAAGAATGAGTGACGTAGGAGAATTCGCACAAACTAAATCTTCTTCTTCTTTCTTTCTTTTTTTTTTTTTTAGATTTCATTATTTGTCTCTCATATGGCCGATCCCAAATTTTGGGATAGAACATCTAAGTTATTGTTCTTGTTATCTATAATTGTTCTTTAATTTTTTCATCTTTCTTTATTCTTTTTGTGCTTTGGTATTTATACTATTTCCAATTTCGATTCATCATGAAAACTAAAATTGCTAATTCGTGGGTTTAATTTTTTTTGGTATCTTTCATGCTTGAATTTTCTTTGGTGCTTTCATAGTTCAAAAAAAAGGGTTGCAAATAAAAGGGCCGTGAAAAAAAAGAGGCAGTTTTCAAAATTTTCCAATTTTTTTTTTTTAAATTTGTGACTTTCCTTATTCTCACTTTTCTTTTCTTTACTTCTTTGTTTCCTTTATTATCCTTTCTTTTATATAAGTTTTTGAATTTTACAAAATAATTATTTTTAAGTTGAATTCAAAAAGTTGTTATTTCATAAAGATAATAAGAGATATGCTCAATAGATTTAATAAATTGAGACTTTTTCCGAACAAAATGCGTTACTGGAAGCACTTTCATACAGGTGATGATTTGGGGATAAATTTTTGTCAAGAAGAGGGAATGATGTGATCATCAAGCCTGCAAGGAATTAGTATGATCCAACTCAATTTTAAATTGGACCGGTAACAAAAGTTCGAGTTAAAAGGTTTAAAAAAATTCTGAATAACTTAATTTAGAGGGTTTTACAACAAGAAATTAGAGTCCAAATGAATAAAGAATTAAAAAGGGTTTTAATTATGTTCATACAAGTTCAATTGGAAGAATAAAAGGTCCAAAACTACCTAATACCAAGTAAGGACGAAAATAGAAAAAAAAATTAACAACAAAAACTTGGTTAAAGTAGTTGATTTACTTTATTTAGTTTGCTATTTTTTTCTTTGTAATTTATATTTTAGTTTCCTAATTTATAATTGTTTAAAGAGTTATTAAATTTTTAGTTGACAATTTAATTTTTATTTTTAACCTATAAATGACCATTACATATTGTGTATAAGACAATTTTGAGAGAATTAATAAAATTGTGAGATTTCTTCACACAAGTTTCGTTTTTTTGAAAACTTTTAAATTTATTCAAGATAGGAGTTTTGTTTAGTTTTTTGACTTATCAATCTAGGTTTTGAACCACCTAGATTGTGGCGTCATTCATTCTATATTTATATCAAGGTTCTTATTCTAGTGAGAAAAGAGTTTAAGGTCATATATCTTAGGTTTTTCCTCTTTTAGGATAAGTGTTGAGATATTTAATTTCACTAGTTCAAATAATTCGTTGGAACGATTTTTAGGATAAATTAATTTATTCGTGGGTTCTAGAGTTTCTACACCGTTGGGTTCACATCAAATTTGATTCAGATTTGACTTTATATACAAAATTAATTTTTTGGATAAATTCTCTGAGAATTACAAATAATATTTCAATGTATGATTTTGCGAATCCAACTCTATTTGACTTTCAAAACACTTTCATTTTTTCTTATTTGATTAGCCTAGAGAAAAGTTTAGTAGTTTGATGGGTATAGATAAAATTTTGAGGTAGGCTTGTGGAAATTACTATCATATAATGGTTTTCGGGATAAGCGATTTTATTAATTCCTTTTATGTTTTAAAAGTTTTGGCATTAAACATAGTAAATGCCTAATCGCTTACACCTAGCAAATATATTTAGCAAACCTTAACTCAATCAGTGAATTAAACTACTACCATCCTCTTTTCTTTAGAGATTTTGATTTCAAGTCTCCATGTGTACTAAAAAAAAATATTAACTCTCTAATAAAATTCTCAAAAATCAAATCATAAATTTTATTTAAAATGAGATGTCTCCTTTTAATTAATTTGAAATTTATAGAAAATTGTCAATGAGTTATAGTTTAAATGGCGCGTCCTCCATTTCCTTTGTAATGATATCAAGTTCGACCTCCCTATTTATAAAAAAAAGTAAATTTATAGAAAACCAAAATGCTTGTTGTTTACTTTGTATTTTCAATGAGAAAAAATGATTAATTGTATTTTCAATGATGATCACAATAATTTGTCACTTCTTAATTTATCCCTGTTGGAATATAGTGTGGATCCGTCCATGTGGATAGACCCAAACAATTCAAATTTAAATTTGAAAAGGGAAGAGTTTTATTTTATTTTTTAAAAAAGGGATAAACTTCCGTTAACTCTCTTAACTTCCTCCTCTCTCTCAATTCCCAAAAAAAAGGCCAACTTCCCATTTTTGAAATGTACATAAGAAAGAAAGAAAAAAAAAAAACCGAGGTAAAGCCTTTTGTTTTCTAAGAAAAGCATGAAAGAGAGAGATCTTCCTCCAACATCAAGGAATAATTGAAGAGGGTTGATCATTGATTTCACCAAAAAACATTTGTATTGTGAACAATAGAAAGTGAACTGATTTTGTGAGATTTTCTTGATTTAGAATATTCAATCATTGAAAAAAAATAAGTGATTTTAACTCTATTTGGATCCTGAAATTTTGCATGAGAAAAATTGTTTGTTAGTTCATTTAAAACCTTCATTGGTATCAGAACTTTCATGGGTGTTTCCTATCTCTTTTAGGGTATTAAAAATAAAAAATGTCATGATTTTTTTAAAGTTTGTTAATGACATCTTTCAGTAGACTTAATGGAATGCTCACTTGCAAACAAATCAATTTGTAATATATGAATGAAGAAAAAAAGAAACTAGGAGTTACTCTTTCTATGTTGATCTTTTGACAGAAAAAATGAATTGTAGACCTCATTCTTTAAATGCTATTTACATTGCTTTCCCTAGAGAAATTAGGTGTTACACATCTAGTATTGTAAGTCTTTTGTGACTTGCTATTAGGAGTACACATTTGTCAGAGCAAATAAGGCCTACTCAATTGAATGAACTTCTAAGATCCAAGTATTAGATCTAAGATGGATGCTGCATCTAATTATAATGAAATAGATGATAAGTTGGTTGGAAATTTGAATGACAAAGTTTAATGCAAATTTTAGATGTTTATGTTTGAATATAACCTGTTGTTTTATGGCTGAAGGTTAATTTTTCAACTCCTTTGATGAAAGAAATCAAAAGGGTATCTAACTATTGAGATATGAATTTAACTTCTGCAATGAAACTTGACTTCCCTATTTTAGCATAATTACTACATAGAATAGAATAAAAATAAGCACACAATAAGATAAAGAGAGAGAATGATTTTCCCTCCCTTGCTTCCTTCAAACATCGAAGCTTCACTTAGCCCACCCAACAAATTAATGTCACTTTTTTTTTCCCAACTCTTGTGTTCTTGTAGATTGATTGGTGGGTCTTATATATATTTTTCATCTGAATGGATTTTGGGGGAGTGGGTTTGGATGGGCTGGTGGGTTCAGACACTACCACGACTACTACTAGTGGGTTAATTTCACCTCACAAATATTGAGCTTAGTGGATGGGCTGGTGGGTCTCAGCCTCAAGAGCAGATGTTGAGCTTCTCTTCACCTCAAAAATCGGATGCAAATAGCTCACATAATCCTACATTGCCTTATCTTCTCTACCCATCTTCTGCATATACTAGGAATGCAGGTATAAACAGTATATACTAGAGATTAATATACTTGGAAATTATGAGAGCAAAAGCATGATTCCTTATTCTGTCTGGACTTAATTTCTGTTCCTCTTTTGCTTCTTTTTTTTTTTTATTGTTTCAAATCAAAGTCAAGGAATTTATGATTCTTCCAGTCTCCTTGAATGCTGCAGCAAAAATATATATACACACAATTTTTTTGGTACTTGGGAGCTATTTTTTTATTTATTTTTTTATGGTTGGTTTAATGTTTAATGTTTTGATTAGGCTTTGTTTCTGGATACTTAAATGGAAGTATGCATGGAGTTTTGACTGCTATGAGAGGGCCATTTACTCCATCACGATGGATGGAGCTAAAGCACCAGGCCTTGATCTACAAATACATTATTTCAAATGTGCCTGTGCCTCCTAATCTGCTAATCCCCATAAAAAAACCCTGGATGCAGCTGGATTTGTCACGCTCCGATCCTCAGATCGACTACACGACAACCGCCACGTCGTCTCGGTACATGGGCAAAACCTCCCCATCTACCGGGATTCCGCAAGGCTATCAAATTCATAATAAATCATCAAAAGCATAAAACTCTTAAAAAACAAGAAATCACAAAATCAATACACATACAAGGAGTCCATCCGGCTCATTCCTGGATGTACAAATACACACATTAACACACATCGGGGAGTGGGATCCTGTACATGCATGAGTACACAGTAGAACACAACGGGGAGTGGGAACCTATAGATGCACGCATGCGACGTGGCCATCCTAGCTACTCAGAATTCTCACCACAATAAAGCGTGTAACAAACAAGAAGTTCCAAAACATAGCCGTCAGATTTTACCAACATTTACCTGAGGAAAACAAGTCAGTATTGGTAAAATCCAAATGGTATGAGTTGTACAAAACATCACAAAATCAAAGAAAAAGCATCAAAATTAAGATTTACAGTCCAAATGTCCTAGTACAGATATAAACAGTTTTTCAAAAAAAAAATAGAGCAATCAAAACAATAGGGTATAAATGAAAAATCGTCGGATTTTATCAATATTTGCCAATAACTCGGCCAGTATCAATAAAATCGTACGGCATGGGATGTACAGACTTCCCTTTCCATAGTACTAAGAACTATGACTCTCCAAAATCCTGCATTTGCCAAATACCTATACAATCCGCGAAAATACTTTTCAAGCTCCGTCGAGTAGTCTCCCAACTAAGTCTCATCTGAAAAAGGTGGAGAGACGGGGGTGAGTATTGTGGAATACTCAGTGAGTGGAGTGCAATGGTGCAAATTTCAATAAATCACATTTCACAAATATGCATCCATGTCAATTATCCTTTCAGAAAATCCTAGGATCCCATCGAAAAACGCTTCCGTCTTAGGGCGGCCAAACCCAGACAAAAGCCCGCCAAGGGTTTTTCTATCTAATGTCTCAAAACAAAACTCCTTCCTTGGCATTGGCTCGTACCTCACCGGGATGCACCAGATATAGTACGACTTCGGCAAAGGGAGGGACGTCTAACTCCCCTGCACATCCAAACCCCAAACCACGCCACCTCGTCGGGTCGCTCCATGGTGGGAATATGACTATAGTCATCTACGGCACCCTTCATTTCTCAATCAATCAATTTCTCAATAATATGCCATGATTTCCAACAAATAATCCATAATCTCATGTCAAAATAGTTCATAGAGCAATATCAAATATCACATGACACAAAAGCATTCATAAATACAGTGGATGCATTCGTATTTCACAATCCAATTCAGACAGCCCACAATTATAAAACAATTTATACAAAACATGTAAAAATCTTTCAAAATCATTTTCAAAATAATTTTAAAACATGTTACTCATTCATGAACACAATGAACCATCCACTCACCTATAGGGAGGGTATCCGCTCCCTATTTTCACAATTAACCCAAAATGACTCCTTTCGAGTCTGCAAAGGTCAACCTAAACCAATCAATACGAATAATTATCAATTAAGACTCTATTAAAGGGTTTTCAAATTTCCCTTTTATTTAAAATAGCCTTAATTTGCACAACCACATTCCTAAACTTTCGTTTCATCAATTTAGGATCATTTCTATCACCAACAACTTTAAATTTCCAATATTCCTCAATTTTACCCATTTTCTCCCGAATTTACAAAAATCCTAATTTAATTCATGCCAATTTCAATTCAAATCCCAAGGAAAGCTACACAAACCAATCAAACAAAACTCTATTATTGTCTAAGATATCCTATCATACTTCGCAGCCCAATTTATATCGAATTCCAGATTTAACCTAAATAATTTCATACAAACTTTCAAGAATAATGCATTCTATTCAGATTTAGCATACTTTCAACACATATACAGGTCTTCTCACCCTAAATTAACCCTAAATTTATTCACTTGTCAAAGGGTTTGGAAATTCCCTCCCCTAGGGATTACAGCTCGGCAACTCCTAGCTTGGGCCAGTAGGCTCATAACACAAGACCTCGCAATGCTCCAAATAAGTAAAGTTCACTAATTAGACTCAATTACTATGAACAATCAAAAACCCTAGAATTACAACTAAGAGTCACTTTTAGCCCGAGAGGAAGGAATCGCAACTCAAACCTAGGGTTTTCGATGTCCATTTATTGTGGGTCTAGGGCAA